>CM031857.1:47363155-47772791 GCA_018697195.1 Certhia americana | reverse complement strand
AAGGAAGTAATTGGGAGAGAGAAGGGCAAAAGTAACAAACTCTGAAAGAACAGAGTCATTTGATATGACAGAAAATAATGCTTTAACAATACAGAACAGAATGTGGTCTACTTGGGTTTTTAGGTGTACCTCCTGTGATTCACCGACTGACTCACATCAGAGCATCACCAGTTATGTAAAGGAATATGTTCTTGAAGGTATGTCATGGCCTGAAATTTTCATAATGGATGAAATTTAGATAGGGGCTTCTATTTCTACATGGCTGGATCATTCTGGCACTGACATACTGCAGAAAGAAGCAAGAACAGGGCGAAGTTATAGACACACCTGCTTTAAAATTAGGAACCCATAAAGTTTGCCCCAGAGAGGGGCTCCCCTGCAAGCTGCACACTGTCACTGGCAGCAAAGCAACTTGTCAGGACTCAGATGTGTATGAATAAGGAAAGGGATAATAAGCCCTATTTCTGCTTTCTAGTGGAAATTCCCAGGGAGGTTGAGAGCTGTGGGACTGATGGGACTCCTGGCTCATGGAAACAAACCTTCTTTTACCTCCTATGCCTCATCACCTAGCGCTGCTTATAAAGCTACCATCCTTTGCACACAGGTGGAGCAGGGTCCAGTGTGCCAGCTCCCTGAGCCCGCTGGCACCCTGGGTGAGTGCCCAGCCTGGCAAGCTGCTGTCAGCCTGCTCTGGGCCAGCACTGCTTCACAGCGCACAAAGCCTCCACAGCCTCCCTGTGCTGGCACTCCTGGCCATGAGGAGAGCGCCCACAGCCTCTCTCAGGCCTCCTCACGGGGCTCAAAATGCCTGCCCCATCAGCATATGCTGATTCCAGGAAGTTTTGTTTGTTTTGGGCATGGCTGAGCGGAGCAGGCAAAGGGCTCATCAGGTCTTCAAACGAGGCTTTCTGCCCACCATGCCAATGCAGGGTATGCAGGCCTACCCCGGAGCAGCACGACAACACTGTCACCATCACAGACACTGCTACTGTCCTGCCAGGGCACATCCCCCTGCTGCAGTGTCATCTGTTTCTTCTGCTGTGGGGTGGGCCTTGAGGTGAAATAGAACCAGAGAAGTATTTAGGTTGGAAAAGACCTTTAAGATCATCAAGTCCAGCCATTAACCTAGCACTGTCAAGTCTACCACTAAACCATGTCCTTCAAACATCTATATACATCTTCTAAATACTTCCAGGGATGGTGACTCTACCACTTCCCTGAGCAGTCTATTCCAGTGCTTGACAACCCTTTTGTCATGGGTTGCAGTGAAAAATGTAACCAAAACTCTGTATTCTATCACCATCTGTTGAAACCGGGGTGGTGTAATTGTCTGTCAATGGCCAACTGTCAATAAACCTGCTGGAACAGTTTTCTTATCTCTTCCACAACCCAGCCTCCCTCCAGGGAGAGATCTTCTGCTAATGGGCCATTGAGTCTCACTGAGAGAATTACATCATCCCATTGGGAAATGCTCCAACCAGGGGGAGGAGCCAAGTATTCCTACCTGGATAAAACTCTGGGAGTTGGAACACAAAGCAGCCTTTCCACTGAATTCTCACAGGAAGACCAGGCCCATCTATCACCACTGGACCTTCAGTGAAAGAACTCCACTTTTCTACAGGAGCATCACTTCAACAGAGCCACATCTGCCACTGGGACTGCAGCCACCATGGAATGGGACTGCCACCAACACCCTGACCCACAGGGTGTCAGGTTGGATCCTGACTCTGTCAGTGGGTTTGTTTGTTTATTTGTTTGTCTTACTGCATGTGTTTTTGTTTTATTGTTTATTTTAATTCCCAAAATAAAGAACTGTTATTCCTATTCCCATATCTTCACCTGAGAGCCCCTTAAATTCGAAGTTATAATAATTTGGAGGGAGAGGATTTAAATTCTCCATTACAAGGGAGGCTCCTGCCTTCCTTAGCAGACACCTGTTGTTCAAACCACAACACCTTTCCACAAAGAAATTTTTCTAAAATCCCACCTAAATCTCCCATGGAACAATTTTAGGCCATTTTCTCTTGTCCTTTTACTTGTTACCTGGGAAAGGAGGCCCCACCTGACTACAATCTCCTTTCAGGGAGCTGTAGAGAGAACGAAGTCCTCCATGAGCCTCATCTTCTCCAGGCTGAACAGCCACAGGTCACAGACAGGAATTTGGCAGAAAATAACGCTTTGAAAGAGCTATATCACCAAATTATGTACGTTGTTAGTGTTTCACTCAGAGGAGTGGATATTCTCCACTGGATGTGGATAGCTCCTGGTACTACAACCAGCTTCAGGTGCCGTGAAGGTGGCACATGGACCCTGAAAGCCCTCATTGTGAGACATGGCCTTTTTCACAGGATATCAGGGCACAAACAGGACCAAAAGGCCTGTGAAATTGGTGAAACTTTTAGAACTAAAGAAATACGTCTAATTTGTGGCGTTTAATGTTGATGCTACAGCCACATTCTTCATATTGTCTTACTGTGATGTGGATTTAATGTTTAGATTTTTTTCTTTATAAGACTAGTTCCTTCATCTAATTTTTTTTAATTTCATGTTTTCATTTATAAGACACAACTCTTGTCAACCTGGAATACTTATAAGTGAGCAATTAGGATAATTATTTTTATTAAGGTAACATCAGAGAGCCTTCAGTGAGGGTGAGTTTGCTGTGATTTCATGCATTGTTCAAAGAAAGGGCAGAGACTGTTTTTGTTCTACCTTGTTGTCTCTGTCTTGCTTTTTATTTGAAAAGGTAAACAAGCCCAGAAGAGAGACTGAGCAAGAGCTGAGGATTTGCCTCAGTGATGTTGCTGCACAGTTAGAGCCAATACTGTGGAGAGTTGTCCCCAGGAACAGAGCTCCCTCCTAAATGGAAAGCCTGGGGGCTGCTTTTGGGCTCAGAGATTGCTGGGGCACATGAATCACTGCTTTGCTGGCTGTGGAAATATTGTGTCCAGCACCATTGCAGTAGGAAGGACAAATCACGTGAAGCTGCACAAGGTATAGGATGCTGAGGACCCACAGCCTCATGCCAAATGCAGAGCTACTTTGGAGGCCAACAGAGAGGATTTTCATTCTCTGGAGAGGGTTGTGGCACTGGAATCCTGCTCTACATAGGCAGTAAGGATAAACTCATCTGCAATAAAACCAACTTACGGGTATTTATGAACAAACTTGTCCAGTGAACAGTGCTACCAAGGGCTAAGCATTAACAAAACAGGAGTTTGAACCCTTAAATGCCCTGCTCAGACGTTTCCTATGACACTGATACCCAGAAAAGTGGTTTAGATGTCATACTTCCCAGTGTTGGCTCTGTATAGACTGTGAGGAGCAGGGCTTGTGTACAAACCGTAGTCTACTGGCACCTCCCTAAGGTGTTTTGATGGCTTCTCTTTATGGACCACATAAACAGGCAGGGTCTGGGCACGCTGGAAAATAGGGCTTTGAATTGCTCATTACTCTCTCAGACTCCACAGGAGGCACCAGTGACAATTGTTGGTATCACAGAAAATTACCTCAGTATCATCTTAGTCACTTTGTGAGTGACCAAGACAACCATTGATCTGGACATAGGTTTGTTCTTAAATAATGGTTTTCCACAAATAGAGCTCTAAAAGATATCCATGATTAAAAACTTAATTATTGCATAAACAACTCTAGCTTAATTGCAAGCTCCAGCTGAACAGCCCCACTGGGACATTAGGGAATTACAGCTAATGCAAACAGAACCCTGATGTGTTTCTTCACAATATTGTGTTAAGTAAAATCCTTGAATTCCTCCAGTGTTATTTTAAAGAGCTGTGTGTGATAAGTTAACTTGGTTATGTGTGCTTGTGCGACAAACTGCCAAACATCCCACAGGGCAAATATGAAAAAACAACAGAGAACTCACACTGAAGAAATGAGACTTTATTGACTTTTTTGTCCCACTTTCAAAGGCCATCAATGACATATTGTTGAAGACTTTGATTTCACAATTTCATTGCAGTTCCAGAGGGTGCAGTGCAAAGCAAATCTCATGTCAGCATATCATCGATTGTGTGATTTTCTTTTTCAAACCAAAAAAGAAACAAAGAGGGAAGAGTGATGGAGAGTGAGGAAACAATGACAGTCCTTGATTCACTCCTTTCTGATATCCATGAAGCTGGTGCTGGTCTATTACAAGGACAGGATTCACAGAGAAGAGAATATGATGGGAAAGCAAAATCTATCATCAGGGAAATGACTTTTGAGCAGATCAAGAAAATCTGGATCCTGTACTTGGGCTGGCTTGTTTTTTTTTTTTTTTAAGCAAAGAAATAACTAGAGACACAGGTATCTAGTTAGTCTACAGTGGCATTTCTTTGTCCTTTCCTTCCTTGCAGTTGCCAAATACTGCTGTTCCAGCAGATCAAAACTGAATAAGGGCTTTTACTCTGTGCCATATGATGTTTCTGTTTTGCAAAGTGTAATCCTTGAGTAGAGAAAGCAACGTATGGCAAACCCAGTTGTTCACATCGGAGCACCCGCTGTCCCAGCTGGGGTTCAGCAGCAAAGCCCCAGAGCTGAGCAGCTGCAGAGGAGCACAGCTGCCTCACGGGCCTCCACTCATGCACAGCTGCACTGGCCTTCTCTGTCCATGCGACCACGAAGATTTAGGGCCTGCTCTACCATCTGGTTCCCACCATCTTCTCCAAACGTTTCAAAGTCCCACATCACACAATTCATTACCAGATGTCACCTTTGATTACTCTCTTTGCCGTATGTCTCATAGTTTAAGGATTGGTTCCCTTTTTCCTCCTTGCTGTTTAGACTCCGTATTGATGCTATCACCATATTTTTATCTATTGATACATATTTTTACCTGTTGGCAGTGTAGTCCCCATCTCAAAGAACATTGTGGGCTTGACAACAGCGCTCTGTATCCTCCAACACCTTCAATGAGCTTCAACAGCCTAGAGCTGTTAATTGTCAAGGACTACTATGAACAACATGAGGGGAGGATCTGGTGCTGTTAATTCACAAAAGCAATAATTTTTGAATGCAATCTTCTAAGTGAGCTTGTGATGTGAACAATAATGGAAGAGGAAGTAGGGAGCACTGCATGTTGAAGAAGCAACAAGGGATGACAAGAAAGAGCATAATTGCAGGTGGAAGGGTAAAACTACAGACAAGCCAGGCAAAAGATAATGAGATAGCTTGTGCTAAATTACAGCACCAAGCTGTGAGTGAATTGTTGCCATGAAGTGGTGTCACAGACAAATCCAAACTGTGTGCAGGCCTATCAGAAGTTTTTCTGATATTCCTGTTTCCAGATGTTGCTTTTCAGGATTTGGGTCCTGCTGGAGATGGGACAACACTAGTTCAAATGCTGAGAGTCACTGATGCTTCTTCATGGAAGGCTGTGAAGTGCTGTTTTTCTTAACATTTCAAATGAAATGTCCTTGAAATGTCAGTAAGTGTGACAGTGTGATGAAAAGGATTTACAGCAGACCTGCCTGGAATATGTATGAGGGGACAATGACAAGCAAGGAAAGAAGAAAAGAAAGCAGGCAGAACTGTAAATGAGTGAAAATAGAGGGTTTATTTATTAAAACAGAATTTACTATCGCAGTAACAATCTAATTGTTCTCCATTACACCAGAATATGATTTATATATCAGCATCTCCTGCAAGGATCAGAAACATCATCTTGTTTCTCTCAGCAGTGGGAGCCTTTCTTTCTTGCTAGATTTTGAATCTGATTTCCAGATTATCATAATTACTTTCTTGAGTCAAGATACTGGAATGTTTCTTTTGGAATTGTCCAAAATGAACATTTTCTTCTTTTCTTGGAGATTCACTTCTATTTCTGTACAGAGCTCATGAAGGTCTGAGTATTTAAGCCTTCTGCAACTGATCAGTGTCAACGGCAGCTCCACACACAAAAGGCTTTGTACAAACAGATCCTTGGCCCTACTGCAGATGAAATGCATTAAATTACCTATGTGAAACTGCACAAATCAACAAGTATTTTCCAGTAAACTTTGAGGAAGGAGAATAACCTAGGCAACTCTGACCAATTTTGCAGCTATTCTTGCTGTGAGAGTGGCTGATGAGGAAGGAAGTAAAGGACAGGAAGATGCATTGAGACACTTATCTCTGTCATGTCTTGATTAATACAACTGAAAGGCAGAAGCTGTAATTGAACACAAGTCCTGTTCCAAAGCCTCTGATAGACACATGCTTTGATGAGAACTGATAAACCAAGCTGGTTTTGGTACACGAATATTGCTATGTATTATGTTTACCTAAGCATTAAGGAGAGAAAAAAAATTGAAGAGAAAAATAAGCTCTTCTCTGAGTTTAAAATATTAAACAGAGGCTAAATGATTGGTTCTGAGCCCTAAAAAGCCTCCTTACAAGAATCATTGACAAAGTGAAGACGTGAACCTTATTTAATATATCAGTTCCTAGAACAGGACTCTGGGCTTTTTACTATGGAAGAAAGTAATGGCTTTGTCAGTGCGATTAGCATCATCCAGACTTTACTGCCTTCTGAAATCAGAGGTCCCTAGTGAGAGGTCCAGGACAGTGCTTGGCTCTTTTGAGTAGTTGTTCTTCCCCACGCACAGATTCTTAAATCAGGGAGAACGTAGCTGGGTGACATAGGGACTCGATTTATCTGTACGCTGGAGAATGAGCTGATTGCTCTACTTTTTCATGAGCTGATTTATTTTGTGTTCTGGTTATGAATGTAATTCCTTAAGGGGAAAGACTTCCTGACTGCAGTTATATTTGTTCTTGCTACAGAGCCACTCCCCACCTCAAAGTGCTTAATTTACTTTCCTAATGTTGTCAAGTTGCTCTCAAATTTAGAATTCAAGCTTTGATGTACCAAAAATACCAGGCAGGACTCTCCAAAGTACAAGTAGTCTGAAGCCTGTGTAGAATCACTGCCCTGGAGACTAGTGAATTAGGTGAGAATTTTTTTAGAAAAAGATATGAAATATTAGAGCTATATTTGGATGTTCTTTTAAAATCAGTGTCTGTCTAAGAATGGTAGCTCCCAGCACAGACTTCATTGTAACTGGAAAATAGATCCATCCAGAGAGTTCAATTACACATATATCACACAGGTTGACAGCTCACATTCAAGTACCTTTCTTTAATGCTTCATTTCTAAGTTATAATTATTTTAATGGGTGATTATTCTATTTTTGAGCAGTTTAAGGAATTTCTGATATGGGTAAGCAGGCATAACTTAAAAAACTTTGCTTCATATAAATTTGCTCTATAATTGACCATACCATCTCTGTGATACAATCTCTAAAAAATGATCTGACTAAAACCTATCATTTTATCTCCTTTGAGATACATATATCCATTAGAAAAGTTCCTCCATTCTCTCTTTAATTATTTGTTCTGGCAATAAAATCTTCGGCTGTTTAAGAAATAAACCTGGAGTTCAAAAACTCCCAGTAGAAACTGTGGTGAATATAATTTCATTACACAGCACAGAAAGCATTCCATCTGCTGAACCCTTTGTGGTCTACTGGAAGAGTCCTGGAACAGACAGAGGAAAATGCCTCCTTCTATGGACTGCAAATTGGATTATATCTGAATTTTAATTTTGCACAGAGTCAGCAGTGCCAAATGAGTCACTGGACAGATGAAGAAAAAATACAACAGACTACAGCTTTCTTTTTTGTTTGTCAGCCTTGCCCTGGCCCTTTTTTGCATGCAGGACAAAAATAAGAGTTCTAAGCTCCCTTCATTCTCCAGGAAACCGTGGAAAACAACTGTCTGGGCACAGGAGCACCTAATTTTGTGGTCAGTGAATGAGAAAGAAAGGCATAGACATGAAAGCTGTTCACACCAAGTCAGTCAGGAGATTCAGATTAGGCTACTGTCCCTGCCAAGCAAACTGCGAGTAGTGGACACCCAAGGAAAGAGAATATCTGCTTTTCAAGGACCACCATTGCAAGGAAAGGCTCTGGAGTTACTGGTGCATCTGCTTCTGATGCCGAAGACTGGTGTGGGGGTGGATACATCTGTGTTGGCTGTTTTCCCACTTACTGCAATTATGAAGAGGGGATTACCCAAGGATTTTCCCTGTTCTGAATGGTGACAAAGGCAGATGTGCTAGTCTGTGATGAACACATGGGAAATGGGGAGCTGCTGCAAAACACTGTGTTCCCTCCTTGCGGTCATGGGGTAGGTGGGCAGATAGGTCAGGATCTGGTCTGGTCCTGATTCTTGTGACCCCAAGAGGGTGGCTGGAAGGAGACAAGGCAAGGCAAGGCAAGTTGTGGTAAGGAGAAAAGTATACAGTTTTCAGATAAAAAACCCCAAAAGGAATCCTGACATTTTCTTTGTCTAATGCATGAAGGTACATACCATCATCAAAGAATAAATTCTCCCAAGAGGCCTGTGGTGTCCAAAATATCCATAATGTTTCCCTATTCTGTCTACTCTCATATTCCTTTTTATATATATATGTATATAGCACAAATTTGTGGTAAACTGGAATAAATGTGCTGGCAAGAAAGGATACAGTCACAGTAGGCCACAGTAAGCCAATAATACTTTGTGTGTGCGACCAGCTCCTGCTAAACAGATTCCCGTAGTCTTCACTGTTTCAATGTGCTCTGTGAAGAGCAAGTCTCCAAGTGAGGTAGCTAAAGCTGCAGCCTTTGGGAAAACTCAGCTCTCTTCTGGCAGTCCAAAGATGGACTTTAGGGTTTAAACCCAGTATTAGAATAAACCACATGAAGTGTGGCTGGCCCAGAACTGTGAG
This sequence comes from Certhia americana, assembly GCA_018697195.1. Lineage (NCBI taxonomy): Eukaryota > Metazoa > Chordata > Aves > Passeriformes > Certhiidae > Certhia > Certhia americana. The sequence continues at coordinate 47,764,039 of CM031857.1, read as the reverse complement.
ATACTGGTCAGACATGAAACAATATTATGTGCTGGTCAAGTGAAACAAATCAGCTCCTCTTCTTTGACAAGCACATGGAAATGTTTCAGCCTGCACAGTTCTTGGATGAGCAGAAAGTATATCTTTGACAGCTCTCCAGGAAGATGGGTGAACTTTTGTCTGCATTCCTAGCTGAGACTCATTCAGTGTCCTGAAGGGCAGAGCTCCTTTGATCATGTTTCATCAGCCTGCTTTGCTGAGCAGGTTTCAGCCAACTTTTGATCTGTGGCTGGTAACACACTCCTAATAAGGCCAGCAGTCAGTCAGCCTCTGGCTTCAGGCAATGGGCTTCTTGAGAGGGCACCTGCTGTGGCAGGAGTATTCCCCTGGGCTGCCAGGACCACAAGCTAATTGCCTTGTCCCTCACATCTGGATTCACTGCACTGCCTGTGACAGCAAGCTGGGACAACCTGACAGGAATAACTGCTCATGGTCAGCAGTGAAAGCTACACAGAAGCCTGTGGTGATGTTTTTTTCTCTCTGGTGGGACAGCATTCCTAAGGTATAGCCCATCAGCCCGGTCTCACCATATCCTTATTTCTCAGTGGAAGATCTCCTCTTCTAATGTCATGGCATTGGCATATTTTGCTGGCAGAAAAGAGGTGAGCTTTAAATAGAGGTAATGATCATCTTGTAACATAATTCCTCCTATGTCCACCATCACTTCCTCTTCTGCACTTCAGTCAAAGTACCACAGTTCAAAAAGATTGCCAACCATTTTGGGATACCTTTTTTCTTCCCAATAAGTTGGTCACACCTAGATAAGAGTTCAGCTCCATGGTGATGCTCTGTAGATGGCCTCAGCTGGCTCTTGCCGGGGGAGTACTGAACATGGAAACGAATGCTTTTTCTTGTGAATCCACATCTGCTTACATTCAGATGAGTCTGGCTCTTTGAAACAGTCACGGCATTTTGGTCAGATGATTACAAAGTATTCAGACAATAAAGCCATGCACTACAATGTGGTGAAGGTCATGCTTATGAATATTACAGTGGGTGGCTAATTGTCTTTCCAAATGTCTTAGATGCAAAAGAAATTTCAAAGAATAAATAACTGAGCTTGCACCTTCAAATGCAGCTAGTGGGTGTTTGGAGAGCAGCTCAAACATGAGGGAGTGATACCCACAAAATACCATTCATTTTAGCATGTTCTTGGCACCAAGTTTACCTGGCCAAGTGCATACCCAGCTGCTAGCCTAGTTAAAGGTTGTGTTCCAGCTCCTCCTGATCTCTGAGTAGTCAGACACACCCAGAGGGCTCTGCCACCAGCATGAATGCACCCAGCAGACAGGAGGCACACAACCAATTCACCAGCTGGACCCACCACATTTCCTGAGCTTTATTTTGCAGAGTTAATTTCAAGTAATATCAAATAGGCTTCCACAGGAAACAACCTACAAAGAAAGGATAGTTACCCTCATTTTTACTGACTCTATGTGAGAAGTGGAGGCAGGAGCAGAGAGGAGAATCTGAGTGTCACTGAAACTGCTGGGCATGTCTGTTTACACTGGTGTCAGTGATTTAAGTCTCATGATAACAAGACATCACATTGCCGCTCTGAAAAGGGCTGTGTGCTGTAAGGCAGCTCTTCTGCAGGAACTGGAGCTGTATGAGGCCTGCTGGCCAGCCATGGCTTGCCTTTAGCTTCTCAGCTTGAGTGGGGATTCTCATTAAGCCTCTGTCATGGCTAGTTCTTCACTTAAATTACAGCTCAGCAGCACTATTTAAAAGGTTTTAACTCAACAGATGTCTTCCTGTGTGGACACCATCTCAAACCATGCTGGTGTCCTGGATACTGTTTCTGACTGTGTGGACCTCTTTGGTACATTTAATTGCCTGCCAACAGGGCAGGGTGTGTGCTGAGCCAGAAGAGATTTGTACATCTTCTCAGGAGTATCTGTTCCTATCATAGTCCTGAAACAGACTGTACTCTCTCAGTGTGAAATCTCTCCATTCCAGTGACTTACTCCCTTTTCTCCCAAGAGTCAGATGCGTGTCTAATGGCCCTTGTGTCCTTTATTACCTCAGCCATTGGAATAAGCAGCTACTGCTGCACCAGATGCATACATAACTGTTTGATTTTGCCTTACTCAGTACAGACTGTTTTTAGCTTCTTTGGAAAAGCTGCTGCAGTGCAGGTTATTGCTGATTTTTCTTTAACTGTTGGCATCAAGTAATAACATGGTTGATGTTTCCTAGGGGACTACTGGACCCTGCAATGCCACCTGCTGCTTCTCAGAGTTCTTGGTTTGTGTATCTGCTGTAATTGCTTTCCCTGGCATCAAATCAGTGTCAAGCTACAGCCTCTCTGACACCCAACAATCTCTCTCACAAAAAATAAAAATAATTCCTGTAACATTTAATCATGAAACCTGCTGGTGAATTCTCTGTGCTGTGCAGGGCTGTGAAAGCTCTGCCAATAGAATCAATCTTGTACAAAAAAAAATAAAAAATCCTGTCTTATGAAATATTAATTCAAGTTGCCAGCTTCAGCATCCTAGGCTTTTGCATTTTCAAAGTCATCAGCTTGAAGGAAAACATATTTTCAGCTCTTGGCCCACCAAATACAGAACAGAGCTGTTCTGAGATCTTGTCAGCCTGATCCTTGGCTAAGACTGCTTGAATCTTATTTTCCATTTGGTCTAATCATCCCCAGCCTTCAAATAAATTGTTCTGGAGCCAGCATCTGGCAGTGGGAGGATCCAGACCTCAGGGCCATTGTTAGAACTGGATTCCTGCAGAGAACATTCAGAGAACTCTCTTATTCTCTTCACAAGTTTTCCCCCCTCCTGCCACCACAGAACATTTTCTTTTTTAAATAAAAGCTGCCCATCTGCTCTGGTCTCCACAGTGTGCTTCTTCTCAGTTTTTAGCAAACTAGCCTGAGGAAGTGCCGTGCTTTCTGGGAAAAATCCCAGCAACCCCCCTTCTCCACTAGCCAATAAATCAAAGCCCACACTCCAGCACCCTCTGGCAGGAGGGAGCAGAGATGGTATTACTGCTAAGGGGGAAGGAATCCCAGGAACACAGGGAATAATAACAAGAGAAGACTCATGAGTGGGCATTCCTCAGCAATTACAGCATTTCAGAGGCTTTTCCTAGAGCTACTTAGGACATGCTGCAGAGTTGTAGTGAGGTTCCTGCTACACAGTGCTCAAAAGCCAGCGATGCTGAAGGGAGCAGCCTCTGTCAGCTGCCCTAGTCCGGAGTGGTTACTGCACAGTACATGGTACCACAGGTGAAATAAAATGGAAAATACCCCCAGTGAAAAAGGGAAGCGATTCAGGAAAAAGGACACAGCACAAGGACCCACAGGCTCTGTGGCAGACAACACAGAGATGATGGTTGTCATTTGGAATGAGATGCAAAACCTGCAGCGTCTCCAACATTTTGCAGCACTGACAGAGGTTGCCAGTAGGTGCAGAGCACACGTGGGTGACCAGCCCCAAACCAAACTGGTTATTTGTTTATTTAAAATTGGATACAGATGCCCAAACTGTGTGTAAAAAACAGTTTTATCAACACTGGAAGCAACACCATATATAAGACAAGACATGCAGAAAACCGTAGAGACTACACAAACTGATCTTTAAAAGGAAAGGTGTGAAATGCAAACTCAGGTAAGTACCAAAGTGAGTGTAAATTTGTTACACTCAGGAATGTGTATGTGCAGGAAACAGAGTCTACCTTGCTACTTGGGAAATCCTACATGTTGAATTTTAACAGAAAGGATGGGCACCAAAGAAAGAGACTGAAAGAAGGGAGAGATCAGAACTCTGTGATGGAGAGATTTTAAATGATTCCTGTAAATGTGTTGGAAGGGAGTGATTTCACTACATGCAAAGGGAATGTTTTCTTTAGGATACACTTGATGCCAGATATTTTTCTACCCTTCATCATCAGCAGGTCTCTGGTAAGGCTGTAAAAAGACAGCACATGTTTTTTTGCCTTCTGTTTGGGAGATATTCTTGTCTCCAACCAATACTTAATTTGCATTCAGTAGCTCCGAGGTTTCAACAGGCCAACCAACCATCATTTCTTACTGTGGGGAGGGATGGAGTCTGCCTTCACAGATCTTTCAAAGAGCATCTCAAGCAAACAGCTAACTGGCATAGTGCTGGTAAAGATGATGCTGCATTTGGGCTAAGAACAGGAAATAAGGCCCCTTAATTCTGCATCTTGTATACTGAGACCTGGGAAAACACAGTAGCAGAGATTGTGCCAGCACATCAAGCTGGTCTGACACCAGCTGGAGCACTTGGGCTAAAACAGTGACAATAATAGGAGGCAGCTGCAATATGCTTGTGCTGCCAGAGAGAAAGGTTTACAGAAAAACATGTGTCTCATCTTCCTCAAGCAACACCTGGAAGCTGCATAATACAGAGGCTGAAAAAATGGGAAGCAAATCTTATTCAGGGGGAAAAACTGAAGGAATGCTTCAAGTCCTGCTGTAAGGGCAACACTTGGTTGGCTGAGGTAGCTCTGGGCAGAGCCAGAGGTTAGATTTGTCCAGGGTGCAGATATTTCAGCACAAGTGCCAACACACACACCTCAAGAATCAATAGGACATTTTAAATCAGTGAGGTTGTTTATTTATGCTGGAAGCTATGTGTTATGACCATTTCAATTCTTACTTGCTATTACCTTTGGCTTGAGGAAGAAAAAGGCATGAGAAACTGCTCTCTTTAAGGGAGCCTGGTAGGAGCCAGGCAGCAAGAGCTGTGCTTGCAGAGCTATGCCAGGCAGCCCAGAGTGGCTGGATGTCAGGCTTTGAAAGGAGCCTGTCCCAGTCAGTGTCCTTTGCTGGGACTGACTGCAGAACATATTTAGCTTTCCACCATTCAAATGTACAAATAACTGCTCTGTGACTCAATTAATAGCTTTAGTGCTCCTGGCCTGTGTCTCTCCCTTGAAGGGCAAAACACAGATCTCTGTGACTATTAATGCTCCTATAATGCTGCAGACTTGTTTTGATTTTCATGATGTGGCACTCCAGACCCAGAGCACTCTCGCTGGCTCTCCCAGACTTGCTTTCCTACTGTGCTCCCTCTTCCAGGGCAGTATGTCATATACCTCATTCCTCAGGGATAAAGAATTGGACTGTTCCTTTTGTTTTTGACGAAAATTGCTACCATTTCTGATAACATAAATTTACCAGGAATCAATTCATTACCTCTGAGGAGAGGGTGTCACAGTGAACACCCATCTCCTCCCCAGGCAGTGGGACCCACTCTTGGTTTCTTCAAGCGATTCTCTGCCATCCCTCCTGCAGTGACTGGGAAGGGTGGGAGCCCGGTGCTTCCCCCGTCTGTGCTGCACATGGTCCCTGCTGGGCAGTGAGCTGAGCCCCCATGAGCTTCAGCAGTCCCAGGACTCCCACAGCCATTGTGTCACTGGGCAGGAATGCAGTGGCTCCACCATCAGGGAGTGCCACAGGGCGACACAGACAGTAATGGTCTTGTCAGGCTCAGTGAACCCTGCTCCAGGTCAAGGCCCTGGGACAAGTGGTGGGCCTGGGTTTTCCCAGCGATGGAGACAAGTTTTTACATAACACTTCCCTGGCTTCCACATACCAGGAGAACCAGGCTTGTTTGGAGTGAAAACATTGCAGGAGGTGATTAGGTATTTTCTGTCTGAATTTAACTCTGCCAGAACCTGAGAAACGAAACACAGTGGGGGAAGGTGGAGACAGCAAACACCAAGCCTCTATATTTCAGAGACAACAAGGGTCTGAGAGGACAGGGCAAAGATCAGAGCTGCCTCTGGTTTTGTTACTCAAATGTTTTGCCTCAAACACATGTTTTTTTACTGAGAGACTGGAGGATGATATGTTGCTCTGGAGAAAAGTATTAAAGGCTACCAGTGGGAGGAAAAGTCTGGGGAATTTCTAGATGGCACCACAACTGGGGTGGAACATAATTACTCCTCTGGAAAAAAAGCATAAACAATAGCCAAAACACATGAGGTCTTAGAGAATTGCATGCAAGATACGTGCATTAAAATAAAGCCATATTATAAACCTAGGAGAGGGTAGTAAACAACTAAGAAAGTCTGAAGAGAAATGGGTCACATCAGGCAAGCATAAACAGGAATCACCACATGAACATAATTCCATGCTGCATTTTCACTGTCATCTTCAAGTTTCCTGCAATGATAGCCTTTTCTCTTTGAAGACTGCATAAAATGCTCCTTCATGAATTCCTGGTTGTAGGCAACTTTCTCAGAGCAGGAGAGGGAGACAAAGGACAGTGGCTGGGGAAAACCCATGAGCAAGCACAAGGTACAGATTTTGCTGGAAGGCTAGTGAGAAGAGATACTGGAAACACATTCCTGCCTGGGAAAGATGTTTATATCTGCTCCTAAATGCCTCGGTATGGTGCAGCTTGAGGGAATGAACAGAAGAGAAGGAAGCAATCTCAAAGATGCTAGCTTGGGAGATGCTGGTTTCACACTGCACCCAGGCTTCACCAGCCTACCCTGCACCAGAAGGGCTGCAGGACTCTAAAGCAGAAAAGATACAGGCCTGAACTGCCTCATCGTGGCAGGGTTATTGCATACAGAAGAAGAAACACTGGGTTTGAAGGGATGGAAAAGGCTAAACAAACCACCTGAAGGAGAGGATCTGACCTGAAGTTCTTTGTGAGGGCTAGGCCAGGCCATGGACCTGGAAGGATCTACTTTTTCAGGAAACTGAATGAGTTTTCTGATGGACAGCAGGGTCTAGATAGGAGAATACTGGCAAAAAAGAAAAAAAAAAAAAAAAAAAGAAAAAAGACATTAGCTCAGAGGAACAAAGATTTGGTAGCCAGGAATAGACAGCAAATTGGTAAACCCAAGTAATATATGGCTTGTTGTGGTTTAGGAATGGTATTCTTCAATTTAGTAGTCCCACTGAAAAAAAAATAATGTGCCATCCCTCCTCCTCCAGTTGGAAGCACAAAAAAACAAAGAACATGGGTTGAGATAAGAACAATTTACTGGAATGAACAATGAGATAAGAAAACAAACAGTAACTGCAACAACACTAATAATAAAAGTTATAAAACAAAGAAAAGACTTACTGAAAAGTAATTGAAAGTATTGCAAATAAATATCAACCGGTTCTTCCCCACAACACCACGCTTTCTCCTGACTGGAAAAGAATGCCCTTCTCCATGGAAGCCAGAAAGTCCCTTATCCCCGGCCCCAGCAACTGACGTGAAGTGGCATAGAATAACTTCCTAGCCATGTCCACATCACTCCAGGCTTCCCCTCCTCACAGATTCTGCAAAAATTAACTCTGTCCTGGATGGAAACAAGCCACTTATGTGTCAGCAAGAACAGAAGCTGTGGAGGGCAATGACCCCACTCTTCATGGAGCCATGGGGAGACCAAGAGGATATTTCTAGAGGGTGTGTAATTTTTGTGGGGGAGACAATGAACATATATCAAGTAGAGGAGGGTCAAAGTCCAGGCATTTTCTGGTATAATTAAGCAGGTTCAAGTAAAAGCTGCAGTAATGACTTCTTTTGCAGGCAATATGCCATATTTGGGAACCTTTAAATAAGGAGGAGGATGCTTTTCCCTCAGGAGCATTTCTCCTAGGCCACAACTAGGAAGGCTGCTGTCATGGCAGTAAGAGCCAGCGTTGGGATAATTTGATTTGAGCCAGTGCTCCACGGTGTTGTCCCCACTGGAGGTGTCAGGAGGGCTCAGCAGTCACCCTGCTCAGCATCTGAACGGGACAAGACTTGGGAGACTGCATCAGCCCCAGCAGCAGCTTGCAAACTACATCCATCCTATTTAAGCCAGCCAAACCACCCAGACTCACTGGAGCAGTCTTTGGGTGGGAATGGTTTTCCCCTTACATGTTTTCCCCTTTGTGTCACGGGTACAATGTAATTTCTGGTGGAGAAACACAACCACCACCTCTATGGAACACAGGTGCTCCACAGGTACACGGTCAGGGTTTTTGCTTTTCTTTATTTTATGTCAGTAAAGGAGAGTTTGTAGGGGGTTTCTTGGGGAGTTTCTCCATCAGCCCAATGGGAAATTCCATGTTGCCTGGAGAATGTGAAATAAATTAGGACTTGCACACGTATTTAGGTACCAATATGCTACTGAAATTGGAGGATTTAGGCGCCCAGACGTCTTTGTGGGTTGGTTCCTTCTTGGAGAGAGGAAGGTTCAGCGGTGGGAGGTCAAGCCGGGGAAGCGAGGGTCTGTCCTTAAAGCCGGCAGTACTGCTATGACAGGAAGCCCCCATAGGCCCTGGGGACCCCAGCCGTGCGGACACCTGGGGTGTGGCGGGTGACAGGGTGAAGCCCCAGCAACACCGGCTGTTAGCCGAGGCTCTAGCCCCGCGGGGCAGCCCTCGCTGCCAGGCTCTGTGCGGAGCTGGAGCAGCCTCTCGCCGCTCCTGGGGCTGCAGGCCGCTCCCGCCCATCCCTTTTTCCGCCGGAAAGGGAACGGCAGCGGCAACGCCCCGTCCGCCCGCACGGGGGCGCCGCAGGACGGCGCCTCGGCCTGGGGCCGCCTTCCGGAGGCTGAGCTGGAACGGAGAGCAGACAGAGCAAAAGGATAAAGTGGGTATTTATTAAAAGGCATCGATGGGTACACCTGGGCAGCACAAGAGTCCAGCCAGAGCACACCCAAGATGCACCCAAATAGTCACAAAATGGATAACAGATCACAAGGTCTCACACTTATATAAGTTCTGGTCCATTAGCGTATCAGAGTCAATTGTCTAACCATAGCTTCAGGTTGCTCCAGCCTCCTTGTTTTTTCTGCGCACTTCACTGTTGTTTTTGTTCTTGGGCCTGGAAGTTGCATTGGTTGTCCTTGGTACCAAACTAGAGAAGGAATTGTTTTGTCTACCTACTCTGTGAAGAGAGTTTAGTAGCACTTAATACGAAATCCAGAACTACTCGCTAAAACAGAATCTAAAAAATATCAAAGCTAAAACTTAAGGCATCACCAGCGGCTCTGCTGCAGGGCTGGGATGGGCCCTGGATGATCCCCAGGCAGGAGGCTGCTCCTGCCTGACAGATTCCTGGGGATTCAAGGTGTGAACGTGCCCTTGGATCCCAGCATGGTCCAGTCTAATCATTTACACTGTGCTTAGCGGTCATGGTCACAGGCATAGCCTGCTTGCTCATGGCATGACTTGCTTGGGTTTTTTTCCCTGTACCTTGCTCATATGCTCAGATACCACCACCTAGACAGTGGCAGAACAAGAGTTAAGAATTTGGCTATCATGGGTTGCCTGGCTTATCAAGAGAGACTGGAAATTACGCAAGGTCATTACTTCCTGCTGTACTGAGGATGCACATGGAGCCCACCATCACAGTTTGGTCCTGCTAAAGAAGAGACTGTCTCTTAATTCAGGTAGAAGGGCAAAAATAACAAAACCTCTATTACTGCAAGGACTAACTAAGCTAGGAAGAAAAAAGGGAAGCAGTAGAAAAAATATTCTCACTGAAGAATATTCAAGCACTATTTGGTTGCAATCCTGCGCCATGTGCTCTAGGATGACCCTTCTTGAGAAGAGATGTTGGACCAGATGCCCCACTGTGATCCCTTCCAACCTGACTCATTCTGTGAAGAGGGTGCAAAGGGTGTATGTGAGCAATGTAAGAGGACCACAAAACCAAGATGTGAGTATGGAAGGACATGGAACATAAAACCTTCATGGTGTGCTGGGTGAAGGACCAGCTGAAGGACAGAGCTCAAAGGGTTGTAAAGTGAAGGGGGCCACATCCAGCTGGTGACCAGTCCCCAGTGGTGCTCCTCAGGGATCAGTTCCAGGGCCAGTCCGGTTCCTGTACTTCCCAATGATCTGGATGTAGGAGTACAATACACCATTACTGAGGTTGCTGGAGATACCAAATGGGGAGGTGCTTTTGTGAGGAACAGGGGGCTTTGCAGAGGGATCTACACAGATTGGAACACTGGGCTATGATTTATAGCATATTTATTATTTATGAAATTTAACAAGCCCAAATGCCGGATTGTGCACTTGGAATGAAATAATGCCAGACACAAGTATAAACTTGGTTAGGAGTGGCTGGAGAGCAACCCTGCAGAGAGGGATCTAGGGTTCATGGTGGGCAACCGCTCAGTGAGAGTCAGAGTTGCAAACTCAAGAATAAAGGGATGTGGTATTACACTTGGGTATCTCCACAAGCAAAAGGGCATGTATTTGGGATGTAGTTTTGGTAGTGAACATATTATAGAAAAACTAGTTACAGAAAAAAAAAAAAAAAAAGAATTGGATAAGAGTGTTGTTAGCATTTCAACAGAATGGGGAAAAGGTTAAAAAATGTCTTTCTGGGTTTTGTTTGGTTTTTTGTTTGTTTTTCCATAGGGAACACATCAAGAAATTGAAGAAAAGTAGTGACCAGAGTTAATCAATTTGACAAGCTCTGGGTTTGCATATGAGGGTGTATAAGATTTTACATCAGAAGCAGAAAACCTTCCTGAAATTTGAATGCTAGAAAAAGGGAAAACTAACAAGGACATTCTCCAGTTACCTGGATAATTGACTGTTCAAGGAAGGATGCTAGGTGTAAACAGTCTATGGGAACAGTCAAAGAGGTCAATCAGTCTATGCATCTATGTTTTGAAGGTCAAAAACTGTAGGAATACAGCACCAAATGCCAAAAGTCAAGCTGAGTTAGACCTTGCAAAGATCTGTGAAGATGAATGCGGAAAGGTTTGTTAACTGTATAAATAGAAACAAAATTTAAAAAGGAGGAAGTGGGGCTGCTGTGTACAGAGTAGGAGGCTGAGATCAAACACAGTATTTGGATCACACTTTGGATCATCAAGGGCCAGACCTAGGGGGGTACACAGGCTTGTAATGCCAGGAAGTTAATTTAACTCTGGGAACAAAATGTACAGTGCTGAGGAAGATGTCTTATTCTTCTGGCTAGTAAATGAGAGAAAGTCATGTTCTGGGGGCTAAAATCTACAACAAGTGGTGTGGTACCTGAGCTGCTCATGAGGAAATGACAAAGGCACCTGTCCAAAACCATCTTGTCTGGTTCTAGGTTCACAGCAAAGCTCCAGCCTCCCTGGCTGTATCAGCAAATAAAGAATGGTGAGGGCTCAGGATTGTGTACAAGTCCTCAACTGCCCACGGTGTTTAACAGTTCCTGCTACAGATATGATCTAAGCCAGACAGCCCTCTCCCAGGAAATGCCTGTGCATAGTTCATGGGATAGCATCAGTTTGTTCTTCCCGGTGAGCAGTTTGGAGGTGGTCACCTTGATGTGGAGTTGTTTTGGAGAAGAAGAGGGTTTTTCTGTATGGATGTAAGCTGTGCTGTGCCGCGTGCCCTCAAAGACAGAGAACAAGCCCATTTTCTTTATTAGCACAAGCCTAGCTTCTGAGACTGGGATGACAGAAATGACTCAGATGTTGTTGGGACATCTTGCATGACTCAGTTATGTACTGTTAGAAGTCATTAAGCACTGGCTAACTGCTTTTTGGTTAAACTGGTAGGTAACTGCTGCATTTCTCCATTTACACATTTTGTTATATCTTCACATTTGGCTTGATACATTTTGCAGGAAATATCAAACGGCTTAGTCGAAAGCAGCTCTGCCCTCCTCACTTCCTTATCTATCATGGTCTTGTGGTAGACAAGGCAGTATTTATCTCACACTCAGTTTCACACATCCAGCTTACATCTGTGCTTTGTAGTTAAACATAGGGCATGTCCCTAAGCACTGTTCCACAAACAGCTGTATTGACTGCTTTTTTAATATTCTACTAAGCTTGCTGAAGACAGAAAATGGGTTAATGCCCACACTATTACATCCTCTTACCCTCCAAAATAGGGTGCTTGGACGTAAACAGGGGATGGCCACAGGCTTGTGCTAACAGCTCTTGTGTCTAAGAATTATTTGAGATACCAGTGGTTGGTATGGGTGGGTGCCACAGATTAAAATGAAATAAGACAGGCTGACCAGCTGCTTAATGAAAGAGCAAGGAAGGATTAAGGTGCGACAAATTATTTTTGAATATAGCGTTTGATTCTAGCAAAAAGAAGAGAAATTTCAGAACCATTGTTTGGTTGGGGATTTTTTTCTATTAATTGATAGTTGGTGTTCTTGGGTACTTCAGCTTGGCATAAAAGAGAAGTCTTCTTTTCCAGAACAATTTTAGGAGCCATTATCTCAGCCCACCACTCCCCTTATTTATACAACCACATCTATTAATAACACAGGAGATGAACCAGGGCTCTATGGAAGTGACAGGCAGAAGCAGATGACAATATGACAGGTATAGTTGTCGATCTCACATGGAGCAGCTGATGAAGAAAAACAGCAGTAAAACATTGTTTTAGGGGTTTTTGTGAATGCTTACTCCCAACATGTCCTCCAGCATCTCCAGTGGTAATTGTCAATGAGCAAGGTGCAATTGTAATTGACATTAAACAATTTCTTTCTTTTTTTAGTGTTTATGCCTTTGCCTCTTTATCACTGAAGGCTTGTTCTACTGCTCTACCTTTGTCCTGGAAAAGAAAAACAATTCCTTACACTTTTCTTTAATGAATGTGGTTCCTACTAGCATTTTTTCAGGATTCCACCAAGTAGATGTATTTCTTTATGGTTAAATGTGAAAATAAGCATCATACTAAGGTTTCAGCACTATTGATTACAGCTTCTTAATTACTTTCTATGTACTACATACGTTTCAATTAAGGTGCTCTACTAGAAAGATACAGTTCTTTTGGGTAGTATTTTCTATTTCATTAGTACCATTATTCCCAAGCAGCAGTCTCACATAGCTTTTGGAATATACACTGCAATCTCCAGCTCTCTTTCTAAACAGAGTTGTTTAGGTTGCAAAAGACCTCTAAGATCATCAAGTCCAACCATTAATCCAGCATTGCCAAGTCCACCACTAAGTCCTCAGTCTTATACATCTTTTAAATACCTTCAGGAATGGTGACTCCACCACTTCCCTGGGCTGCCTGTTCCAATGCTTAACAACCCTTTTGGTGAAGAAGTTTTTCTTAATATCCAATCTAAACATCCTCTCATGTAATTTGAATTGGTTGCTCAGCCAGATGTTCTTTACCGCTTATTTGGTTTTCTTTCCTCCTTTCTAGAATTCCACTTTATTTTGGACAGTTTGAATCTTGACATTTCTTTTTGATTCACATTCATGATGCTGTCTCATCCTGCAGCACACTGGACAGTTTTCTCATAGTGGTCTCTCATGAATGATAATGGAAATGAGTTCTTCTCAAGTGTGGCACAGACACCATGCTGTTCTTTCAACACTCTCAGTCCTTTTGGGCTGTTTGCCATAGTTTTGGGGTCAGCCATGGAAGTTTCAATAGTGTATTTTCCAGACTGGGAGCACTGTGCTTCATGGGAGGTAATGTCAAAAGCCTAATCCAAGTCCACCAGTGTCTACCATTATTGAATCCTGGGGTGCACCAAAAGCAGCATGGCCACCAGGCTGAGGGTGATTCTCCCCCTCCACTCTGCTCTTGTCATACCTCACCTGGAGTGCTGTGTATAGTTCTAATATCTCCAACATAAAAAGGATATGGAACTGTTGGAGCAAGTCCAAAGGGTGGTCACAAAATTGGTAAGAGGATTGGGACACCTCTCCTGTGAAGACAGAGAGAGGTGATACTGAAATTAGCTGGATAGAAGCTTTCTAGCACAGTTCTGAGTACTAGATAGCAGGCATTCTTTATTACAGCATGCTGGGCATTTGGAGGATATTTCCTCTAATCAATGCCCTGAGTGTCAAATGTACAGTTTTTATCATAAATATATGATTACATATACATTAGCTGCCCCCACTTTTTGAGTTTATTTTACAGTTGCAACCCTTATCAAAGTCATTCTATGGTTCTTTGGGGTCTGTCTTCAAAGTCCAGTGTCCTTTTTAGGGGGCTGTTCTTTGATCCCTGCTTTTGATTAAGTACCAGTATTATTGTTTTGTTTTAACTTCTACTTTTGCAGCCTTGCAGAGCTGAGCTGGCATCCTGCTTGTGTTTCTCATGATTCTCTTTGCCTAAGTTACATCCTTTATTTATTTCTCTAAGGCTGTGCTGTTCTGTTCTACTGTCCTTGGTAAGAAGCAAAATGTTTTTCCTTATCCTTATCAAGTGAGTAAAATGCTGTTCTGCTGTCCTTATCAGGGGCTGTTCAGCCTGGAGAAAGGTTGTGTGGAGACCTCACGGCTCCCTTCCAGTATCTTAGGGACGTCTACAGGGGAGCTGGAAAGGGACTCTTCGTCAGAAACTGTAGTGATAGGATAAGAAGTAATGGGTAAAAACTGAACAGGGGGGAATTCAGGTTAGATATTAGGAAGAAATTTTTTACTGTGAGGGTGGTGAAACACTGGAAGAGGTTGCCCAGGGGGGCTATGGATGCCCCAACCCTGGCAGTGTTCAAGTTCAGACTGGATAATGCCTTGAGCAGCCTGGTCGAGTGGGAGGTGTCTCTGTCCACAGCAGGGGAGTCCAGAACTGCACGATCTTTAAGGTCCATTCCCAACCCTTAATATGATTATCCACCGCATCCATTTCATGCCGGCATCTCTTGCTCAACCATGTTCTGCAGAATCCATCAGCTCTCAGAGCAAGGTGTGCCTTACAGCTGAACGCATTCAGTCCAACCCAGGCCCTCAGATCTCACTCCCAGGGACCATGAGGAGAAAAAGAAAAACCGAGCAGCTTTCCCGTCCTTGCCGAGCGAGCAGCATGAGCTGTTTGCAGGGTGCCGGCCTGTGAAGCCCCTTCCTGCCCCGCGGAGGTGATCTCCTCCACGCCTGGCCGTGCCCAGCCACGCGGTTCTCCTGCGCGCTTCCCGCTTTCCTGCGCATGGAGATGCGCGCTGCGCCGACCACCGCCGCCCTCCCCGCGGCCCACCCCCACACCACGTGGGGCTTTCCCCGCGTAGAAGAGCGCCTCCCATTCATTGGGAGGTAGAGGCGGACGCAGAAGACCTGAAGTGGCAGCGGGGAGCTCGGGGTCGCCGCTGCGCTGCCTCGCCGCTCGCCCCTTGGCCGGGTGAGTCTGGGACGGAGCGGGCGGGGGCCGCACGCCGTGCGTCCATTTTGCGCGGTGCGGCCGGCGCGGCTCTGCGCGGCTCTGCGCGGCTCTGCGCGGCTCTGCGCGGCTCTGCGCGGCTCTGCGCGCTGCCGGCCCTGCGGGCCCCGCCGGAGCTCTGCGCTCCCCTCGCCTGGCCCGCACCCCGCGCTGCCGGCGCCGTGTGGCGGCCCCTCCGCCGCCCCCAGGATGCCGGCGGGGAAGGCCTTTCTTGGCGCTGCCGGAGCGTGTGTTCCCGCGGAACTGCCTCCGGTTGTGCCCTGCCCTATGCCAGGGATGGAGAAGGCCAGGGTAGGGTTGGGTAGCGTACATCCGTGTGTGCCTGATCCCGAGCTAACCCTTCTTTTTCCTTCTCTTCTCTGCGGGGCGAGCAGCACCGCAGCGACCATGCCGTGCAAGAGGTAAAGGCCGAGGAGAGACCCTGGGCCGTGTCCCTGAGGGCCTTTCCAGGGTGGCTCCCAAGGTACATGCTGTGCTTTGCTTCCTTCGTCAAGCTGAAAAATTGGCTGAGAATTTACCGAGAATGCCGGTATCGCCCATAGGGCTCCTAGCGCTCGGGCTAGCCCCGTACCCCGGGAGTTGTTGCTCCCGAACCTGCTCCTGTGACCAGGACAGGGAATTATCTCCGTTCGGTTTGTCAGCGCTCTGCAGGCAGCTGTCCTGACTAACAGATGCGTCTCATCTTCTTTTGCGTATGCATGCGTGAATGTGGGTGGCAGATGGGGTGGAGCAAGGGTAACCCGCTAAAGATCCTTAAGAGGAAATTTATATGTAGCTAAGGCTGGAGAGGAACATTGGGACTACGCAGGGACTTGCTAGTTAGTTCTGTTGTCAGCTGCTAGAAGCCTTAGTTTTGGCGCAAGGCGGTGTTTTTGTAGGTGCTGTATAGACTGTGACAGAAAGGCAGTTGCAGCTCTACAGGGGCTGCAGGTCGGGGCAGAAGAGCTGCGGTGATGATGGTGCTGAAGGTTCATGAGTTAGCTGGTTCTTGGCCCAGTGGTCTTGCCACTTGCCTGTGGTCATTTGCAAATGTTACTTTGTGCTTGAGTAACAACTGCATGAAGTCCAACCTCAGCTGAACTAGCAGATGCCCTACCCTGCCTTCCTTTGCCCACCTCTGTGGACTCTGCTAAGCCATGGGGACAATTGGTGAAGATGTGGTCCCGCATGGCAATGCAGGTGTCCTGTGGGACCCTCTGCAGTGGGGCAGCAATGCTTCTTGAAGCCATTCTATTACTCTCTGATGCTTGACTCTGCTGCCTCCAAGTTAGAGGTAAATACTTGGAAGAACAAGCAGGAATTTGTCACTCTGGTCAGGTGCTATGTGGACTTCTGTTGCCTTCAGTGGCCATCTGACGTGCTTTTTGGACAAGCTTTCCGCATAACAGGAAAGACTGTATAATGGCACTGGCTCCATAATTTCAAGTGCTGACCCTGGCACAAAGCAGGAGCCAGCTTGTGCATTGTCATAAGCTTTGAGAGTTTCTTTGCATTCAGGTACTTCAAGTATCTTGCATTTTGACTGATGTGGCAGGGCCAGACCTTGACTGTGTTCCATTGCGGGCATGCTTTAAATGGTCACATTGACTTTGAAATAAAGCCCTTCTCTTGGGCAAGGGAGCTAACGTGTGTTTAGTCCCTGACTTACGCCACTTTGGTGGTATTCGTAAAATTTTGAGCCTTGCTGAACTTAACAGTGAGGAGGTGTGTTCAGAAGGCACTTTTGTTTTTGAGTAGGCTGTGACAGAAACCTGAGGCCTGCTAGGCTTCTAATTCAGGCAGTTCAGTTGTGAGTGTGGGTGACAGGCAATATGCCTTTTACTCCTCGTGGAGTATATTCTTGCAATATTTTTTCTAAACGGAAGGAATTAGTTCAGAGAAGAGGAAGGTAGTAACTCTTTAACTGGTTACTGGAGAAACCAGTTCCAAGGTGTATTGTTGAAAGATTTGTCACTCCCTCTTTTTTTTTCCTTCTTTTTTTCCCTTCTCTCTCTCTTTTTTTTTTTTTTTTTTTTTTAATAATTCTTACTCTTTTTTCCTGTGTAATCTGTTGCCAGATGGCAGGTAGAGTTCATTCTCATGGTGGTGTGCCTGAGCTCTGTGTCTCTGCTTTAAGATGTGTGGCACAATAAATGGTTGGATTTGTTCATCTTGAAGTCCTTTTTCCAACTTTAGCAATAGCATGATTCTGAGCTGACAGGAGCAAGTTTCAATCTAGCTGGTATTATGCACAGTTACTGGCCTGGTGTGGGCAAGAGGGAGGGGAAAAAAAGGAGGGGTGGGAAAAGGAAAAAAAAAGCAGATGGGAAAGAAGAGAGGGAGAAATACGGTTCACATGAAGGAAGGTAGGGGTCTTATTGCAATTACTGCCACTGCTACCTTTAGTTCACTGTTGATCTAGCAAGTTCTTCAACCTTGAGGACAGGTTAATGAGACTTTGGTAGCCTTCCGGAAATGTCACTTCCAATTGTATCCCAGCTTTAAGTGAGTAGAAAATGAAGTGGTAAGTTTAATTCTCTTCTCTTGACCCACATCTGTGATGCTGAAAGCATCAGTGTAGAGTGGGGCCGGAGGAAAAGAGAGTGAGTTACTTTGTTGGCAGATGTGCTGGGTAGATGCTGTCTTGATCCTGATGGGTTTTATTTGCTCTGCCATCCTGGTGAAACAGGCAGATGGGGATGCAACACATGTGGCCCTTTTGCCACTCCTGAGAGATGAGCTAAGAAGTCCTGCTGACTTAACTCTGTGGAGAAATTAGTGCTACTGACCATCAGTGCTGAGGCTGCATGGTGTGGAGAGCTACTTCAGTGCTCTGAGCAGAGTTGGTTGGGGTCAGCTGCTGTCAATGCTGATCCAAATTTAGTAATGCAGGGTGGGTATTCTGTATCCGAGGTTTTTTTTTTTTTTTTTTTTTTTCATTACATGTTATATCCCCATCTTTTATTAGCTCAGGGTTAAAATACTTGAAAATATGTGTGTGTGCTGAATGGTGTTGAAGGTGGCATTCATCTGGCCATATGTACTCATCCTTGTCCAAGGTGGTAAGCCAGAAGAGGGATGGACATTTCTGGGGTTTGATTCACCTCAGCCTAGTACAGTTAAGCAAATGAGTTGTGACCTGAGGTGCTCATGTACTCACATGCTTTCCACTGAGTGTAAAAGAAGGCATGAATAGGCCAAGTGTTCATCTCAAGAAACTTGTGAGGTTATTGGAAACCTCAGGGACTTGGGGAAAAGTTACGGCAGTTCTGCTGTAAGGGTGGGTTTATTTTGGTACTTGGGCACTCCCTCCTTAGTTTAGTTGTTGCAATGTTGCTGGCTACTAAAACCTACTTAAAAAAAAAGAAAAGAAAAAGGAAAGAAAAATGGTCAAACAAAACCTGAGTCTGATCATCAAACAAATCAAGGGGGCTATCACTTGACATATGATGGGCCACTAGTTGCAGGATTCTTGACTTTTTTCTGTGGTTCCTGGGTAGTTTGGGGGGTGTCAGGAATCAGGAGCTGGGGCTCGCTCCCACCTTCCTGTTGTGGTTTGTAGAAATCTAATGCCTCTTGCCCTGGCAGCACTGGCTGGAGCTGCCTCCCCTCGATGGTGAGTCAGCAGCTGCTGTCCTTGCCAGGGTCCCTGAAGCTGCCGGAGATCACCAAGGTGGTGGATCACAAATCCTGTGAATAGTATCAGAAGTGCTTGATTTCAGATGTTCCAAAATAGAATACCATGAGATGTTTGGTTCCAGGTTCATTTTTCAGTTTCTGTTTAATTTTGGTCTTGTTGTTTTCGTTTTTTCTCACTCAAATGAAAAAGTTTTCAGACAACTTTATTCACAGTAATGTGGGGTCCCTCATTCAATTTTCCTGTAAATCTTACCTGTACCTCTGTGCCATCTGTGCCATGTCTTGACCCCTTTTCTGAGCAATCCATGTGATTACCTGAATGATTGACTGAAACACTAAATTTATTAGTCTACTTAGTGGTAGTATTTAGTATAGTATTTTCTTACTCCTCTTTCTCCTTCCTCTTTCTGAGATGAGTAGCTCTTGGGTTCCTTTTCACAAGATTAGCAGTGAAATAACTTAGCAGGCTTTCCTTTACTGTACAAATTTCGCAATTCACTTTTGCCTTATTTTCTGGATCCTTGTAATTCATTTGTATCTTTCCTTGTAGCTCTTAGTGGCCCATTTAATTTTTAAATTACAAGGATGAGGAATATCTTGCTTTTGAGGACTTGCTTTTAATTGCTACCCTTATGTACTGAGCAAGCTATGCTTTTATTGAAATTTAGTGCCTATTTGAGTCATCCACTCCAGAAAGTTTATTATAAGCCAATCTGGAGTTTAAAAATGTATAATTATCAATGAGCTTTTTGTTTACCTAGGGTTTATCCCCAGTTCTGATTCAGGTAGATGATTTAAAATGCCCCATACCAGATAATTTACTTATTCCTGGAACACATTCTATCAAAAGAAAAAGTGTGTGCCATGATTCACGTGGATGTGTGTGGACCTGACTGTAAGACATTGCAGTGGTAACTGTGGTGCTCTGTCTTGACAGTGGACCACGTTGATTCAGTGGTTTGATTGAACCAAAGGTGAGTTTACCCTGAGTTGTGATGTAGTGCCCCTCTCCATTGCTATAAAAGAGATGCCATGCAAAATCACTGTTTAATTTTATGGGTAAGGCATGCTGACATCAGGGCTTGGGAGAACTTGCTTCCAAAGGATCTGCTGTCCCAAACTGCTTACTGTGAAATCTGGGGTCAGTAGGCAAAACCAGTTCTGGAAAATAAGAAGGGAAGGGAGAAAAAGAAGTAAAAACTTTAAACCATAACAAAATCAGTCCACCACTAGTCATAGCTTCATTTGGGAATGCTGATGTAGGAGGTTTATTTGGATGTGTATGCAGCAGGAGTAAATGCACTGTACAAGAAATTACTGATTTGATAAATGAACTGTTTCCTTAAGCTGAAGAACAGTTTGCTTTTGTCTGGTGACAAATTCTTGAAATAAACTAGTTGGGAAAAAATGCATTGTTGAGTTTGTAGAACTAGGTTGTTTTGTTGAAGTGACACTTTTATAAAGCAGTTTCAGGTAAGAAAGTAAATAGTATGTTGTATCTTTAGAAAATATTCCAGGGGGAATTAGTTATCTGAGGTAACCAGAATATAGTCTTTTATCATTAGGTTGCTGATTAAACTTCACTGGTGGTTGCACTCTGCCTGACAGCTAGTTGATGACCCATGTGAGATAACCCCCAAGCAATGGGTGCTACTGCATGCCACTATTTGTTTTTTCTCCCTCCAAAAAGTTCACAAAACAGTGAACTGTAACACCTGTGATGTGAAGACTGTCTCACACTGCAGGGACGGGCTGGTTTGTGTGCTTATAGCTTCCAAAAGCTGAGTGGAGGCCATTGAGGAGAATACGGCACTTGGCTGATCAAGGTTGAAGTGCACGAGTGCTGTACCGTTGCATGTCTGTCCGTGCTGACTACAGGTGCATTGGGCACGACTGTCCTGCCTGTGCAGTTGGCTGGAAGAAAGGAGCAAAATGTTCTAGCACTGCAAGCAAAACGAAGGCACAACACCCAGAAGTCTGGATGATGGATTAGGGTGGAGGTGCTAGGTCTTGAAGGAGAAAAACAATAGGTGTTTGTTGCGTTTTTGGAAGTGAGAACTCTTGTGGGATGGGAACAGAAATTTGGCTTCTAGCAGCTTTATAGTTCAGGAAAGGTACCAACACAAGCAATACAGTGAAAAGTGTAACAGCTAAGTAACTGAAGGACAGCTGAAGTGAAATATTTATGCTTTGCTCTGGAAGTGATAGGATCAGTGCTTGGACAGTCCTGAATTCCAAAGTTTTCTCCAGAAAACACTATTATTTTTGAGGAAAGGCAAGAGTAAGGAGGAGTTGTTGCCCTTGTGAGAAAAGTGTATGTCGGAGTTGTTAAAACCCCTAAGACTATTCAAAGACTTTCACCATCCTTTTAGTAAGTGTCCACAGAAAGACCAGTCAGCATTCACCAAGGTGTTTTTGCATCAGCTGGATCTAGGTGCAGTCCTGTCTTCTGTCTTTCACATCTGTCTGGTGGAGTTTTTGTAGACATTTGCTAGAGCACTGCAGTAGGTAGGGAAAGCAGGTAACTCTGGAGGGCCATAGCTCCCTTCTTTCCTCCAGAGGGAATGCCTTGAGGTGCCTGTCTTAGCCTGTTGGTTACAGAGGGGAGTGAGATGTTACCCTAAGTCCCCATGTCTGCTTTGGAGTGAGCTGAAGCTAGTCAAGAGGAATCCTGGCCCTCTTAACCTGAAGAAATGCAAGGATGGTCCTGAAAAAAACTTAACACAAGTACTTGAAGCCTCACTGTTGTTCTTTGGCTGCTCCAGATAAACCGTCACAAATGTTAGAGCACTTTTGAACCTGTTTTTTCCTTCGAAGGAAATACCTGGAGAGCAGAACAGCATGGTGTAGGGCACCATCAAAAAAACAACAGCAATGCTTTGCTTTTCATGCTCCTGTTCAGACCCTTGGGGGGAAAATGGTAATTATCATTTGTTTCACTTACTTTGCTTTAAAACCACCTATTTTCTTTTGCAAGTCCCAGCACAGGGGAGCTAAGCAGAATATTTACAGCCAGTTGTTTGTTTCCTTTGCTGTCACTTAAAGCACCTTGCAGCAGCAGAACTTATTATACTTCAAAGTTTCTTGTTCTAGGTAAGTGACATGGGGAAAGATGGCACTGTACATATTCTGAGAGGTGTTGCATTATGCATTTCACCATACTTCTCCAAGACTGTCATATCTAGGTCTCTCTGTTTATTCCCCCAGTCCCTAAACATAATTAGGAATGATTTCCTTTGATGCCAGAATGATAATGTGGAAAAATACAAAAATGTTTGAAAAAGCTGAGTGGACTGGATGATATTAGTCATTTTTCTCACAATAAAAAGTGTATGCTTACTCCAAATACTGTATTTTGCTGAAAGGGACACAATTATTTTTAAGGATAGCAGTATAACTTCCCTTGACAGGACTGTGTGCTGGGTGGCTCCACTTACGTCTGTCACTGGGTTGAAGGAGCATTTTTTGGGGCAGACCAGACTTCTACATGAAGGGCAGGGAGGTGCATGTGGCATTTCCAATGCATTCTGAAAACTGAGTAAGATTTTAGCCTACAGAATGGATAATTACTACACTGATAACTACACTACTACGTGGGACTTGAGTAAAAAGTAGGTGACAAATCTGTTTTTTTGCTCACAGGAATTAATTCTCTAAGCTGACTTGTGCTTCCAACCTGGTTTTCTGCCACACAAATGGCAGAATAAATTGTAAGGATGTCTACAAGGTAATGCTTCTCCTTGTGCAAACCAAGGAGCTGAGTCTGCGTGGTATTTTGCAGTGGCCTCATGGCTAGGTTCAGGCCAAGTCTGCCAACTTTTTGCATTTCTTACCTCCTGGTATCATTGTCCCTGCTGTCACTGCTTCAACTATCACATCCAGCAGCTTTCTGCCCAAACCCCTCTTGGGGCTGGCCAGTGTGGAGCCCTGTGTTGAGGTTGTGCAGGATTCTTCTGCGTGACATTGGCAGCAGTGAGACGTGAAATATGTGGCTTGTGGTCTGGCTCATAGTTTGGCTTGTCAGTGTCATCTTTGCTTTTTGAGGGAAGAAAAACCCTTAAAATCCCATAAACTTCAGCAGGTCTTGCTTTGATCTGGAATAGGAGCAGGAATTCTTTTGTCCTGCTTTTGACAGAAGTTGTGAGATAAATATGAAATGCGCTGTTTGGATGTCTCTTTTCCCCAGTCCTTCCCAATCAGCAGCCTTGCAGCCATGAATGTTTGGGTCAGGTGGAGGCAAAACTCCACTTAAATAACAGCTCTCCTGAAGCAGGAGAGAGCTGAATGGTGAAAGTGTGCCTAAGAAAGGAGTATTTACCCAAAGCAAAAAAATCTTCTGCAGCTACCTCACTATGAAATTTAATTCCACAGCAGTGTTCTAGCTCTTTTCTGATGAGATTTATTTAAGTAGAATATATCCAAACTAGACTGTGATACCTGTGTATGAAAACAGGAATGGTTGGTTACCCCACTGACATACTAATCAAACATCATACTTGCATGATTTGCCATACCCCGTACTTACTTTAGGCTTAAATGCCTAAAGCAGATGCAGTTTTCCAAGGCATTTTGTTGTAAATCCGTCAGTTTAGGAGCTGTGAAGTCTTTGCAGTGACAGCTTGTGGGATAATTTGCAGAACACTTATGAGACTGAATTTTTTCTCACATAGCCCCATGCTTTATCTCCTCTACTCCACCTCCTTGCACCATCTTCAGCTCCCATTTCTATGCATGTATATCTAGGCTACACTTGTGTAGGCATATCCTGCTGGCAGCCAGGCTTTGTGACTGACCTGCACAACCAATTCCCATCCCAAAATGATGGTCCCTGCTGATGCAGGTGCCATGGGCTGGTGGGGACGTGGATTCTTTCACCGGCCCAACAAGTTGGAACATTGTCATATCCCGGTTACACTGGGAGTGTGGCCACACCATTGGTGCTCAGCATGTCTCTCTGCCTTTGATTTGGCTACCCAGGCTACCTTTTTCAGGGTTTCCTCGTGTGGGAGCTTCTCATGCTGTTCCAAGGCAGCTGAGGCATTGGTGGCCTGTCCAAGTCATGTGCTGTTGTCTCCTTTAGCACTGAGTGACCCTGTTTAGTGGGGTAGGTCTGGTCAATGGGCAGTACTAGCTGGGTCAGATGGTAGAATTCAGTCATTGCTTTCATTCCGGTATGCATCAGGGCACTGTCTATCGGGAAGGCCTTTCTGAAGGACTTTACAGTGGGAATTACTTGGCAGAGGCACTCCTGAAGACATGCTGCAGGAGAGGATGTGTCTGCAGACACTAGCCAAGAAAGGGGTGTGAAGTGCTTGTCTGTGCCTGCATGTGATTCTTGGAAGGAGCTGATCCCTCCTCAGCCCTTGAATTATGGCTAGAATGTGGGAATACTGAATCTAAAAGCAAACAGTTTAGCTCCTTTCGCAGTCAGTGTCTCTTCTATATGGCGTAAATCATAGTTGCAAAGAGCTTTAGTATTAGGTCTGTAGTCATGCACACACCCTCAGAAGATTGTAATATATTTTTTAATTCAGCTGGTGAATTCAATGAGAAATTAACTTTGGTTTCTTCAGAAAAGGGAAATTTTTCTTAATTCTTCTGCTGTGTTGAATGGCCGCATCCCACAATGGCCACACTGGGGTGCAGGGCTGGCAGGTCTCACTTGGAATTCTGCATGGGGCAAGCCCTTGAGTGGCCTGCAAACCAGTGGAAAAACTCCTAAATTAACAAGTATGCTAATTACTTTGCTAATGACTTTGTCTTGATTGTAGAAGCCTAAAGGAGTGATGTAGCATATTTTGAATTTTCATAGAACCCTAGAATGGTTTAGATTGGAAGGAGCCTTTGAAGTTCCATGCAGTCCAATCCACCTGCCATGGGGTTATTCAAAGCCCCATCCATCCTGACTCTGAATGCTTAATTTACAGTTACCCAGGGATAGCAAAACCTTTCTCAGAAGCCTGCAATTACCATGGCATAAGGCAAGGAGCCCCATGACTTGACTGCATACAATTTCTGTTCCTCTTCTTCCTTGAATGAGTACGTGTCTAGCACAGTTAAATTCTCTCTTATGTGAGCTGTTCCTGTGAGGGTTGTTAGAGTGTTTTCTCTGAAAAAGCAGTTCAAACCCTTCCATCTCATTCGCGGAAACTACACTTCAGCTTTCCCAGAAAAGGAAAGGGATCTTTTGCTTCAATTCAGTACAATTCAGTAGGGTAATGGAGGAAGTTTTTAATTGGGACAGGTTTTTTTTAATTGGGACAGTTTTTAATTGGTGCAGCAGTGCTGAGAGTGTGCCTGTTCGAGAAACATGCTGATCCACAGGGGTGGCCACAGGTCCATGGTCCAGCTCATCAGTCAGGCAGGATGCTCATGGGTTTCTTGGCAAAGGTGACCATGGTCTGCAGCTGCCTCATGGTCCTGCCTCCAGCTGGAGCTGCCAGTGCTCCCCATGACCTACCTGCTGGCCTCCTCCGGCTCCCTGTTGCTCAGGGATGTAGCAAAATCCAAGTATTTATTCCCACTTTGATCTGCCCCTTGTCTGCTCCTGAAAGTCCCAACTCAGCTGTGCCCTTCGTCCTCGTGGAATAATGGTGTTTGGGAAAGTCTTCCTTTCTTCTGTCAGTCTGATTGGATGTGTCCTGTGTCTGTGCAGGATACCTTTTGTTCTGCATGAAGATTGGGGCTCTTAATGTTTTGTTTGTTTCCCCACTATTGTTTTAATAGAAAACCAACTTCTATTGCCGTCTAACTTACTTCCTTATCCCCTAAGGGACATTTCCCACCTTCTTCCAAGCACCACTGTCCAAGGACCACAACTGGTTTATGCTGAGTGACATGGCCAGGGCTTTTGGCTAAGCAAAGATCTGTCTTAATTTTATCTGGGTTTAAGGAGAAAGAAGCTCACTTATTTAATATTGTTTCCCAGAGCATTAATTTTTTCTTCTCAATACCAAGGCTGAGTCCCTGGCAGATTATGGACAATGGATTATTTCAAGTGAATCCCTGCTAGTCTGTCTCAGGCTTTCATTTTGGAAGTTTAATTATCAGTGGAGATCCCCTTTGGTGTTATGACAAATTGAGGGAGTTAAATCAAGCAATTTTCTTGCAAGGTGTAATTTGAAGTCATGCTGAGGAGCTATTTGAAGAGACTGTACTAGAGCTGGTGGGAAACTTTTCAGTTAGATGGTTTTTCATCAGAAAATAGTGATTCATGTAATTAGAGAGGTGTGATGCCCTTTAATGGCTAGGCAGGAAGACATTTCCTTAACTTTTTTATCTCTGAGGAGCTGTGGATTGCAAGTGTGCTGCTGTCCTCCTCAAAACATCTGGGTGCTATTTTCAGCTGGAAGGATCCTCACCAGCTGAAATTTGAGATGTGGGCTGAAAGGGCTGAGGGCACTGCAGGCACCTTTCACTGGATGGTGCTTCTCGGATGGGAATCTATCTTGGAAAGTGTCACATCCGTCTCTTCTGCCTTGGCTGCTGTTTGTGGTGGCCTGTCATTTGGTTAGTTGCAGTCACAGTGTTGAGTTTGTTTCAGGGGTGGTGGTTTTCAGCATGATTCTCCAGGTGGTTGTTCTGGTACAGCAATGGGGTGATAGGCAGTAGGCTGGTGAAAGGAAGGTCTGGTTTCATGATTTAACCCTGCCAAAACAAACATGTTGTCTAGCTGCACCTGTTTTCCCTGTTTTGAGGCAGGGTGCGCTGTATCCAGTTGGAGGCTAAAAGGTGTTTCTCTAACCTGTTTTTGCAACATGTGGGTGGTGGAAATCTGATATTGTACCCTGAACCTTTCACTATGCCCGCAGTTGAAAAGTGATTGTAACATCAAATTCTCTACTGCAAATTAAGCACAGTATGATGTCTGTTTCTGCAGTAGGGGAATTAGGGTCTAACCAACATTTTCCCAGTTGAATGGTTTACTGTGTGCCGTGTTTGATGATAATCACAGCTGGAGCTTTGTGTAGAAGAAAGGACATCACAGCTTCCGTTTTGGAGATTTTGAAGCTTGAATTCCGAGTATTTGAAGTACTCTTCTCATGACTTCTACAGCAGGAGCCTCCCTCCTTTACTTTGGTCAAAAATGACTGCTCATTTCAAAATGGATTTTGCCTATCATCGCAAATAACCCAGATGGACTTTTCTGCAGGTATTGGGACAAAACACTGAAGTTTGCCTGCTTTGAAATTTTGGGGAAGTTGAGAATTTCGATCTCAACTTGTGGAAAAGGATGGTCTTTGCCATCTTGGAAATTGTCTTGGGATGGAGGGGGTCTTCTGACCTTGGTACAGCCAGTAGCCATGACAGTTTGGAAAGCAATTGGGTGAGCTGCAGCAACCTGATGTTCACCCACAGCAGTAATTGAGCACCACCTTCATGTCCAGTGGGACTTGGTGGTCACCTTTCAGTGTCTGATTGCTGGTTAGTGGGTGGTATAGGGATTATAAACAGCACCTCACTGCACCTTTTCCAGTTGAATAAATCCTCCAGGACTCTGAGACACCTGGAGAGGAGTGGGCGATGCTGCTTCGAAAATGTTCCTAATACTCAAGAGATTGAGGAACAGAAACTTGCAACTTGCCTAGCTGTCAGTGACAGCAGGCTGGTCCCCCAGCACCACCTCCCTCATGGCCTTATCTGCTCAACAAAGGAGAGTAATATGATCCCCTTCAGACATGCAGTGTGCTTTTATGCAGGTGAATAAGGTTGGGTTTTGTGTACACTGCACACCCACGCCTGTGTGTGCCCATATCTTTGTTTAATGTGTTGTTTGTATTTAACTGCCTGGCTACCTTCCTTTGAGCAGCAAATGACTTGCCAGTGGCTGATCTTGATTTTTAATGACAAAATTGGCAAAGAATTTAACATTAATGTCTATATATATTTAAGTATATACACTCAAATGTAGTTTAGATTAACGTGTATTGAGGTATATGCATGTATTTGCACACATTAAAAAATAATAATAAGAATGGAACAATTTAACAGCATAAAAGCTACAACTTTCTTTTCTGGTTAAATTACTTCAGCAGGACAACATCTCTTCACACACAATGAAACAAATGCAAAGAATTGCAGTCTCTTTGATGGCTTTAGCTTGGACTCCTTGCCTTTGCTGCTGCTATAGTGAGATAACTTCCAGCTTTGCATAGTGCTTGGTCATGCCTTTGATTTCATCAGCCTCTTTTCTGGTGGCTGCATCTGCAAATTGCTTCAGTTGAATTCTCTTAGTTAGTTGGTCCTCAGCATTTGTCCCAAGTGTCTTCTCTCAACTGCCTGCCTTCTCCAGCACAGCTGATGGGGACCCTTGCGGCCACTTCAGGGACAAAGCCAGATGCAGCTTAGGGTCTGATGCCAAATCCTGTGCTTCTGTTTCTAAAAGTATAGAGAGAGGTGCTCAAATATCTGTTGGGAAAGCTCAGCATCTTCTGTAGCCATCTTGACTCTGCTCTGTTGCTTGTTGCAGAATAACATAAGACACTGGATTTTTTTCAAGGCAAGACATTTTGTAAGGACATTTCTGATGCTATTCTTGCTTTATGTTGGAATGGATCACACCCAGGACTGATGTGCCTTGGTGACTTGGTTTTCTGAATGATGCTTCAGAAAACATTCAGATCTAGTTTGGTCCCTTACTTAACGACATTTTGCATTTAGGAGTCTGCAGTCCAATGTGACACCCCAAAAACACCTGTAATGCTAACAGCAGTAGTAGGGACTGAGGTTTTCCACCTCTTTTCCCCTCTATGTCATCTGTGTGAATGATGCTGCCTTTGGGCTGGAAGCAGCACAATCAGCCTTTTGAAAAGGGCTCCCAAGGGGGTTTGTTACCTGTGTTGATCAGCTGGTTGGCATTATCACTACCTGCTTGTTCAGGGACCATGTTTAAACTAAAAATCAGGGTGAAAACCATTCTGCATTGTTAAATATACCAGCATGGTGCAAGCACAAGCTCTTTTATCCACAAGCTCTTTGTTCTACAACTTGTAGCAGTGATTATACAGCTGTATGGGGGATATTTTTCCTCAGCATCCTTTTGGTTAATCTTCAACAAATGTCAGATGGTTCACAGGACATGACTTTCTGTGAGAGAAGGGTACTGGTGGCAGTAGACATTTCCATTCAAAATGGATGTAAGCATATGTGGGTCAATGTTGAATGAGGATTTCAGGTCACTTGTCCTCCAAGGATATGTCTGGGGACTTGGTTGGACGTGAGACAAGGTTAGGCTTAGTTTTCTTCTTTCCTTAGTAGAAAACTCCTTGTTCTGCTCAATCAGCTTTAGTTTTATCCTCTTCTGCAATTTGAAGAAGAAAATTCTCAGGAACAGCAATGTCTTGAAATAGGTAAGGAGTGGTGTTTCAGAAGTTGAAACAACTTGTAATTGTTGAGGAAGTGATAGTATTGCTTATGTAAAATGGTGCCCTGCCAGCTTATTTTTACACATGGTGTTTTATGTTTCGCTGGACAGATGTTTATTATTGTTTACTTTTTGCTGTCTACCACATGGCAAATTGCTTGTTTTCTTATGGGTTTGAGGAATGGGGAAGGAAATTTATCAACCTGATATAATAGGTATGTTAACCATTAGATAAAAGGAGGAAGAATATCTTATTTTATTTGAAAATACAATAGAGTCAGGACGCAAAAAGTTGGACAGGGAACAAAAGTAATAAACATAAAATGCACTGTAAATAAAACAGCAGTATTGAAGTTGGTGGGAGCTTTGCCATCGACTTTAGTGGGACAGGATTCACCCAAGGATGTGGCCCCTGGTCCAGGGTCCACCCTGCTAGGCTACCTGGGTGTGTCTTTGCTTCCCACCACTCCCAAAGACCTCTGCTCCAGCCAAAACATGGAGGAACCCAAAGCCTTGGGGTGAAGCCATTTGCTATCCAGGGTTTGAGTGGCTGCGACTTGCAGCTCAGTGTTTCTCAGTGTAGAAACCAGAGCTAAGGCAGGCGTGAGAGCTAGAGGGTATGTGCAGAGCAAAACTAATCTATATTCATTCAGACTCAAATTTCCTCAGCTTGAAGGTGGTTAGGTACCATCTGGTAACATTTCTGGCATAATTTATATTGTTTTATGTTATTAGGACTGCATTATGCCATAGGAATACTGACTGTGGATTCAAAAAAAAGCCTCATCTTTTCAAGTGAGGTTGGGAGTGGAACCAGCCCAGAACAAAGGGTCACTTCAAAGTCAAGGATGACTGTTTCTGAAGGCAAAATCACAGCTGGAGCCAACTTCTAAGGAGGGGAAAAATCATAATCTCTGCCAAAATCACCCTTTGATACACTTGCAAAGATAACAAATGATACACAGAAGGTTTTGGACAGAGGCTTAATGACTCTGTACTGCATCCTGCTAAACCAAAAGATTGTTCTCCTGAAAAAAATGCCACTTGTCTTCATTGAAGGTCTCTTTGTCAAGCTACAGCGAATATAATTGAAAGTGAAAGGTTGATTTGGTACCTGCTGTTTCAAAAGCAAAGAAGACATGTAAGAGTTGCTTAGGATGGTGATCAGTGGCCTGTGAGATAAATGACAATGCTGTGTGTGAGTGCCACAGAACATGGCTGCATTGCAGGCTCCCTGCTTGTTACCTGCAGGCTGTAGGAAGTATTTCATTCACAACAGAGATGCTCAGACTTTGAGATGCTTTTTGGGAAAGAGGGAGTTGATATCATGATCTGCAGTTCAGTAGAAGAGCACTGTCTGCTGGCATTAAGCCAATTGCAGGATGTTGGTCTTAATTTCCAGGTCTGTTATAGTTAAATAGCCCCTCTTCTAAGCAAATTATCCATATAAAGCAGTTCTGCTTTATTCTTGATGGCCATAGTACAGCTGTGAACACCTGTAGGTAGGCCCAAAGGAGCTTCCAAATGAAATTGCTTTAAAATACGTTTTTCTGGGGTACTGTCAAGTGATATATAAACTTGAAATAATTTAATAGGTGGATTTTTTTTTTTTTAGTGAATAAATTTTATGTCCCCCTGTCCCCTATGACCTTGCCAAGTTCTCACCCTGATCCTCCATCTCTGCACCAAGGGTCTCTTCCTCTCCTGGGCACATTTCCCCTCGCCAACCTTGTTTTTTCCAAGGAAGTGATTTCTCATGATGGGTGTGTCTGTGACAAGGCAGGGAGTTTGGGACCAATTACCCCTTCATTTTCAGTGCAGAGTTAAAACCTCTAAGTTATGTTGGTTTTGCAGGATACCAGATTTTGTTAAGGTAGATGGCTGTGCAAGAAGTTAAAGGTCTACCAGTGTTGTTAGGTAGTATAGAAAGCAACAGGATTCATAGGAGATACTCCTGCAGAAATCTTCTTGTCCATTTAACCCAGTTCGAAGTTTGTGACCACCCTGTCCCAGCTTTAGGGAGGCGAGCTGTTGTTCAGCCAAAAGCAGTCTTGACATGGATTTGGGTAAGGTTCGGGTGGAAAAGAGATTGTTCACTCAATCTGACATATGAATGCGTTTAGGTAAAGACTTAGGTCTGCCTTCCTGTTGAAGGGAGAAGATAGTTTTCCCTCTCTGTATGTGCTGGGACCTCCCACTGTTAATGAAACAAGATTTTTGTAAGATTGGCCTAAAACCTGCCTTTCTTTATTTGTCTAAATCCATGTCTGTTGGGAGCATGTTTGAGAGCTGTTGGTGGGGTACAATTCCTGACACAGTGGGCCTTGTAAATCCTCAGCCCTGTTCCTGCAGTTGTAATTACTTTCTCATAGTAGGGGAGTTTGTTTTAAGCCAAGAGAAAGGGATTTAAGCCAGGACTTATGACCGGTGTCTTGGAAAAGCAAAGAGGATTTTTGGTTTTGTAGTTGACGCTGTGGTTACAAAATTGAAGCATGAATTTGACAGTTGCCTCAGTTAATTAAGTTTCTTAGCATGTACTTTCCCACCTTTTACACTAGGTTTTAGCTGGAGCTGATGAAGTACCAATCTCACTGAACTGTACTGTAAATTGCATTTAGGAGTATTTTCGCCTGCACATTAGGACAGTATTGATGTCTGTGTGCAGTGTGTACTGCTGGAAAGTGTATGCCTCAATCCAGCATTGCATCTAAATAAAATAACCTTTTTCTTTTTCCATAATAAATGAAGAAACATTTTTAAAGCCCTGTTGTTGAAGCCAGGCTTAATGGTGCAGTGTGGGTATCAGGGTGGGGCTGTTGGAGCTAGAGGATGCAGTCTGAGATGGAAGATGAGGTTCATCCTTGTAGGCTGTGGCCACACAGCCTGTAGATTTAGAGAGCAAAGCAGAGAAAATCTGATGTCAACACAACACATCTTACGGAGGAGGTTGTACTGGAGTAGCTGTTCCCTCAGGCTGAGAACCCATCAGGCTAGATGTGTTACACACACCCCTGCAACGTCCTCAGGTTTAAATTCATTCCAGTAGTACAGGGTTTGTGCATTCCACAAACTCTCTGCAGTGTGTACCGAAGTGTGGTAAATTGGACAACTGGGACATTCACTTTTAAAGTACTCTCTTTTTCAGAGCAGGAAAACCCCTCTGAAACCTGAAAGACAAAATTTCCATTTTTAGTTTGCCCACTTGTGTGTGAACTGAGTTGCTGTGGAACAGGGTGGGAGCTGGACTGGAGTATTGCCTATCTCCCAGGGTTGCACAAGATTTGTAGCGTGACTGAGAGTTGGAAACAGAAAATGCTTTGTTGTTTAGTTCTCCATGGTAGATAAAATGCTAAAGGAGACATTTCAGCCTGTAAGAAGGTAGAAAATGGTAAGTTTCATTTGCTGAAATGTAACAGGGATGTAGCATTGTACCTGTGCAGTGATGCTGTTGTAGGGAGGGTATTCTGGTCTGGATAATGATGGCAGCATCTTTCTTGCAGGCACAAACAGGAAGATGGAGTGTCAAAAAATTACCAATTTTGGAAACCAGCTTCTTCGTCGGAAAAATGTGGACTGCACTCGAGAAGACAGTCGCCTCTCGCGATGCCTTAACACGTTTGACTTGGTGGCTCTGGGTGTAGGCAGCACTTTGGGTGCAGGTGTCTATGTGCTGGCTGGGGCTGTGGCACGGGAAAACGCAGGACCTGCCATCGTTATCTCCTTCCTGATTGCTGCCTTGGCTTCAGTGCTGGCTGGACTCTGCTATGGAGAATTTGGTGCTCGAGTTCCTAAGACAGGATCAGCTTATCTCTACAGCTACGTGACTGTGGGTGAGCTGTGGGCCTTCATCACAGGGTGGAATCTAATCCTCTCCTATGTTATTGGTAAGTGGTGGATGTGCTGCAGGACCCTAGCTTTAGTTCAAGGTGGCAGCCTGGTCTGTAAGGTCACCCTTGTTTGGGTGCCTGTGTTACTGTTAGAAAATAGGTGCTTCACTCTTGCACTCATGGAGGATTTCAGGACTCATCAGTGGGATGCTTTTTTGATGGCTCCTACCAGCTGAGGTGAGTCATGTGCTGCTGGCTGAGGGCTTATTGCTGCTGGGAATTCCTCTGAATCTCCACGTCATCCCTCTGGCATCCCCTGGCTGCTGCACACTTGCTAGGGTGCAAAAGACTGTCCTCTCTGCTGAGAAAGGAGCTGCTCACAGAAGGATGCTTTCATACAGAGCATCTGTACTCACAGCTGATCAAGGATTAATTCTGGTCCCTTTGGGATCTATTTAAAGTATCTGGAGATGGGAGTTTTGTCTTGTGAATTGCTACAGAATTAATCTTGAGATGATCTGCAGGTTGACAGTCTCTGGAAAATACAACCCAAATCCCTTCTAAGCCCTTGACTCCCACTAGGAGAGGCCCTGGCTCAAGCTCAGAGCATGCGCTGTGCCACTCAGCTGATGCATTAAAACTAAGCCACACTTAGCTAATTAAGGATTTGTGTCTTTTCGAGCGCATTCTGGTCTGGCTGCTTGTTATCATGTCTCTAAGACTGCAACAGACTTGCCAGTTGAGACCAAAAGCTTGCTAGTTGAACTGAAAACCCACTATGCTAAATTAATGAAGGGAGTTGGTTTCTTTTAAAATGCGTTTTATGGGATTTGTAAGCATTACCTTGGATTTTAGTTTCTATGGTGCTTGGAGGGTAAGATCATATCAAGAACAACATAGTGGCATAGTAGCTGCCCATCTGAGATTCTGCTGCCTTTCCCTCTGTGTGTTACTTGAAATGTTTTTTTCTTCTTCTCCTTCTTTAAAAAAGAAATATATATAGAAGATGAAAAGCC
This sequence comes from Certhia americana, assembly GCA_018697195.1. NCBI lineage: Eukaryota > Metazoa > Chordata > Aves > Passeriformes > Certhiidae > Certhia > Certhia americana. The sequence continues at coordinate 47,730,115 of CM031857.1, read as the reverse complement.
AGAGTCAATTAAACTCCTCTCCTTAAGAAATCAGAGTCCTGTAGCTATTTTGTGAATTACATTCACTGCAAGGAGTAGATAAAAAATAATTTTTAAAAAGTAAACGTATAATTTCCTTCAGACTCCTACAATGGATTCTGCTTAGGCTACACATAGAAAAATTGAACAGACTTCTTGGTAATTTTTCTTCTGTTCCCGAAAGGTAATGATAAATTGTCTCCTTCATGCCCTTCATCTTGTTGGTTTTGGGGCCCTTCCTACCATGGTACTGGATGACCAAAATGAGTGACATAGCTGTGGTTGCTGTCCCAAAACCTGATTCTGCAAATGCACAATGAAAAGTTTTGCCTACTGAGTGTTCTAGTCCGAGGATCTGGGCTTAGAGTGGTATTTTCTGAGATTTTTTTTTTTCCCCTTGCACAGTGGATTTTGAACAACTGCCTGCGTTCTTATTTCAGGCTGCTCACTGTATTGTCACAAGGTAGAAAATTCAGTAAAAAATAAGTAAATACTAGCTGTGAATGTGTTCAAATACAACTTCGTTACATTTATTTCAGTCCTGTGTCAAGAACGTGTATTTGCAAACTGTCTCATAATTTGTGAGAAAGGGTGGCTAAGGTGGAAAAACAATGGGGGAGGATATGAGGTATACGAGGCCTCTTTATCTTACCTAGCTTTTCTCTCAGAGCTAATTACCCCTCTTGTGAGCAAGGACAACTCCCAGCAGCTTCTGGAGCTTGGAGGAGAAAGATGTGTTGGCTGCCACTCTGAGGCCCCAATCAACTCTCTCGATGAGACTTTTGAAAGTGTTTATAATGGTTCCTGTACGCTGCGCTGCCTTAGACACAGAGATGTACTGGGAGAAATAAACACGGGAAAAATACTGACCAGATATTCTCAAGAGGTCAAAAGAACACAAAAGTTTAATGGCAAACTTCTGAAAAATCAGGGAACTTTGGCTAAAGGCTTAGTACGACATCTGATCAACATAAAACACTTCTCACAGCATTAATTTAGCCCATCCAACTAAGAAACTTTAAATCCATTCCATGTTAAGTTGCTCAAAATGTTCCAAGAAGAGAGAATTAGAAGATGGAGCGAAATACAGAGAAGATATAGAAAAAAGCACACATAGCTACCAACACCTGAGTTCCAGCAGTGTTCAGATACAAACTCCAAGAGGAAGGTAGGGTCAAGACGTACTAGACTCATGCTCAGCCTTAAAACCCCCATGGCCTTTGTGGGCCCTTTGCCCAGGTGGGTCTTCTGGTCATTTGGCTACTCAGGAGCTGGGTTAGGCAGAGTGGAGCCCTGCCCCTGGTGTGCCAGTGCAGGGCTGGAATAGAGGCTGGGAGTGTGGGGGCAGGGCACTGCCTCACCATGACAAAGCTTGATCTGCTCACTCTTTCACACACACAGGCATCCCTAAATGTCTCGAGGCATCAGTCCTTTCAGTTTGTGATGGCCACAAGCTGCACTTCAGAGCCAGGGCTTGAGAAGGGCAGGAAGCCAATTTTTTTCTTAATCTTGCTGAGAAAGTGCCCAGGACTGCATTGAAAATGTGCATCTCTAAGGGACTTGCAGGTCTCTAAGGGCCAGCTTGGTATTTTCACGCTGAGGTTCTCATTCATCGGCTTGGGAAGTATTGAGGGTGGAAAAAGAAATCCTGGGGTCCCAAGGATGGGTGACCAGTAGCTTTCAATTAACTGAAGTTGCTTGACTTGGGGGAAAGCTCATGTGGAGTCTTGGAGGTGAGTGATGAGGAAAAAATGGATATACAACTGATCAGGTGTGGTCTAGAGAGAAAGAGAAAGGTGTCCAGGACCAGGATCTGATAGTGAACTTTTTTCTGGGATGATGTGGGTTTGAGGAACTGTGCCAGATTTTGGGATGTGTTTCAGGAACCAGAAACTGGTGGGAGCTGGTAGTATGATGAGTAACAGCATCTCTGGTAAGTAGGTGCTGCTGGGGTTTCCTGGCACTTGGTGACCTCCTTGCCTGTGCTTGTTTCTGCAGCAAGCCCAGCACCTGGGCTCTGCAGTTCTCCTGGGAGCTGTGTGCTGTAAGCAGGAGCCAAATCCACTCTGGTGAGGCTGTGCTGACCCAGAACTAGTAAATCCTCCTGGTTACAAGCTTGAATGTCTTTGCACTGTGCTCTCTAATAACAGCAAGGTATTATCCAGGTGTCTGCGTTGTTGAAAGAATGTCAGATTCCCCCTGCTTCCTCAAGCCTGTTGATTACAGAGAGTTCCGGAAAAATGGCTGATAGTTATGTAGAACTGGCATCCAGGCAGTTGGCATCTAATATAACACATGCAGGAGCTGGGTGTTCCCATCCTAGAATGTGAAATATTAGAGCTAGGACAAAAAATAGCACTAAAATAGTCTTTTTCCTCAAATCGTGCCAAAGCTAACCTGAAAAATTGTAGTGTGGTATGCAATAACTTTTGCAATTCCTCAAGATTAAATTGATCACAGCGATGTCCAAACTCTTCAAAGGTGTTCACACTATGCACTTTTCTGTCTTGGTGAACAGAAGAGTCTCCCAACAGGTCTGTTCTGCAGCTTAGTTTTTATGCTGTTGCAAAGCTGGATTGGGCAGGTGAGTGTTCCCAGCTGTGCTGCAGGTGCTGCCCACCGCTGCTGCAGAAGATTTGGCTGTAGGTGAGCACAGACATTGTTTGACAGGATTGCAGGTGCTGGAGTTGGGACCTGAACACCCACTCACAGGTGAGTGTGGCAGGACAGACTGTTCTGGGTGGAAAGGGGCCCCTGATGGCATCCTCTGAGGAACTGCTCTGCAAGCCAAAGCCAAGCCAAGCTCTTTTTTTAACTAGCTAATTATGTACAGTAATAATTATGATATGCAATTAGGTGCTGTTATATATAGTGTATGTACCGTGTAAGACATTGGAAGTATAACTGTAGCCACATTTAAGGCAGGAGAGTGAGAAGTTGACTTTTACCCAAGCCTGCTTATTTTAAAAAATGCTGTCACTGTCTGGTGGTAGCTCTCTGTTATTACTATTTCAGTTCTCTACAATGGCTTTTATGGCCCAGACACTGTCCCCAGCTTGCTTGTTCTGAGACCCCAGGTTCAGTCCTCCCCCAGCAAGCTGCTGGTAGTTGGATGCACTCAGAAACAAAAAGTGGCCCCAAAGGGCAAAGCCTGAGCACTTGCTGCAGACAGCAGCTGTTCCATTTGCTGTGGTCATCGGCAGCATTCTGTAGTAGGCTGACTTATGCTCATATACCATGTAAATTGTATCTGAATCTTTTTCCTGCTTGGATGCTCTAGCACTGGAGGTCGGAGCAGACCTGAGTGTTGTCACTGGCCACTGGTGTGGTCTAGGCTCTGGTGCTCCAGCATTGCACTGCTGGAGGGCAGCTGGATTCTGTAAGGCAGCCACCTAACTGGGGCTGCCACAGACTTCTGCCAGCATTACATTTGGACTTCTCTGGTAACAGAATTACCAGGAAAACAGGTTTGGGGGAAGGTTGGGCCCTTTTGGAGGTGTAAGGAAAAGGTCAGTCAGGGCAGCATCTAAGGCAAAGTTGAGTTTTGCAAAGAAGCCAGACTAAAAGGATTTTTCTCATCTTGTCAGCACAGCATGAGTCTGAGGCCCACCACCTGTGTGTGCTACCATCAGAGCAGATGCCAGGCATGAATACAGGCTATGGGCTGGGTATGGAGTGGAAAGGCTACTCCCAGCACCTGGGAGCACATGCAAGGTTGCTTTGAGGCCCTCCGTATAGAAAAACCTTATAAGGTTTGGAACATGTGCCAGCCACAAAAGGTGATCTTTGTCCTTTCTATCCTCTGGCAGGAACTTCAAGTGTTGCCAGAGCCTGGAGTGCAACGTTTGATGAAATCATAGGGCAGCACATTGAAAAATTTTGTAAAAAATACATGACGATGGATGCTCCCGGAGTGCTAGCAAAATATCCAGACATCTTTGCCGTGGTGATAATCATCATCCTAACAGGTGAGGCACTGGAGGGGTTTGTGGATCTTAAGCCTTATTCTGTAATCTCATTGTTTGCTTTTGGAATGAGTACAATGTCCTGATTTATTTTGAACAACATATTAGATTTTCTTTGCTGCAAGTATATAGCTACTGTGGAGTTAGCACAGGGCATAGCATGTTTACAAGGTTTTTAATTAGAGGGGAGCATTCTCGATATTTTTTGAGCCACTTTTAAAACCTTCAATCAAATTTTATATAAGGAGGAAAAGAAAAGATGACTTGTTATCCTCAGTCAGGTATAGGGGTTTAATCCTTCCCTCCACAATCCTATTACACAAGAATTTTATGCAGTTGATATATCAATCTTACTTCTCCTTTGATAATCTGCCAATTTTTGATGCATTGAGCCAGGAGAGTGAGGGGGAAAAAAAGAAAAAGGACTTAGTTACAGTCTCATGTACTACTGGTTTGGTTTGGTTTGTTTTGTTTTTTTTTAATATATATGGGCTTCAATTTGCAGAAGTGAATACAAGACTCTGGAGAAATAAACGTGTCATAGTCACTTTCTCTTTCTTTTTTTTCTAAAAATGTGCCAAGCCTTTGATCATAAATTGGAAAATTTTTGACAACTTGCAAGATCAGAATTCTTCTCTATGTTTACCTCTACTCCAACTGGATCTTGCAAAGCATTACCAGGTTTAGGCAATTTAAAAAAATTACGCTTTTGTACTCCTCTGTGGTTTCCAGCAGGCAGAAGCTGCAGTGTCACACTAGCAAGGTCATCCTGACTTTTCCCACTCAGATCAGAATTGCCTTCTCACAGTGTGAGCTGTGCTCACGGGGACAGGCCTCATCAGCACTGGATGCTTTGGCATTTGGGTCTGCATTCGGATCAAGGACTGCATTGAGGGCTGCCAAAGCCAATAGCAGCTCTCTGTTTTCAGGATTACATATGAAAGGGAGAGATTTTCCTCTTTGTTCATTTGTATGTAATATGAATTGCTCTCATTTCAAATTAGAATCTGGTCTTTGACCTCAGGTACAATTTTCAAAATTTAGAACGCCTTACTTTAGCACTGCTGAGGTGTAAAATTACAAATTTTAAAAATTTGTAAATTTGTAAAATTTATAATAAGGTGGCTTTATGCTATTGCATGAAGCAATTCCATGGATTTTAATAAAAAAGCCAAACCATTCTTTTCTAAAAAAAAGCTGCTGAAAGAGCAACTTTAGTCCCAAATATCATCACCGCAAGTTTATTTCTGCTTGCACTGTCTTGAGCTTCAGATTTCTAAAAAGTACCTTACAAGTTTTTGTGGGCTGGTATGCAGTCTTATCAAACACTCTGACATGGCTGTCTCAGCTTATTTCTTATTTTAAAAGAAGGAAAGGTGAGTACACAGGATGCTCTTCTCTCATTGAAGTCCCTTAGAGTAGCAGTAAAAGAACACTGTGTTGTGCTTCTCTCCTCCCTCAGGCCTGCGTGAAGTTTTTTTACTTCTCCTTCAGCCTTAGATTTGAGTTCAAAGTTTCAATTCTTAAAAATCAGACACTTGAAGAGGAAGTTAAGAGAGCTTGTCGACCTGAGAAGCCAGGCTATGCCTCAGTGTGATCCTGTTTGCCAAGGCCTGTAGCCGTGCTCTTCTTCAGATAGATGATCTTGAAACCAAGCTGAAATCCTGCCCTCATTGCACTTCCTGGCAAAGCTCTTGCTGATTTAAGTGGGAGCAGGATTCCCAAGATGCCACCTTCTTCTTTGTCTTCAGCTCTAGAAGTAGCTATTAGAAGTAGAATCCACCTGAATTTGGTCCCTGCTCGTATTTCCCATTTCTAAGAACAGTTGAATGTTGTTCATAACTTCTGCATTTGGCCAAGACCTCTAAGACAATGTTCCTCCATTGAAAACCACCTGTTGTGCTTTCTCCATGTCTCTGTATGGAGTTTGAGGCTGTGGGAGTAGTTTAAGTGTATTAGCACAGCAGTTTACCAGGGACACGGTCCATGTGGGCATGCTGGGTGGGAAGGTGTGTCACATTCTGCAGCAGAAATGTCTGAGTCCTCACCCTACTTCTGGGTGAGTTAATCCTGAGCTACTTGGCTTTGTGAAGAAACAAGGTGTGATAATTCGGGCAGAGCACAGCAATTAATATGGTTGAGCTATGTTTACAAGTCCCCAGCACCTGCTGTTGGTGGTGAAATACCTGACCTATGCCATTTTTTCCCCAGGGCTTTTAGCTTTTGGTGTGAAAGAATCTGCCCTGGTGAACAAAGTGTTCACCTGCATCAATGTCCTTGTCCTTGGATTTGTCGTGATCTCCGGCTTTGTGAAAGGATCTGTTAAAAACTGGAACCTGACTGAACAGGACATTTACAACACCAGCCATAGCATTTTGAAAGACAAGTAGGTTGGATATTTTCTTTTCATCTCAGAAGCTGGTGCATTTTCAAAAGCAAGTTTAAATGGAGGTTGTGGACTGAGTGAGAAAGCTAGTGAATGGGATGACTGCCTCCTTTGCCAGATACCTTGGAGGCAAAGCTGTCTTTGGTGTGTGTTTGCTGAAAGCAGGCTGTACTGATGTGCTGAAAGTGCTGGGATTAGGCTATGTCACTGTGGGCCCTGACTGACCATTTCTAGCTTTATAACCAATATAGCATCTAAGGTTGAGAGAAAAGAGCTCTTTAGACAGTGTTCTACTCAAGTCTACACCAGGCTGGCTCTGGTGGCTTTGTGAAGCCATGCCCAAGTATAGCTGTGTACTTTCTTTGAATATTTGGGCAATATCTTTGGGACATTGTTATACCTTACAGAGACCTTGTCCCAAATGCCTCAATAAAATGAAGGCAAGTTGCAGGTTATTTTAATGCATTGCTGCAAGCATATCACAAATCTGTTTTTAATGACATTTTGCTGCTTGGCTGAAATTCTGTCATCCTACACAAGATCAAAATTAAGGAGCTTACAAGGATTACCAGTAAGACAAAGCTATTAATTTTTGCTTGAGACTGTACCACACCAAATAAGGGCCTTTAAATATCTCCACATATATCAGATCAATCCTGGCTTGCTACCTAAACCTTTTATGATTGCCTGCAGGGACGCACAGTTAGGCAAAGTCTGGTGATATTAATAAATATTGTGTAGGTCAGATTTATCTTGTGTAAAAACTGCTTCTTGAGTCTCTTTTCAAAATTCAACCTGCTGCAGACAAATTGCTTCTGTAGAACAGGTCTCTTCTCCTTCCATCCTGCTATTCCCATGCCAAGGAGCAATTACTGCAAAAGTTTCAAACTACAAGTGAAGGTCTTTGACCTGTAGGACTAAATATTTTTGTAAAATTTGTCTGGGATTTATTATATCATTAAATCCACATTTGGGTTGTGCTATTTCTGTAGCCTAGTTTTCATTTAAGTCTCAGCAGAGCTTCTTTGGGAGAGTTCAGATGCTTATATGTGAGAAGTCTTGCAGATTTGGGATTTACTTTATTTTAACTGCCTTAATTCATCTTTACAAAGGCTTTTCACTGAAAAAGTGACCTAAGTCACTTGAACTGAAGGGTATGCTTGTCACTCAACACAAGGGACATGGATCTGGGGTCGCAATCCAGAGTGTACTGGGGTCAGGCTGTATTTGTCTGTTGACTTAAATGAACTTTAGATAAGGCTCAGCAATGCATCTGGTGTGTCAGGGATCCAGGCTCCTCTTTTCTCTCATGGTTACAGGCATGGTTTGAGTATGAGCTTGGCACAAGGAATTTGGAAGTTGAGAATGGAAGATGGGGTGGATTTTAAACAATCATGGCACCTACCCTTAATCTGAGTCCATCTGAAGTAAAAAGTGGATGGTTCACATGTTTCTCAGTCTTCAGCTTTTCCAAAAGCTTCAGTTTAAATGAATATGTGTCTCTACGCACATGAGGTAATGTTAGCAGAGGATTTTTAATATTCATGCTGTTTTCTCCTTGTCTTAGCCAAGACATTTTAATCCACTCCACAAAACAGTTTGTGGGAACAAACCAACAACCTTCCACATTTTTATTCTGTGCATTCCCCAGGCTGTTGCAGGCCAGTCCAAAGCCCAGTAGTGGGTAGGGCTTACATTTTGCCTGGTATTTGTATGCAAGCATATGAAAGGGAAAGCCTGCTTCTTCAAACTTTGACTGGATTTTCTTAGGAGCTATGTGAATAGCTTTGTGACTCCCAGCTAGGCAGGATCACTTCTAACCCAGTGCCATGCCTTTCAGTCAAACACAGGAAGAAAAGCTCTACGGTGTTGGAGGGTTTATGCCTTACGGATGGAAAGGAGTCCTCTCAGGGGCAGCCACGTGTTTTTATGCTTTTGTGGGATTTGACTGTATTGCTACTACAGGTAAGAGGGAAGATGTCTTTATTCTGGTTATGAACCTGGCTGCCAGTAGATTGACTTTCAGTAACATTGCAGAGCACAGATAATAAGAAATTCAGGACACGACATTTGTCGTCCCCCTGAACCTCAGCTCGAAATAGGCTTTTGTCTCAGCTGCTCCTATTAGAGAAAGTGTTGAATTATTTCAAGTCTCTGAGTGCCTGAGTGCTGACTTCTAGCTGCTGCGGCACACAGATAAGCTGTATAACCACAAGCTTCCTCCTTTCTTTGCCTGCAGGGCCCAAGCTTGTGGATGGTCAGTGATGGCACAAACCAGGTCAGACTCCACAGAAAACATGTCCAGGTTTACCAGCTAGGCAAACAGGGAAGGAAGGCCCAGGTTCAAATGCCTGGTATGAGTGTGAGCCTCTAACTCCACATGATACTTTAATCAACATGTTATTCTGGAACACAGTTCTTCAGTGTCTTCAGCTGAAGAAGCTCTGATGGCTTGAAGTATTTTAAAGATCCAGAGAAAGAGGAAGCCTCTGTGGAGTAAAGTGTACCCTAGAGCTGCCTCGGAATCAGGAGGTTTTACCTGTAAAAGCTAAGAGGTCTCATTTTCAGAGAGAAGCCATCAGCAAAGTCGTATTTCTTGTGGTTAAGATGAATCTTAACTCCCTGAAGAAAGGATTGTCCTTAATTTCACATTGGGCAAGAATGGTTGGAGCAGAGGGAGAAGGGAATCAGCACAGGCAGATAAAGCATTACTGTGTCTTGTTCCAAGCAAGGAGTTGGAGAAGCGTTGGCTCCATTTCTCCAGCCAGCCCTGGAGCCTCTTCTTGTGGGAGAAACATTCATCTGCTTTTGACTTTTAGGTGTATGGGTCTGTGTTTATCAGTTAATCCTGCTGAAATGCTCTATCTCTGAAGCTCTTGCTTTCAGAGCAGTTTTATGAAAGGAAAACACAAATCTGTTTTGTAATTGATCAGTGCCTGAGTTTTGAGGAATTTTGGGGTTTTGCACACATTTTTTTCTACTTGGTTGTTGAAAATTTTCCATGAAAACTAGAGAGGGTCCTTTTGTTAAGAGGCATTTTCAAAGATCCGTATGACTTCCAGGCACTCTGCCTTTCTCTGGAAATGGGCATCTATGGTGCCATGATCATGGTGTATTAGTTCTGGTGGAGATGTTACTGAAATGGACATCCATGGATTTTCCCTACAACTGCACAATAATTTCTTGCTCCATCATCTGTGATCATTGAACTCTTCTTGGGTCTGCACCATCAGTAGGATAGAAGGATGATCTGTTTTGGGGAAAGGACTTTTTAATCCAGATTGTTTCTGTGCCTGACTTTAACAAGGCTTCCACGAATGTGTGTTAGAAGAAGTGACAGGAGCAGCAGAAATGGGAGCAAATAGACTCTGGTATCCCAAGTGGATGGAGCAGGCCATCAGCAGCATTATGGTCAAAGAGCACCTCTGTGCCCACAAAACCTTTGAGAGCCCCTGCCAGCATGCCTGCCCTGGGTTGGGATAAAGGTCTTGCTTGTCATTTAGCCGATATGTAAATTCCTTTCTTCTAGGTGAGGAGGTAAAGAACCCTCAGAAGGCCATTCCTATTGGCATTGTGGCATCTCTTCTCATCTGTTTCGTGGCTTATTTTGGTGTGTCGGCTGCCCTGACGCTCATGATGCCTTACTACCAGCTGGATACCAATAGCCCCTTACCCAATGCCTTTAAATATGTGGGTTGGGATGGAGCCAATTATGCAGTGGCTGTTGGTTCCTTGTGTGCACTTTCTACGAGGTAAGACACTGCTCTTCATTTTTGCATCTCTCAAGGGAAACATGTACCTCCACCTCCTTTAAGAAATGGAGCGGAGACCAGGGATGAAATTCAGAGCTACTGACCTCAAAAGGACCAGAATTTCACCCTGTGGTAGGTACCAGAGAAGCAGCTGACCAGTACCACTTCAGAAACTCCCATCTTAGCAGAAGACCCAGCAGGTGCATCTCAGAAATACAAATCTGGATTGAGTGACTAAGTCATGGAGGCACCTAAGCAATGCAAGCATGGTTTGGGTGCGAGACATCCTGGCCTGCTGGGTGGAGAGCAGACTTGTGTCAGGTAGTGCAGGGTGCATCTTCAGGAGCGCATGGTGCTTACCATATCCAGGGCCATCTGTCTGCAGGTTACCTGCAGGACAGCCATGTGGATGGGAGGCAGGGCAGGCTGGAGGCAGAACTTGTCACATCCTGAACTTGGAACGCCTATTTCAGATTGACGTACTCAATTAGGTGAGCAACTCATAGAGGCTCATAGAAGTTACAGCTCTTTTACTGCCTGAAAGTCAGGCTGGTATTATACCCCATGGCTGAGTTTAGCTATCCAAAATCGTAGAGCTGCACCTCAGTTACCAGCTATCAGTAACACGGGTGTCCAGAGGGAGCCCTTGAAGGAGAAGCTGAAGTGAACAAAAGCCACCTGTTCTGTAGTTACACTGCCATAAACTTGCTTTCACTTGTGTGCCTGTGCTCAGCAGGAGGTGATATAAGTAGATTATTTCTCCTTCCTGTTTCTGTAGTCTCCTTGGCTCTATGTTTCCAATGCCTCGAATAATTTATGCAATGGCAGAAGATGGACTTCTCTTTAAATTTTTGGCTAAAGTCAACGAGAAGAGAAAAACTCCCTTAATTGCAACAGTGACATCAGGAGCTACTGCAGGTAAGGATTCAAAGACTTGCATGAATCTGTGGAAGGGAGACATAAGCTCATTTTCAGGGCAAAGAAGTCCACCTGACTCTAGCCCACTTGCTAATTGGATATATTGCAGAATACAGCATCCCAGAGGGTGTCCTGGATTTCCAGGGCATGCCCTGGAGAGTCTGGGTGAGCATGAGTAGCTTGCTGTGTGCTTGTCCCTCTTTCTCAGAGCTCATTGCTGTCATCCTATCTCATGCCAGGAACTACCTTTATCTGCTCAGCCAGCCTTAAAAGTAATTAAGGCCCTGCAAGGTAGCAGCCAGTGGTGTCCCAGCATCCTTGTGGCTCTTGGCCTGGCTTGGCTGAAGCTACCACACCGCCTGTGGGGAGCAGCTCTGCAGAAGATGCCAGAGCTGCTGGAGACAGGCAGATGGCCCCTGTGGCACTGGCATTTGTTAATCAGTTAGTCACAGCTGGCAGCCATCCTGTTCTCCCCTTCCTTCTCCTGGCCCCCCAGAAATAAGGGAATTAAGCCTCCCAGACAGCAAGGATGAGAAGCTTACCCTGTTCTTGCAGCCACCCCCTTCCTCATGATTCCTGGCAAAGATGAGAGCCTTGCTGCTTCCTCTTCAGCTTCTGCTGCAAATGCAGGATGAGCTATGGGTACAAGAATGCCACCTTTGGTGGGGAATTGCTGCCTGACTGCTGTCCTGGGCTCTGAGCTCGTGTGAAAGGGCTTAGGTCCTGCTTCTGGGACTCACAGAGCCTCCTCACAGCCTCCTTTCCCCACGCCTTCTTCTTCATGTATTCTTGAGTCCAGACCATGGTGGGGTAGGAAAAAACAATATAAAGTAAGAAAGAAAAAGCTTTGCAGTCTCATCCAAGCGGTCCATAGTGCCTTTGACCAAAACCCACATGAAGCTGCAGGGACAGCATTTGCCAGTTGAGTTTGAAGGCTGGGCTGGTTGTTGGGCTCCAGGTTGTGCATTAGGGCTGGGCTGGGCCAGGATTGGCTCTGAGGTCCCTACCCTCTCATATGACTGTTGGTGTCACCTGAAGTCTGGCTCTGTGTCTTTTATCCACTTACTTGCTTTCTGAAAGCCCTATACAAGTCCTGTACAACGAGGAGTGTGTGTAAGCAGGGTAATCCCTAAGGAATCCCTAAGGAATGGCAGCCTTTCTCTGGAAATCCCCATGATGACACACCTGCTACTTCAAGCTGCCCTCTTTGATGCTTGGTTCCATTACATGCCTGATTTCACTCCAGCTGAGCTGAGACACTAGGGCAAGGTGCTGCCCATTCTCTGTTCCCTCCAGCTACTTCCAGGAGATGATTGTGACTTTAGGAGTGCTGCAGCTCCACTAGGGGACTAACAATGAGGTTGTGGCTTAAACCCCTGCTTTTTGTTGGGTGAACATAGCTGTGTGAGACAAACAGGCTGGAATTTACTGTAGTAGGCATTTCCTATTGTTTCAGCTAGTGAGGCTGGGACAGCCTATGTAGTCTTAGGGTATTCATGCGCCAAGGCTTTCCTCTCCTTGTTTTGGGACATCTTGAGCTCCCCTACCATGTCCTGAGCAAGAGTCACATGTGTGCTGCGTCATTATTAACGCTCCTGAGATGTGCATGTTCTGCCATGTTGCTGATTTTTCTTCTCTCTTACCTTCCTCTCCTCCTACAGCTGTTATGGCCTTTCTCTTTGACTTGAAAGATCTTGTGGACCTCATGTCCATCGGGACACTCCTGGCTTACTCCTTGGTAGCAGCCTGTGTGTTGGTACTGAGGTAAGAATGTAGAAACTTTCTCTCTTCTGGCACAGAGAGAGACTTCCTAACAGCAGTCAGATGCCCTCATAGTTTCCATGGGCACATCTCCAGCTGCAGGCATGTGAAGAGCTTGTTTCTTTCATATCATGGTGGGTTGTGCTAGGTGGATCTACAGGGAAGTCCTCTGAACTCGGTTAACACTTGTTCCATGCTAGTCCTGCTGTGGTCAACTCCAGATGCCCCAGGAGATACTCCAAGGGGTGGGGAGGAAAGATGTGTGATCCTGGATGCCTGCCTTGTCACCACTCTTGTCCTCACTCTTGTCCCAGGTAGGGATACCATTTCAGGCTTTTCATTGCTCCTTTTGCAAGGGGATTTGACATGAAGTCTAGCAGCAGGAAAAGAACTGAGCATGTGTTTGCAGGATCAGTGTGTGTCTTTTAGAAGTGCTGAGCTCCCACAGCTTCCCAAAAAGCTAAAAATCTCAAGTCTTTGGTTCTTGGCACCTTACAGACAGCCGCACTCAATTAATGAAAAAAATGTCTGAAGATCATGTTACTGAAAAGTACCTTTGTGTGTTGAATGACTTATTCAGAATCAGATGGAGGCTTTCACAGCAATTGCACTAAACTAAGAACAGTCTTGCAGCAAGAGAAGGGCCAGTGTTCTCCTGTAGTACCATTGCTTTGTGTTTGTGCTCCCCTCCCTGCCCCTTGAAAATTCTTGCTGATTTACCTTGTCCGTCTTAAGTTTCCTGATTTCCCAGCCTACCCTTTTCCTCAGAGCTAGAAATGGCTTTTTAATTTGTTTTTGCAAGCTGCTGTACCTATTGCATGTCCCTCATCATGGGTTGGCAGAGCCGACAGGCTGTTTTATAGTGACCTGGGCAGCTGATTTGTCTTTGACTGCTTAATGATGTAGCAGTTGAAATGTTTCCAAAGCTGTAAGATCCTGCCACTCGTTTCTTGCTGTGGCTGGACCCAAGGATTTCACTGCATTTCACAATTCTCAGTGTTTAACAAATGCCTCATTGTGATCACATCCCCATGGGAACAGTTTTAAGGTGACTTTCAAAATGGCCCAGTCCTTTAGTCAGACTTGTGGCTGAGTAACTTGACAAAACCTTCTGATACAGAGAGCTGAAGCTGGAAGAATGTTTTTTATTTATGGATCTGCATGGTTGTGTGTCATAGCCCTCTTGAATATGCTGTCCATACATGACCATTCTTGCTTCAGCTCTTCCTTCCCTGTGTGGCAGCAGACAAGCTGGCAGAAGAGCCTGGAGTGAAGGTGTATGGAACACCAGGAATGTTGCTGCAGGGTGTGATAGTTGCAGAGCTGTTAGCTCAGCCACCTCTGTGCCCAAGAGCAAGAGCTGAATAGCCACAGGTGACACAGTGGTCTGGTTATGACCATTGGTCTGTCCCTCTGCTGTTCCCTTTTCCTGTCATCCAGTCACATCTTGATGACAGGGATGACAGGGTTCATGAAAGGGAGCACTATCCACTTTAAAATGCTTATGTTACAACCAAGCTGTAGGTGATAAGAGCTGGCCATATTTGCTTACATCATGATGACATAATTCCTCAAATTTCCCCTTGAAGCAGGAGGGTATAGACATGATGTGGGCCTATTCTGGTGCTGTAAAGGTCTGGCATGCAGCCATGACTCTCTGTGTGGCTTTTAAATAAGTGGTCCCTCATTTAAAAGCCAAAGTAACAGGCTCTTTGTGTCATTTCCTTTTCCTAGGTACCAGCCGGAGCAGCCTAATTTGGCATACCAGATGGCTAGGTCGACAGAGGAGACAGATAACAATGAGTCTGTGAGCACCAGTGAATCACAGGCTGGGTTTCTGCCAGAGGAAGAGGAGAAGTTTTCCCTCAAAGCCATACTGTGTTCCACAGATTCAGATCCTTCCAAATTCTCTGGTTTGGTGGTGAATGTCTCAACCTTTATCATTGGTAAGTGCTGGGCAGTGAGTCAGCTCGTAGGGCTTTGTACCCACCATGGTGGGAAAACTCGCCTCCTTGATGTGATTTTGATGACCTCTTGCAATGGCCAGAATAACTGAAGATTAAATTTCTGACTTAAAAAGAAATCCACAGATGGAATGTGTGGGGGTGTATAGTGGGAAAGACATATCTGTTATGGTTAGGGTTTTTGTGAGTTGCTGTTCTGTTTGTGTGCTTTCAGATTCTGCTTTGCCTGCTAATGATTAGTTCTACGGGTTTTCCTTGTATCTAAAGAAAAAAAAAATCAGTAACCTTTGGTGTCTGTTCACAGGTCTCCTTATTGTGGGTATCTGTATCCTGACTTCCCTTGAGCCAAACATTCTGATAAACACTGTACAGATTATTGCCGCCATCCTTGTTGTCACTGTCATCTTCATTATACGGAAACAGCCTGAAAGCAAAACCAAACTCTCCTTTAAGGTGAATGTCCTGGGACATGTAGCTAGAAAAGGGTGTCTGGGAGGTGGTTGGAGGAGGAAGTACATGTGTGGGCCTTTATCAAAAGAGGGGCACCGGCCAAATGGATGTGCACAGAATATAGGCATGATGGGAACTTTCCTATCGAGGAGAAGCTGGAAAGGCAGAACCTGCTGCAGAGGTGTGGCTGGAAGGAAAGGGCAAGACCTTGCTTTTGCAAGCAGATGGTTATAGGATAGGGAAGAGTTGGAGACTGGAAGAAAGGGGATGGTTGTGAAGGCCCACATCAGATCATGGATACAAAAGGAGAAAGAACACAAGAAGCAAACTTGTTTGCGAAGATCTAAGGCTCTAAGAAAGTACACTTTCATGTCCTCCTTAGTCCCCATGGAGGCTAAGGGATGATCATTCTCACTTATACAGTCTTAAGCATGAGGAACTGTGTTAACTCTTTTATTAATTTTGGATTATAATTCCACCCTTTAAACTGCTTTCATTTCAATTGCTCTTAAGTTAAAGTCTTTCAGTAAATTCACAGATTTTAATAACCTAATACAACCAGAGTTTTCCAAGGTTGTGTTTGCAGCTCATTTTGGGCTTATGGTCCCAAATATGGAAACAGAAATGTCCAGGAGCAGAAAACTTAAGAACTCTCATCTAGATCTTATTTTCCGAACATGCTTCTAAGGAGGTCTGTTCACCTTTCACTCAGGATATTTCACCTCCTTTTTTTCCCCTCAGCCACTACCCTGTCCAAGAAAAAAGAAAATTATAGCTGTCACAGCTAAATCTGTAATCATAAAATCATAGAATCATTTAGGTTGGAAAAGACCTTTAAGATCATCAAGTCCAGTCATTAGCCCAGCACTGCCAAGTTCACCTCTAAACCATGTCCCCAAGTGCCACAACTGCATGTCTTTTTAAACACCTCCATGTATGATGACAACACCACTTCTCTGGGTAGCCTGTTCCAATGCTTGACAGCCATGTTTCTTATCTCCTTGCTGTTCTTTGGGCATTTACAATCTGATTATGATTTTTCTCCAAAATCACTCTAAGGCTGACCTGTTTGTTTCCCAGTTGTTATTCTGTATTGTTATAATAGGTAAATTTTCTCCCTTCTCCAGTCTTCAGAGACTTTACCACTCTACCAAGAGCTCTGAGATGCTTATTTAATAGTTCAGAGATCACTTCTGCAATCTCTGGGTACATAACTCACCCACCAGAGAAATTGTATTTGTCTCTACTGACTTGACGAAGCCAAATATAGAAAAATATTCTTCTTTTCTTTTCTGATTTGTGTGCCTATCCGCTTTCTCTAATGATGTGAACAGCTACTTTACATAAATTTTTTTGCAAAGCTTAAATCAAGAAAGGCCCACATGTCAGCCTATTTGTTTTTGTAAATCTCCTTTTCCCTTAGGAGCGAAGTTCACTTTCCATTTAATTCCACCATATTCAGATACTTTTCTGTTATTATAATTTGCTTTGTTTGATTTTGTATTTGCAGTGCTATTTTTTGTATTCTTATTTTTGCATTTTGGCTTTGCGGTCTCATTTTTCTTGGATTCTCAGATCACTAAGGCATTCTTGGTATAGCTATAGTCATCTCTTGCAATAATTTCTGGTTTTCTTTGCTTTGGGATAATTTGCTCTCTATTGCTTCATTGCCTTAGTAATGGCAGATGGATGAAGTTCCTCAGGCCCCTCCTCTGACATTCCCCTTGCCTTCATCTCTTGGTCTTCAATAAGTGTTTGTCATGATACAGTTCTTGTTTTTTACTCTTCTCCCCTTAGCCCCACAAGTATTTAGTATTGCCACTAAAATTTGCCTCTTGCCTTCTTCTAGACCACAAAACAAGCTTTTAAAACAGGTGAACAGCATCATTCATATCCCTCTCCTGTAGTGGACTGATGTCCTTTTGGGTTTAACTTTGCCTTTTCTCAGATCTGGCAGCTGAAGAGCTGGTAACAGCCATCACTTCCTGTCTACAAGGGATGTGATGTTCTTTCCTGCTTGTTAATCATGCTTGTAGATGTAACACATCCCTCATTCTTTTTCAGGTACCTTTTTTACCCTTTCTTCCTGTTGGGAGTATTTTTGTGAATGTTTACCTCATGATGCAGCTGGACGCGGGCACATGGATTCGGTTTGCAATCTGGATGCTCCTAGGTGAGTTTAAGTGAAAACTGCTATGTTCAAAGTCACTATATTTTGTTAACCATAAATCTATTGTAGCATTCCAGGGAGGGATTCTGCACTCTGATCATCCTTGGGCAACCCTGGTGACTTGACTGAAGCTGTTTAGCCAATGTGTAACAAGCTATGTTTCAAATTCAAGGGTCTTGAAGTCTGTGTGGACAAAACAACAACCCATGAACCATCTGATGGGTCTTGTTGCCAACAAAAAAACATGGAGCATTTCTCTTTGGCTGGCCTTGCGCTGCTGTCCAGGTGGTGGGGCTTGTGCTTCTGGAGCTGAAGAAGCTGAGATGCATCCCAAGATGCTCCCAGCAGCCATGTAGATAAGGCTGAACTGTCTGAAGTGCTTAAATCAAGATCCTCTTTGGGGCTGGGATAGTTTGACTTTTAGACTGGTGCCGTGTTAATGGCTTTTTTTGCTAAAGAAGATAGAGGCTCTCTGCTAGAAGCTAACCACGATGTTTCAGTGGTGTAACTTGTTTCAGTGGCTGTGAGTAGGGATTTCTGTTTCTTTACAGAGCTAACAGTGTCCTCTCCCTTGGCTTCCACAGGTTTTATCATCTACTTTACCTATGGAATATGGCATAGTGTGGAAGCTAGCTACGCAGCCTCAGCAGAAGCGGAGAGAAACACAGACACTGGCTCAGACAGCTGTAAATGACTGTATTTGGCTTACGGGTGACTGAAAGAATGGCTGCAGTGAAAGAAACTTTGTGATGGGGTCCTGAACCAGATTACACCTGTTATCAGTTATACAGGAATAAGGAAGTGGAATGCAGGCCTCCCCAGCTCGGTTACTGCAGCTTGCAGTTTGTTTAGCAGCACAGTTAAAAGGGACCACAAGATGAAAAGACACAACTCTGGCATATTCCCAGCAGCACTGGCAGCTCATCTGGGCGCTTCCCTCTCTCCCTCTCCTCTTTTGTTTTTTTTTTCCCCAGTTTGTAGAAAGAGAACTGCTTCTGTGTGCAAATGCTGCTATTGAAACCAGGCCTCACAAATGTCCTTCTTTCTGAAGCCCCAGGAATTACCTCCCTACAGATATTCTATTCGATTATACATGGAGCAGATTTTGCAGTGCTACTGTCAGGCATGGACCAGGATCCATCCTTCACCCCATGTGAGCTGTACCCTCTGTGAACGCACAGAAAAAAAATAAGGTTCTCACCAAACACTGGATTTCACCAGTTTTAACAAAGCAGCTGCAAGATTTGCATTCTTAAAAATATCAGGTCTTACCTTTTTTGTTTTAATTAACTTTTTAGCTATATGCTCACATGCTTTAAAGCCACACCGCTGCTGTGAAATGTTGGGAAGGTTTGTGGTAACTGATTGTCAGGTGAGTGATTGCTCACCAGCTTGCCGGTAACATCAGCAGGTGTTTCTCCTGACTACGCTCCACAGGGGAATTGCCAGCTTTAGTCAGAAAACCATGTGGTGCAAGTACTGCAAAGGCTTGAAAACAGCAGGTGTCTCCAAAGAGCAGTCCTGCCTCTTTTCCTCAGAAATCAGCAGTGGTGTGGCTGTAGTAGTGGGGGTGGCCAGCAGAACTGAGCTAGCTCTGGCAGCAAGTGGAGCCCTATGTTCCTCCTCCCACATCAGTACTGGCTGCCTGGTGTTAGCAACTTTTATTTGGTGTTGGTGGGTGGAGCATATTCCTGCCCTGGGAAGGGAAGCACAGGAGGATCCCCAGAGGCTTGAAGTTCTTACATGAGCAATGCCTGGTGTCTGTCCCCTGCCCAGGGGAGGCTGTGGGAGTGTCTCAGTCCTGGTAGAGAGTGCAGCCCAGAAAACACCATTAAGCACTAGGGTCTGACTTGATGAGGGGAGCCTTCCCTTTGGGGCTGGAGATTGTCTCCAGAGCCTGCCTGTAGTGAAGGATTGAAAATTTGGAGTTGAGATCAGGGCCTGTATTTGATTGGCAATACCTTGGTTTTGACTGTAAGATGATTTTTTGTTTTAATTCTCTCTAATAGCTTTCCCTAGCCAAATTAATCCACTACCCTAAAAAAGCTTAATAAAAGCACAGTGAAGGTGAGCCATGCCCGAGTAATGCCACTGATCTAAATTAATGCTTCAGCTTGTACTGTAAAACAAATCATAGAATTGTGGAATGGTTTGGGTTGGAAAGGGACCTTTGAAGATCATCTGGTCCAACTTACCTGACATCAGCAGGGACATCTTTAACTAGATCAGGTTGCTCAAAACCCTGTCCAACCTGTTCTCAAACACTTCCAGAGTTGCAGCGTCCCAGATCGATAATGCAGAAATCCCCTTTCCCCTTGTGAGTGGATGCTTTCCTACGTATCCTTCATACTACTGCCTCTGAACACTGGACAGTCTTTAATTTGTTTGTCAGCATGACTCTTGCTGATGAAGAGACAGGCTCTTGTACCTGTCATTGAGTTGGAGAACTGAACAGACCTCTGCGTGATTTGCCTAGGCACCTGATGTAGCAGAAAGGGGAATCAGACTATCTCCTAGATTACGTGGCTGGATTGTGGACCATTTCTCATGTTTCCAAGAGACTTTGCAGCCTTTCTGCCCACTGAAGGGTTTTAATCTTTTAATTCTAGTACACTTGGGAGGCTTTTCTTGTCAAGATTGGAATTTGAGGAAGTGAAGGCAATGTGTTCATTTGCCTCCTAGGTGCACTTCAGGGTTTGTTATGAGTGCAGCTTCCCCCACAGACTGAAGCTGGGAGTCTGCTCCAGTTGCTGGAGCTTGACTGTCTGCCAAGCCTTTGCTGCTCATGCATATACAAAGTCTTACTCAAGCAGGGAGAGATGAATATAGAAATTAAAACCCACGAAGTTGAAGTCTATTTTGTTTCAATGCAGGCAAGGTCAACACATTCCACAGCCTCTCAGAAGGCACTGAAAATGTGATGGGAGGGCAAGAAGATGAAAACTCAGGATCAAAGTTTTGTATTGTACTAAAATATAAGAATGTTTTTCCTACTTGGGTACCAGCTTCTGTTCAATGAAAACATGAAGTTTGTGTCCTTGCCAAAGCTTCATCTTTGCTGAGCAAGCCAGGGGCCTGGCAAAAAATCTTTTAGGAGGATGTTGTCAGGCACATTCCCGAGGTGGGGTATGACCCGGTCCCTTCTTTAATCCTTGTGTCAAGGCCTGAGCAGCTCTGTGGCTCTCAGCAGGAGGGGAGGGTGAAGGGCACAGGGGAGGGGGTGTTGAAACTGAGTGAACTGGAACAGATTGGAGTTCAGGTGTTTGCTGATGAGCCTGAACCAGTGGCAGAAATGTTCCTGTTACCACGTGCTGCAGCATGACACTTTAATGGAAATACTGAGACCACAATCACTGTTCTGGGAGCTCCCGTCATATGGAAACATCCTAGAAAATGACTCCATGGAAACTCATAGCATGTGAACCACTGTCAGGTAACACAGCTGGCCAGCCCTGCTGCCAGGAAGTTAACGACTATCTAGGTTCAGTCCTTACCTTAGTGGGTTAATCCTGTAATGGGGTTTTGCTTTGTTTCCCATTCATCCCAGTTTCTGTGTGCACAGAAAACATGGCAGGACACGCTGATCTGTTATGCGTCAGCCCGCAGGCGCGCTGGCGCACAGATTTATTATCAGGAATATATTACACTTATCTGTACATCAATTGAAATAATACAAACTCTTCCTGTAATCATTAGCCACATAATAAACGGACCACAGAACTCCTGCTGCATGGGAAACTGTACAGAGGCTCCTCAGAGTGTCCATAGGACACAACCACCATCAGTGCAGAGACAAAATACCTGATTTTGCACTTGTTAGTTTTTCCTTTCCTCCCCCTGCCTGCCACCTCCACAAGCCTTTGCCCCTGTGCATCAACTGAGTCAACCAGTCTGTGCCAGCAGACACTGGAGGTGCAATCACAGTAGGGCCAAATGGTACCTTCCCACAATAAAAGAGTTTTCCATGGCCCCCACTCACTGCTGGCTCTCCTGCCATCCCATGGTTGATACCTGCTCCCAGTGCCTGTCTCTGGAATCCCTTGGGAGCAGCTGTAGGCTGGTTTTATTGCTGCTACACCCTTCTGCATTGAGTAAAGATAAACAAAATCAAATGGCTTCCTTAAAGACAGAGATGATAAAATCCTTTCTTCTTAGCGCTGCCTCCATTCCCTCTCCTGCCAAAGGTCCTGCTGTTTCCAAATTGGAAAATCCCCACAGTGACCACGTTCAGGAAGTTTCCAGCCCTGCAAAAGCAAACACTTCCCCTTGCTTGTCTTTGAACAGGGATGGCCATGGAGCATGGACTAGAGCTATGTCCCCTACTCTGCTGGGAATGCCAAGCTCCCCTTGCATGGTTGCAGCTCCCTGGCAAGAGTAGGGCTTATCAGCTTAGCCATACACCCAGGGATCTTCCTTCCCTGGGAATGGCTGCCCCATTCAGGGGCTGCTCCCTTCTTCCCACTGTCTGAGTTACCTGGGTTTTTCTTTCACACCTACTTCAGCATGCAGAGGCAAAGAAAGACAGGACAGAGAAGTATAAAAAAGGGAATAACCTTTTTTGGGGAAAAAAGTCTATTTCTGGGCTTGCACCAGAAGGAGCCATTCTTCACACTCCCCACAGGGACAGGTTGCTGGGTCCCTCTGGTTAGGCAGAACTTCCTGCAGCTTTGCTAGTGTTTGGGCAGGCCCCAGAGGGTGTGCCAAGGAAGAATCCAGTGAGAGGCAGGATTGGGAAGAAAAAATTAGATGGGAAAGGGATTGGCAATGATACCAAATTATGATGGAGCTGGGTCCAGTCCCAGTTTTCCCGCTATAAAATCCTCACTCCCAATTCACTGCTGGAAGCATCTTTTGAATATGACTTTAAACCAACAAAGTAATAAGGAAAGCACCAGATATAAAGGGGAAGTATGAATAAATTACAACAGGTTCAGCCAGCCTGTCCTGGGCCAATAATATGCTTCAGTGCATTTAAAGTTTTGAGTAGCATCAAGGTAACAACTCCAGTTGTATCATCTCAACCATTTTTGCAAAGGATAAAAAGGAGAATCCTAGACACTACCAACAAGCCACTCTGACTAATCTGACGGCCTTCTGCAATAGGGTGACTGTGTTGGTGAGCAAGGGGTGAGGAACTGATATCATCTACCTGGACACTGCAAGGCCTTTGACATAGTCCCACACAGCATCCTAAACTGGGGAGATACAGCTTTGATGGATGGAAGCTGGATATAGAATTGGCTGGATAGTTGCATCCAGAACAGCTCAATGTCCAAATGGCAATCAGTAAGAAGTGGTGTCCCTCCAGGGTCAATATTGGGACCTATAGAGTGTTCAATATCTTAAATGATGCAGACAGTGGGATCAGGTGCGTCCACAGCAAATTTGTGGGTTTGACACCAAGGTGAGTGGTTCAGTTGGTACGCTGGAAGGAGGGGATGCCATCCAGGGGGATCTGGGTGGGCTTGAGAGGTGGGGCCATGTGAACATCAGGAGGTTCAGCAACACCAAGTACAAGGTCCTGCACCAAGGTTAGGGCAACCCTTGGTGTGAATACAGGTGGGGGATAAAGAGATTGAGAACAGCCCTGCTGAGAAGGACATGGGAATACTGGTAGAGGCTGGACATGAACCAACAATGGGCGCTCAGAGCCCAGAAAGTGAATTGTATTCTGGGCAGCATCCAAAGCAGCGTGGCCAGCAATTCAAGGGAGGGGATTCTGCCCTTTTACTCCATTCTTGTGAGACCCAACCAGGAGTGCTACGTCCAGCTCTGGGGATAAGAAGAATGTGGACATCTCTGGGTCTAGAGGGCCACAAAGATCTTAGAGGGCTGGAGCATCTCTTCTATGGAGACAGGCTGAGACACCTGGAGTTGTTCAGCCTGGAGAAGAGAAGTCTCAGGGGAGGTCTTTTAGCAGCCTACCAGAACCTCAAGGGGGCCTGTAAGTAAAATGGAGAGAGACTTTTTACCAGGGCCTGTAAGGACAAGGACAAGGGACAACAGTTTTAAACTGAAAGAGGATAAATTTAGGTTGGACATAAGGAAGGGAATTTTTACAGTGAGAGTGGTAGGATATTGGAACAGGTTGCCCAGAGAAGTGGATACCCCATTCCTGGAAGTGTTCAAGGCCAGGTTGGATGAAGCTCTGATCAGCCTGTCCAGTGGAAAGTGTCCCTGCCAATGGCAGAGGGGGCTGGACTAGATCGTCTTAAAAGTTCCCTTCTAACCCAAATCATCCAATGAATCTGTGATCTCACTGTATCAGAATTGTATTGGTGGAATGAAAGATGACAATGCTGTAGGTGTTGCAAATAGCTGTGCAGTTAGCAAGTAATCAAAATAATTAAAGTCGTACTTGGCAAGAAGGGGTTTTGTGTGCATGTGCGTGCTAGGTATCTATCTTTCAGGTTGTACTTGCTGGACACACTAAAATCTAGCAATGCATTTTAACAGTAGTAGCTGGTGTGGCATGATCTATTCTAACAAGATGCTCAATTTACTCAGTATCACAGTACCATGCAAAAGCTGCTACAAAAATAAATTTCTCTAAAAAGGAGAAAAAAAATCATCTTTCTTTTTAACTCTGTGGAATAGGCCACAGTGCTTTGATGGTAGTTGAAGCTGTATCTAAGATGCAGTCTGTGAATCCTGAGTACTTCCCAGGAAAGCTGAAGCACAGGATGGCAGGGCTGTGCAATGCCACCCCTGTGGGTGAAGGGCCTGCTGGTGCTACCACACACCTGGGTGAGAAAGCCACCTTCCCTGCAGCACTCCTGCACTTCAGGGATTTCCTCCAGGTACTGTCGCCCTGCTAATTTTGACCACAGTGCACAGAGCAGGCCTGCATGCAGGCTCTTTGCCCTAAGCTGGGTAGAAAAGCATCCCACAGATCTCTTTGTTTTTTAAATTATGCTCAGGGATATTTCTGTCTTGTTAGCAATGCCCATGAGGGCCCTGCAGACAGTCTCACCCCAACTGCTCCTCAGCCTCACCATCCCCTCGGGTGGGAGGTCACCCCAAGCCTGGGTGAACATTTTTGCTTCTAGATGGGAAAGTTGAAGGTAGTTTAGCCACTCATTTTCATGAATCTTCAAAGTGTTCTGTAACTCTGGGTAAGCTTTAGCAATGTGAAATAATGCAGATATGTGGAAGGAAAGAAATTTTGACCTCATCTGCACCTATGAAGTTGGCTATGCTCTATTTGGCGTTTGAGGTGGAAAGAAGCTAGAGCCCTATCAGATGCCCAGTATCTCATCTTGGAAACCTCTCATCCAGCAAAGGCCAAGGATAAACAACTTATTTTCTTCTTGCTTCTGGGATCTGAAATAAAACAAAATGGACAGAAACCAACAGCCAGAGATTTTGATTGCATCCTAACCACAACAAGGTAAAACAAGATCTGACTAGGACTGAAATAAAGACACTAAAATCGAACCATGTTAACCAGTAACCTCTACCAAATTTTCTAAAACTCTCAGTTTTCTCATCTCTAGCCTATCTCCACTTAAAATATCAATGCTAAGAGTTAAAAAGCAGTGGATGGTATGCATATCTTTTCTGGTGTTCAATGCAAAGGTGATGGTTTTGAAGGCAGTACTGTCTTAGAATTTCAAATTCGCTGGTGTTCATGTTACATAGAGTACCACTTGGTGGTCATTTGGAAGGCGCTTCTACTTCTTGTAACTTTCTTCTAGGTTGGGTATAAATATTCCTGGGAGGCTAAACAGAAATGCATTTTGTTTAGATACAAGTCTTAGGCACGAGTTAGAAAACTGCTGACTGTAATGAAAATATATCAGCACTTAGTAGTATCCAATAATATAAAAAATGTAATTCAGAACATCTGCAACTACATATATATGTGTGTGCGTCTATATATAGGTATAAAGGTACAATACATACATGTATATAAACACAGACACATATACAGAAATATTCACAACTTGAACTATTTTTGTAACTAACCTGAAATACTGCAGCAAAAGTTCATTCTGATGAACCATTAATAGAGCATTTCCGAACTTTTGGCTCTAACCGTAGTAAAATGTTCACACATCAAACTAAACCTTTTGCTATCCTAAGTTTCTGCTGTTCTAGTTCTTGGCTATCTTTTTTGCTACCATAATCAACATGTCAGAACCAAGAGTTTCTGTATGGGGACTGTAAGAGTACCCTGCCTAGTATAAGCTATGCAGCTACTGAACATGCTTGCAGCCATGAGCCCTGGGCGCCTGTTGATGGTAGTACTTCCTTGGATGGCAACAATTCGCAGACTGGAAATGCATAAAAGGCAGGGAACCTTCGGCACACAGCTGATGATTCATCGCCTCAAGGTTCTGACTTTTGCTGGAGAGGAGTTCCCTGATGAGCAGCGATAAAAAGGAGTGGATGGTGCAGGGGGGAGTTTGACAGGGCTCACGGCATCTCCCTCCTGCAGCTTCCAGAGGAGCTCCTCATTAGTCCTGCTGAGCTTCTTCTTCTCTTCCACTTCTTTCTCCACGTACTCTTGAAGATTAGCATTCTCCTCTGACAGTTGCCTGGGAAAGGAGCAGGACAACATGTAAGGCACTCCAGGGCAAAGATAGTGGCGTTCCTGCAGCCAGGGCTAGGCAGGACATTGAGTACATCCTCCCCTCCCATCCTCCTGCCCCTAGGGCTGCAGCTGAGCTGTCCCCAGATCTCTTCACTGCTGGGTGAGAGAGTCATTTCCACAAGTCACAGTTTCCCCCCCACTGTCTGATTCTGCTTCCAGACGCACCCATATCTTTGCTCTATGCCTCTTTGAGACATCTCAGCTGCCAAAGCTTAGGTGGGATGAACCCCAGCCTTTCTCCCTGCCCTTGTGGCACCTGGGGAGTGTCAGTAAGTGCAAAGAGGGGTGACAACAGTTGCATCCATGATTTTTTCAACTCACTGCTACAGTATGCAAAGGAAAAACAGTCTGGCCTTTCCATGCTCTGAATTTCAGCTGGTGTCCTGATGCAGGACATAGTTCAGCTTCAAGGCTTTCCATCTACTCCTTAAAAGGTCATGAGGTTATGGGTCCTTCTCCAGCTCCTTCCTCCTTGGTTCCAAAATAGCCTCTATTCCTGACTGCAACACTAGAGAAGCTTCACCAGTAATGGCCAGGGAGATGTTCTCCCCGGAATACTCAGTAACTTAATGGCTTTTATGGAGCTGGGGCATGGAAATCTCCTGCGGGCACCACAGTAGAGTCTGCAGAGAGTCTGCACTCATCAACTAGGTGAGTGGTTTTGAAACAAATGGGGCAGGGCAAGTTGACTGTGGGACCTGACTGAGACGTGTTTTGGGCATGTGCTGGCAGCACCTGTGTCCTAAAGGGTGCATGCAGGAGCACCAGGCTTCTGCAGCCCCACTACGCTTGGGCAAGAGCCAGCTCCTCATGTGATCAACCTGGGGCAGCTCTGGGCAGGCACCTAACCTGATTTACTGGCAATTTAGGATTGTGTAGAAATGAACAGGGAGGAACCTAACCTTCCCCTGGGTGTTTTCAGTGTTCAGCAGCAGTTGGGTGTGGATTTTGGATGCATACAAAAAATTCTGTACAACTGCTTTTCTGGGTGTAGCCTGAAGGCTGTAGCAGATGTCATGGACTGCTGATCCACTCACCAAGAGGGTGGGGTTGGCATTTTTTGTTTTGTTTCAAAGACATTTTTAAAGAATTTTTGCTTTTTTGGCCTCATTTCCTACAGAAATGCAGCTCAGGTCATCAAGAATACATCTCTTTCTTCTCCCAGTCCCTGAAAGTTCTGAACTGTGGAGCAGTGGCTAGAAGAGTCACCTTGATCTCTTAGGTTGGAAACTATCATTTTTCAGACATCTCCGGTCCAAAGGACCAAAAAAGTGCTGGTTGATTTGGAGGGAGGATCTGAAATGCTGAGAGATCAGATGATTTTTTCAAGTGCTTAGGGAAGTCCCAGCAGGGGCTCTGTGGAGCTCCCACATCCAAAACTGGGTCATGATCTACCTGAAAGGCTCTTGTCCTTCCCTTTGTTCCTGCCCTTGTCCTTAATTGGAAATATCTCTGTGGTGCACCCCTCACACCCCAGTGCCTCTGGGACCCCCTCCTGATTGTGCTGCCAAGACTGGCTTTGCTCTGTCTCCTCTCCCTCCTCTCACTGCTGCTGGGCTGCCACAGTGGGCACCCAGACTGCAAGCTGGCAGAAATAACTAATCCGGGGCAGCTCCCTGACCTCATTCACGCTGTGCCTCCCAGACAGTGCCAGTACCACAGAAACCAGCAGTCAGGGTGGTTACTGCTGCCAGGAAAGTGCATGCTTTAATATCTCCAACTATAAAGCCCTGGCCGTCCCTGTAGCTCCTCCACAGCTGTCCTCAAAGAGTTAACTTGTTGAGATTTATTCTCCCTGAAGATGACTTCCTCGAATTCAGAATTTCTCCTGAAAGGTGTTTTTGGAAGCTGTACCTACACAGTTGCAGGCAACAAGCAAAGTGCTGCAGCTGGATGCCAGCAGGAAGTGGAGGGAGGGTGTTCACCCAGCCGGAGACAGGGAGCTGCAATGCAGAGGTGCCAAGCACTGAACCAGGCACCCTGGCTGCTGTCAGGCGTGGAGAGAGACTGCCACTACCAGGCCACAATATATCCAGGCCAAAAGCAGGTCTCAAACTGGTCTGGTGAACCAGACCTTAAAAATACCCAGTTTTCCTCCCCCAGCACATATACACTGTAGACACCCACCTCAGACAGTCAGTCATGTAATACAGGTATTTATAATCGGGTGAGAGAAAACATGATCTTCACCCCGATCTGAATGTTAGTACAAGCAATGCTGCCTTTTAAGAATATCTACATGCTAGAGACAATTTCAAAATGCTGAGTCATTAATTACTGAGGCATGAGAAAGACAAAAACTACAATCAGAGATGAGACACTGACAGTTTAAAAAATCAGCTAGAAATGAAATTTTTGGCCAGTGGCATCATTTCTGGTGCAATGACAGCTAGGTAGCTGTAGTGCTGGGACAAGACCAGCTCTAGTTTCTCTCTCTGGCACCCCTTCTCCCTGGCTCCAGCTGCAATCTCCAGCCTTACAGCATGATATAAACTCTCTGGGACTGTCCTCTTTATGTGCCACCTAACAAGGAGCCTTGTCACCCTTGTCACATTGTGACAAAGTC
Source organism: Certhia americana (assembly GCA_018697195.1). Lineage (NCBI taxonomy): Eukaryota > Metazoa > Chordata > Aves > Passeriformes > Certhiidae > Certhia > Certhia americana. The sequence goes on along the minus strand of CM031857.1, from coordinate 47,701,569 downwards.
ACAAAAAATGATGAAAAAAACCTGTCAAAGGTTAATCCTGCCTGTGTGACAATGGCATCGTTAGGATGTCTTTCCCAAGATTTTCCCATTTTGCATCCTCATTACTCACTGACTAATGGGTCTCAGGGCACTGATACTGAGATCAGAACCACAGGCAAGCTTGTTCTCAGCATGTCAAAATCATGGAAACACAGTCAGATACATGGCCTTCCTTATATTAAAGGAAGCAAACCCCAATATAAAAATAGTTTTTAAATAAAACAAGCAGAGCAGAACAAAAATACATTTTCAGGAGGAAATAAATTTTTCTCCTGAAATCAGTGTCAGCCTTGGACAGTTAAGACCTGGGGCCTCCTTTCAAGCTCAGATTGCAAATACCAGCACGAACCTTGTTATGACAGTATTTTGCTCAATCCTGGCTCTGAGTTCTTCATTCTGCTGTTGCAGCATGGTGATTTTTTCTTCCAGTTTTAAATTTTTTTCAACCTGCAGCAAAATAAGGTTTGTTAAGTCTGAAGAACACCCAGCACCTGATCCAAGATAATTTGTTCTGTATTAGTCTGTGGAGCAACTTTTAAAATTTGAGGACAGGTGGAAGTGCTTTCCTTGGCTGCAGCTGAGACCTAGAGCTCTGACTCACACCACCACATTCCATCACTGGTGAAGCACCTGGGGCCATCATCAGAGCATTGAGCAGGGGCAGAGCTGAACCAGCCCTTATTTATGACTGAGGAGGAAGAGGAGGGTCTTAGTTTTGTTCAGCGCAAATAGATGTTTTCCTCAGTGGTGCCCCCACAACTTTTGTGCCCCAAGGAGCCAGCATTGCCAGATGTTGGAGAAAATGCTGGTGACACTTGAGGAGCACCTAGCTCCTTGGAAAGTTGCCCAGCACTGTGGTATGAGTGTTCAGTCTAATGGTGAAGGAGAAGTGCAAGATGTACATCTTCCAGATATTGCAGTCTAACATCCAGCCTCCAGGATTAAGATTCCTCAGACATGGAGAGAAAGAGTCACCTACCAGGGCAGATGATGCCCAGCAGCAGCCTTAGAGTGCTGCTGCATTCTCTTGAGGTGGGCAGGCCTCTGGAGCCTCTTCTCACTACTGCTGACAATGTCAACTTAAATGACAGGCTTAAACCAGACATTTAACTTTAAGCCGGAATTAATTGAAATGAATCCTAACCCAAGCACAGGTAGCTTTTATTCAGCACAGTTCAAGGGCAGAGTTTGAGGACATCAGTAGCAGTGTATTAGAACATCAGGAAGATGTTTACAGGCATGTTCCACAGCCTCAGGTGCCCTGTTTCCCCCAAGCTTTGAATTTGATGTACTTTATCACCTTAGTTCTTGGTTTTCCAGCAGTTTGAATTTTGCTGAATTCAACACTTTTGAAAGAAAACAAGATAGCACAGGGTAACCTTATCTCTGTGTGAGCTTGGTTATTGAATTTCCTAACCTTTTATAAAGAACCAAAATATTGTGCACTGGCGATAGCAATAACTCACACTTAATGGTGGAGACATCAGTTTTAGCTTGTGTTTTCTGGTCTATGCTGGTAATTGTAAAGGATACTCCTGATTCTCAGATATTCTGGTCTGTCCCAGCTTATTTTCTTTGAGCATCACATGGATTCTGGCCCTGTTTTGAAATGCTCTGAGAGAGAAATCACCATCATGGACACTCTCTGCTTCTTCAATAGTTTTCACAAGTAGCAGTTTCTGCGCTGCCTTCATTTCCAATCTCCCTTTCAGCTGCCAAGGAGCCAAGGCTTACCCTGTGTTTGAAATGCCCTCTTGCTTCCTTGTGAGGCACCAGAGCATTTGGAGATGTCCTGTAGGAGTTCTGGAACTTACAAAGTTGTATCTTGAAATGTAAAGCAGTTGTGCCTTTGGGCCACAGCACACCCAGTGTTTTACTGTGATAAAGGGCAGGAACAGGACTGTGCACTTGTATGTAGTTAATGAGCAAAAGCAGCTAAATGACCAGGATTTATAAAGGCTGTTGTTTGGGATTTTTTTTCCCAGTGTTTCCAAATGCTGGCTTAGCTCCAAGAGTAGCACGTTGGAAGGAGCAGAGATAATAAGCCTCAGTTGCAAAGAGGCACTTTTCTCTACATCCACTTACTAAAGCATCTGTTCAGCAAAATAATCATCAGAGTTCTCAAATTTCCCTGTAAATGGAAACAAATCTTGCTGAATGCTGTGCTGAACCAGCTGCCACAGCTCCCAGCTGAGGTATTGCCTCATCCTGTCACTACACTCTGTTTTACTGTCTCTGCAGGTTATGCTGTACAAAATGAATTCCCTCTCCAACAAAAAATGTAATTGATGGTGAACTGGGGAGTTCTTCGTTAGGGAATCCCACAAACAAAGGACGAGAAAACAGCATAGCCTGCAGAAAAACATTACTAGAGGGCTGGAGAGACCTTTTCTAGACTAAACCTTGATAGGGACTGCTTGCTGAGTGTTGCTATTCCACACATGGCTCCCTAAATGCCTGCAGGACCAGCAGCAAGACGCACCATGGCTCAATCTTCCTCTATGTGCCCTCTCCAGCCCTAAAAGGCCACCTAACTCCTGTTGAGGCATATGGTGCAGGCTGGTGTATCCTGGACGACCACAAATTTCATTTTCCTCCATTCTTCCTCCACCAGTCATCTAACCATTGCCATCTAACCTAACATGTATGAGGAAGTTTCTCTGCATTGTGATTTTTCTCAACCTTATGTGCGTACTCACCTCCCTTAAGTTCATCTGCTGTAATCAGACTTTTCCTTTATTACCTATGTGATGTCTCCTCTGTAGGAAAAATGACAACTCACCTGTTTTTCTAGCTCCATAATCATCTTCTCCTGCTGGTGAATCTGGAGGTTCTTCATTTCCAGAACATGTTTTAAGCTCTTCAAATCTTTTTCTAAGTGTAGGTATGGAGCTTGCACAATCTAGGAAATATATCAGGGATTTGGATATGTCAGCCATAAATACATCTTCAGCCATAAGAGATTCCTTAATGTAACCCTGTGGTTTAGGAGAATCAGTGGTGTGAAAACTACCTGGACCAGGTCCTCTGCAGCCCATTTGACCCCTGATATTGTTGTCTCCTTGACACTCCTTTGGCTAAGATTTGTGACTCTTCCTGAGAGCTCACTATTCAGGATCTCCCCTGAGACCTGGCCCCTGTCCCTAGAGTGAGGATCCAAGTGCTCTTCACTGAATCAGGAGATGTGTAATACTTAGAAATGTATCTTGATGCCTGTATAATTAGAGTGGTCATTTACCTTCAGCTGTTCCTCAGTGCTTTTCTTCAGAGCCTCTTCAAACCGGTCTGCTTTGGCTTTAAGAGATTGATTCTGGAAGGTGAGGGTGTCTATCTGGTCCTGCGGGGGGGAGGGGGAAATACACCAATTAACACATCAACTGTGTTATCAGCCCACTTACATTCATACTGGTCAGTCTGCACAGCCAAACTACCAGGGAAGATAAATGAGGTGTCTAATAGATTTAAACACCCCTGTAAGGTGATATTTTTGAATGTAAGGCCACTTGAGTGTAGAATGGGGTATTTGATAAGCCTCAGGGAATCACAAAGTCCCTGTAACACCTGTGGGTGATACTAAATCACCCCATCGCCTTGTGCTGGATGAGAACAGACATGTGCTTGCTTTGAAGAGCTGGCAATTATACCACATGCATTTGTGTGGTCCTTGGAGTCCAAACAAGGCAGGAGATATCTGTTTCCTTCCCCTTTCTAAGCTTCTAACATGTAACAAGAAATAATGAGTTAGTGGTGTGGAATTTAAATGATCGTCATTTCATCTCAGAGCTATACATGGGAACAACATGTTATTTTAAGCAATCATATTTCTGTTACCATCAAAGGCATTTCTGTCTATACAACACCTGTACAGTCCACAGTTGCTGTGAAAATGGTATTTTTATCTTTCACAGTTGTGATTTCTTGTCTGGATCATTACATCAGCCCTTATTGCAAAACTGCTGACACGCCTCGAGCTGTCGCAGCAGTGCAACAATATGTGCTAGTCAAGGCGTTTAAAAATTGTAATTCGTCTCTGCCTGTGAAATTAAACAGGGCTTGCATTATTTGCTGTGGCATCTTTACTTGTTCACACATTTCCAAACATAGCTTGTGTCACCGGGGAACAGTTCTGCCCTTCACTCCTTGTGATTTCTTCATCTAGGGAGTGAGAACAGCATGGAGTTTTTAGAAGGGTTAGACAACTTTGACCTTGGTGTTAAACGGTGGGATGTGGGAGCTTCGATGTGCAGGGCTGACCCTGGCCATCCACAGCCTGGCTGCACAGCAGGGCCAGCCCTGGGGCAACCCACATCAGAGACTGCACTGCCCTCCAGTGGGACTGGAGATGTGTCTACAGCGTGGGACCGGCTTTCCCACATTCAGGCAGCAGGGAGCAGTTCAAAGCACAAGACACAGGCACAGGGCCAGGCAAGGAGAGGTCACCATTTCTGAGCCCTGGGGATGCCAGCTGCCGGGTGCCATGCAGACAAGGTGATGCTCACAGCCACTGCATTTGTCAGAGTCTCCCCATCAAGCAGGGAAGAGCTCAAATTTACCAGCAGACAGAAGGGTCAAAAAGACATTTCTTTCTTTATCCAGATGCCTTTAAGTCCCTTTAAGTTTTCTCTCTCTTGTGAACCAGCCAAGGGGGAGGAAAAATCCTGAGAGTTTGCTGCTCTATCCCAGTTTGGACAGGCAGAGCACAAGAGGTACCAGAGCTGGTAAGAAGCAACAGCCTGGTGTGCTGGCAGCAGGCAGTGTGTCTGGGGCTGCCCCACCAGCTGCTCCCCAGCACCATTACAGGGTGGGAAATAAAGAAACTGCTAACCTGGAGTGACAGACGCAGCTTTTCAAAAGTCTCTTCTAGTTGTGCCTTTTCCAGTTTGTGAGCAGTGTTCAGTTCTGCAGAAGTTACACAGACATGACACTAATGAGTGAAGTCCAGCAAACCAGGGTCTGAGAGCCAAGTGCACTTTGGGATGTAGATTTAGGACATGGATATGGAATAAATACGAAACTGGTAGCAATATGCTCTGTGACCTTAGGTAAATTGTTCTGAAAATCAGAATTTCTTGATATTTCACTGACTGTTTGCAGATACCTCTGTTCCTATGTGACCAGATTCTGATTTTTCAGAACTGTTCCGAATTCTCAGCTCCCAGGCAGTCTGATCTGAAAAGGGTTAGTCTGACAATGGGCCATTCGGCAGTTCAGAGTGAGTATCCCTAGATCAAAGGATTTAAAACTGGATACATTTTAAAGCTTGGGTTGCAATTTCTTTGGCGGGGGGATAGAGAGGAGAGCCACCACCTGAGATGCAAGAGTACAAACAACAGTGCTTCTCCCCAAGCTGTGGTAGATAAGAGATCTATTCCAGTAGTAAGACAGAGAAGGCAAAAAACTTGATTAAATTTTTTTATGCTAGAATAACTCATGCTGGGCATACTAATAACCAAAAGTTTAATAAACAAAGTGAAATAAATTTTAATCTCTAAAGAGCTGGCATTAAATCATCAGTGCAGTAATAGCAGCTGCCTTTTTAGTATATAGACGCTGTTTTTTTTGTGTTTCACCCCGCCAAGGCCATGGGTTCTGTTCTCTAACTCCTGCTCAGCAGGCACAGTCACAGCAGCGGTGATTCCACCGCTCCAGTGCCTTTTCCAGGCACTGGCCCGCAGCGGCTGCAGTGCCTTTTCCAGGCACAGGAGGGCATTCCAGACCCGCACCAGAAGCAGGGAGCACAAACTTTGGCCACCAGACCCTTGATGAACCACCACTGAATTTTATCATCAGAAAATACTAAAAAATCGGAGAGATAAGAATATCCTCAAGCAAGAATAAGCTTTTTACTTATTTATATTCAAAATCGCATATGTTAATTTACAAATGCTATGCTAGATACCTTTGCCCATGAGAGAGGGGAATAGCTTGTTCTCAGTGCATGTTATGCTCTGGACTGTGTCTCTAATTGACACAAAGCAGAGCTAAGCAATATGGCTTGGTCTAGGAAACATGGAAAAACCTACTAGAGATATTTAAAATGTAGAAAAAATAGGGAGATTGTACAGATTACTATTAAATGTCAGCTAAATCATGCACAAAGTGTTTAGACACTGAACTGGTAGGGAGGGAAGAGCTCTGTGTGCAGCATTGTGTGGCTGGACTGCAACACAAAGGTAACAGTGCTGAGATGCAGATTTGCACCAGTGAGAGGCTTTGCACCATGCTCAGCATGGCCAGACATTTGCTACTGGAAATAATGAGTCTTGCTTTTAGAAACACTTGTGGGTATTTAAGCACCTAAATCAAGAGATATCGCGAGAGCTCTATCCTCCTGAGCATCTGAGGATTAGGCTCTTGAAAAAGCATGTGTGCAAAGTGATGTGGAATTTGGATTCTATTTTCAGCAACACATAGAGAAAGCCTTATCTTTGACCCAGTGACATCCCCCCCAGATAATCTCAGGTCAAAGTTAGATGCTGCAGACTGCAGACATCTCTCCCTCTGTCCTAGCACAAACCCGGTGGTCCACCCCGAGTGAGAGCACTAGACCAACACAAATTTTGTGTGTAATCTGCTCTGGAGAAAGAAGCACAGTGTCACTACAGCATTAATTCCTGTTCTGAAGCAGCTGTGTAGCTGTTGTGTTCTCTTTGGCTTACCTTGAATCTTGCAGTCATTCTCATCCTGCAGTACTGTTATGGCCACTATGTGGTTATTTTCCAACTGTGACATTGCAGCTTCATGTACAGCTGTGAGATCTTCCACCTGCTCCAACAACAGTGAGTGCAGACATGGACACATGGTTAGACAGGCTGTGGCACACAGACAAGCCACTGCTGGAGAGCTACAGTGAGCTGGAAACAGCAAAGGGATCTACTCAACATGACACTTCCAGCACCTGAGCCAGTTTTGCCATGCTGATGCCTTGAGTGGTAGCATGTAGTCACTGCTGATGGTATTTTTATTGTTTTAACTTAATGGTGATGCAGAGGTGCATCAGAAAGCAAAAGGTACAAAAGCCCTTAGGTGGAGATGCTGTTTATTAAATGTTCAGATGTCTCGGCATTCCATTAATCTAAATTACCATAATGACCACACAGCCCACAGCCATCATGGGAGTGAGGAGTGCAGCTAGAACAGGGCTGTGGGCAGCTTGTATTCCAGGGCACCCTATGGGTTTGGGACTCCTTCAGTACATTGTTTGTTATTAGACTTGGCTAAAGGTAAAGTGAGATCCGTAATGATGGTCTTTTGATGTGATTCATTAAAGGAACTACAATAAGAAATCCTGATCAATATTAAGTCAGTGGTCCAGAGCACTTTCTGAATGCAATGCCTCAATTTTGCTTTTCTGGGGTTTGTAACCACAGGGATTTTACTCCCTACATTTAACACAATATTATCTGTGATATCTGGCAAGGCAGAGGATCAAACTATTTTACATTTACTGTGAAACAGCTGTTCTGTTCATGGCTAAGTGACTTGACTCTAAACAGCTTTATTTGCTCACAGTTATGTAAATAATGGTAGAAATTTACTGCAGCTGAGTTTGTCTTGACAGGAATAAATGTTATTTCACTGCTTTTAGTTGTCAAACATATGTATTAGGTAACCTAACAGAAGCCAAATTTCCAGCCATACTGGAGAAAACATGCTCTTAAGATGAAAGCTAGGCATTTAACATGGAACTTAAAATCATCCAGCCTAGTTTTCATAATGATGTGGGAGATAACTCAGTGGTGAAGAACTGTTAGCAAAATAATGGGGACTCAGCCTGCTGATGTACTGTGTGACAGAGGTGAAATAGGTAGGGGGCAGATGCCTCAAAGGGCTATGAAAGGGGCAAGGACTATCACCTGGCTTTTCCCAGAGCACAGTGTCCTTGTATATGATGTCTGTAAGCTGAAGCCTCATGAGCATTGCCATGTTCTTTACCTCACCCTTGCTGAAGCCTTTATTTGCACTCGAATTTCTTCTAAGCTGAACAGCACCCCATAGGAATGATTATCCTCAATGCCAACACCTTCAGAAGGTGAAGGGGTCTCCTCTCGCTGCCACCATCCTTGGCAAGTTATTTATCTTTAAAGCCAATTAAATAAATCCCAAATTATCTACAGGGATTTTTCTGCCTTCTGTGTGTTTCATATCTACATCCCAAATGACTCTCTGTAATCTTCCAGTGTGATGTCCTGTCTGCAGTTTTTCATGGCAGATAGTCAACTTGGCACTGGGAAGCAGCTCTCTTGGATGTTAATAAGTTTCTCTGTAGGATTGATCACCCCACTTAACACAAGTCATGTTTATTTATGGCTATGGAAAGTACCTCAGGTGGGATTTTAAAGACTTAATAAAGTAAAATCAAGAGGCGCTCTAATGGGAGAAATTCAGTAAGCTGCTGGACAAAACAGCTTGAGCTGAGCACCTCAAGTGAGAAACATTGGCAGGACAGATCACAGCCTTTGCTTTGCAATTCTGCCTTCAGCTGCAAGGAAGAAGAAGAAATGTGAGAATGCACTGGCACACAAGATCATTTTGTGAGGAGTTTGGCTTTCATGCTCTGCTGCCTCCTCAGAGACAGCTGAATCTCCAAAACCTGACACAGGAACTGTGTCTCCAAACAAACAACAGATGTAGCGAACTAAATGGTGACTGAAACAACATAGCATGGAAAGCTGAGCTGTGACTGGAAACCATGAAAGTGGGATGAATATCTTTCAAGTTAGATTTATGGAAGTACATGCAGATCCATGGTCAGAAGGATTTTGCCATTGTTTTTGCCTTCAAGAATGTAAATTCATATCCCACTCATGCAGATGGGCAGCTCAAGGACACACCTTTTCTCATGTACAGTGTAAGAGCTCCATTTCCTTGGCCAAGAAACATTGGTGAACAGCTTTCCAGCATGGCCTGTCAGCCTCCACTGATCCACGAATGCTCAACACAGGATGAGTATACAGCAGAGTAGGAATTCAAAGGGAAAACCTGCTAAAACTCATCATGCTAACTGAACTAGGATTTGAAAATGTGGGCTAAAGCTCTGGGATACTAGGGTCACAGATGCACTTTCAAAGCAATGGAGAGGAGTGTTTGTGTTATTTTCAGTAATCAGGGAACACAGAGCTCTGGAGCAAACCAAGAACTATCTTCCCCACAGAGGGAAAGATGTGTTTCCACTGCTCCTCTGTGATGATGAATAGAGTCACAACTGATGAAAACATGAGAAAAATAAGCATACTTCCAGACAAGTCCTACAATGACTTTGAACAGCTTTCTTGCACTGATCAGCTTGAGAGGAGAAGAACCAACATCTGTTCTTGTGGTCCTGAGAGCTAGCAGAAACACTTCAAAGAGTAGCAAAGCTAAGCTATAAGCTATTTCAGCAAAAAATTAATGAATTCCTTCACCAATGCTGATGCTGGGGAACCCAGGAGAGGTAAGCTTTTGCAGCTACAGCCAACCTCTTCTACCAGGAAAACTGACACACTGACACAGTGAAAGGAAAAAATTGTCAAGGCTTTTGGGAACACGACCCCTCCATCATGCCACAAAGAAAAGCAGAAGTTTTGAAGGGCATTGCAAGAAAACCAACTTGCATAAACTGAAATGAGAACCAAAATAGATGGCTCAGTGTAGGTTCTAACCATTTACAGAGAAATATTTTGGAAAAACTGATTTAGAACATGAAAACCTATTTGATAGCACCTTTAATACATCTTTAAAAATCAGTTCATTAACAGAAATAGGTAGTTTGTCCAGGAAAAAACAACCCAGTTGCACTGAGTTACAGTGTTTGTTCTGACAAAACCAGACAAAAGCACCTGCTTGTGAGAATACTCCTGTCTACACACAGAAAGCAAAGCAAGGAGGAACACTTGGGATGTACAGTCCAAGAGATTAGACTGAATGGTGGGGCAGCAATCAGGGGACTCAGAGTGTACCACGTGCTTGATATTTAGGCTGCATGTGTTGCATGACTGTTATCACTTAATTGTATTGCCCTTTAACTAGCAAATAACAATAGGCTGGCACTGCTGGCCTTACCTATGTGGAACAGGTTCTTATAACTCTTGGTTCTAGTCATAAATTGTCTAAAATAGGTGGGTTGAGAAACATGTATGTGTGAGCAGCAGAGCTAATCTTAATATTTTTATTGTAAAGCATCAGCAAGTATGTGAAGACAAGACATGGCAATGTAATAGTTAATTACTAGTATGTAGAAAAAACAGTACAACTAATAGGGAGAAAGAGCAGTAAAGATACTCAGGATTACATTTTTCCACTCATAACTCGCTATCAGTGTCTTCATGTTGGAGTGTTCAATAAGTTTCATTACCTGAACCCAATCAGAACTAGCATGGACTACTCTTCAAAGGCAACAGGTGGAGACTGACCTGATCCTGATGCTGCAATTTGGCTTGCTCCAGCTGCAGCTTGTGCTGCTCCTGCAGGCTCTCCTTCTTGGTATTGTACTCCTCCTGCAGCCGCTGCTCCAACGCCTTCATCTCCTCCTGCTGCTGCCTGCGGAGCTGCTTCCCCTCCTCCTCGAAGCGCCTCTCCAGCTGCTCCTTCTCGCTCAGGAGCTTCTTCCATCTTGCTGTGTTGAGGTCTGTGGAGACAGGACCACACAGTCCTCACACTGCCCAGGACCAAGCAGTGGCATTGGACTTGTTTGTGGAGCAATGAGCTTGGCCCTTCTCTCCCACTCTGCTATACCAGGGATATGATTGAACACTTGACCAGAAGGATTTGTATCTCATACATCCCATTTTCAAGCTGTTTGAAGCTGCTCATCCCACAAACTTCTCTTCAGCTCCAGCTAGGACCATTCAAATCCATTAACTCACACTTGCTTAAAGTATTTTTGGGTTCAAATCACTATCTTGTGTGCTTCATGGCATCAGAGAGTACAATGAAAGGCTAATACTGAAGGCAATCAGAAAGTGTGAAATTTTTACTCTAGTGAAATAACACAGTGACAATGTCTCAGAATTCACACCACTGTTTTCCAACAGTTCTATCAAGTCAAGAAAAATCTGTCCATTTCCCCATTTGGTTCCTCACCTTTATTGTCCCATAGGAAAGCAATGTCACAAACACTGTGTCCTTAGCCTTTTTCTTTGCTATAGAGCAGTTGCAGAAAATCCAGATATTGAAGACTTGATGCAAGCTGGACAAGATCAGCTAGAGTACATTTACATAGCAGATTTGTTCACTTGTAGAGATCTAACAGGTAAGAAGTGATTAAAATCATCATGACCATAACATTCAGAATACTAGAGAATTAGAAATTGGTTTCTAATGGCACTGCTAGATCATCTTTCTGATTTAGACCCATACCTGCTTTAGAAAAATGATCAGGTTTTTGAACAAACTGACTGCATATTTATTCTTCCCTTGCCTTTCAAAATGGATGTGCCATGCACAGACCTGTAGGGCACTGTAAGTCAGAGGATTGGGAGCGGCTGTCTCCCTGCTGAATTCTTCAAATTCATATTTATCCAATGATAACATACCCTGCCCCACATAGCTGTTTTTCACCCTGTCTAGAGCTCTGCTTCCACCCTCACTCAACACCAAGACTTGCTCAGTATGTCCAGACATATATATGAGCCATGCACTGCTGGGCTCCAGTTCTGATCCTGATATTTTCTGGAGCATGCTGAGGGACTCTGTCCCTGTCAAGCTGTCTGCTCCTTATGGAAAGTGAGTTTAGCACCTCAGTGGCAGCACACAGAAAGCTTTCCCACTTGCCTTATATCCAGAATGGAATGGTACATTAGCTGGAATGTCATGTCGCCTGGCAGTCTGGATTATAGCTCTAAAGCCCCTCTCTTGCTTTTTGCTTTTTATTATCTTTGGCATGTAAAGCGATCCCAGAGCAGGAGAGGTTATGCTTGCAGCTCTGTCTTCAGTAGAATTCAAACTTACTCAAGCTTTAAATAGGAGATGTAATGAACCCCATGTCTCTCCAGTCTCTCTAATGAGATTACCCAGCACACAGGGAGGGCTAGGGAATGAAACAATGTGCTCTAACCAAAAGAAAGTCCATCTGAACTGCATCTTGTAATCTGAAATACAAGACCATTCACAAATCAGACCCTGATGCAGGTGCAAAATGGAGGGAAGAGGGAAGCAGGGAAAGTGAGCTTGCATGGCATATTCCACATACAGTTAACAATGCTACTGGAGGCAGAAAATGAGGCAATTTGCCCTATACAGAATGTTAAACAGCTCTAATGAGAAGGAATGAGCACGATCATAAGTCTCAGACTAAGACAAATGACAGTGAGGACTGAAGTGTTGAGGAAAAACTGAATCTCTTAGTAGGGAGATGGACCTTTGGGCCTAGCTCTCCTGGGACAGAGACAGCAGAAGGCAACACCCATGGAGCCCAAGGGTCTGCAGCTCTCCTGTCCAGGGAGCAGGAGCCAGTGTAGGAGAGCCTGCCTTGCTGGAGCCAGCTGTGGCTTCAGCGTGGTCCTGGTGAAACAGCTGTGTCATCTCCAGCAGGAACCCCAGAACAGATGCCTGAACAGACGACCTGCTAATGCTGCTGGAAAACTGTGAATTTAGCTTTCAGGCATCAAGACAGAGATACTGCTAAAGTGAGCTACTCTTGTAGAAAAAAGAAAAAATGACCCGTGAAAGTTCTATGAATGTATTACTGACAAGGCAAGGCAAGCAGAACACAACTATTACTGGTCTGTTGTGAAGAGTTACACACTGGTTTTCTTTTTCCTTCCCTGTAGGTATCTCCATTGCTGTTTACAGACTGGAAATGACCCTGACACAACGTGGCATTTCCTGGGAGGACACTTTGCTAGGTTAAATGAGACCAGCTACTGCAGCTTCCCTACTCCCTGAGCACAGTGGACAACAGATGAGCAAAACCCACCTCAGGCTGGGCTGGGAAGGGGAGGGGAAGGTAGATGTCACTATTGGACTGACCTTCCTTCCCCCCCATACACACAGAGCCACAGTGCAGCCTCCCCAGCCCTAGTACTTTGCATTCAAGAGTGCAGCTCCTCTGGGAACTGGGGACTGGTGTCCTGTGGCCTTGCAGAGGGACTGTTTCCTTCTGACGTGAGAAATGGGCTCTAATTCCTGACCCTCAGCCCCAAAATCACGGACAAATCACAGCCACCACACTCAGGTTAAGTGTCCTCTGACTGGGAGGCATTTCCAGGAGGAGATGGCACAAAGACCTTGGCCGCAAAACTCTTAAGAACATAGATAATACAAATTTTAAACCTGACATCTCATTGCCTTTCCTTCATCTAGGTTTTTTATGCTTCTCCATACCCCCTCTCAACACACTTCACCTCATTGGTCTGGCAGTGAAGGAGCAGGTAATTTTGACATTTAATTTCCACTAGTTTGCAGGGAAGAAGCTGGTATTCAAAACTCACTGTTGCAGCTGAAAAGTGCCTATATTTATAATTTATAAAGATCAGTCTCTTGAGTGTAGAACGATTGCTTGTCATGTTTTCTTAGTCTTGCTATTTCTAGCAAAATACATGAGCAAACCTTATTGCTTTAAATAACAAGTCCCTCAGTGTTTATAGAGGCCAAAATTTCTCCCCAGGACTGGGAAAGGAAAATTAGTTTCCTATTTCACCCATGCTGGTTTCAGATGCAGTGTGATACTTCCACAGGAGTTCTGGGAGTAAAAGTGGACAGTGTTGTCTGAACCTCAACATATTGCCTGGCTCCAGAAGGATGCAAGTCTCCTAAACTATTTTTACACATGGTCCATTGCTGCTATTGATTCAGCAATGGTTTTATTCACCACAAGAATTTTCCATAAACATATATTCTTTCTTTTCTGAATGGTGAGTTCTCTGTTGCAGTTTCATTGCTTTGCACAGCAGAATCTTGTAGTTTCTTTTGAAGCTAAAGACTGCATGCTATGAAAACCAAGCACATTCAGCACCCAAATTATAACTCTGAATTACAGCTATTGCCTAAACAACTAAGTGTTGGACTCACTGCCTGTATCAAACCTGGCTAGTCTAGCCTTGTTTTATGGATTCATTCAGGCTTTTGCATCAGTGAGTCTGACATGGTGAATTTATACATGAGAAATCAGGAATTTCTGACCAATAGCCATGCTATTTAACTGGACTGGTTCTTTTAAAATTAAAGAACAACTGCTATTCAAGTGACAAAGGCAAATAAGAACTACAGCTTAGTTGTAGTCAAAATGACATGTTCTGATTTTCCCTGAATTTCTTCATAGAATCACCCAGGATTGCTGTTGTCAAATACAGGACTATTTCATTCCTTATTTGCAAAAATCATGTACAATATTGTACAACACACTGATTCATCTTATAGTGAGACCAAAATTATCCTCCTATAGCACAGGTGGGCTGCATGTCTCCAGTAGCACCCTCATGTCTCAAGTAATAACCTCAGCTTGAATTGCTCAGTAGAGACTGCAAAGAACTGCACTGATGAGAAATGCTCTCATGTACATGGCATTTACCATTTCACCTCATCCACAGTTTTAAAACACTGGTTGTTTCACAAAATTAAATTTTATAATTTTATACCAAAGGAAAACAGACTGTGCAGCAATTTTGACTTATACTAAAAAGCATAGTAATTTACCTTCCATATTTAGGGATATATACTGGAACTTTTATGGATTATTTCATATGCTGTTGAAGTGCAATACCTGCACATGTTCATCTTTTTGTTCATGCCTTCTGGGAGTGCCATGTTACATCTAGGGTTGCACAGAGAGGATTACCTGCACCAAGCAGGTGACCAGCCACCTGTGTCACTCACAAACAGCCTCTGCTCAGCATCTTCATGTCCACAGAGTGATGGGAGGAAGAGGTGGCCTGTAATGACTCCTCTCCATTACACATGCCCAAGGACCACTGAGGAAAGATCTCTCTCACACATCTTTTCCCTTTCTGAGGAAGAAAGCCCATACACATCTACAGCTGATCTCCCTACTGAAGCAGTATAGCTCAGGCTGCTTTTCTGGCATGTCTGTGGTTCTTACCAAAATTGTCCCCACATATGCCACCAGGACTCAGCTTTGTGCAGAGGAGGTGTCTGTTGCTGCATGTGTAAGGGCAGTGGCAAGGGCAGGCAGAGCAGCAATCTCTTGTTACTGAGCATGCTGCTCTGTGACCCCTAAACAGACATGTAGTTATACCCTTGGCAAAGTTCTCTTCTCCAGCAAAACTTAAAAAAGGGGATTTGTATTCACTTCAGCTGTACAAACATGGTGTAGATGGAAGCAGAGCTCTTTATCTCCAGCACTGAACCTCTCATTCCTTCCCGTGTCATTGCCACTTAAACAAGCACTCACAAAAATGAGCAATCCCAACCTGCTAGATCGAGGCAGGGCTTTCAAATGAGAAGTGGCTATTGAACCAAGAACTTCAGATGTTCTCTCCCTGAAGAAAGCACCAGTGGCAACAACTCTTCTGTAAGAGCTGTAGGGACACGGAAGATGGAGGAAGGCAGGCATCAGGGAATAGCTGGAAAACTGTTTTGCTATTGCTGCAGTACACACGGTCCATGGGGACAATAAAGCTCTCTATGAAATGACAATCAGCCAAAGAATTTCAGAGGGGCAAAGCAGGGAGCACAAGATGCTGGGCATCTGAAAAGGGCTGTGCTCAGCTTTTCTGGAGTGGACTGTCATGGGCAAGGTAAAGGCAAAGCACAGGGAGGATCTGCAGTTCTGCCCATCCCACCAGGGTTTGGCCTGAGCCTCCCTTTGCTGGCCATGTCATGCTGTGGCCACATGACACAACCTGTGCTTAATGGGTGACCCAGGAATTGGGCTCCCATATGCAGGGAAGGCTAAGAGGTCCCCCCTATTCACAGCTCTAGTCATCAGTGGTTCCAACACCTTTTGGTACTCAGGGCATCCCCTGATGCAGTGGTCCTGCTCTCCATTTGCCCTGGGGCAGATGAAGCCAACATCACACTCGTTCTGGAGACATTTAAGCCCAGAAGAACTCAGCCTGTTGGCTGAAGCCAGAGTAAAACCCCATCTTCTCTCTCAGGAGTGGCAGTACCTTTACACTCTCTCTCCTGTCTGCATCAGAAACTAAAAAGGAAAAGAGGGGAATGCATATATATAGGGAATACACAGACCAAATGGGATGCTTTGCTTTTTCTGTCTTTCAGCCAGGAAGTGACCTTAGAAATATTAACAAGCAAATTCTGAGCTTGGCATCCTTTGGTTTGTAGCTGAAGTGAAAAACACAGCAATGTTCCTAAATTGGTGATGCATTCCCAGTCACTGTGCACTGCAATGGTCCCAGGCTCCCACTTCTCATCACACTGTGCCTTCTCTTCAGCAGTGCTGGTGTTTGAGGACAGAAGCTTTGGATCTATGGAGAACAATTTGTTTAGCAAAGATGATGCACAACTGGCTCCAATGTGTGTGGTGATGAACCCATCTGCACAGCAAAGAGGTGAGATCAAGGTTCCCTGCAAAGTCACAAAACCCTTTGTCACTGGGCTTCAGAAAACACTTCATCACATGTATGGAGGTTCCCCAGGATCAAGTCACAGGTGATCATAGTAACATCTTTCATGCAAAGTGAGAAAATAATTTTGTTGTTGCTTTTTGGTACTACTTACCAACTTCCTCCCTGATCTTTGCAAGCTCGACTCCTAACTCCTTTATTTTCACAAGGGCATTTTCATTCTGTTTAAGGAAAAAGAGAGAGAAATATGTATAGTACCCAGGTTTATCCCAGATAAGCACTTTCACATGTTCATTTAGTAAAGCAGATTAGATTGATTCCTCATACTACCTTTTTTTATTTTTTTTTTTTTTTAGGCGAGGGGAGGGGGATTATAATGAACTCATTCAGTTTTTAAATCAAGCTTAGGAGCCACAACTCACTGGCTGCAAATACCTTGTATGTCTATGAGTACTTGTACACACACATGCACACAACAGTGCAGAATACTCTATTTACTCCTATGTGTCCAAAAAGACATCTGCATTTTTTTTATAATTTTGTGGTCAGTCTGCATAACATTTATGGCTGGACTGCATGTACAAAATGGATTTATTAAAACCGTTAAATTTTTTTCAACTATTTAAGTTTGTGTTCAACCACCTCCAATCATTTTAATATGTTCACAGAGTCAAACAGAGAGCAGATTGCTGTACTCACCATTCTATGCATGGTGAGCATTCCCATACAAACACCACTAATAACCTGATGTTCATGCCCATGTCCATATCTATTACTGTGATTTTATTCATTAGGGCTCCTTTCCTTGACTAGTCTCAAAAGAAATATGAATATTTAATGAATAAAACAGATGAATTGGCTAAAGGAAAATTAAAATATATTTACATGAGCAATGTTAAGGTGTTATTACATTACCAAAATGCAAGGACTTTAACAGCAGATATCTGACTAGGGCTGTGCAAATTGACAAACAAAGTTCTTATCTCCATCCACTGGAGTCTGATTTAATACAATAAATCCCAGCATAATGGTTCAATCATATGGGCACTTTAAATTGGGATATATCATGAATCATATTAGAAAGAAGACAAAGGAATGTACCCTGCTGGGAAGATCACTAATGATTAATAAAACTAGATCAGGTTACTATAAATATGTCCTGAGTTAGAAAGGGTCAAGAATTCTTAAAGGACACTAGAGAAAAATCATGTTCAAGAGAAAAGCAGTACAGTAGTAAATTGAATTAAAAGGAGTCCTAGAAACCAAATCTTTCCATATATAAGCAAGCAAGGCTAATAAAAATCTAGGGCACAGACAGGATTAGTTTTGCTGCAGGATACATAGCAGATAAGGTAGCAAGTCAGTTCTACATTACAAAAATGAAAGTGGAAAAAAAAAACCATTTCAGAACTTAACGTTGTGTGTATTTTTTCTGCAACTAACTTTTAACCCTGTTAAGAGAACTAACACAACTGTTTTTAATAGAATAATAGAATCTAGACTTTGATTGAGTGCTTTACATATTGCCCCTTTGGGATGATTTCCACCAGATCCAAAGGACACACTTTCTAGAAAGTAAATGGGGTGTAAACGGAGTGATAAACTGAACTGATTTGAGAGCCTTGAAGGCTTGAGGTGACCCAGATGATGTGAGCATCTCACTTTTATGGGAAGAAGGCAGGAATGCGAGGCCTGGCTCCTTCAGTGACTCCTCCTGGCTCCATACCCTGCTGAGTAATGCACAGGGGGCTGTGTGCCAGGTCTGCAGTGTCCAGACCTGATCAACTGCATTAGGCTCAGAATAAAATTATGAGGACTTCTTTTTCCTAATTAGTCAAAAAGTTATGAAAAAAAAAAAAAGTCCAGATAAATACAGTCTGATATATTAAAAAACCAAATCCCTTCACACAGATTCCCAAACCAGCAGCCTTACAAGAGTAAGGTTTCTCCTTTTGGAGAATACCATTGCATCTGCCCATATGGTCTGTTTAACTCACTGGAGTCATTTTAAGAAGTGCTCTTGACAGACTGCCAGGCCTGGTGCCCTTGAAGGCGTGTGCACAGGGATATACTGGATGCAGGACTTGCAGATGGGAAGCACTCACACAAATTACCAGCTCTCATGCTTCTCAAACAAAAGCCACTCAAAACAAGGGAGCACAAATCATTACCAGCACCTACAGTATAGGCAGAACTCAAGCGGGATTGTTACTGTTCTCTTTACATGAAGAAAATTAAAAGCAAGTAAAAAACCCACTTTTTGGGGAGAAAAAGTGTTTAAAATTTTGATCCCCCATAAGAAGTATTACAGGCTCCACATTTTACATGATGTTTTATCTTAGATAAGGTTTTTCATACACTTAAAGACATTTGGTGGTGGGGTCCTCTCCAAAAATGTGAATGCCATCTTAGAAATGCTAATCCATAATTCCAGTTCCAGCATGGACACCAACCCTCCAGGGCAGCAGGGGTCATGTCTGCCTCCCACCACACTGGAGCTGTGGTTTCCAGAGCAGAGCAGCCCCTGGGGCTACCTTGGGCAGCCAGATCAGCACAGCTCAGGTGCCTTCACTGTCCTTTTACCACTCTGCCAATACTTCTTGCATTGTGTTTTATTTTGGTCAGAGCTTCCTGCCTGCTCTTTAGGACCTCATGTATCCTGGGAGATCAGATATGCAAGGGTTGCCCTCAGTGCAAGGGCCTCAAGTAGTCCCTCTTTCTCAGAGGGTTCTTCTAGAGAGCAACAGCACGAGTCCTTATCTTCCTCTTGTGGAAGAGAAGCGATGTGCAGTTTTGGCTGATCATCAAATCAGCCTCATGGTTTCCTGGATGTGCTGTGAACTCACAAATCCCTGACATCTATAACTGCAACATGCTTTGTCAGGTGACATGATGGATCTGGACTGCACATGTTCCTGTGACGCTGTAAACACGACAGCAATGCAAAACAAAAAAGCCCCTGCTTGTTATCATCAGTGTGGCTCCACGGATAACCAGCACTCCACTGTCAGTGTAGCCAGGGAACTGGGAATGCCAGCACTAAGGAAACCAAACATTACAGTAGAGCAAATCTGGATGTGACTTTGGAATCCATGGCTGAGATGCCTGTATATCCACTGTCAAAACATCAAAGCAATTCAAAAATTCACAAGCACACATGGAAAACTTCTCCAAAACAAATGGATAAGAAAGTCAAGAGGATGTCCCACTGGGTTAATCAGTCTTCATTAATATTTATCTCAGCAAAGTATTTGAAACAGAAGACAGGGTAAGCAGCTGCTCTCCCAAGA
Organism: Certhia americana; assembly: GCA_018697195.1. NCBI lineage: Eukaryota > Metazoa > Chordata > Aves > Passeriformes > Certhiidae > Certhia > Certhia americana. The sequence continues at coordinate 47,681,777 of CM031857.1, read as the reverse complement.
GTTTTGTGTCCACTAAGGCTCAGCATATCAAAGGAGCTTTGTAGGGATTCTCTACTATGTCACCACTTGGAGTTGAGCCAATGAGGGTGAGAATCCAAGGGCCAAATCTAACTTAGGTTTAATGAGGTTCATCAACTGTACACACTTGTTTTCAGTAGGTTAAAAGATCAGAGACCCTGTAAGGAGATTGTGCAAATATCCACCATTTCCAGTGCAGCAGTTAAGTGGCAAGGAAGAAAAAATATTGCTTTGATGTGATCTGGAATTCCTTCTTTTTCGTGCCCAAAAAAGTGAAACTGAAACAGTGCATTTTGAACAAATTAAAATGTTGCATTTACTTTTCATATGCTTTTAATGAATGATGGACCACATTATTTTTAAGAAAAATGGTGACAAAGATCTTATGTTGGCTGCATCTTAAGAAATTATTCTGATAGTGAAGTAATTTTCATAAAATAAGATTACACTCATGATGGAGATGAAGAAAAACTTCTTGCTCATTCCTGAACTCTGCAACATAATGTGATTTAGCTTTATGTCTGGAATATGTCCCATCTCCTCAGACAGAAAGAAAAGTAGAATTAAACAGGTAGAATGATATGTCTGCCCTACTGCTCTGTTGAATAGAAGACACAGTAGCAAGACTTGTTCCTATTATCAGCTCTATAGTGTACAGACCTCCCAGTATTTCTCCTGCAAGGCTTGATGTTGAACAGCATTTCAGTGAAACAGACACTGAAAACGGCACATGTGAGTTCTCCATTCTACCCAAAACCCCTGAAGATGGACTTAGGCATGACCTGCATTGGTGAAACAGCTCCAGAAAACAAGGCAGGTAGGCAGGCAGGTAGGCAGAGGTGTAGGAAGAAAACAAGAATTTGTATAATTAAGTAACAGTGGCCAAACCTAGCAGTGTTGCTCAGAAAGAAAATCAGATGCATTTAGATATGACTGCATGCAAGGACGTAGAAAAATAACTTGGTAGGAGATGTCATAATATTGACCTGAGGATGGGCAAGATGCTGGTGTTGTCCAAGCAGATTAAGAGAGGAAGCTGTGAGGAAAGCTTGTGGGCAGAGGCTGAATGGGGCACTGAGCCACCTGATCTCATGGAAGATGTCCCTGCTCATTGCAGTGGTCTTGGACTAGATGACCTTTAAAGGTCCCTTCCAACCCAAACTATTCTGCAATTCTGTGGTTCTACGAAAGGCTCTGCTATAGTTGCACGGGGCTTCAGATGTCTGTAGACATCCTCAAGGAGACATCATCAGGGAGACAAGTCAAGATTTTACCTTGGACCAGGAATAATTAAGGGATGGGGAGGCAGATTTGAGGTTTGTCTTAGAGCTCCTCTCCTCTGAGAGCTACAACCTGAGAGGTATTAATGAATTAGAAATACTAATTAAGTAAACCTCCAGCTACTTTTTAACAATAGGTAAGTAATAACAGGTCCATCATAGAAATGGAAATGGGTCAGATCAGGCAAGAAATGTCAGAAAATTGCTCAGACACACATAGGAAGTCAGCAGAAGCTAGGAAGCAAACATGGAAGCCTGGAGTTACCTTCCCAAATTGACATGACTCTCCACTCTGCCAGCTTGTTTGCTTATATTCAAAGATCCAAATGTATGTACAGTTTCTCCACTGTACAAACACTTCTCAGTTCTCTACAGTATCTCCTAAAATCTCTCTGCATACAGATGCTCTGTGGCACTTGTTATTAAAACTTCTCCTCCAGAACAGCTGTCTGCTATGCAGAGCTTTCAAAATACTAAAAAAAAAAAAAAAATAAATCCCTGACCTGCAAATGGTGCTTAGTCACTGTTGTGCTGTATTCAGAGTTCCCTGTGGCAAGGTGTTATAACTGGGAAGAGAACCATATACATTGGGAATTCTCTTGTACCAATAAATATTTCAGATGATACTTGTAGAAGCAATAATGGAATCCCACTGCAGCTGATATTCAAAACTACCTGCAGTCTTCCCTTACAAAGTGGTGTTTTAACACTGCTGTTCAATCATGCTGATTGTCAGGTAATCCTTCTTCATAACATCCTTTAGGAAAAAGTTTACAAGCACTTAGATATTCCACAGTGACTGCACTTTGACAAGTTCTATATTAACCCACACATTTTTTCTTAACCTGGTTAGTAGCACCTCTCAAGCTATATTTGAACTATTATTAGGCAAATGGGAAACACTATCCGTTTTTCATTTAACAGAATTATATGAATATTTCATAAAACTCTAACAGAATACACTGCACAAACGTGTATTTCTGCCAAGACATATTCTATTAAGCAAACTAAATGCATATATTCATTCTCTCACTCTTCTCTACATAAAACCCAGGCAAATTTCCAGGAGAATAATGGGAAAGGCTACGTTTTCAAAGTGTCCCACAACTTCTCTTGCACATGCTATTTTCCTGTTGCCTGTAGCTGTGTACTTACTTCTGCACTGACATTTCTTACATGACCCATTTTGGTGCCTAGGAATGTGATGGATTTAAATTCACACAAATATAAGAAAACAGGTAGTTTTGTCTTGCTTCACTTCTCCTAGACTGGAGGATCATTCCTCTGCTGGAGATGTAAAACTTCAGGACAGCTAGAGGCTGAATAATCTCTCTTCAAACTTTAAAACTCTCTGCAAGTTTCCTTTATAACTTGTACTCCACACGGCTATTAAAAATGCCAGAGAAGTAGAGAAAAATATCAAACCGACTGTTGCTACAGAAGATGTCAGCAGTCCCTCCTTGTTTCACGAGCATCCAACCCTTCCATTTAGACTGCAGGATAAACTTATGTAAGGCACTGCAGTGCATGAGAAAGCGGCACTTAGACCTGTCCCTGGCGAAGGGGAGATCAGCACATTGCAAACAAGCCGAGCATCGCTCCCCTCTCCGCCACCCGGGAAGCGCGTCCGCCACCGACCCCAGCGAGCAGCAGCAGCAGCACAGGCTCTATCACGGCTACCGGCCTTCCCTTTCCCTAAAGGATTAAGAAAAAATGAGGCAAAAGTACCGTCTCGTCCTCGCACAGAGAGGGGGGAAAACACGTGGAGCAGCATTTGCCCATCCTGGCAGGACAGCCACCCACCGGACCGACACCCGCCGGACTGCCTCCAGGCTGGCCCGGAGCCGGAGGAAGAGCCCCGGGCGGTGACACTGTCGGAAAGGGATGTCACGTCCCCGCGCGCCGGGACCGGACAAGGGGACTTGTCAGCCTCCCGGGGCGCCGGGGGATGCGGCGGGGAAGGGACGGTGCGGCGGGGCGGGCGGCTGCGGAGCCCGGCGAGTTCGCCCCCCGGCAAGCGCTGCCCCGCTGCCCGCCCTGCCGCCCCACCGCTGCTCGCCCGCTGGATCCGGCCTCTCCCGAGAAGGTTGCTCCGGCTGGCAAAGGCTTGCCCACAGCACGGCACGTCCAGCAGCGCCATCGCAGGGAAGCGCCGGGCCGGGCGACTGCCGGGACGAGGCTGGAAACTTCGCTGCGACAGCCCCAAAGGCGCTGAAATCCGAGACTGAGCCTGGGCTCTCAGCCGGGGTGCCGCTAGGCTCTCCGTGCCTCATCCACAGCCACTGATCACCGTAGTCCCCGTGCTGCGCACCCGCTCGGATGGCGCCTTGGAGCTGAGCGTGTCCCGGCTGGATGCCGGCTCGGCTGCTGTCCCGCAGCGCTCCCAAATCACTGCCGGCTCAGCCGCGCCGAGCCCCTCCCGGCCGCCGTGCGGGCTCTGCGGCTGGGCACGGCTGCCCCGCGGCTCTGCGCGCTCCTGCGCGGCTCTGCCGGCGCGTCCCCGGGGCGAGCGCAGCGCTGCGCGGCTCCGCGGGGCCGTGCGCGGGCGCTGCCTGCCAGCGGCTCGCTCCAGCCTGCCACACCGGCCGCAGGTTCGTCCGCGGGCAGTGCGGGGTGTCCCCCCGCTCCCGGGTGTCCCCCAGCCTCCCGAGACGCTCTCATCTCCCTGAAAGGACTTTCCCTGAAATCGTTTATTTAAATCGTGAGGATAATCAGCACACGCTGGACCTCGGTGACTCCTTGTAAATGGCAAAACCAGATCTCTGCAAAGTGCCCAGAGACTTTTGTAATTCTCAAGGGCTGGCGTAAATTTTTGGACATGTATATATGTATTTAGATCACATAACCTAACCCTAACCTGCATGTACACACGGGTGTGCTGCATATGTCCAGTCTGTGTCAGTTCGCCCACTGCGAACACATTTTCTTGGCCGGAGCCAGGACGTGGAGCTGCAGCAGCCTCAGTTCTCCTGGGCTGTTGCCTTTGGTATGACATATATTCCTCTAACAATTTATGTTAAAGACAGTGCCAGGAAAAGGCAAAAGAGTTCAATGACTCACACCCAAGGTGGTATTTGTGCTGCGTCCACTGTTTAAACCTGAAAACCACTACTTTCCTGAAAGCCACATCACTACCAAACATACAGAAAAGTGACATTTCCCTTATTGCTGAACAGCTCTGCCTTGTGGTGGGAAAGATGCTCAGGTCTGTGCTTCTCTGGACAGGTGTTTTTGTTTACATGTATGTTCACTCTGTGACTGATGATGCACAGAGTGACTGAAAAAACAATGTCCAACAAAACTGTGGTAAATTACATTTAAATTCTCAGGTAACTTTGGCTTGTGTCAACTTCTTATTCTCTCTCTCACTCTTCCTCAGCCCTGCCAAGACTTCAACTAAAGTTTTAGAATATCACAGTCAAATAATTTAAACAAACAAACAAACAAACAAAGCCAACAACATAGAAACCCCACTTAACAAACAAATAAACAAAAGAACAAACCCAAACACCAAACCAAATTTGAAACTGCACTCCAAATACATGTCTTTTAACATTTGTGTTCAAGCCCTAACTTTCTTTACAGCATCTGAAAATTAATTTGGTTGGCTACTGAACAGCTACAGAGTAGAGGTAAGAAGAGACTTCCTTGTATGGTGAAATATTTCACCCTCACTATTCTTTTTTTTCGCCACACAACCAGATCCTCAGGCTGGGAAAGATTGGGAATTGCTGAAGAAATGTTAAGTGGGAAGGAGGCCTTTGGGGGAAGAGGACAAGGAGTTGCAGTTAATAGAACTATTGGGCTGAGTGGAGATAATGAATAGAGCTGTTCAAAGATCAATCCTGGGGGCAAGTTATGTCATTCACTTGTGACCCTGGTCAAATATTAGTGAGAGTTAATGTGATGCATTGTCCATCAAGGGATGAGTTAAAACACCATGTTTGTCAAGCTGGATGCTATTTAGGGCTACAGGAATGGTCATGATAAGAAATATATAACACTGAGCCATCCAAGGTCCCAATCACAGGGACAAATAACAGGAAATTCAAGTAGAAGATGGAAACTCATCAGCTGGAAATAACAGCAAAAACCTGTGTTGCTTATCCAGTCATGGGATGAATAAGAACCATGTCTACTGTACAGATCTGAATAAAGCAAATACAACCTTAGGCTCCAGGAAACACTAAGAGGGAAGTTTAAGTGTTTTAAGAAAAGCCACAGAGTGAAAAAAAGCCACCTGAAACTTCACACAGTTCTGTTGCCCCGTGTTTGGGGGATAGCAGTTCTGAAGCAGGGAAAATATAGCCCACACCATTGGAAGGGTGCCATGTAAATACACATCTGCTTCTTCTTAAAAAACAACAGTAGACCTGGAAAATTACAGCTTTCTATAAATACAGGGAGAACACTAAGAGAGGCAGAAGTACTTCAAGGTCAAAAAATGTATTTACATAAGGATAAAAGGGTGTGAACTTGGGCATACTTAAATCACAAGAGATTCTGAAACAGTTCTCTGGTAGAAACAGAATAAAATATAATTACTTTCAAGCTGAAAACTGATCATTTTAGGGAAGAAGTAATAGGATTTGGCAACAGGGAAGGTCTGGATTTGATGACCCAGAATGAACTTATCTAGTCTTTCCTATCCATGCAATACTGCTTGTCTGTTCATTGTCACCAATACATTGCTACAGATTTTGCTGATGGTCCACACCCAGAATGTGAATGTGCCTCTGCCAAATTGCTTTGCATGGAGCTCTGTCCCAACAGATCTGGCTCACATTTCCCTTCAAGGCAGAATGAAGAAGTCAGTGGATAAGACAGAGATCAACATGGGCTGGGAAAACCTGCACTATTAGTTAAAAAACCCCATTTTTCATAAAAGTTGTGGTTTTGTTTCATTACTGGAAAGAGAAAATACAGGTAAGTTCTACAAGAAAGGTATTCTTTATGTATAGGATTAGCAACAAATATAAGAAGAAAGAAGTCTGATAAAATTCGATTTTAAAACATAAAACTAATTGCACAAAACAAATGACTTAACCAGGTATGTTTTACAGTATTTATTGACTTCAGTGGAAGCACAATGTAGTTAGCACATAACAGGGTAAGCCTTCTAGGTAATTAAAGGCCAAAGAGGATACCTACGTGTTCCTAAATGTCCCAGAGGAGTGGCATAGTCTATAAACAACCTATTCTAATGTTAAAGAGGCACCATGGGCAGCAATTTTTCCCCACAGTGACAGAATCAATGCTTTCCTCCACAATGCACATAATACAATTCCTATTTACTGTCCAAGCAATTCCAATATTTCACATCTATCTGAACTAAATTGAGAGAGGTAGGGATAAATTAGCCGTATTTTATAATTTACTATGGTCTCCAAATGGGGCACATTATTCACTTTAGCTACAGAATGGTCTTTATGTATCAGTGCCTACACTCTGCTCTGTGGAGAATGAACAATATACCATCAGGGTTCTATACATATATTCGAACATATATAAGAAGATTTGGACTCCTAACCATTAGTATCCAATGTTTCCCCATTTCATGAAGGATGGCTAACCTTCCTGGGAGAGATATAGTGTTTTCCCTGGATTTCCACAGTGCAAAGATATGGCAAATTGTGAAGAACAGAGATCCATAGAGAAGGAAAACCAGAATCAAAGTCTTGTGAAATAGTCTGGGAGATAAAAAAGTCTGGGAGATAAAGGTAGCAATGCAGTGCCATGCGTGCCGCAGAGCAGGAGAATCCTCCAGGGAACTGCAAATGAATCATCCTTTATGAAATGCTGGAAAGGCTTGCTGAGGGGCATAGGATGCAAAGTATGACAAACAAATATTTAATTCTAATAGATAACCCTCTGAGGGCATGAGCAGCAAAAGACAGCACAGGGAACATGAAGGGATGAAAATTTGTTTGCAAGAGGACTGCCAGCTCTAGGAATAAGCTGATAGGGCAGTCAGTATCCAGTGCTCATGGAAATAAACAAAAGAAAGAAGGAGAAAGCTGAAGGAGACGGTGGTTAGTGGTGAGGACCAAGGAGACTGAAGACAGCACCAAGGGGATACAGAGAGAGAGAATCGGGAGAGAAGGCTGAGGTGGGGCATACCAAAAGTTCAAAAACTGCTTCACCTGGTAAAGAGACAAAACTATAGATTAAAAAAAAAAAAAAAAGATGGAACTAAGGAGAAAAAGGCAAGTTTGTTCTGCAGGCGGCATTTCAGAGGGCAAAGGGATATGCAGTGGTGGAGGGAGACAAGGAACAGGAGACTGCAGGAATGAGGAGAGATGTGACAGTCAGATGCAGAGGACCTGGTGCATAACTGAGACACTGCAGCGTCTGTAATGTCTGAGCTCTGGAGAGCGATGGATAAATCAGGCTATCGGCAGCTGCTGCCTCTGGCATTCTCTGCAGTCAACAGCGGGAGGCGACCGTGACTCCGACATTAAACACTCCAAAGGATGGCATGAGGAGAAGCCTGCTTGGCGGCATTCACTGGGAGCAGGATTTTGTCTAAGGCAGTGCAGAGGCAGAATAGGGCAAAGCTATTCCAGCAATGCATTTTGAACAGGAGGCTCAGAAAATGATTGAGTAGCATGCTAAAGATGGGAGAGCAAGGCAAGGAGAAGGGACATCCAGCACACATTATGTGATTATCACAACCTATTTCTCTGCATGTACTCTCTCCAAACACTTTTACTGTTAGTTTGTGTGACAGAACATGCAGGTGGACTTTATCAGAATTTTGATATCTTCAAGAGGGAAGCTGAGGGTACTGACAGAGTCGCAGACAAGTGGGGAAACTGAATCTATTTTTCAATAAGCCAAACATTGGCCTCAAAGACTGAAATTGATTTATTGTCATTATTGTTAATTCTTCAATTCTGCAAGCAGTGTAATTTTAAAACAGTCTCAACTAGTCCTAAATTGTCTTTCCAATTTCACTTATTGAAATTGCCAGTTACACTATATTTCTGTGAGTGCTTGAAACCAATGAAGATGAGCACTGCTGTCAAAGGAAGCGTTTTGATCTTCCCCTCTCCTGGTCACTTGTTTTGTCCCAGCTTCCTTCCTTATAGTCTCACAAGTGTTTGGGCACTGAATCAGACAGCGACTAAAACAAAGACAGGGATAAAGTGGTGAATTTGGGGAGAGTCACTAGCACAGGGCCAACTTCCCCAGGACAAGGAATGGGATCCACATTCTGCTCTTATCCAGGAGGAGAAGCCTGTCACAAGCCCCTGAACCCTAATCTTGTCAGCCTGAAAACTACAGCGGCCCAAGGAAATAAGAAAAGCAAATACATTCTCTATTACACTTCACTTTCCTTGTTGGAGGTGCATTATGAGTTTTCTCTGACACAGCTCACTCGTCTAACAGAGAGCTCGGCTCTCCACATTGCTTTTCAGACATACACATGTAGTTCATTATTTTCCAGGTTTGGAGTTGTTATTTTTGTTCTTGCCTAACTTTCAAAAAAGTAATTCAGAAAATGTAATACAGTGATTTGGGGATTCTGAAGCCATGAGCAGTCAGTAATGAGTTTCAGTGAGATGACTCAGCTAGAGCTGAAAGTCATTCCAGATGGCCCCAGAATGGCAATTTCCCTTGGATTTACAGTGAGGTTTCACATTTTGTGCATTACTCAGTACCATGAGATTTTAATGATCCTCAGGCAACTTATATGGAAGCAAACGCTTTTTAATATAGTTTTTCAACTGTACAATTTTGCTATTGCATATTTGGATGAATAGAATGTTCACTCTAAAATTTAACAAATTAACATGGACTACATGCCCTCTATTTCTCAAGTGAGAGAGCCCAGCCAGATGACTCCTTTTTTAATTCAGTTCTCATATAAAAAGAATGTGAGGATCTAAACAGAATTCCTTCAGAGTTTTGTTATTTCTGCTAGTGTAGCCCTGCATTTATTTTAGTGTCAGTAGTTTGCAAGGCCATGGATTAAAATTCATGAGGGAACAATGCTTTATGTTTTCTAGTTCTTGATATCTGGAACAGTACAAAGTAAGCATTCTAAATGAACTAGCTCTCACTGTCAGGGTATTCATGTTTCCTTATATGAAATATCACTTATGCAGTAAGATCACAAGGAAAAATGCATGTTTTCACTGACCTGCCTCTACCCAGGAATACATCCCCTGCAAGGCTATATCTAAATGCCAAACCTCTGAGTAGCTGCAAGCAGATGGCCATTTTCTTAAACTAACTTTGCAGAGAAATGTTCCCTTCTCCCAACAAACAGGTAATCTCCTCTCCTTCACTTCCAAGTTACTCTGAGCCAAAGCCAATGACAACATCAAGCTGCTGTACTTTGAGGCCAAGCAGAGCAAGGCACAAGTGGTGACATTCTATGACAGCAATATCAGCAGCAAAAAATTCCAGCAGCTTTACATGGAACAAGTTTCTCCTATAGGAAAAGTTCTCAGTTCTCTGCTGAGAGAAACAGTTCTTACCATCATTTATGAGAATTCAAACTATCAGTTGTGGGCTTGGGAGATTTTTATACAAAGAAAACTTAGCTCAGATGATATTTAGAACTCATTTTAGAAACTCATCATTTATTCTAACTCCTCTGCAGTTAGAGCTGGTTTTAAGTAAGAACCATAATAAACAGTTATCAAATCATTATAATAACCACACTACCACCTTCTGAAGTTATGATGTGTGAGAAGTGATTGTAGGAAGCTGCATGTGAATTAGATCTCAGGGGTGAGAGCAAGGCCTGGGAATTTCAGGAGGATTGCAGCTGAAAGCTTTTAGAATTCATTTCTGGAACCAGATAGCTCAGACCTGAAAGGGGGGTTAAGTGAGAGACAGGTTGTGCAGATACATACTCTTGGGGAGCTGTGAGGAAGGACACAGAAGAAGTATCAGGGAGATATACTATCCACTTGAAAGATGGCAGAAATTACCTTGGAGCACAATAATTAACATTTATATATATATTTGAGTCCTGTGCTGTCTAATCTAGATCCTGCATTGAGCCATGATGATTGCCAGAAAATTCAGAAGAACATGAAAGTAACCCTGCATTAGAGAGTGTGAGGAAAAGCTGTTCTGCATGGAAAACTCATCTTAACATCTTTCTGAAAAAGGCATCCAGCCTTAAAATAGGCATCTCCCCTCTAACATGTATTGTACAACCAAATACTAAATGGCCAGATATTCTTGCTACTTACAGATCTTAGTAGACTTTAAAGGCAAAGGACAAAGGGATGGTTCAATCAGATAGTATGATTTTTTTTTTTTTTTTTTAATTACAGGACATGATATTTTACACAGTTGCTGTTCTATAACTATTTTTGATGAAAACATCCCCTGTACAAAGCCATCCATTGGCAAACTGCTAACATGAAGGCATGGATCTGCTTTGTCTTCTCACAGTGGTTTCTTCTAATAACTGATCATCTCTAGTCCTAAAATTCTGTGCTTCCTTCACACGTTGAAGCTGCCAAACTTCTGCAAAAGTTTAGCAGTAGTTTCTGCTAAACTTTCCCCTGACTGGGGAAAGTGTTTTCTGGTACACAGCAGTACTTCCTTATGAGGATTCTTCTACTCTGCACTTAAGCCACTTTGCCATTTTTCACAAAGAAATCAACAGTTCTTTGCTATCTCTCACAAAAAGGCATTTTTCCAGATCTCAGAGTTGCTTATTAGTGTTCTCTTTTTCCTCCACATTTTTTCATTGTCTTCTGAAGACATGTGAGCACCAGTGCTAAATGCCATATATATCAGTATCAGTTTTCCCAGGGCTGAACGTGCAGGTGTTGTCACTGCCTCACTTCTACTGGCTGCACCTCTGCTTATTCGCCCAAATATCCTGACAGCTTTTCATAACACATGTTCACAGTAGGAGTTCACATTGATTTGTGCTGGCACCAGAAACTCTGATTACCCCTGGAGTTACTCCCTTCCAGCTGATGGCCAGAGCACAGTTCCAGGCAGAGCTGGTTTCAGCCTGGCTTTGTTGCATCCATCACTCAAAACCAAAGTGGGAATATGAGCATGTTGGTTTTATATGCTCAAAAGTGCAGGAAGCTTGCAGTCCACTCCTCAAATATGTGACTCTCCAGCTGCTAAAACATGTAGCCACACCTCATATGGACTGCAAAGGGGATATGAGATTGTACTTGCAAAACTGAAGGTCAAATCAGAACTTCACTTATAAAACAAGTGCTGCATTTCCATCAGCATGTCTATACAAGAGGTTTTGCAGAGGTGGCACACACTCTTGAAACACGTATGGTGAAATAGTTGTCATGGTCTATCTGTGTTTTCAAGCCTTGCTTTGCACTGGAACAACCTCACATCTGCCAGGAATTTTGATCAACAGGGAAAGTTCCACTGCATTGCTGCACAAGTCCCTCTTGTGCGTCAGCTCAGAATGCATCTGCTGATGGATCTACATAAGAGGACTTGTGATATTTACACTGTCACCCCCTGGGATTGCAACAGTAATTTTGGAGAGACAGGGAGTTATATCAGCAGAGAGTTCTAGCTTAGGAGTATGCAGTGGTGAGGGAACACAGTAAATAGTCTGAAGTCTTTCTACAAATGAAATTTAAAAATGCCTTTGGGGCATGGGAAAGAAGATAGAACATATTTTTTAAGTGAATCTAACACTCAGTAATTTCTAGTACTTAATTTTAACTAAAGATTTGTGAAATTAAATTTTACAGGAAACAGAAGATATTCCAAGACTATCGGAAAGAAGTTTAAGCATTATAGTCATATGAATGGCACCTACATAAATATATGGTATATACCCAACTGCTCCCTGTTTATTTCTAAATTAATCCTCTTCATGTATTTACACATTGCTCCTTTGTAATGTGTTTCAGAGGTTAAAAAGTTAGCAAGAGGTGAAAGCAAAAAAAAAATCAGGCCAAATATCAGGAAACTTGTACCAAATCAGGAGGTGACCTCTGTTTTTTACAGTGAGAGCAGAAAGAAACCCCAAAACCTTTTTCTTTTGCAACATGGATCCCACTGGAAATGCAGAAATATCTGGACAACATCCAGTACCTCATAAACATTTTCCTTCTACTTTCCAGGGCAGAATAAGTCCACAGACACTTACACCTATCAAGCATATCTTTCCCTAACCTGCAAGTTATCTGTGGGTTGTCATTGCCTCTCCAGAGGGCTGGGGAGCTTTGCCTATCAGAAACCTGCCTTGGTGTTTACCTCCTGCCTGGCTGCTAAATGTAAGGCAGCTTAAAGCAGGCAGCTCAGCATTACACAAGTTTTTCCAAGAAACTCCAAAAACCATTTCCAGAAATGCATCCAACTTCAGCTGCTGAAGGGATCACCTGTCTTGTGGTTAGACCAATCCCCCAGACTAAGGTTCAGCCTGAACAAGGTGCCTATGCCAGGCACAGGAAAAATGTCCCAGGTGATGAAATATTCCAGATGAAGGGGGGAAAAAGCTTTTTCAACTCCAAGACCCTGCACAGAACTGAAGAGTAATGGGACCAAAAGGGTCCTCCTGCAGCATGTAGTCAAGTGCCTGGGGTACCGAAGTTCAGGTTTATGAAGGCATCTCCAGCCTCAAATAAGGCCCAAGTACAAGCACCTCTTGGGTAGATGGTGGTGAACCCCAGTACCCCCCAGCCAGCACACCAAAGTTGCCAGAGCTTCATGTTCCATCCATGTACATATACTAAATACGTCCCCTGAGAAGCATCCATATGGGTCTATTCATTGACTGTGGTGTACTAAGCAATAAAAAAACCCCAACAAAACAAACCAAGGAAGAAATACAGCTAATTTTCCCCCACAGATGAAACCAGAATAAGCATAAGAATAAGTAATAAGAATAGCTGTGGAGCCTGTTTGCCTCAGAAGCAGCCATCAGCCCAGCAGTGCTGCTGAGGACACGTCCTGCTGCTCATTTCTGCAGCTGCCTGGAGCCATGTGCTGCACCATGGGAAACACCAACAAGGGCAGATGGGACAAACCTGTGTGGGATGCAAAATATTCCTTACACTCGTTTGGTGTAAATAAACATGAACAGTGGGAGTATTCTTGTCTGCAGAAGGGAAACTACTCACTGGGCTCTCTTCTACAGCTGACAAAGCTCCACACACACACACACACACACACACACACACACACACACACACACACACACACACACACACACACTCACACACACACACACACACACACACACACACACACAGAGACACCACTGTCACCTCTGCACCTCCTTTGACTTCTTGGCTGCACTCACTACTGCACTTGGGTGACACACTGGCAGGACCTCTCACAGTCCAGTCCTCATCCAGTGGTGCCTATCACTGTGACCCTGCTGGTGATCCCAGGCTCTTTGGTGCTCTAGTCCTATCCCCTATACAGTCCCTGGAAAAACGGATCACATTCCCAGAGGATACTTGAAAGCAGAACATGCAGCATGGTATGCTTGTGTGCATGAAAATGTGTGTATCGAAACACACACAAACACATGCCTATCTTCTCATATAAATCCCTTAAGAAACTAAATATATGGTAATCTTCAGACTCAGTCACTTTGACGTACTTTTAATCATGCTTTTGCCTATTTAGATGCTAAATGCTCCAGGACATCATCTTTGTGTCATCCTCAAAATGTCTAGCTCTCTTTGGGATAATTGTGGAATAACAAAAACTTTAATGTCTTAGTTTCTATTAAGAATGCCATATAGAGCTCAAATATTAACAAAGAAGAATACATTAAGTCAGCCAAGTGCTTTCTGTTTTAAACAAAAGCAGTTCAATCCCATAATCTTTTTTTCTTTATTCTGTGTAATTTGATTAAACACAAGCTAATGTTAACTTAAACAGATTGTATTCCACTGGTAAATAAGAAGATAAAAATTGATTTTTTAAGTGAGGCTAGCCTTTACATTTTGTGATGGGTAAAACCTTAATACTCCTCCAATTAAAAAGCTAGCACATAGCTGGTTTGATGGACATTTAGCATTGCCAGATCTTTGTTATGGAAAGAAATTGTTCCTCTTTATAGACTGTAGAAGTACTAAGTACACTTGAAGTTCTATTGCACTGATCATTGTGGCCAGTATTATTATAATGGTTATATAGGTCATTATTGGACATGTCTATATTAACGAAGCCATGCCACTTGACCTGAGGGGGATGTAAAACCACTAAACAAAAGTATTGCTACCAGAGGTGTGAAAATGCAAGAAGGGAAAAGGTAGGAAAGGCCATGGGTGTGTTGCAATGAGCATCTCCAGGTGAGGTCTCAGCCACAGAACGAGTGATTAGGCTATGCCTGAGGTTGGCCACAAAGGAAAGAAGGACATGGATCTGCCAGAGGGACAGGTTACTGAGAATTAACCCTCAGCATGTAAATATGTGTAAAGTTACTCAGTGGTCACTGCTTCTTCTGGAAGGGGAACTTGGTATTTGACCTCTCTCTAGGCTAGGATTCCAACCTTCCTTAGAGTTCTGTTCAAAGATTTCCTTTTGAAATGACTTTGGAAGATTATCTGTGAGTTGAGGCATGGCCACACCCTTAGCAGCAACTTTAAAGAGTGACATTTGGTCTTGCCATAAATATTTTATGCACACAAATATGTGTGTAAAACAAGAGGCATGCTGAAAATTTGCTTTTGAAGGGAGGCTCTGCTTTCTGACTCACAAAGAGAGGAAGGGATCCCTCCTACCTGGACAGGCCAGGTCTTGGCCACCCCACTGCCAATGACAGTTATGGTATCCTCATTCACTTCCTGAAAGGTATCTATAAATTTTCACTTGTTAAATATTTTTGTTCTCTCATGGAAACAGAAAAATTCTTCAGTTTCTGGTGTGATTAAAACTTTCATGAATGACCCTTGCACCTATTGATTTACACTGAATTGTAAAATAGTAAAGCCTTTGTTCTGTTACATTCTTACTAGAAATCTTGGTAGAATGTCTCTGGGGAGTAATCAATTAATCAATCAAAGGGAAAAACTTCCAAAAAACAAAACACAAAAAACCCCAAACCTCATTGATCTGAGGATATTGCCTCTTTGCTGTAAAAGAGGAATTTAAAATGCATGGAATTTAAAAGAGGTACACATTTCCATTGACTCCTCTGCTGAACTAAAAGAACAGCATGAAAACACTGTGTTTTGGGTATTCCCTGTCCTCTGCATGATGAGAGGCCACAATAGCACTGGACCCTATTACTCATCACTGCTTTTCACACCACTTCCAATGTGTTGCCAAATCCCTCAAGCCCAGACGTATACGCAGCTTGGAGGCTGCCAACATCACAGGCACAAAACACTCTTTTGTGCTTTGCCCTCTGACTGAAGTACAAAATCAAGGCTGTCGAAGTTAGTTGCTCACACAGAGATCAATAATACAAACAAAATACAAGAAAATAAATCCAATTTTACCTGATGCTTGGCACACATCCTAAATATATTTCTCTTCAAGGACAACATGTAAATAGAGAGGCCTTTAATTTTTAATCTCCATTTAAAACCTCTTCAAGGGGAACATTAGAATGCCTGGGGCTATTTATTTTTTATCTCATAATTTAAAATATTTATGTGTAACTAACAAAATTCTTATCCATCCAAGGATACAAACATAGTCTAACTTGGGTTTGTTTTTTTTTTTTTTTTTTTCCAAATTAGGCCATGTAACTAAGCCAGTGCTATCCAGGGAAGCATATTCTTCCACCTTCTAAAACTAAAATTTGCAATTTTGTCACAATAGTGTCTCTGAGAAGGCCACTGAGGACACAGGGAGAAGCCAAGAAGTTCCCTACACCTTTTTTCTTCTGTTTTGCAGGACTTGAAGCAGAGCTGGCCATGCTGTCTGGAAGCAGTATAAGTAAAGGATGTAAAGCAGTGTAAGCAGGTATGTAAAGGATGAGGAGGGGAGACATACTCAGCTGCTTTAAGGTTTCTTTTCCTATAGCACCTTACCTCCTCACTGCTGGACTTTTAGCATAAACAGCAAATAAGCAGGGGGCCTGCAGAAGGTGATTTCCCTAATTTCACAAACCCCAATCCATTCCTTGGGTAGACTGACCATGTGTGAATGGCCTGCAGGTCCCACAGCATCTGTACTATAGAGCCTTCATTGTAATACTTGTGAGTGAAGGAGTACACCTCTGGATTCTTACTGCTCTGTTTTACCAAAACTAATAGTCTCACATATCAAATCATGTGCATTTCTCCTTAAAAAGCAGTTTAGAAATCTCTAAATGATGACAGAGCTTCTTTCTATTTTTTCCTCCCAAGTAAACAAAGTGTTTTGTTTTCCTTGCAATAAAATGTTTTTTATTTATAACCCTAAACTGTCAGTGTTTGATGACACCAAAGTGTATTTTTTTTCAGGATACAGAATGAAAATATTGAGGCATCTCTGACTGCTCTGGTCTTCATCAGGAGCAATGAAAAGAATGAACTTGCTCAATACAGAACATGTAGCCTAACTGTAATAGTGAGAAGGAAGGAATGGCACTTTTCTAAGGACTATTCTTGGGCCAAATTCAAACATAATTTTGCAAATGCCGGGAAAGCATTACCCCTGAAAACCAGAAGAACAATCTTTCTGATGAGTGCTGGCTTCTTACCACTCTGCCAGCACCAGGCACGAACAACAGATATATTTCTCTTGAACTTATTCTCTGAGACAGTTGTGAAAATGAACCATTTTCAGCTTAGCCTGAGATAATCCCTTGAACTGTTGGCCCAAATTAATGTTTTGGAGGCAATGGTAGGAAGTGCCAAGTGACTTATAAATAGCATGATCAATTTTGCTTCTAGTGATGCCTTCTAGAGGCTGAGCTGGAACAGAGAGCAGACAGAGCAAAAGGATAAAGTGTGTATTTATTAAAAGGCATTGATGGGTACACCTGGGCAGCACAAGAGCCCAGCTGGACTGCACCCAAGATGAACCCCAAAATGGTCACAAAATGGATGACCGGTCACAAGGTCTCACACTTTTATAAAGTTCTGGTCCATTAGCGTATCAGAGTCAATTGTCCAACCACAGCTTCAGGTTATGAAGCTCCATCCTCCTTGTTTTTTCTTTCTCACTTCACCGTTGTTTTTGTTCTTGGGCCTGAAAGTTGTCCTTGGTACCAAACTAGAGCAGGAATTGTTTAGTCTATCTACCCTGTGAAGAGAGCTTAGTAGCACTTAATATGAAACCCAAAACTACTCACTAAACCAGCACAGAATCTAAAAAATATCAAAGCTAAAACTTAAGGCATCACCAGCACAACTGGTCATTACCATCTGGCCAAGGGTGTTACATGATACTAGGTGACATATTGTACATTCACAGGACACGAATATTCCCCTTAAAAAAAGACAAACCAGCACACACCTATTTGCTATTTGAATGAGGTAAAAGGCTTTCCTTGTCCATCCTAGACTTTGCAGGATATTCCCTTGTGTGTTTACTTTTCTGGAATACATGTATTGCTTGGATGTGCAGACACACTCTCTTAGGTGACTGGTGACATGCCTTTCCTAGTCCTGGTAGACACAAAGTCCTGGGATGTCATCCAGTACTGCAGTGTTGTCCCAACTCTTGTTCAGGATCTCCATGGTTCCTCCATTCCCAGCAGATCCAGCTGCACTTGTGCTGAGACCTGTCCTGAGGAGTTTTTCCCCCATGATGAAAACCATATCAAGAGGCAATGCTGCAGGTCTGGAAACTCCTCCAGGCCCAAGCAGAGCACGGGACAGACTACCCCAGCATAACTCTTGCCCTTACCTTCTCCCACCCCTGAGGTTTGCAGCCCAGAAAGGATCCCTTCTCCTCACACGCACTGTAGCTCTAGAGTCCTTCTCTGAAATTTCAGAGGAAGAGCTAGGACTCCAATTTCTGTCTGCTGGGGCAGGCTGGATTGCAGAGAGCTATCAGTCCAGTTTCCAGGACCTCAGTGCAGTTTGGCCACAACAGCCCTTAACACAAACCCTTCTATGAGAGTATTAGAGACATGAAAATGGATTTTTTTCCCCCTCCCTTTTTATGTCGTATTTTCTCCCCCAGATTTGTCATTTTGGGTCGTTCTCCTTTAGGTGGCACTGTTACCACTGCCAAGAGAGATCACTGCTGTCCACTTGGCTGAACAGGGCTGAAACTGGGCCAGGACTGCCACTATCACTGGGTTAACAAGCCAGAGCAGGTCAGGAGTGATCCAGAGCAGGGCTTTGGAAATATTTGCACTACAAAGTCTTCCTGGTATCACTCCAGCTCCCATCAGTCAGTTCTTCACTCTGGAATATCAGCACAGCACAAGAGATGTATGGGCAAGATGAACATCTGACAGCATTAAGAACAAACTTATTCTGCTCCTCTTCAGAATTAATTTGAAGCAGTTCCAAAAGTCAACAAGAGTCATGTGCATCTACGAGGGTCTTAAGCTAATACATCTGCTAATTAAATAATAATTAAAAGCCATGCTCTGCACAGGCACTGCAATAATTACTTTTCATGCTTATGTCAGAACCACTGCTTTAATATATTTTATGTCTACTGCATCAGCTATCACCTGCTTTGATTGCCTAGGCTTTTCCCAAGGACAGAAAATTGGTTTAAGTGGTCTTTAATGGGTCTATATTAAATACTGTTACATGTTGTGCACTTCTAGATGCCAATTAAAATAATCTTGCCAATTAAGAGCATTTTCAACTGAGGATGAGAGACTACTCCAGGATACCATTCACCAGTGATCTGAAACAGTCAGAAAACAAATCCAAAAGAATTCTAAGAAAATGGTCATGTAATCTTAAGGCACTCAAAGAAACTGTTGGTGTGGTCCAACACTCTTTATTACATACAACACTCTCTACACAGGTAAACATGTTTGTTGGACCACTTGCATTGGTGCTTTCCCCTACTTTGAAAGGAGAACAGAAACAGTGTGAACAAGACAAGACAGCCACAGGCATGGGCAGACTCTAACTTGCCCGCAAAACAGTGGTCCTTGGTTGTTTCTAAGATTCAGTCCTGTCCTCTCTGCCTAGGAGCATATTTTACAACAGAATTTAGGTCTAAATCTGAGAAAAAAATATGTTTTGAACATTATTTTGTTGTGATGTTAGGAGAGAGATATTGGGCACAAACGACTATAAGCCCAAAAGAGGCTCCCTAGTACAAAAGTAGGATTGGGCTCTCTGCCAAACAAGAGCGGAACTGCTAACTGGAAAAATCAACCCCAAACTTCTCTGGAATAAGGCTGTATCTTTTTTCTTGAATTAATGTTTTTCTTTTGCCAAACTGCAGTTCCACTCTGACCTCAACCATTTCGCCTGCAGGGTTCCCAGAGACAGATACACCAACTGTTATTATTTTTATAATGTGAAAAGTTGGGGTTTTTTTTCCCATGCTGCTCTAACTCAAAGCCAGCCAACTCAATTTTGCTCAAGCTTTCAGACAATAATGCCACAAATGTCTACAGATTGTATTTTTGAATGACACTCAAAAACTTGTAAGCCTGTGTCTATGTTGCAAGACAAATGACTTCCCAGTTACACAACTGCTTGAGTAGTCCCAGGTTGTCCCACTGTACATAGGCACCCCACTTAAGCATTGAATTTAAGAGTGCAACAGCTTTAGTGCTCCCTGGAAGTCTCAGACAAGACAGGTGAGTAACTCCAGCAGAAACTTGTGCTTTAAATAGTCTTCATGAAGTGCTCTCCTGCCTGCATGCACTCAAATCAGAGCCTAAAGCAACCATACTCTTAAAGGAGGTACCATCTCTGTATGGATCTGAAACAAATCTACATCTAATCCTGTATAAATATGAAGGCACTTAAATTCTACAGGTGTATTATTTTTCACCTCCAGGCACTCAGAGGAGCATTACTGCAATCCCCAGCTGGCCTGATAAATCCAGAGGAGCTGGGAACATGAGGTGCAGATATGCGTGGCCAGGACTTGGAGAGGATGCTATTAAATAAAGACACCTGAACTGTTCAATTTAGGAGGCATTTTCAGGACAGATCCAACATGAACCAACAGCAGGACAGTCATCTCAAAGCTCAGTTGCAGCAGCTGTTCTCATTTAAAACACATCCAGAGGAGATGAAGGAGATAGACCCAAGATTCCAGAGTTCCTACAGCAAATTGTGAATGAGGCATGTGATGAAAAATCTCTCCCCAGTGGACAATGCACAGATAAATCTGAGCTGACAATGCTCTGCCCTTTTTTATTTCCCTCTGATTTAAACAAGGATCATCCACAGCCAGCTCAAAAAAAACCAAGAAAAAACCCCACCAAACTAAAAAAAAACCCAACCAAAGAAAAAAAGACAAAAAAACCCAAACCCACCCCAAAATGTTTAGAAATACCCAGCAAGTCCTGAAATTAGGAAATGTCAAGTCTAAAGAAAAATATAAGGGAAAGACCTCCTGGGAAGGTATTTAAAATATTTTGGATATTTTAAAAACCTCCCTGTTCTTTCAGTTCAGTGAATCGTCCCAGGCAAGATCAGCTCCTACTTAGGGAACAGGGCGAACCGTGGTTATTTATTCAAAGGTAATCTTTCCCACTGATATAAACCACCACAAAACTAAATCAAGTATTTCAGAATTTTTAAGACTGACTGAATTAAGGTTTTGTTTTCTTGATTTTCTTTCTCTCATTTAACACAGAAAATTTATTCTTGTCTCTTCCAAAAGTAGACAAACAGGCAATCAAGAGTATTATCTGAACCTTGGGTCCTACTGCTGGTGATTGTCTGCCTGGTTTAGAAAGTAGCCAGGACACCAGCTTAACCTGGGATGTTACAAAATACATGGGCATGGTGTGAACCAGGTCTGGACCTCAGAGCCCAGCTACATTGCCTAGATCACTAAACAGCTTTTGAAACAAGCAATACCTTCAACTCTTTCATGGCTATTTTGGTTGTCTTAAAATTTATTCATTTTTACTTGAGTGAATAAATAAAGTTCTCTAATAACCAGCAAGATTTTCTTTATGTTCTCTATACCTGCTGCATGTAATGTTCTACATGCTGAGATAATGTTATCCTAACATCTTCAGGAATTGGCAACCCTGTAGCAGGGACACCCTGCTTGATTCATGGTGAACAGGAAGAGTAGATAATTATTGAGGGAAATAAAATTGTTTCCTTCATCTAACATCTTTGGTTGCTCACAAGTATTAATAATCTCAATTACACTTCCCATTCCACCTCTAGCAATCAGAGACTGGGGCTTCTAAGTTTCTGCATCTCCTTTACTCATAAAAATCCCTGCTTGTGACAAATGCTTCATTCAAAACAATTCCTTTTCCAAGTTCCTGAATGCTTTCTTTATATGCATCAAGTTATTAAACTTATCAGATTGCATGACATCTACACTTTGCACACAATTTCTTTGGCCAGCCAATCCCCAAGCTTGGCGACTTAACAGAGGTGCCAGATTTCCTTTGTCATTGAAGTTTTCCTTTCTATAATTCTATGAAATTTAAACTCCCTTCTCATAACAATCATTGTAAAGAAATTACATTTGGTCCCAAGAACAAATTTTCAGTGACCATGGAATAAATTTGGGCAAATGACAGGTGTAAAGGCAAAGAATCTTTTCAATGGTATGAAGCACCCATTGCACTTACCTGCCTGAAAAAGTACTGTGTTGTTACAGCAAAGACATCAAAGCCACAGCTGGCCCTTTTAAGCTCATCTTGGATATTGATTAATTGCCGGGACTGCTCATCACACTTTTCCTTCAGTTTCTGAATGAACTGCTTTTCAGTGTCTCGCCCCTCTCCTGGTTTGGGGGAGAAGCCATTCTTTGGGGTGGTTGGCCTTTGCTTGGGATGTCCTACAGAGGAGAGAAGAAAAGACCACTCAGGTCACTTAGTTTACATGTACAGCCATGACCTTTATGTGGTTCTCTGGCCTTTGGGACTCATCCCTACAAAAGAAAAAAAGGTCTGTAGCATTCACACAGAACTTTCAGTCTTTAGAAAAAACCCCAAAACCAAACAAATGCAAAAGGACAGTGAAATATGTTTCTTTAGGGACCAAAGCACAAAGCTTTTTAACAGTCATCTCACCTCAGGCTCTGTGACTGAATGTCTTCTACAAGTTGAGGAGAGCTGTCCTAAGAGTGTATCACTGAGAACTGAGGTTGTTGGAGGAAGGAATCACCTCGCCTCTGTTAGACATCTACAAGAACAGAGGTCTGCATCTGTGATGCTGGACTCTCTTGAATGGCAGTGAGAGAAATGGGTACTTCCAGGCCAGGATTCACCCTATCTTATTGATGATGTGGAAAACAGCTAGCTGACATTTCTATCTACACATGGTTTCTTTGTTCACGTGAACCCCCAGCTTGGTGATAGACAGAGGCGCCAGTTTGCCTTTACTGATTTCATTTTGCCTCTACACAGGACAGTGTGGGGCTGGAGTTGTCCCTCCTAGAATGCAAACATAGTGTGGATTGCTTGCTATAGGGATATCACTATTTGGGATATCACTTTTTATCTACAGGACTGCAGTCTACCTTGAGAGTTCCCCTTGCTCTCACCCTTACAATGTGTCTAAAATTGCAGCAGAATACGTACTGAAGTGCTTCCAAGTGCCACACAAGAGTTACATCCCTGTCTCTGCATGGCTGCTCTCCTGGTGTCATTGATCACACCAGAATCACTGCATGGTTTGCCTGCAGAAATAGGCCCAGACAGACTCTGGATTTTCTGATGTGCTCCAGGTTGGCTTGAAGCAATCCTGATGCTGTATAAAGATGTGAAAACACTAGTGTAGCTTGTGTTTAGGGTATCAGCCCAAATACAGTGTCATATTCATATCAATTTCACCAGAACTAAAGCTCACTCATGAAAAGCCACTTCAGGGCAGTGAGGCTTTTTTTCCTAAGTGCACATCCTGCTTGAGTCCACTATCCATTTTTGTGTATATACCTAGTTAAGAGGATGAAGCAAGAAGGGGCAGTGTTCTGGTAGTATTGGGCTGCTCAAACCACTGTTTGGAAAATCTGTTCTGTTTTTACCTTCTTTGCTTTCTCAGAACTCTCCTCTGCAAACATTTTTGGCCAGCTGGGCATCACCTTTTCACAGCTTAGTGATTTTTTTTGCTACCCTCAGTCTTTTTTGCTACCCTTTTGCTACTGCTCAGTTGATATTCTTTAGCTCATTCCTGAATACTGCCCAGGAACCTCCAGTCTTCAACAGATCCTCCCATTACTCACCAGCTTTTACCCTAGAAGATGAAGTCAGTAAGAAAGAGGGAGAAAATATGAGTCAGACACCTTTGTCCCATGTAGAGATGGTGGACGTGAGTCTGGAACATTTTTGTGTTAGCAGAAAAGGTTGTGTGTGCAAGAATATGTAAAAAGAGGACAGTTTGTAGTTTTACAGTCTTGTAGTATACAGTTCCTGAAAAACAAAACAGAAACCATATCTACAACCAGTGTCCAGCAATCAGTGAAATAAAGGACAGTCTTCTGCCACGAATACTACCTATCCCTTTCCTAAAAATCCAGAGAATCCTTCCACAGAGATGCCTCTGATGGCACGAATTTGAGCCAATTTGTAAAGCAGAGCATTACAAATTCCAGAGGTAATTTTGTCAGATGTGCTTTAGATCTTTTAGATCTTTAAGACTGCAGTCTGGGTGTGCAAATAGATCCTAAGGGCAGTTTCACTAGATCAGGCAGGGGAACAGTATGGCTTCCCCAGAGCAATATCCCAGGAGCATATTCCAGCTTTTTCAGATTCCCAGCTTGTGTGGAGCCATTGGGAGCATATCTTCTATCTTGCTCAGCTATGTCCTGGATCCAGGCTAAGCTTACAGGGAAGCCAGCTCCACCAGAGATGCACCCTCATGTCTCCAAGCATCTCATGGGGCAAATGCAAAGAGCAACGAGTGCAAAAAACCCCTTTGAAACCCTTTATGCCCATGCCTTGTATTTGTGACAAAGAATACTATGTCTGCAGTGTCAAGACCAATTGCTACGTTGTTGAAGACCTAAATAATACAGCACAATGAGTTTTTGTCATTAAGGGAGTTTAAGCAGCATAGCTATTGCCCTCTACCCATTTTTATGTCACTTAAAGACTGTCAATCTTTCTGAGCAGTAATAAGAAAATACAGACTCTTCCATACATGTCAAGGGGCTCTTAACTGTACAGTAAATAACACCACAAAACAAGATATTCATAAAAGCACCAGCCATAAATATCTGTCTTTTAGTATAAAAATCTTGGGTTGCTTAAGCGACACAGTGATGTTACAAAAGAAGGCTTAGGCAAGTGTAGGGGAAAACCCTTGAAATCCGTTTAATTTCAATTAAAACAGAAACCCATCAGGTTGCTTAGTCTTACATTTTTCCAGCCTTCCTGCACACTGGAAGATTTGAAGTGCACATCTCTATGTTGTCCTTGTCAGTATTATAAGCTGTCCTTGTAAATTAAATGGTGCTATTCTCCTCAGGGATAAATCTGAATTTCTCGGTTCATTTGGGTCTGAAAGACAGCTTACTAAGCTTATTCGGCCATTGATGTCTCTCTTCTGTTGCTCTGCACAAAACAGGGTATATATTAATGATGCTGGCCCTGATCCTCAATGTCCTTTTTGCTGATGGTGGGACCAGAGGGGCAGAACCAGTGTCTGCTGAAATCACTGTACCCCTTTGATCCACTTCAAAACTCCCAAGTCTTTTTTATCTGTGTGAGTGTTTGAACTGAGGAGACATAACAAGTATCTACTCATAATTAACACTGTCCATGAGGATTTAGATGGGGAATGCAATTTATTCGCCTTTTAATTGTCCAATTTCCAACATTTTGGTCAGGAAAGTGAGAAAATTACTTAAGGACAATTGATATCAAGCATTCTGTAGAGTGACAGATGCCAGAAGCAGTTGGCACCCTTCTAAAGTGGAGTGGAAGGAGAGCACTTGCATCTGTGGACACCTGTTCCTATACACAGATCTCAGGAATAGTATTGCATCAAAGGATAAAACTGAGATCCCTGCAAGACTATGCATCTCAAAACTCCCTTGCAAACCTTCAGATTCAAAGCTCAAAAAATTTGTGTGCGATAGCCAAAAACCAGCACTGATTAAAAGGAACTGAATGTGAGAAGGCCAGTAACAGAGGCAAATACAACCAAGAAACAGCACTCAGAAATTTTAGAACCTGTTTCATGGCCAGAAGTAGCTGTGGTGGAATTACCTGTAAGACACATTCTCTCCCATCAAAAAGTGTAAACGATGCAGGAGTTTGTGATTCTGATGGAGGAAAATCTGTGACTGCCCCTAGCATCAGCTACACTGTATGTCTCTTCAAAGGCTGCTTTGACTGTTTTTTGAAATAGTTAAGTAGGTAAAAAAATGGTCATTATTGCTTTGTTATTGCTGTAGTTATTCAAAAGAATTTCGAAGTCTAGTCTAAAAAAAATGAATGAAGATGAGGTTTATTTTCCTACTTGATGCTCCTTAGAGTGATAAACAAATTTACATTGGCTTAATTGCAGACAAGCAAGCTGAACAAATTCTAAATCAGTCTGATGGATGGAGGTCGGCTACTCAACCTCTCATGAGAATGAAGAAACCTTTGAGGCCACATTAATTGGATATGCCAAAATTTTAGGCCTTGAAAATTATGAAGTCACCCGTGGAAATGCAGACCTCTTTAAGACAATACAAATACACTATACAATATTCCAGTGTTCCATTTTGCTTTGTAATCCCAGTGGAAGCAAATCAGCTGTGCTGCAACACGCTGCTACAGCCACAGTCAGTGCTGATGCTTAAACTGGACTCCCACCGTTATAAACACTGGTGAGCTTCTGGTCTGGCACTCTCTGCAACAAATTCTTTGGATTGCTCTGTGATCTCACCAGGTGCAAAATAACCTGTAAATTATATGACTCAGAGGACACTGTTAAGTTCATCTTTTTACTCTTGATATCTTTGTAAGGAGAAGACTTTTGTGTCCTGTTGATGCTTGGGAAGATTAACCTTCCGTTTTCTTGATTTTGTTGATTGAGAAGAAGAATAGGGATTGAGTTTAATGATAATGGAGAAACCGTTGGTGCAAGTTATAGGAGCTGGAGAGCTGTTCTACATGCTTTATATTTTGTCATCAAATGAAGCAACATGGGGTTCTATCCCCCACAGTTATAACTTAAGTATCACATAGCTGCAGAAATGATATTTTAAGTATTCAAGCAGTTTGAAAAATGAGGCAACAGAAGATAAACTGCAAACGCAATGAAATCAGTGAGACCACGTACACTCATTTCAGAAGCATTTAGATCAACCAAAGGCCAGCCTCACAAAAGCCTTTAGCCACCTTATTCATTTGTCAATGTACACTCAGTAGACATAAATAGAAACAAATTCTCTTCATTTCAGTAAATAAAAAAATTTATTCTTCAGAAATGTTAAAACCATATGTTTGTGCCCAATATTGAGGTATAAGTTGACAATGTCCCAATAGCACTTTGGAGGTTATTTCTATAGATAATCCCTTTTCCAGTCATGCACAGAAACAGCCCAAGAAATTTAGTGCCTCTGCATAAAAGAGTAGATTCTGAGCAATACACTATCAATCCAGGCAATTGTCTGAGGTGTCTTATTTTACTATGTGTATCTGTCCTCTTTTTATGTAAGAACATTGCAATGATAAAAAAACCCCCCATATTCCTGTGCCCTTAAACATGTAATAGCAACAACTCTTTGTTTTGAAAGAGAGTTGATTGCATGGTTATAACACAGAGAACAAAAGTCTATTCAGATCATGCATTGGTATGATAAGTCCTGCTATAGCCAGCTTAACAAATCTTGGACACAACCAATCCTCACTTCACAATAGTAGGTCTCAGATTAGAGTGTGTTAAGAGATGCAAAGTCAACAAGTTTAAATCTTTCCTGAAACTTTCAGGAAAGGTGCTTTCAGGTTCATAAATACCTGGTGAATGGAGTTTTGTGGTTGTTACTGCTGATTTCTTAGGGGAGGAGACAGCTGGTCTGCTAGCATCCTGATCTTTTTGTACTTCTTTCTTCACACCTGTTTTTAAAAAAAAAAGATCAAAGATAGAAAGACATCTGGTTTATAATTCTGTTTGTAACTGTGCAGAACTGTGTCACTAAGATACACATCAAAATGGCAAAATGTATTTCACCAATACATAACCTGGGCTCTGCACAGAATGATACTACACAGCACTTCTGGGTTGGATGCCATGCTGTTGTGTCTGCAACCACAACTGTGTGCTGAGCTGGCTGAGCTGACATGCACAGCAGTAATTAAGAAAGCCTTACACACTACCTTGGCTTTCCAGTCATCTGCACCATGACAAATGCCATTAAGGCATGAATAGCTACACAGGTAACCCATCCTATCTGTTCTGAGTGCTGTGTTCTGCCTCTTTACCTTGCTGCGTAACCTTATTCTGGGCTGCAGAAGAAGTGGAATAGGACCATGCAAAGCCGACTGAAAGTACCTGCAAGTCCCTGCCCTGTCACCTTTTCCACAGGAAAGAAAGCTACCTTTTTTGGGGACCAGCTTTCCCAAGGTAGCTTCATGTAGTCAACAGAGAGGCTAGAACCAGAAGCAGGTAGGATGTGTCAGAGCTGTGCTGGATGTGTCTGCCCAGACACACAAGAGTGGGCCTCGGTCAGTGCAATAAGTCAGGCAGGGACAGAGGTGGGCAAGCACATTCAGGGCACAAACCTATAAGACACTGTTCCAGTGTGGGATGAAACAGGACACAGGGTATTTCCGAGAGAGACAGCTCAGTGCCTGTTATTTGTCCCACCACTGGAGCTCTCTGGTCAGGGCCCTGGGATGCTCTGCCAGCTGTCAGATTTCTGCAGTCAGCGACTGCCTCTGGCATCAGGACGCACAACTTCCTCAGAGTGGCCACCCAAGTTCAGCTCCTCCTGCCCACCCACAGCTCCCACCAAAATAGCTGTGGGGACCATGCTGTGTGAAGTAACATGAGGTCCTGCCCTGCTTCTTTGACCATGGTGTGACAGTCACGGATGCAGGATTTCAAGCAGAAAACATTCATCAAAGAAGTAAGGAGAAAGAGCAATAAAAAGCAAACCCCTGATACAATAATTTATTTTCCTGTTTGCTTTCCTTTTTTTAACCATTAGTGTTTGTTGTGGGATGCATTTTAACCTGAAGGACTGTGTCACAGCTCCAGGATACACAGGAAAAACAGAAAGATTTAAGGCAAATGACTTGCTATAGAGAGAAAACAAACTTTGCCTTATTAACTTTCCCCTCTCTTATGAGTAAGTTCACAGACATCTTATAGGAAAATGTCACAGGATCTGAAGTATCTGAAGCAGGAAAACAAAATTTGATTTTCTTGGTGGTGCCTAATGATAGTGGCGGTCCAAAAGCTAACACTATCTTCCATTTTGCTTAATAAAAATGTGACCTGGCTCTTTCAACAGTGGAGAAAAATAGTAATTTTATATGGAGATCATAATCTTCGGGGACACTGACTGGTTTACTAGTCTTCTGCTCCCTCCAAAGCCACACCTAGTTACAGCTGCTGTATATAGTTTAATTTCTGATGCATCTTTCACTCTTCCACTTTTGTCTGCATCAGGACTTGCATGCAGAGAGCTGCAGACGCAGCACTTGCCACACACCAGAAACTGAGCTGCATAATTTCTAGCGCAGTCTCTCAGCATTTGCTTGCAGAGTGCTTCTGGAAAGAGCACATGCACCTGCATGTCCAACTGTTTGTGGGAGGGAAGTATGGGACAAGTTCTAAAACCCTCTTTGACTCTCTTCCACTGTTGATAGGCAAATCACACCATCAGCTGTCAGGGCTTGTAAAGACAACTCTTGCTTATACCTTTACTTTTACCCATCTCCATTTTCTCTGCTGTTCATAAATACAATATGTTGAGGCTATGAATCTAATTTGTGGTTAATACTTTTCACAGTGAAGTGACTGAAGATAGAAATTGCCCCTGCCTGCCCCCTATAATACTTTATTACAGACTAGGACATAAAATAAGTTTATGGTGCCTTTTCATTGCTAAGGACCAAACAGAGATGGCAGCTGTGAGACAAAACCAGAGCTTGTTTTATAAGACATAGTTTATATAGTTACAGATTTGAACATCACTTATTCACGGTAATAAGGCTTTAGCTTTCCTGGGTCTTTCAAAATAAAAATGTAATGCACAAATGGGCCATATATTGAGCTGTTCCACAAATTTTGCTATGCCAGATGCCAAACACAGGCAACAGTAGAGAAAAGTGCATGCTTTCCTTAGGCATGTAAATAATTAACTACTTTTGGTCTTGAGACATTTTCAATGAGGAACACGCAGAGAATTCATTCAGTCCCTTGACCTTAAGCATACAACGATAATCAATTCCTCAATTAGAGCTTGGTTGAAGGAAAGCAGAGCAAAGGAGTGCAGAATTTTGCAGAGGGCAAGGCAGGGTCCACAGGGAGCAGTGGGAGTTGTGTATAGGCACTGCCCGGCTGGTGCAGCTGCACAGGGGACACTAGCTCCAGGAAGTAGAAGATCAGCAGAAAGAAGGTGCAAACAGATATCTGGACAAGGAAAGATAAGTAGGACTAATGTCAAGGAAGATTAGTGGTTTTGTTCAGTTTACAAGTCTAGGAGAGCTCCTAAGGTCTGGTGGGGCAGTGGTGCAGCAAGCGGGCAAGGGAGGAGGGGATGTGCTGCAAGGGAAGAGCCAGTGCCAGCACAGCCTTGCTGGGAAGGGGACAGGGACACAGGGAGCTAGCAGTTATTCAACTTCTCCTTCATAAGTAGAAGGGCCCTGGTGGCCTCTCTGTGGCCCTCCTTAGAGGAGAGGGATTTAGAAAGCACACAGCAGGCGAAAGGAAGGACAGTCTGCAGGAACAAACTGTTATCGTTTTGCTAAGCTCATCACCCACAGGGAAATTTTAGGGGAAGAGCCATCCCTGGCATCAAACCTCATATAAGAGCTTGAGCTGAATGCTTTTCTAAAAATGGGGCTTGTTCTTGTCTTTTGAAACAACAGCTGTTAGTTGGTTCGAAGGGAAACATTCAGAAAACATGTTGATTTCCTGCAGGGAAAATTAATCTTTAGATTGCAAGTGTTTTGGCTCAGAATTTGTTGTTTCACAGAAATATAGAATTTCAGGTTTAAAAAATTCTGAAGGAGAGCACTGGTGTAGTAATTAGAATAATGTGCAGTAGCACAGGATATGGTGCAGCAGGAGGTTATAAAGTTTGATCTTTTTTAGCTTGAAGTTTATAAAAAGTAATTCAAAGATTAAAATGCACAAAAAAAGTCTGGTGCTCCAGGGTAACTCAGGAAACAAGATAAACATTTTTCAGTTGTTAGTACAGGCCTGAACACATGTAAAACCTCAAATCATATTCTGCAATATATATATTTTGAAATGTTCAAAAGGTGTTATGCCTGCAATCATAGAATACTAAATAATACATAAAATTAAAAAAGGAAATTAGGCATCCCAAGTGTATATTTCTTGAACTTGCACACCTTTTTAATTTTCTTCTAAATTCATCTTTTATAATGTATATTAAATCTGACCTGGAACAAAATTTCCTTCAAATTCTTAATGTCATTGCCCACAGACTGGAAATTATGGAATTCCAATTAGCTCTGTGTTATATGCTGGTACATTAGACTTATTCCTGCTGGCTGCGTAATCAGAGTTCTTAATACTGCGCTTCCCAGCAAAAAGCTCCTGGCATCTCAGGAACTACCATTCACTTCCAGCTTCCTGGAACTTTCCTAGGCTCTGCCTATGACTAACAGAGCTCATGCAATGAGAAGTTTTGTTTCTGTTAGCCAGTAATCAAAGCCACAAAGTACTAATTTTTATGTGAATCTACATTCCATTTAAGGTTAGAAATCTCTCAACATTTCCTCTCTTTTAAAAGCTCTACTTGTGTAAAGAAATGGATATTTCAGGCCCTAAGAGAACAATGAGAATAAATATTCATTTGTCTTTTCTACCAGTGTGCTTACAACATTTTCTTTTGAAAAAGGCCTCTAAACACACAATTCTTTAAGGTATTTACATTTCCTAATTAACATACACAGCCTGCTCCAAATGAAACAGAAGGAGCAAATGCAAAATAATTAGAAACACAAGGCAAAACATTCCAGAAATCACTTAGAGAAATAACAGACAAACAAAGCCACTTCTTCATTCCCCCAGCAGTGCTGAATGCTAGCTTAGGAACCAGAGCAAAAGACACCTTATCCAAGACATCTTCTCAAGCACTGCAGAATCAGCACAGTGTATTTGCCTGTACCTTTTTGAGACTTCAAAAGCCTGTAAACTGGGATAGGCTTCAATTTGCTTTCATATGTCAGACTGAAAGCATGCTAACAAATTGTACATTGAGTATTTATTTCTAAACAAATCCTAACATGCTGTAGACATCATTAACAATTCAATGGGACTGACTGCATTCAGAGAGATTCCAGCTGTTCTCAGGAGTATTTTATAAGTTAACTAATGCAGTCTGCAAGTTTAAAAAAACCCAAGGAAGTATTTTCAGTCACTCATAGACACAGGGAGCCCCTTTGAGCTTTCTTCTGCCTTTCCCCCTGATACCCACAACTAGTCATGTCCTTGGTGAGTAATGACACATCCCTGCATTCATTGATAGAGACAAAATGAGCAAAGCTGGAAATATGATGGATTTTGTAGAATAAGAGCAGTCTAATTCTCTCTAGAGACTCTCTACTTCCTGTGATCTATGAGACACTGAAAGACTGAATAAATAAGTAGATGTGGAAGAAAGACTATGTATTTCTTGAAGTAGAAACTGCTAATGCTAGTGCTTTTTCCCTTTGTGTTTGTTTCAAGTTGTTCTCAATTCTGATAAGAAAAAAAGGACGACTATTTCATTGTCTTGTCTGAAACAGTTGCCTTGTTCTTGTATTAAAAAAAAAAAGTCTCTTTATCTGGTGTCTAAAAAAAATAAAGGAGAAAATATACCTGCTAAAACGAATCATTCTTTGGATTGAATAGAAAATCTCAGGGTAATTCAGAACATCCAATGTTAGTTGAAGAGTTAAAACAACTCTGCCTCTTTCTGCCATTTTGCATGGATCCTATGGACTTTTACAGTCTCTTCCTCACACGCTTGTGCTATGGCATGTTTATAGTGGTTCCCAAAAGAATGGTCGGAAAACTTGCAGATGAACTCTCACTTTCACCTGCATATCCTTGTGTTTGGTACAGGAACAATATGAATGTAACCCACTGCACTCTGCTATTCAGCTTTGAAGGGAAAATGCATGCAAGGGGGAACAAAACAGCAGCAGCCTCTTCTCCCTTCATCCCTACAAGAGTTGCTTACTCTTCCTCCCTCAGGTGACCTCAGCTCATCCCTCTTCCTCCTGCTGACATTGTGCTGTCTGGATTTTGCAGAATCTGATCAAAAAAAAGCACATTTTACACTATAAGATTGCTGGTGAGAGCTGAGATAACACTGGCCTCCTATTTTTCATCTTGACTGATTGCATTTAACAACCTGTCCTGTTATATATGATTTACTGGTACTTGTAGAAGCACAGGAACTGACTGGGTAAATTTTTTGAACACTGCTTTTGATTGTCTTTAATTTAGGGGGCCAAGCAGGAACAAGCTGCTCAAATTAATTCCTTATTGCCACTGTCATTGCACTCAAATTAAGGTATTTATTTTGGATGACAACGGACATTAAATAATAACCAAGTAGAAATAGGAATCCCATAACACACACCTCTCAAAATCTGTAACAGGGCATAGAAAATATAAAATCCCACAGCTTTCTGATTTCATAGACAGTTGGGTGGCAGATCCAGCAGAACTGAGTCCTTGAGTATTTCCAATTGCAGATATTCCCCCATTTTAAGGGAAATTTCAACCAGAAAATTCATATATGTATGCTTCAAGTACTGCATATTTTAATCAACATCTGTGGAAAGAAGCTTATATGAATTTCAGAGTCAGATTATAGTTGCAAAGTTCCTGATGGAGAGCTGCTCTCACCTATTATTAAACAAAATATGAACCAATATAGAAATGACAAGTTTTCGTTAGGTTATCACTGTACTTCCCAAAGCAGCTAACATATTTAAGTGAAATTAAAAGACCTCCCTTTTTCTAGTGAAGTATGTACTATCTTTTCCCTTTTCTGGAAACTGACAGACACATAAATATAAAAAGGGCTGTGCAGTACACTGAAACCTAATTAAGTGCCCTCTTTTCATAGACCAGTCAAAAGGCCATCAGTTCATGCCTGCAAAACAATTTGCATGACAATGATCTTCCACTGCTACTGTCCCATGTCAGAATTGGTTTTTGATCATCTGAAGCACAGAATCGTCATCTGTACAGCAGAACTTAAAGAAGTCCATTTTCATTAATTAAATATATTTTTTATTCCCTGCAGTCCAGTTTAGTTCACAAGCACTTTTAGTGAAATATCAGGAATATAATCTCTTTTGAGCAGTTGTGTCTTCATTTTTTTTTTTAAGTGAAAATTTACAGTTCATGTGGTCTTCTCAAGTAACATCTAATACATGAAAGCTTTCATTTGATTTTTGATGGCTATTTTTGATTCATTATTATAGCTAGATACTTTAATTTGTGAATTAATTTGCTATTAATAAATAGATAAAATTATGTACGTCTCTGAAATACAAATGTAATTTTTACATTACCTGACATTGCGCTCTTTCAGAAATATTATATATATTTTATTTACTGCCTTTCTCTTTGTGAAATACCTTCCTTCTTCCTTTCACAAACTTTGCTGTATGCAATACACTTAATGCCTGTGCTACTCAGCTGTAACTGTGGAGTGCTCTAAGCACTTCAGTTTGGTAACAGCAATGTCTTGCACGGGAGGGTGGTCACATGCTAAATATATATGCAACATCAAACCTATAGAAATCACTGTCCAAAGCATACCTAAACAGAAAAGTTTACATTCTGTAGGTGTCTCTATCATACTGGGATCTACACCCAGTGCTCATATGCTATTGCAAGAGAGGCAGGATTAGAACTGCTAAACAAACCTTGTCTTCATAGTTTCTTTGATTTATTCCAACCTTTGCTCCTATCAAATACTTAGCGTTTTTGAGCAACAATTACACTGTTTTAATAGAGGAAAAAGAAAAAAAGAATCCTGAATTGGCCACAGATACATGTGGTACAGATACATGCTAACTTGGCTGGTAAGAAATTCAACCAGAACATTGGAGTAACATAGTTTCTTTTGCTTCTGCCTGTTGTGTATAGTAACAACTTCCTAAACTTGCCAGCTGCCCCTGGTCAGGAACTGTGCCTGTTTGCATAACATAGGCAGGTAACCCTGCTTCCACATTTAGTTTCCTTCCAGAATAAAACAGGCAAGTTTATAACATGGTAATTGCTGAGTTATCCCTTCATCCTTATCTTGACCCATGAGCCTTTTACTGTATTTATCTCCCTCTGTCTGGTTGGTTTGGTGGGTACCTGCTGTCCAGGCAAGGTCAAACCACTACAGCAAGTTGGTCTGTCTTGAAACCAGGTGACAAGAACTATCAATTCATAAAATCTTTGTCTCATATTTTGCACTGATTTTTCCTTCCCAGATCCATTTGCAATTTGTTATCAAACACAACGGAACCTACATGGAGATGAAACACTGTTGA
Organism: Certhia americana; assembly: GCA_018697195.1. Classification (NCBI taxonomy): domain Eukaryota; kingdom Metazoa; phylum Chordata; class Aves; order Passeriformes; family Certhiidae; genus Certhia; species Certhia americana. The sequence continues at coordinate 47,646,812 of CM031857.1, read as the reverse complement.
GTAAGACCCAGGGTAAAATTATTTATTTTGGAATCTAAACTGTTAGATCTAATCTGAACTTGGTGGAACTGGTGATTTGAGACATAGATTGAGCAGAACGAGAGTTTAGGCAAGGAAACAATTTGGAAACAAGACTAGGGGTTTTCTGCTTTGTTTGCTTGCCTCCTTCTGCCTCTCTAAGTGAAAAAAAAAGGTTTACTTAAACCTGGAGACCAATATTCTCATCACTGAAAACATACCTAGCAATGAATTATCTGCTCAATGAAATGCTTTGGTCTCTAAAGCAATGCTATGTTTTCAAAAAGCTGTTTGTTGAGAACCAATAATATAGACACTAAATCTCTGGCATGTGCAGTTAGGGACAGTAAATGCCTTCAGTTCTACACATAACTCACAAAATACGATTATACCTATGTTTAAAAGAGTCTACAGTAAACGGAGTTCAAATCAGCCCACTGGCAATGGGCCCAAGGATGGCACAAAAATCAATTAAAAGCAAGCAGTAAAACAGTATCACAGCAAGGTTTCTGCATTTCTTGGCTTAACGCAGGTGGTGTTTAAGTTTAGAACACTTACCAGCAGGAGCTGTGGCAGTTTTTGGTGCTGGCAGTAAGCTCCTGCGTGGAGTCGCTGTGCTGCTCGATACCTGCGTTGTGCTTTTGCTGCTCCCCTTAGGAGCATCCTTAGAAGGTGCAGATGCCCTAGGGGTGGTCTGCTCTTCATTTGCACAGCTGGAACCTGCAGGAGACCAGAATTGCACTAATTATAAATCCATAAAAAATGTATGTGAACTGTGGCATACAGACTGAACTTCTATCAGCAATTATAATCCACAGTGACACATTCTCACTGCAGCTTGGGCTAAGTTACACAGACTTTCTCCAGTATAACCCTTAGGTATAAATAAAGAGTTCCCAACAACTTACTTAAATGCTAAGTCTTGGCAGTTGTTACAGTCTGATTCCAACAGGAAATTAAGACCTCCTCTTTGTCTAGCTCTATAAAGGTACGTGTCTACAATGCTCATAAAGAAACCAAGGAATTCCTAAATATCTGCGTGGAAAAGCTATTTATGGTTTTGTAGCTGCAGCAGGAGCCACACCACACATTCACCCTATCTGCTGAAAGCTGCTGGTGTTTGAAATAAAGGGACCTAGCAGGGCTCAGTGGTGCGAAGTTTCAGATTCTCCTGCTTGGTGGGATTTCCCATAAAAAGTCCCTCAGATCACACTCAGACATTTGAATAATAAGATAAAAAACCAAAAAAACCCCTCTCCCTTAACTCTCACAACCACTTCAATCATATTCTCATAACAAATATTAGGTTACCAAGTTTTCCACCTCAAATTGACCTCTTTCAAAACTTTTAATGGGTTTGGTGTCCTCCTGCATTTGCCGTCTACAGAATAATGACATCCTAGATTCCTTGTAGACATAAGGAAACAATATTTTCTTAACATTTGAGAAAGGCAAAGTTGGAGTGTTGTTTTTACCTATCTGTCTATAGGGCCTAATATCAGCAAAAGATTACAGCAGATCTGGACTTGAACATTTGCAGAAGAATGAATATTTTGTTGGAAAAAATGAGTGGTGATAGTGCAAGAAATACAAAGGATGTCAGAAAAGGCCTATAATTTTTATTTCAATTGTTTTACAAAGATAGAATATAATATTGGTTAGGTACTTCCTGCAGGAAAATGATAGCATTATCTTAATAATCTGCAGTCTCCAGTATTTTTGAGATGTAGGCTTCTTGAAAGTGTGCAAGTAAAGAAGAGATTTCATTTTTGCCTTTATTCCTGAAAATCTACTAGAAAAAAAAAACAGGTTGGAAAAGAAAATCCTCTTTCTGATGAATGAAGAATATATCTTTTGGCTCTGAGAAAATAACTTTAAGTTTTGCAGTGTCTTTGAGGCAGGCGTCTTGCATATAAGTCATAATTTAAAATGTGTATCTGCAGGATAAATGGACTTCTACAAACATATTTGACCTTTACCAAGCCACATTAAAAACCCAAAAGAGTATAGTGTACTCTATACAGGAATAGAAAGACCTGAAGCATTTGTACCTTTACACAGTTCTGCACATAACAACCCCACAGCACCTCAGGTCAGTGTTTCATATCCAAACTACATGGATTTTTCACCTGTGTAACAAACATTCAGGTTCATTTGCTGAATTAACTGTGACAAAACACTACTGACTTCCAGAAAGTCACAACAGCAGAAAATCTGGCCCAGCCTAGCCCCATCTCCTCTGCAGTGTGCATGAGGGCATCTCTTCTGCCAGGTGCCGGGGGGGATGCTGCAGCATGTGTGTCCACCTCAGGCTGTCTACACCACAATCCTGAAGCTATTCCTGATGTGGTCTCATATATGTGCTTACCAGTCAGTTTGAGTAACACCACTGGTAGAAATTTTTTTCTTTCTTCAGCTGTTTTTGTGTAAGTTTCCAGTGCAGAAGCACTAACCTTGACGAATAAATTCTTATGATTTGCAGAGAAATAGAGTCCAAGTATTCTTTAATGGAAATACTTTATTCTCGGTTTCAACATTCATTCACTGCCCTACAGTGAGGAGTGAGAGAAGAAGTGTGAGGCTGAGAGGGAGCAGGTGCTCCCTATGGAGTCTGGAGAAGACCTTGGGGAAGGAGGCATTTCCCTGCAGCTTGTGGAGAGGACTGGGGTCTAGCAGGTATTCACACTGCAGTCCACGGAGAACTCCACACTGGCACAGGTGGACATGGCCCCAGGGAAGCTGCTTCCATGGAGAGCCCTCACAGGACCAGGGCCCTGGAAGAAGCTGTGGGCCTGGACATGAGAACCATGCTGGAGCAGGTTTATTCTGAGGGACAGCAGCCCTGGGTAAAGACCCATGCAGGAGCAAGAAGTATGGAAGAAATGGCAGACAGGAACTGTAATGGACCAACTGCAATCCCCATTCTCCTCCCACTGCGCTGCTCAGTGGGGAGATGGGATGGGGGAGGTAGAGGAGTTGGGAAGGGAGAAGTGAAGTTGAGACTGGAAAAAAGTGGTGGTGGGAAGTTATTTTAGTTTTTTGGTTTGCCTTTGTTTCACACCTTCAACTCCATTTCAATTGTTAATATATTAAATAATTTTTTTCCAAGTCAATTTTTTTCTGCCTGTGACAGCAGTTGATAAGTGATCTCCATGTCTCTATCTCCACCCGTGGTCTTATTCACCTTATCTCCTTTCCTGTCCTCTACAGGAGGTGAGATAGTGAGACAGGGCAGAGGGGGGTGCCTGGCTGCCAGCCAGGGTCGACTCACCACACCAGCAATATCAATACACACAGGATTTGATGAGATAAGGTCAATGTTTAACTTAAGAGACATTATCTTTCACTTTGCTCTTCACTCAGGTGGAGATTGGAAAGAGACAGTGGGATACAACAACACATGCATGTACAATATGCCCCAAAAAGCAAATGTTTGTTGCTTCCATGGATATCACTAGGGCAGCATCTAGTTCCCCACTAGTAAAGGTGGGTGAGTTTCACCTCTCTACATAGTGTTGGTTTCCACAGTTCAGATAGCATTCAAAGAAGAAATTAAATTAAAGACCTAGGAGAATGCATATTTCTCATGATCTAGGAGGAAAATAAAGGTTTTCATTTACTTCAAGGAATCAACTTATAAGAAAATCAGGAAGATTATTCATCAGATGGTCCATCTGTTAGTCCCTCATGAAATAATGCCTCCCACTATTATCTGCAGCAGGTGAATCAGTGGTATCTGCCCCTCCATGATACCACATCTTATTTTCAGTAAAAGCCTGTACAGAAACACCAGATGTGCAGTGGGTGAAGTTTCCATGTGACCACATCCTTTGTTGTATTGTACCTCTTCCCTCCTACTCCTTTACTTTGGGATTCTGCCTAAACCAGAGGAGGCTCTGCTTGCCTTTGAAGCACCTGGAAATTCTTTTGGGGGCTGCTACATAAAAGGCCCTGCATTTTTGCAGATTCTGTGCTCTATGGGGAGCAGTACTGCTGACTTTGCAGTAGAGTGTTTAACAGGCTATTAACGATCTGCTGGGGCTAAAGGCCTTCAGCCTCACTTTTATCGTCTCCTCACTGTGGGCCCCAAGGAATCCTACTCTTCTGCTTCTGAAAATAAAAAATAAATGGAAAAGAAGAATATTCCTTTGAAGACCTGCAGTTACTTTAGAAAGTCCCAGCTGCAGCCACTCTTCCCCTACACTTGTTTGCCAGTAGACATGGCGAAATTAGGACTGGGACCATATGGTAGGCTGCATATTCCAAGAAAACCATGACCAAAATCCCACTAGCTCCTAGATGTCTTTGAACCACTCCCTCTCAGTATCTTTCACCACTCGTTTTGCCATCTGGCTGCAGCTCATTTTCAGGGCTCCTCACTCTCAGAAAAGGAAGACTCTCTTGTATGTGTCACTACGAACTTGTGCCTCTTGTAGGTGTTCCTTTTCTGAAATATTTACACATATTTATAAAAAAGGATAGAAATATCATATGATAAACTGTAAACTAGCAGGAACATGAATGGGAAGAATTCTGCATTTTATTGAATTTGATTTGATTCTGCATTGAGAAATTATTTAGGCCATGTTTTGTGGCAGGTCTTGATCTGAGAGGAGAAAATGTTAGGAAGGGCTGTGTTCTGGAGCCCCACAGATACAGATTTCCCTTTCTGCAATCAAGGGCAATACAGTCTCCTTTTATTGGAGAATTTGCATCCTCTCTAAAAAGAGTGGCTTGTTTGACAACGCCTACGGGCCTGTGTCTTGCTGACAAACAAACTGCAGAGGAGTGTTACAGCCTGAGTGCAGCTGCTTCTGCAGCTCCCTGTCCTGTGGGCTGCTATGTGCAGCCTGTGACACTCACCAACATGGAGTGAGTTTCCAGCTCTTCACAGCAGGTCAAGCATCCCCTGTGCTGCCAGGAGGCTTGGACCTGATAACTCCTGCCACAGTTGTAATCACACTCAGGACACTGGGATGGAACATTGTGCATGTTCACTGGAGGACAAACATTTACCCAGGGTTATAGGAAGACCTTTCCAGCGCTAAGATATTGGACACCACTTGATGCCAAGTTAATGACAATGAAATTACACCTAGTTGTTGCATCAGTGATCCCACTTAGCAATTCTAAATCACAGTCACAGAAATGAAGAAGCTTTTGAAAAGGATTTTAGCCACTTTCCAAAATCACAGAGCAAGGAAACAGCAAAAAACAGAGAAGTGAGCAGAAAAACCTGATGATGAATGAGGCTGGAACACTTTTTTTCACCTGCAAAACACTGGGGTGTATTATTCCTCTGGGTTTTACTAGGCTGCACTTTTGTGCCCCAGTTTTCAAGTAAATGTACAAGCACAAAGTGAAATTTAAAGTCACTGCCATGGGGAATGATCTGATAAGAAAAATACCTGAACTGCTGGAAATAATCAGGTGATACTTAAAGCAAAGACCTGCAAGACACTTTTCACTAACTTGGGGCATATCCCCAGCCTTCAATTAATGTCCATTCTTTATTTCTGATTGTTACTTGTGAAATGGTAAGTTGTATGGAATGATTACCAGATATATAACTGGTCAAACAAGATTTTTATTTCACTACTTTAAGTCCATGGCCTATTTTAATATGAGGTTTCACAGTTTAATTTTCAAGAGACACAATTGAACATACAGCTCCGTAGCTCAAGCTGAAACCAAGCTATGGACCAAGAGGTTTGGTGTGATCATTAGCCCTGAGGGCTAACCATGTTATTAAGATATTTTGATAGTACATCAGATTACCAGCTGGCTAACTGGGATGTTTGCCTCTGCAGAGAGACAGTGCCTGGTATTTCCTAAAAGGATAAATATGCAAGAGATCAGGCACCAGCTCATGACAGGTATCTTTTCCATCCAGAAAAGAAGATGCTTAAGAATTTATGTCCACACAATGCTTAAGCCTAACTTACTTAGCTCAAAATCTTTTTTCCTACTGCTTTTTTTTTTTTTTTGCTCAGGCAAAGATGGTTGAGCAATAATTCCCTGTAAAATACTTACTTCGTGTCTGATCATATGCCTTTATAAAAGCTGATTTTTCAGAAGTCTTTACCTTCAAAAATGAAAATTGAATTTTGAATCCAGGTTAATAATTTCCACCAAAACAAGGTGCCAAATCTGCAATGCCTGTCAGCACTGCTTTAGATAGCTTTGGGTCTCTGCACTGCTGATGATTACCTCTGAGAGGCAGCCCTCTCACTGATAGGGAAGGAGTTTCGTGCCGTCATTGATGATTAATGACAACTGTGATCAGCCGTGGCCTTTGTAAATCAACACACCTGCAAAAAAATATTGCTCCGTGTCCATCCTTCTCCCCCCCCGCCCTCCAGTCCTGAAGCCAAGCAGCTTTCTCCTGTGTCACCTGCTGTCAGATGATTTGGGGTCCCTGGACCTGGTTATGCAGAAAGCTGTTGGGCACCTGAAGGGTGGGAACCCTACAAGGCTGACCTCCAGGGAAGAGCTGCAAAAGCAGCTCTGTGCAAATGCACTGGCAGGCTCTTCCTTCACCTCCAGCTGACCTGACTGCCTTTGCAGTCAAAGGCTGTAGTCTGCACTTGCAGCTGATCCAGACAAACAAAAGACAGAGGTGGTGCTTCTGGCAGACAGAGGGAAGCATCGCCTCTTCAGGCTGTGCTTTTCTAACTCAGGTGGCAGGTGCCACCTCAGGTGGCAAGCTGCCAGGGCAGCACGGTAACCCTATTTCCAGCAGGCTGCCCTTGTTCGCAAGGACTTTATTTGAGGCTTGGTCCATCAGACTGCTTTTACACTGCTAAACAAAAGCTGGACAAATATTGTAGCTGTCTCATTCTGAAACCACTCAGGCTGATCATAGCAGCTTTTCCTGAGAGGGTTAGAGCAGACAAAACCATGGCCACAGAGTGAAGAATAGGGTGAGGGGTCAGGAGACTGAGCTTAGCCTGGCTTCCAGGCTTTCCCTTTATCACCAGCACAGCTGGACTTCCATCCAAGAAGCATCCATTGAGCTGGCCATGTATGCTCCATATCACTGGCAAAGGAGGTCATCCAACTTAGTCTCACTTATATCAAAGCGGTTTTAAGAAAAGTAGAGATAATTTGCCTCTGCCAAGTGGAATTGAAGCTCCTTCCTTTATGCGACTTACTGGTTTTGATGACACTGAGTTTTTGAAATCTAGATTAATTTTTGTTGCACAAACTCATCTTCAGTGCCCTTCATACATAATAGATAGCAGAAATACAGCTCCCTGCTGATATACCTCCTTGTATCAATGCTAACTAATTCATTTCACATCACCAAATAAAATATATATTTTAGGATCCGGCTGGATGCATTTCTTATTTGAGTGGAGCCGTGTGCTGCTCCTTCCTGAAGTGTCACAAGCCTCATTGGGCAAGGTGAAAATTTCACCACAAAGTAAAATCTCTGTATGTGTTACTGGGAATTGCAGACAACTTGCTGACTATGCCAGACTTTGGAATCACATAACCCCTTTTGTTTGGGTTCAGGTGAGATGTTACATCTGTCAGGAAAGATGAACATTTTATTATGTAATAAAGTCAGTATGTTGGTGGTGTCTTTGCCTGCCACTAGCAGATGCTACAGCTACTTGGTTAGCTGAGAGCTTTTGCCTGGCTGGCTAATTATAACCCCATAGGACATGGAGCGAAGACAGCACAATATTTTGTAATATTTGCCAGAAAGGATAATGTAAGTTTTTTGGAATCCTTCCATAGATATCTGGGCTGCACAGACATTTTAAAACGGTCCTCAGACATCACTGTGTATCTACCTTCTGAGAGAGTAATCTCCTAGCATTACTTGGAGCTGAGCCATCAAAGGTCATTCACAACCAATCTTCCCTTCAAACCTTCCTCATTTAGTGTATGACTCTGATCCCAGTGACAAGGAACTTTCTACATCAGGAATGCACCACTGAAGAGTCTCTCGTGGTATTCAGAGGAACTGATGCAGTAGAATTATATACTGGGAAAATGTTTGCTTCTCTAACTGAGAAGAGAGAAACCTACCAGCTTCTCCTAGATATATGGATTAAGATTTCTAACAGATCAGATCAGAGTAACCTGATCTTACCCTGTAATTACTGAAGCCTATCAATTAATTGTAGCAAGGGCTGGTTCTTAAAACCTCAGATACACTTGAAGTCAAGCACGTACTCATAATGTTTTGGAAGATCTTCTTGCTGACACAAGAACATATATCAGTTAAACATTTAAATTCCTCTAAGGTTCATTTTGGGAGAGTAAATAAGTAACTATATCCAAGCAACAGGTTTTCTGGCATCCTATATTCAGTAAATTTACTGAAATTAATTGTTATCGAAGGCTGAATTTGTAAGAAAAATGGAATTTGATCCCAGTGAGGGCAACTGAGATGTTTGTCTACGGTGCAACAAAATTTCAACTTAGGCTGAACGTTTTAGGCAAAAGACTACTCTCTATATCAAGCAAAAAGCACGTGAAGAAAAACAGGAGCATAGATTTACTTCAGGCATTGTCTGATGCAGTCATGCACTTGTCTTACAGAGGAGATGGATGAATACAGTTCAAAGGGCCACTTCTCCCCCTCGTTGCCCAGCAGGCTAGTCCTCTACACCACAAAATTCCCAGGCACTGTAGAGCTCTCAAAGTAACACCAAGCGCTGATGGCATTTTTGCCAAAGACACATATATGATCCAATGCCCTCAGCTGCCGGAATGACCCCTGGAAGCACCAGAGGCTGGCAAAAATAACCAGAAAGAAGATACACCCATTTTCTACTACCACTAAAGCACTAATGGCATGTATCAGCCTACTTAGGGGGAAGTTTCCAGCTTAGGAAGATTTTGATGTTCCTGGGCAGTCCTTTGGTCTCAGCACCCACACTTCTAGAATCACCAGTTTTGTAGCATGATTTGCGCTCATGGCCATCTGCTTTCATGGCACTGAGCCTGCTTCTGAACTGGCATGCCAATTCCAACAGGGCATAGGCACCCATGAAAGACAGGATTAGAAGTGACATCTGCTCTGCAAGAGGTTCCTCCTGATGGCAAGAAGTGCCAAATTAGAGCCACATGCCTTATTATAAGGAGTGACATCTGTTGGCCCTCATAGCATTTTTTCATCAGAAAATGCCTCTTCCTTGGAATCACTGCTTTTAATTTGCTTTAAAACTGCCTTGGAGTATTTTGACACCTCCAGGTATATATAATCCTTAGGAAAGGTGTGAGTAACATTCCAATAGTGATAACAAATTTCCACCAGCGTCAGCAATCCATGCTGGGTGCCACAGCTCAGCAGGCTAGGAGAGGTTAAGCAATGCCCTAATGATTTTCAGTGCTTAAGGCCTGGTGGCATCCAGTCCTGCTCCTGCTCTGCCAAACACACAACAATGTGTATGCTATGGTTTACATGGAATTATGCTAGATCAAAGAGCTGGAAAATATGTCTGACTCCTTATGTGGCATAATGATGACTTTAGAGCATGACACAGGCAAAGGAGGGGAGATGTCATACTGGAACCTCAAGGATGGAAGAGCCTTATAGAGTCCCCAGCTAGTCACTAATTAATTGCATTTTATGAGCTCAGGCACAGATCCTCAAAGCTGCTTAAGGAACTTAACTCCTGTTTCATTTCACATTCAAATTTAACTCACTGTGCTTATTCTTAATCACCATCTCAGCCCTGAAGGAGTTTCAAACCCACAGATGTCTCCATTTACAGAGTATGAAGGATGCAAGCAGCTGAGCAGAACCTCCCATGAATGCTGAACAGCACTTTGGTTGGAGGAGAAAGGAGGTGATAGGCACCAAATCTGTGCTTTGGAAACAGGCAGGGAGTTTTCTAAGCTGTTCAGACCAGCCATTTGCTGTACTCACATCATGTTCATCCTCTTGGACAACATGCTGTTCAAGAAAAAACCCAGGAGAACCTGCTTTTCCCAGTTAATTTTCACAAATTCCTTCGTAAGTAATGCACTGGCTATATTGTATATTTTAAGACTCCAAAAATAACTTTTGACTTGTAGAATTCTGCTGATTAAATGTCTTTCTCAAAAAACATCTTAACCTGTTCAATCAAACTAAGGTGCTTTCCTTAATTAGTATTGTCAGTTATGAGGAGCCAGGGCACAAAACTGCAATTCAAAACCACCAGGAGAGAGAAACACAAGCAAATCAGGCTTCTATTATAAATGCCATTATCCATGGAGAATAAACAAATTTTTAAAGATGTGACTGTTAAAAAATTTCCTTATCTCATGTTTACTAAAACTAGTGCCTTTAGTAGATGATTTTGGGCAAAATTCAATTATTTTTCAATACACTAATCTTACAACTAGCAGTACTAAATACTGTGACCTAGTGATCCAGCTAAATGAGCTTTGCAAAGTGTTTTATCTATGATTATATTTCTATGAACTGAAGTAATCTAAACCAGTTGACCCATAATATTTTGCAGGGAACAGATGTTTAGTTGCATTTATTTCACAAAATGAAAGTATATAAAATTAAAATTGTGTTGAAAAGCACAAAGGTTGAATAGAGGAGGTAGATTCTTAAAAAATGGCAGTGACTTTATAGAACAAGTCATTTAACTTTTCTACTTGATAAAGCATCAAAACTTTTGTTCATTTGTTGCTTTTACAGGATTTTTTTCCCCTTCATACTTAAATGTATCTGACCGGCAGTAGCAGAATCAAATGGTGTGGCTTCTCTTCATTACAATGAATACTACTGATAAGAATACTGATAAGAAATAAAATGCAAGACCATTTCACTGGAGTATGCACAATTGATTTCCACAGGCACAGCCAAAGCACCTACCAGAGTACTATGGAATGCTCCCCAAGTCTTTCCAAAGGAAAGTACACACATATCCTGTGCAACAAACAGGAGGAACCAGAATTCTGGGACCACTCCAAGATTTATGATGTGATAGGAATTACAGAAATATGGTGGGAAAATTCTCAGGACTAGGAAACCACAGTGGATGGCTACAAACTCTTCCAGAATGATATAAAGAGAAGAAGAGGAAATGGAGTTGCATTTTCTGTAAAAGAGAAAGTGAGCCATTGAATTCTCCAGAGTCTCCAGCTCTGGTCCCCTAGATCAAAAACAAAATGACAAAATGGAGAAGTTTTACAGGAAGTCCATGATCAAGGGGCTTAGAACCTGCCCTACAAGGAGAGACTGAAGGGATTAGCACTTATCTGTTTTAGAAGGAAAGTCTCAGGGAGGACCTAATCACAGTATTCCAGTACTTGAAGGGCTTTCACAGAGAGGACAGAGGCTCTCACCTCACAAAGAGCCATATGGAGAGAACAAGAAGGTACAAGTTGCACTGGGAGAGGCGTCATCTCAACATAAGGATCAATTTTTTTACAATAAGAGCAATCAGTCACTAGAACAACCTCCCCAGGGATGTGCTAGAGTCCCCATCACTAAAGTTTTTCAAGATGTGACTGGACAGGGTGCAAGGTAATCTCATCTAGGCTCCCTTTTCCACAGAATGCTGGACCAGATGATCTAGAGGTTTCCTTCCAACATGTGTTATTTTGTGATTCTGTGAAAAGGGAATAATCTACAAAGACCCCCAAATTCCAGTGCCAGGTTAAAGTTAGGACTGTGCACCACTATTTGGTCAGACAGTGTAAAGTAAATATAAATTATTATCATTATTAGAATACTATTTATGCTCTAGATATGTATTTCTGCTCAGTTTGTAAACGTGAAAGATACTAGTCAGATTAATCAGAAAATCTGCTCTTCAGAGTGTAAACATAACCTGGGCAGCCAGGCATGAAATTCCCTGTCTGACTGCAGCACCCCAGTGGTCTTGCCACATGCTCAGGCACCAGGGAGCCTTCTCTGAGTGTCTTCTGTGGGCAGGTGCCGTGGTTTCCCATGTCAGCACATTACCTCATGGTATCATTGAAATTAAACAAGTTATAAGAACATAATGAATCTGTTCCCGCTTTTCTGCATCAGTGGGCAAATTGCTGCCAGGCTGGATCCATGACTGCAATATCCATTTTGGCATGATATAATACTGTGTGGATCGCTCCTGGCCTGGCTGGGACACCTGATAACACTGCATTGTTGGACAAGATTGTGCCTCTAAATCAATTGCTTTTATAAAGCAAGGTCCTGATGTTACAAAGAGAGATAATTACCTGTACCCTCACCATTGCTCTTTTTCCTAAACAGGACCTTTGAAGATAAATTCACTTGCCCATTTCTGGCACGTAGAAATGAACTGCAGGATTAATGAGAAAAAGCCTATTAACTTCACCTCAATATGAATTGTTCTGTATTTAAGACTTGTAAAGGACTATTTATATAAAAGCTTACATATAGTATAAGGCTCATTGAGTAAAGCACAATTTCTCATTTTGTACCATTTTAAATCCAAGTATTTTTTCAAGACAACTGGAATTATCAAAAGGATAGAGAGCAGGTTTGTGTACATGGGGAGTGGGTAGGGATGTGAATGAATGTAAATTATTTTAAAGAGGCACAAAGTTCAGTTAGGAATATGGTCTGTAGTGTTTTATACCAACACAAATAATATCCTTTTGTATATCAGGCACATTTAATTAACTTTACATGTAAAGTACAAGTGCAGAAATATTAAACCAAAGTGTTGTCTACTGAAAGATTGTAATTCAAGTGATTTCCATAGTATTTCAGTTTTAGGAAAAGGTCTCCAAAACCTCATAGTCTGGAGGAGAAGTTAGATAGCTCTTAGACCTGAGAGCATCTCCCAAGATCTTCCTTTTAAAGAAATATCCTGGGTTTTCTTGAAACGGCATGAGCAGTGATATCACACCACACCATTGTGACAACATGGAGGTTAAAGGTGCATTTGCTCTAAGGAGTGCTTAAAAAGCTCCTCCTTCTCTCAGTTAAACATGGACACATATCTCAGGACATTTGAGTCCTAGTCTCTGACATTTAAACATGTGGATGGTGGTACAGCTTTAGAGCACTGATACTGAAGACAAAGAAGGAGGCTCTTAGAGGAGACAGAACAGTTTTACTGTTCTGCAGAAAGGCCAGTTTTGGTTAAAACTGCATGTATGTTATTTGTCAACTCCTTAGGACCTAGGAAACAAGACAATGCACCAAAGCCATCTGTCTCCTTCTAAATTTCCAAAGCCCCATAGATGAAGGAGGGAGTGGAAGATACTGCTGAGGCTCTTTGCAGACAGGATAGTACTCTTTACTACATCCAAATTAGAAAATAGGGCAAGAACATAGAGAGACAAGCTCTGAGGAGAAACACTTGGGGGTCCTGGTGGACAAAAATTATTGTTTGAGAGCAAGAAACACTACTAGCCCTACAAGTCACACATGGAGATGATATTTTATATTACAGATCATATGTCTCCTAAGTGAAGTACAGCCATTATTAGAAATTAAGATCTACTCCACCAGAATCCCAACCTCAAAAACAGTCAGTGGCTTCTCAGTAGCCGGGAAAAAAGCGAACAGTTTCATCTTTTATAATTGGTAACAATTTTTTCTTCTGGTTTTACATGACACAGTTTCATGAACTTCCTTTGGAGTTTGTTTTGGTTTTGTTTTCTTCACTATACAATGAAAAGACGGAAAAGCCTGAAAAACAATAAGGAATTTTTCAATTAATCAACACACCAGATATTGCTGGTTTCTCTGGAAGGTTTGTGATTTTGTTCAAATCCATAATGAAATTTTAACTGCTACACCCCAGACTGAGTTCTTATCCTCTTTGTATTCTCTAAAATTTAGGAAAAATTAAATTTAAGAAAGGGTTCCTGTGAGTTTGGAAATTTAACATATTTTGCTGAAAACCCTCTAAATTAGACAAATTGGGGGTGGTGCTGGCGGTTCCTCAACAGTATTTCCCCTTCTTGTTCTTGCCAGCAGAATGCAGAGAGTTGCAACAAATCAAAAAACCCTTTGTGCTTTGGGCAATCTGGAGGACCATCTCTATTTAACAATGTCAGTGTCATCGCCAGCTTCAGCCCACCTACTTGTTTTTTCAGCAATCTACTCTGTGAACAGGACTAATGTAATCTGGTCTCCTCTGAATTTTTGTGCTGTGTGCTTTATACATCTCCACTGCACTGATAATGGCAGCACACCCAAGTGCCAGTTACTCCCAGAACAGCACTCCCAGAAGGGCACTCCCAGCTTCTCATCAGCCACCATGTGAGTCCCTACCTGTGGATTCTCGTGTCTGCAGTTTCATTGATTCCCTCCTGAAAAGGCCTCATAAATGACACAGAGAACCCTCATTGCCCTCCCAAGGCCTCAGCTATTCAGGCTCTGGTGTTGCAGCAGGTTTTATTCCAGAAGGCCAGAAAGTACCTTATCTTCTGGTACCACTGAGACCAGAAGATAAGGATTTTCTTAATGGAAAGCACTGATTTGGATCTTTGGTCTTTAGCAAGCTGCTAATTCTGTGAAACCTGTAGAATCTGGACTGGCTCCTTTCCTCAGAGTAATTCAAAATGCAGGAGAGATGGAGAATTAATACAGGACTAAGCCCACTGAGTTACACAAATTTTGTTTACTTGGGAAATCATGAAAAAAACTAAATTGAGAGAGAAACCCCAAACATTTGAGTCACTGTGATCAAATTTAAAAGTGAAACATTATCTGGAACAACAGAGATGGCTTTTGGGACCCAAGGGAAGAAGGAAAAGCCCTTCCTTGTGCCTGTCAAAATGACTGTGCTGATACTGGAAAGGAAGCATGCATATGGGCTTTCCAACTGGTAAGCTGTGGGAAGTCTCTCTAATGCTATTCAGACACTCCAATTTAGAGCAGGAATACAGTCCTAAATTAGAAGGCTGGACAATAAGTTCAGCTGTCGTGCGTTTGCTAGTAAAAGAACTATTTTTAAGAAACACATTATTAACTTAAATTCTACATGATTCCTTCAGCAGCTATGACTCTGAGTGGATTAGTGAAGTGGGAGTGCTTTCAGGCTATGCTTAATACATGTCTTATTAATTTAAAGCCTTATGATTGCCTTCAATGTGATTATGACCCAAAGTCAAACTCCATTGTATCTGTCAAAGTTGTTGTAAGACTCTTTATGTGGTAGAACAATCACTTCTGAAAGCCTGTTTTTCAGAAGGTAAATACAAGTCTCTCAGATGAATTACTTGAGCCTCAAGGCCTGGACTCCCTAGGGGCTCCCTTCACAAAACCAGGACCACCCAGAATCCCATATTAAACATAAACAAACACACATTTGCATACAAGCAACTGGTATGCGGTTATGTTTTCCATTTGCTCCCCAGAAGCAGAAGAAAGTCCAGTAAAGAATGAGGAAGATCTGCTGACAGGTTCTCCTTTCCAAAGTTCCAAGTGGTAGGAGAGCAGCTGGGTCCCTTGGTATTGGGAAATCACCAAACTGCTGGGTTTGCAGTGGAGCAAGCCAATATCCCAGCTGCCTGCAGCTGGGATGGCACCTACAGCACACAGGGTTTATGAGCTGCACAGGGGTAGATAACCTCATAAGGACCCTTGTCACCTGGCAAGGGTTACAGACACAAGCTGGTTACTGGGGGGTGCAACATGGCCATGGCTTAGCCAAGGAGTGACACAGGCAGAGACTCCCTGGTCTGCAGTCACTGTCTTTCCCACCACCCAGATCAGATAAGACAGTATGTCACCTCTTTATTATAAGAATAAGTACTACCAGACTGTAATTAATACAAACTCAACATCTGACAACTGCTAACCTTCAAGATGAAAGTTCTCTTTATTGATTGCTTACCTTTATGTAAACATATAGACTGCTTACACTTCAAATGGTTTTGCAAATAAAGTCTATATAAGCTCTTTTATGTACCTAGAATGAGCCTCCCTAGCAGGGCTTGGAAATAATTCAGGTTGCCTCTAAACAATTCAGAGGCACAGCATGAAACAAAGATAGAAAAGAGTCACAATTACAGAGATATCTGATATCTAGCAACAACTGTGACAACAACAATTCTTTGAAAACTGTGTAGGTGTATCTATGTCATAGTTTTAAATAGGAGCACTCAAAGGTAGCAAATGCCTTAGTAAGAGACAAAGCCGAACTGTGAGAGCTCTTCAGTTTGTACAGCCCTCAGCACAATGAGGCAGAAACTGGTTGTGCTTCTTTTTCACCCCTGCAGTATGGGTGCAGAGCAACAATAGATAATAGAATCTCTTTAGAACATCAAGCCCTGGCTTTGTGGAGGTCACTCAAGAACAAAACAGCAGCCCTACTGGCAGACAACACACCCAGTTAACCCAGTTTTCTGTTTTCACTGGTGATCATCAGCAGAGACTGAGAAAAAAAAACAAACAGAGAAATAGAGAAAAAGAGAGTGAACCTCTTCTCCTCCCATGTCTTTTCCAGCCTCAAAAGTACTTTCTGTGTGCAGAGCCACAGAGGGCTTCCACTTCTATGGGCTTTTCTAGTCTTGCCTTGTGCCCATGGAACCTCTCAGCATGCAGCATGGTGCAGGGAGCATGGTGCTGCTCTGCCTTCCACCCTGCCCACTGCTGCCCAGTCCCAGAGCTCGCTCTTCCCTGGCCCTGCTGCCTCTCCACCTTTCTACTTCCCACCTTTCAGCTGTGAATGTCTTTTCCTGACGCTGAAGTCAGCACAAACACCTCAGTTTGGAGCACGTACTGGTGCTGGTTCCTCAGAAAGTAAAAAGCCCCCTTTGGAAAACAAATCATTGAGGGATATCCCAAAGGAGCAGCTAAATGGCATCTAGGAATTTCCTAAGACCTCTGCCAAAGTGTACAGTCGGTTCACACATCATGCAGAAGTATTTGATTTACACAGCCAGCCTCTACTTACATTTTGATCCCTGTGTACTCTTTTGCCTCTGAGAAAGATGCTTGGCCCCCAGACAGTTGGAGCAAGTCCAATATAAAGACCAAGCCTTAATGACCAAGAAAGGCTTTGGATAGAGAGAGGGTGGGTGGTCTTCCCTGACTTTCTTCTATCCTTTCTCTTCTTCAGCTCTCATGGTGTGAAGGCACATGTGAGTTGTGGAGGGATGCTGACTGTACGGGATGAATCATTTGCTTCCCTTACTGAGCCCTGTTACATACAGACTTCAGTCACGGAGAAGAAAAACAGACCTTTGCATTGGAAATGGCCTGGGAACTAACCAGCCTAAGCAAAACCGCACAAATCATCTGAATATACAGAGCCCAGTTGTAGAGAAATGTATTTCTCGAGACCCCAAGCTCCTTTTCGACTCACACAGACATCGATGCTCATCGGGAATTAACTCCGGGAGTTTTATTGCAAGCCTTTGCCTCGGGGGGAAAAAGAAAAAAAAAAGAAAAAAAAAGAAAGAAAAGAAAGTCTGTAAAAGCAGTTGTATTCAGGCTCCGCCTCGTATTCCTTTTGAATACATTTTCCCATCGATTTTCCCTTTCCTAGGCACGGCGAGCGATCGCAAACGGCGGGTGCCGGCCCGGGGAGCCCCGAGGGCGATGGAGGGCCGCGGCCACGGGAGGGCAGCGCCGATCCTGACACAGCATCCCGGCCGAGCCCGCCGCGCATCCTCCGCGATCCGACCGCTGCTTCCCACGCCCCGCGCCGAGCACAAGGGAAGGATTGACATCTTAGTTTACCTGAGGTGGAGGAACAAACAAAGGACTACTTGTTTTTCCGCTGGGCAATATAAAATCCTGGCTTTACTACTTTCTTCTGCCTGTGCGTTTGTAATTTTGTCGAATTAGTTATTCATATCAAAATATTTAGATGAAAATTCCTCAGTCTGCTTACCCTAGATAATGAACTAAGAAAATAATAAACATGGTAAAAATGCTAGAGGAAGAACTGTTTCCAGTGAAATTGAATTCAGCATTTGATGGAGTGGGAGAGTCCTGCAAATATGTTGAAAATGGTTCTTTAGTTACAAGGTACACTGTAAATTCATAATTTTGCAAAGAGAACAGGAGTCATTTATTGAGCTGATATCAACTGCCGGATATGAACAATATGGCTAAAAGAAAACAATTTCTTTGGAAATAAACCAAAATTCATCTGTTCAATCTCTCTGATCCAGCAATCCAGGAAATAATCAGCCTGACTGTGCTCGTTTGGACTGGAGTAAGGTTAATTTCTTCAGTTGTGTTTTGGATTTGTGCTGGAAATAATGTTGATAACACAGGGATACTTCAGCTGTTGCTGAGCAGTGCTTGCACAGCATCGAGGCTTTTTGTGCTTGCATTGTCCTGCCTGTGAATGGGCTGGGGGTGCACAAGGAGTTGGGAGGGGACACAGCCAGGACAGGTGACCCCGATGGACCAAGGGGATATGCAAGACCACATGACATCATGCTCAGCATATAAAGCCTACAAAGGAGGAAGAGGGAGAGATTGGAGAGATTAACTTCCCAAGTTACCGTTTTGTGTGATGGAGCCCTGCTCTCCTGGGGATGGCTGAACACCTGCCTGCCCATGGGAAAACAGTGAATTAATTCCTTGGGGTTTTTTTTGCTTTGCTTGTAAGTGTGGTTTTTTTCTTTCCCTATTAAACTATCTTTATGTCAACCCATGAGTTTTCTCACTTCTACCCTTCTGATCCTCTCCCCCATCCTGCTGGTGGATGGTGAGCAGCTTGGGGCTTAGTTTCTGACTAGGGTTCAACCATGACACAGTTGCAGCTTTGCTCATTTACTCAGAGCTACTCTCTATTCCAGCATGAAATGGTCCTGCAAGAACTGAGACCATGGCCAAGTGCTGCACACTGCAGTGAAGGAAAAATCATGTGGCCATGGGTCAATGACTGGCTTTTATTTTTGGAAATCAATACTGTCAAAAAGCCACATGCTTCATTCTGCTGCTGCACAATCATCAAAGCCACAGACTAGAACAACAACATGTGTAGTGACATCATAAACTGCAAACATGACCTATGACGTAGTTTGTGGGAAGGGCAGCAGTGCTTGGAGGGAGATTGTGATAATGATGCTGGACTTTCTTGCCCCATAAGCAAGCATCTGTAACTGCTTCAGTGCTGCCCTTGTCCCTGCACAGGTTAGTTGCCAGGTGACATTTCCCTTCACTTGTCCCACCCTTCAGGAGGATCTGAGCAAAATCCAAAACTACCTGAAAGGAGGATGTAGTGAGGCAGGGTCAGTCACTTCTGACATGTCTCAAGTGAAAGGATGAGAGGAAATGACTTTAAATTGTGCCCAGGGAGATCCAGATTAGGTAACAGAAAAAATTTTACACTGAAAGAGTAGTTGAAATTACTCAGGAGGTTGACGGAGTCACGGTCTCTGAAACTGTTCAAGATGCATTTGATGTGGCACTTAGGGGTGATTATGCTGGGTTAGTGGTTGGACTAGATCATCTTCAAGATCTCTTCCAACCTTGATGATTTTGTGATTCCATGAAAATGCACAAAGACTTCCTTTGCTTTTAACATCATATTAAATCTAAAGGGAGCGTTTCCCTGTGATCCATGAAATAGGAGAAAGAGAGGAAGAAAAACAGACAAAAGAGGTGAACCTCCACTAATTTCCCCATCTTCAGCTTTTCCCGGACTAATGAAAAAGTGCTGAAATGGAAAACTTGTCCAGAGAGGAGCCAATAGTCAGGAGACACATTCAAGATTTTGGTAATGCCATGATGGGACTCCATACTAAGGCATAAGTGGCTAGCTATAAATATGATCCAAACTTTTAGGATCAACTTTTAAACATTGCAAGTCATGATATAAAGGGGATTTGGGGGACAATGGTTGTCTCCCAGTCCAGTTGGAGAAACCTCTATCCCCAAATTCAGCTTCTCACCATCACTTCGTGGCAGAGGAAAACCCATTTTGGCAACTCCACCATCTCCTTCTCTGGGGATGAGGGAGGCAGTAGAAGATTGCTTCCTGGTTCTATATACCAGAAAAAGGAAGTTTAACAAAGAGAAACACACAAACAAGGGCAAAACAAAGCACCATAGCATCAAGCTTAATCTTGTACAAGTTTGCAGAATCAAGATTTTAGTAAGGATTACAAAATTCACAAATATTCGATACTGATAAACCCAAGTGTAGTAATCTGGAGCAGAAGAGCTCCAAACAGCCAAACAACTTTATTTACGTTCAGGTATCTCTAAAGCTTCTGACAGAAAAGTACCACTCACTGACACCTCACAGCAGTTTATGGTCTTTGGTGGCATTGGATGTTCACATTCAATCTGAATTAGCAAAAAGTTACTAAGCCAGGGTCCTGAAATGAAATATCCTGGAATCCAGGAACCAGTGGTGGGACCAAAGTATAGACAAGAAGAAAGCCAAACTTGAATTCAGTTTTCACATTTGCATTTCATTTCACAACGAACTCAGCAAAAATGTTTCCCTAAAATATTGACTACCTGAATTTGAATGAGTGACTCCACAATCTCTTCATCGTCAGCAAAGAGGAGACATCTGCAAAACCTCTCTTCTAGGAAGACCTGAGTTATTTTCAAGAGCTGCCTGCTCCTCTCTGTTGATTAGAAAAGAAGCCTACAGTGAGTACTGCAGACTGAAGCAGTCTAACTTTGAGATATCTAATTAGGATGGCAGAATGTCTAACCTAATCTTCTTGGGCCTTTAATACCTCATTTGCAAAATAATACAATGGACAATAATAATAATAAAAACAATGATAATGATGCTATCAATGCAGAGATGACAAAATGTAGCTCTCTATTCATCTGTAAAACACTATTTGATCCAGCAATGCAGGAAGTATTATAATATTTGATTTCATTGTTTTGCTAAGCAACAAAGAAACTAGAAGGCAGACGAGTGCTAATAAAACAAAATAAATATGTGCTGCTGATACCACTATTTGAAGCTGAGCTGACTAACACTAAGTACCATCTACCATCAGAAGGCCCTCTTCCAGCTCAGGACACACTTAGGTCTTCAGCACAGGTTTAGATATAAATGCCTGAGTAAGTTAAATGGGGCAATTAAGTGTTGCCTTACTGCTCTGCTGGATTGTAACCAGACCTTCAAATTACTACATTTCCAAGAGAATATAGGATCTATTGCAGTAGGTCAGGCTGAGATTCCATCTGGGTTTGTGTGCAACTATAGGTGCATTACAGGGTAAGAAAAATTAGGACAATTGTGATGTCACAGTACATAGAGAACCCACTTATTCTGGATGATTGTTGACAAGTTTAGCATTGTAGATTTATTTCTTAACTTTACTCATACATGTATACTATAGATTCAGAAAAAATGTCACATCTTCAGAGGATATCAGCATATCATAACTTGATGTAAGAAATTTACAGGAATTTACTCTCTGTAAAAATAAAAAAAACTTTCATCACTTATTCCGTCTGACAAAACAAGGTCTGCTTGTTCCATGTCAGAAAGCTTCTGAAGCAGAAGTTTTATCAAGACTTCTAAGTCCCTGATGTTATCAAATGCAATTCGCAAGAGTTGAGCTTTACCCTTAGGAGACAATCTTCCCTAAATCTAAGATATTTCATGGATTAATTCTCTTAAAGCATGAAGCCATTAGGTGAAATCACAGCAAGCAATTTCATTTAAAAAGTCTGTTCTCTTAGCCATAAATATTTAATAAGGAAAATGAAGCTATGAAAGAAGTTATGAATCAAAAACTATGAAAGTAGGCACAATGAACAGAACAGGCCTCTTGTGACTGACCAGTTTGACTGGTATCTCAACTGGGAAGAATACAATTACTGACCAACAGCACCAGATGTGCTTTAGGACAAAAAAGGGTAGAATGAAATGATTGGCCACTTATTTTCATGTTTTGGTAAAGCACAAATTACTTTCCACCCATGAGGAAGATACATTGTATGATTAGATGCAAGATATAAAACTAAATTAATTGGATGTTATGGGATTAAAACATAAACAAAAAAAAGCATGCATTTGCAATCATCTGATTGACTGAGGGGAATCTAATTTTTGAAAGATAAAATAAGCAGTTTTCCCTCTTATAGTAGTTTCAATGAATATGTATTTTTTGCTCCCAAACTGAGAAATGCATAAAATATTAATAAAAAATGAAGTTTGTAGCTTACCAGAAGAAAGCTTCTGTATGTAAGGTGAAACTAAAACTCTGACAACTGTGGGTATCAGAGATAAACAACAGATGCTATTTAGTGAGCAAAGGAGAGGGTAACTGGGTTTTTTGTGCATCGCTATTTCTGTAATGATGGAGTAAAGCGCAACATTTTCTCACAGCTGGGATATTTATTAAGAGCCCTGTCCCACACAGAGCCTCTGGTGCCTAACAGTATGTGAGTTCATACTTTTCCCTTTCTCTCTGTCCGAACACTTACAGGGTTGTTCACCCTCTACACAGATGTTTAGTTTCAGGAAATTTGCAGGGATTTAAAAGTTCTTAACCTCCTGTCAAAATCAGAGTTCAAAAGAACTACAAGAACTACTGACATATTGCCTGAGACACATATCTATTGGAGGCCAGGCCAAAGGGAATGTGTGTGGCCTCAGGTATTCCTCCTGTCCTCAGCACCCCTGTCGTTTCAGGTGGATGTGCCCTCTCTACCTGCAGAAATGGTAACCATCTTCTCTCTCCAGCTGCACGGACAGCTTATGCAAATGAGAAAAAACCCAAACCATTAAACACATAAAAAGAACTATGGAATTAACCATGAACAAAGATACTGTTAGCTACACACAAAATCCTGAGCCAACAATTAACTAGTTTGCTTTACATTTTATTGAGGTGGACATACTCTAATAAACTATGCAATATTTTTTTAATGGAAGTAATTCAAGGTCATCTAAGATCTCTGTACTCATGATTAAGTACTGATTAAGAATATGATATTAAAAATATAAATTGCTGAAAGGTCCAGGACATCTGGTATGACCCTTTATGTTTGTTTGAGGGCATAAGCTTATGCCTACATTGCACAAAATGTACTGTGTAAGTAACTAATGTTGCAGTGAGGATGTGACACAGTAAAGAATATTTCAGATCACTATATGCTGAACTCATGAATTGTATAACATTTTCTGAAGCATAGGAAGTTAAGCAAATCTTACAAAACTTATAGTGAAAGGCATACATTTTGTGAAAAGGAAAAAAAGGTTTCATTTATTAAACTGCATTGTTTAGTAAAAAAATAAAGCTTCCAAAAGGGAAGCATTCTTTGCAAAGTGATAATATCAATGATGGTATTCTCACTAGCATGAGTCTCAGGCTGCATGTTTTAAATTTAACCAAAAAATCATTAACCTCTCTAATTTCAGCAAAAAAAGGCTTCATGTTAGAAAATTGCAAGTGGAGTGTGGATTACTTTAAAATAAGGACCATTCAAGAAGCCCTGCTTAAAGCAGACAATACACAAACCATGATCTGAAAAAGACTACTATATTAGGACACCCAATTTGATTTAAAAGGTTAGTTGGGGTAAATGATTGATTTTCACTTTTCATGCAATCAGAAATCAATTGTTCTGAAAAAATTGCCATCGCATGCCTTTGTGAACTAAAATTGAAGAAAGTAGAGACCAAATTTGCAGTTAAATGTAAGACCTTAAAATGTCTCTGATGAAGGCTGAGACTGATAACTCGACTCAACACTCAGAAAGTCCAGCATGACAAGAAATAGAAGCCCATGTCACCCAGTTTTAAAATCTAAAGATGAGAGAATGACAAACAGAAGAAAAAGGAAAAGGAGATGCTACTTTGCAGTTCAGTTCTGTGACATTTAACATAGCATTTTTCCTAGACCTAATTTGCTGAGCAAATGTCTAAGACCTGAACGGACCTCTGGCCCATCTAATTTGATCCCAGCCATGTTAGAAATATGCCACCCAGGCACCTTAACACTGAGCCCCAATATTTGAGGCAGGCATCCACATTTCTTCATTCAGCAGAAGGACTGCTTGCCATAACTGGAGAGCAGGAAAAACTATGATGCTATCAAATGTCTGCAGGGGCTGCAATCTGCCTCTAGTTCCCAGGAGCTTTTCCAATTGGGTCTTGAGAAAATCCCCACATCTAATTATCACTTGGATCTGGGGGACTGATCAGTCACCTATGGCAGGACTGTTGTGCCACTTCAGGCCACCATCCACGGCGAATTAAGCTGCACTGACACCTTTAGCACTGCAGAGAGAGGAGATTTGGGTATGTGCCCGGAAAGCAAGCACACAGCCAGCCATGTGGTGAAGGCAGTTTGGCTGGAAGGGTGCATGGGGGAATCCTTGCTGACTGCTTGACTGCTGCAGGCAACAGGCTAAACCCTTGTGTCTCATGGGCCTAATGCAGAGTGGGGTTAATTGGGGCTTCATTAGTTAATTAATCAATTATTGGAACTCCCTTTGATCCTATGAATGCCTTCCTATACCTATACCCCTCCTATATCTCCTCACAGGCCCCTTGGTCTAGCTGGTACAACTTTGTTTCTTTTTCACACTCAAGTTGACGTGCCTCATACTTGTCACAATTTGCTGACTCATAAGCTTTTAACTCCCTCATCCTCCTTTCCAAAAGCAGCCAAGATTACACCTGTGAAAAGATGGGAGATTAAATTCTGTGCTAGAAAGTTTAACACCAACTTCTGCAGGGATTCACTGCAGGCACAGCATTTGGGTCCTTATGGGCATAGTTACATGTGGGTTTTATTTGTATATATTAGCTTATCTTGAAATCTGTTTTATCTTTACCAAATATTTTACTGCCTTTCCTTTCTTCCATTACCCCAAACAATTCTCAGAGCTGAGACTTTTGCTGTTAGCTGTCTTCCTCTTCTGGCATGTACAGTATCTAATTTGTTTGTTGGTTTGAATAATTTACACGTCTGTGCAGCCAGGATCTAAGAGTGAGGTATTTATGTGAGGTCACAAGCAGGAAAGTAGATGAGACATTTTCTTTGATCCCACCACCTTTGTATCTAGTGACTTGTTGCCATGACTCTTCCACTCTTGTTTGATTTCTTAAATTGCATGCAAGGTTCAAAGCAGTGACGTTCCTTTCAGAGCAGGGAGTTGGAGCTCAGATGCTTCGAAACACCATAATTCTCTGTGTAGACATCATCAATATTTAGCAACCTAAAACCTTGGAACAAGCAGGTTTCTGACAAAAGCTAATGTTGTGACAACAGAGAAACAAAGGAAGCAAATATTCTCGGGAGTTTCTGCCAGCCCTCCTGAACCCAGCACCCTTTCATTGCTGCCACATCACCTCAGCATCATTCAAACAGCAGGAGGGGAACATAAAACTAGCATCCATTCATTTTTCAAGGAAGCTGGAAAGCTCATAGCAAATACAAGGAAGGAGCAAGTCTTCCAAAAGGGTATTTTTCATCTCAGTCACCATCTGGCAGTGTAACCTGGTACCTACTCAGCCCCACAGTTCCCTCACAACCCAGTGGGCTGTGGGGCTGTATGAGCACATGAACCAGTGAATGCAACGCATGCTGCAAGAAATAGTGCAACGGCTGCTTAGACAAACACCCCTAAAATCCCATTCAATGTCTCCTGACCCCTGAGGCTGAAGTGCAAGGCTGCAGGCTTAAACGCAGCCACTTTTGCCAGCACCTGGTATGTCTTGCTGAAGCAGCAGGTGCCGGGCTATGGAGGGCAGCCAAGGGTCCCACAGCAATGCCTGGTGCTGTGGTGACCCGAGAGCACCAGCACTGCTGCACTGACCCACCAGCTGCCCTGCAGCTGCAAACCTCTGCAGTCATCTGCTTCTTGCAGGGGTGTTTGAGCTCCATAGCTGCTTGTAGGGAACAAGGAGGGTGGCTGTGGAAGAATCTGCACCTCCTTTGCAGGGTATTATGCTTCTGGCTACTCAAGCTGGACTTGCAGCATTTCCCTGTCTGTTCCCCAACCTGTCCTCCTGGGTGGACCCCAGGAAGCCACCTCTGTGACAGCACTGCCTGTCCCGCTTCTGCTCCCCATGACACTGCTGGTGTGCTTCTCTTGGCCTTTCTGAGGGCTTGGCTGTGATTCCTTTGCTCACAGGGAGCAGTGCCAGTGGAGTCAGTGGATGGTTAAGTGTGGAGAGCAATGCCGGGAGGGAACCACAAACAAATCCCTGGTTTGCTGTGGATTCTGTCAAAGCAAGATTGCTGCCCTGCACTTGTCAATATGTTAATAGGTTGAATCGACCTTCACAGTGGAATAAAGCTTCTCCTGAAAGCGATTAAACCTTCAGACATTGCATTTGATTCACATCAGCACTGTGCTTCTCAGTGTCCCTGTTATTCCTGTTCGTAATTAAAGCATAAGTGCTATTAGGAAGATGGTCTGTCTGTGAAAAAAGAATCTTATAGAGACAGTAAAGAATACACAGACAAATAAGTATCTGTGAGCCAAGTCTTTGGAATTAAATGAGGCTGAAGTCATAATCCTTCATCAAGTCAGGCACCTGTACAGTAAGCACAGGGAAGGTGTTCCATCCCAAAGCAAGGTGTATTACTCTTAAAGGTACAACATCAAAAATTTGACTGCACTTTAGTTCTACAATCATATGACGATGAGTCATCTTCTGTTGGGGAAAGTAGTCTAAGGCTTAGAAAGTGTGTTTTCTGTTCAATTAGTCTAGAATATGTTAAAAAGTCATTGCTTTGATGACAAAGTTGACTCCAAGCTGGCAGATACACATCAAAGCTAAAACTCTACCTTCCAGCAGGCTCCTTACCAACAGCATCTGTTGGTAAGCATCTGCTCAAGGCACATGCAAAGTAATGGGAGCAGTGTGCTGGGGACAATAGATAGCCACCAGACCTGCACCACGGCTAGGTGGTGGGCAGAGGGCACAAATGACATTGAGCAAGGCAAAAAGAGCTTCTTGTCCCTCCTGCTTCTCCCAGCCAGGTTCCCCCAGCCTCCTCCCTGACTCTGAGCCTAGCCTGGTCCACTTCCACTGTCTTTCTCTCCCTGTAGCAGGTCCTGGCCTTTGGGGCAACAAAACTCCCTTGCTGCTGCAATACTCCAGAATCTTCCTGCCTTAGGACAAACTGAATGCTGCCGAAATTGTGCAGCCAGATGGCAAATAAAACCTCTTAGCTGCGAGGTTAAATGCCCAACCCTTACATCCTCCTGGGACTTTCCTTCAAAGGCAGTGCTGCTCCAGGGATGATGGGTGCTGCTGGCCCCACAGGACCCGGTTATTCCTGTTTGCAGCTCGCAGTGAAACCTGGCAGCAGCCTCCCTTCACTGTGCTCAGTCCTTGCTTTGGGAAACATTTGCAGCTACAGGTATAACACAATCTACAGTTGCATTAGAAAAACACAGAATTTAACTGTTCCAAAACACAGAGCATTATTTTTCCTGACATTGCAGCTTTTATTTGAATTTGTTCCTTCTCTTGGGCTACCCACTGCAATTACAACACAGAAATCCCTGAGGTCTCCCATCTCATGCTGCAGCACTTCTTCAGCCTCTCCATGATTAATCAAGTACAAGAGCATGAAAGAAACTTGTACTGGTGTCTAATCTCATCTTTTTCTGTCTTAGGCTATACTGAGAATAAATAACTCTTTCACTTGACCACAACATACCCCTTGTTTAACCAATCAATTCCTTTCCCCCTGCATTACTACCAACAAAATACAACCACTCTCTATAGTCATAGAAAACATCAACATATATCCACACATGATATCCATATCCATGGATATCCATGGATATCCATATCCATATCCACACATATCCATGCATGATTTTCTGCATGGTCTCTCTCCTAGGAGAATGATTTTAACTCCTTTGGTAAACTGTGGAAGACACCAGAAAATTTATGTAAATTTACATGCTTCAGAAAAAATTATCACAACCCTTGCAGAGGTGCAAAGAAAAACTTAACAGAACTTCATGGACTTGTCTGGACCTATATGAACCACATGGGCCTCATAGGCTTTTGAATATATTTGCTAAAATAATAGATAGTGAACACTGCCTCTACACAAAGACAGGGACTCAGTGAGGTACAATAATCTGGATATAATGCAAAAAGGAGCATTTTACAGAATAAAACAAATGATTTTCAAAATAGTTTGGGTTTTTTTTTTTTTTTAATAGAGATACTTTTGGCACTAGGACTGCTGTTAGTTCATCCCATATATAGCATGCAATCTGTGGCCAGTAACACAGCTTTAGCCAGCAGCAATAGTCTGTGATTAGCTTCTGGATTTTTATTGTTCTTGCCATAATTTATAGTAAATCTGTAGGACTGAGAAGGTAAATTTAAAAAATGGTGAAAATATGGCCTATTACTGAAGTGGAACTGACACTGAATTTAAATTGCATCCAAAGTGCCTTATCAAGTAATAGGCAATTCATCATATCAAAATTCTCTCAACTGAAAATATTAATAATTAGACACAGGCTGTTAGCCCACCATAGCAGAAGGGATACTGTTTTTATACATACTAGCTCTGCTTACACTAACAGTAATGCCAGTAGCTATATTTAGTATTGCTGCTGACATGTATTTAAATTTCAGGGCAGGCTTTACAGGCAGAGGTTGGCTCATTTCAGTCAGAGGTTTTCCTCAAAACAAATATTTCCCAGTTTTGGTATGTTTAATTTGTCCTCAAAGGGACTACCACAGGCCTATTGAAAAACCATCAATTGATACTTAAAGTAATATCATGTCTTATTTTTCAGTTATAACCTCTAGGTTTAAATGAATTATAGTTACAAGAAACTTTGATTAGGAGATCACAGTTTTTTGGGAAACCTCCACACAGAAGCAGGACCTCTGGTACCTCTTGTGAGCTGTTCACAGTTGGAGAAAGCAAGAAACAAATGTCTTCCAAAAAAAAATTAGAATGGAAATGCTTCTTTCTGGGACATCAGAAGCTGAGCTGCAATTAAGGGGGTTGGCAGACACCTGCAGGATAAATCACTGAAGAGCTACCTTAGTCTTTGGGAGGACAGCACCAATGGAAAGTCTGACCCCACACCACAGCAGATGAGAAATTGCTGAAACTCAGGATTCTCTCTTTCTTCAGCGTTTATCCTTAAATGTGACCCTGCTAAAATAGGTCCCTCAATTCCATCTTCAAACACTTCTAACTTTCTTTTTATTCTTTGTGCAGCCTTACAGGCAGAGCTGAAAGTTGTAATCTGAAGTGACACCTACGCTGATCTCAACTTTATCCACTTCATTTCTGGTTTTCACTTAACAAAGGGACACATGGACAAAACAGCTCTCATGGACAATGAAGCTGTCCCCCAGATTAGGGAAAAAAAAAAAAAGGACCAAACTATAAGGATGGGTTAAAAAACAAACATAGCTCACAGCTTTTATAAAGGAGACCAGAAGGTGTGGGGCTTAAGAAATAAGACTCTTCCCCAGCTCTTTCTCAGACTTTCTTACATTGTCAATCACAAATACTGTAGGTGAGGCAGCTGTTCCAAATTCACTTTCTGCTTCTTTCTAATCCAACTATGTTTATGGTTTTGTATCTGGGCCAGTTTCACCACAACATCCAATGATCAAACATTTTCAGCCACCACAGAGCAGCAGTCCAACATCCACAAATCCAACAGGCTTTGCAAATACACCAAGCTAGTCATGGTTATATCAACCCTGGTGTTCCCTGAGGACACTGGCAACATGCACCTCACCACTCTAAATTTTCTGAAGAGAATTGCTCCTACCCTCAACAAAGACTTGTGTTTAGGAAATTGGACAGTGTACATACATAACAGAATACAAAATGTAAACCCCAATGGTTATGCCCTTCTATTCATCACAAAACATCCTGGAAAGTGTTGGAGTCTGGAATTATGAGAAATATTTCTTTGCATGTTTAAGAGATTTTGGAATCCCTGACAAACAGTGTTTTTAACCTTTGTTCATGGAAAAAGGGCTTTTAGGCTCTGGAATGAAGCAGAGTTCTTAAGACTGTGTATTGGACAGTAGAATAGTGTGTAGTTTTATCACAGGGTGAGAATTTTAAATATATGGGGTTTTAGAATGGTAAGCAGGTGATGGCAAGATGAAGGAAGCACATGGCTTTTGGGTTTCTTCCTTCTTCCTTGCCTCCATCTTCTGCTGCGAGGTGGCACATTATAGTTGGCTTAGAATAGAGTCTAAACTTCTAACATAGATAATAGTTATTGGAGAAGTATTATAAATACTGATTACGTAGACTGTAACATAAATGTATGTACCACCCTGAGGGTGGGATTATTGGGAATTTGTGCCTTGAACTGACCTGCAATGAAAAGCTATGCAGGTCAGGAACAGAATGTAATGATAAGAAATGATAAACTATGAAAAGAAAACATCAGAAAAGCCTCATGACTTCTTCTTCAAACTCTCTGGCTGGGGAAAACAAAAGTTTACATTCTCAGGTCAGAGGTAAACAGAGACAGACAGAAAAATATAATTTTTTATAATCCTGAGAGGAAAGAAGGGACGGGGGAAATCAACAAATATTTGGGACAACCATAAATTAACTTTTCCTACTAATGCCTTTCTTGGTGATCAGGCAACCCTCTCAACTTGTCAGTCTTAACAGCAGAAACAAATGCTTTGAAGGTCAAAATGCAGCAACATGTAAGAGATCTCCTAAAGCTCAAATCTGTCAGTGTTATTAGCATCTTTCAGTAACTGCTTCTTACACCAGAAACAGAAAAATCTGGGTTTGCTTCCTTTTACCCAATGCACTGAATACTATCCCAAAAATGAGCCATTCTACACTAGAAGAAGGATGCTCTAGATAATTGACAGAGGACAGAAATACCCAGTTGTCAGTGGGAAATCTGTTTTCACAGAGTAGCCCCTCATCTCTGACTTCTCAGTCCTTGGCTCCACAAAAGTCTTAAAAATATCTTCAAAAGCTGAGTCTGGGAACTGAAATACATAACTCAAGTGGACACTTAAAATTATGGACTCAGAAAGGAAGGTGACTTTATGGACATAACAATTTTGTTCACTCCCAGCTAGACCCTTGCTGTTTCACAGCTGGTTATTACTTTTCCTTGTTTGTCCTAGAAGAACTAATGCCTTTTTCAACTCTCTCTTATCTAAGATACACCTCTAGTCTTCAAGTACCAAGGACTTTTTTCCTTTACATCATCTAACGATTAACGTAATCAACTTAAGTTCAAAGTAGTTTAAATATAGTTCAAAGCTTATGACATCTGTATCAGCCCTGAGGAAGAGCTCATATGTCTGAAACTTTGCTTATTTTTTTCCCTGATTCTAACCCATATTCTGATAAATAATATTATTTTCCCCTGCAAATATTTTGCCTTTTTATATCCTCGTACCACCCCTGGCTATAACAACACAAATACACAAATATTTCAGCTTATGAAACACTGAATCATGCATTAAAAAAAAAAAAAAAATCACCCAGTTTTTAAGAAGCACCAATGCTTTATAGCATCTGCATTTACAAAACATAGAATCATGCAAATGAGAATGATTTTGGATCTGTTCATGTCTGATAAAGCCTGGGGAATACATGTTATGGCTATTTAAATTTGAGATCCTATAAAATCTCTGTGCATGCTGGATTCAAAGATGGATTTGTTTTACAACAGTCTACTTATCTGTAGCAAAACACGTAATTCCCAGGTGGAGGTAAAAATAAGAGTACTTTGTTTCCATGCAAACACTCAGGAAGTCTTACAGGTTACTGGATTGCAAGGCCTGACATTTTCCAAGCCTGTCCTTGTTTCCCCAGTTCAAACTGTGACCTGCCACGTGTTGTTCCCCTTTCAGTTTTGTCTTGGAGGGCCTTTCATGCTCCTGACATGCGACCTGCATTTGGAGGTGCTGTGCATGAGCATTTCAGTGACAACTCAGACGCTGGGTACACTTAGCATGTTTCAGAAAAACATGTGCTTGAGGGCTTCTTAAATCCCCAAACCCCAGCAGTGTAACTTGTCCTGTGCAGGGCATCCAACACACCTTCCCAGATTGCTGGGACAAGCCTTGATTACCATCAGCTTGGTGATCCACATCATTTAGCACCTGCACAGTTTTTCACACTCGCTGAAATCTCCAGGTATTATTTTTGCTTTTGAACATCTGTCATCACTGCCAGGGGCTCGGCACACCCTGCTCAGGAGCAGCTGTGTGGAGCAGGTACCAGCCAAGCATCTCCCAAAAAAACTTGTGTTCTTCCACGGTATAACTGGGATTGCATAGCCAGGAGACATTTCCTTGATTTTCGCTTTTTTCTTTAAATCACATTTCTTGCCTCAGCCTGCCAGACCTCTGACTAAATAGCATTTGATAGCTTTCAGGACACAATGTGAGAACCTGTCATTCCCACGTTTCAAGAGCAGAGAAGAGGAGGGAGAGGAAGCTATCCGTGGAGCCCCAAGGAGTGCTGAGGGCATGGGGAAGCTCTAGCAGTAGCTGACTCCAGGTAATAGCATTGGGAAAAAACCCAGCAATGTAGCTAGGGCAGTAAATAAATAAATAAATAAATAAATAAATAAATAAATAAATAACACAATTTTTATTTCTGTGTTGAATCAGATGTTTGAGATCAGAAGGTGGATTTTGACTCCATCATTTTTTGTGATGCATCATTTTTCACACCAAGTGAAAATAGATAATGGAAAATGAAAATGGTTTTACAAAACAATGTTGGCAGGGGCATTACAGCCTATGAGTTATTAATTAACTGTTGTTAATTTTAGTAAAGATAATGCTATTTTCTCTCTTAGCTTTGACAATTACTTTTCCTCACATTAATACAATTCCTTCTATTTAATGTCTTGGCCACCTTATATGAGAAGATTCCATTTCCACTGCTTTTCCTGTATATATTTCTAAATATACTAGTTATTTAAAAAAAAAAAATTAAAAAAACACCTTGAAAAACCACAGTGAATGAACAGATTTTTCTGATTTCCTGTGGTGTTGTGCACACTGACTGTCTTCAGTGGAGGGCCCTGACAGTAGACGCCTCAGGGGATTCTCTCAAGAACATATAATTTGAATTAAACATTCTTCTCATATAAGCAAAGCAATTATAAAAACAACACAATTAATACTGATATTGGTATATTGCTGAGAAAACCTCATTTAGTTTCCTGAATTTAATGTAATTCAAGAAAATACCACAATTTAACCACAGCAAATCCCTAGCTCTGACCCTTCAATATTTAAAGAGCAAATTCAGTCTTAGTCTCTGCCAGGCTCTGAAAACCTTTTAAAAAATAGCTGTGCTATGTGGGCATAGGTCTGGTATGACACAATATTTTTCAGAAATCTTTCCACCTCACTCAGCCACCCTTGTATGTTTTATGCATAAGACTGAAAAGGACTCTGTGCCCCCATTGCCACCGTTATTCCAGTTATCCTTTCAATTTTTTACAGTTTTGCTAAGAAAAGCCAATACCAAACCAACACTGTAGTGATCTGTGGACACAAACAGTGAGGTCACCTACCCTCACCTGCCTCAGTCATGGGCATCAAATTAATCACATGGAAGTTTGGAAACCTACAAAGTACAAGACAATTCAAGCTGCATGTACTGGCAATGCTTAAAATCATCAGTACCAGCTGTCAGAGCAGTGCAGTCTGTCCCACCTGACAGGTCTACTTTAAGATTATAAAAGATTCCCTTAATTATCAATTCTAAATGAATCACTTCTTGCATCTAAGTGGACATGAACTAGTGAATCCAAGGCCATGAACAAGAGAAGGAGTAATTTCTTAGATCAGATAGCCTTTGATTGAATAATTCAGTTATTTTTTAGCCAAATCCTGTGCTTATAGGAGTGGAGGAAAAAGAATGTACACTGGGTTCAATAAAATTCTCTGAAATTTAAATATATTTCAGTCCTTTGGAAAATAGTATTTAATTTGTTCAGGCTGTTGATCACTTACAGGGAGATTCAATGTAGGACCCATTACATCACTCTGCTTTAAAGAAGTTTTACCTGCTTATCTAAACCCAAACAACACTATCATTTTGAGTCTGTTTTACTAGGATTCCAGAAAGTAAAGACAATTTATTTTCAATACAAATAAGTCCTATCAGCCATTTCCATGACTCATATAAACTATTCAAGATCCTTCTTTCCTAATCATCTTACCTGCAATAATCTTTCATCTGGTGGCTCTTGACATGATTTGGGGGAAGAATGTCTGTGGCAATTTCATAAACACATGATGACAGAGAAGAAGGTAAGACAAAAAGATCACACTGTGGTAGAGGGCCGTTGTTATGCAAAAGTTAATAAAGCTCATAAATCACTTGACTTAATATCAACAACAGTCTGTGGACATTATTAGGGATTTTGAACCCTTACTTTTCAATAAACTTCATATGACCCCTCTGATTTTCACAGCACAGTCTATAGTATAGAACTGAATTAGGACATTATACGTTGTCCTTATGGATTTTTGACACAGAAGTCACCGGTTTTGTGTTGACATGCAGTATTTGCTTCAAACTAGGTTAACATGAGAAGCAGTCAGGGAGCATTAGAAATACAGCAAACACAGATCATGCACTCATGCATTCCCCGAGGATGCACACAGCCGGCTCCTAGGTTTCCAAATGCAAGCTGGGAGGATGCACATAAAGCTGGGGAAGGCACACAAACAAGACATGATGCCAGCGATGCAGATAGATGGATTACAGAAATATCCAATGCTGCAGGACATTCCCGACCAGAAAAGCTGTGGCAAGTGACACCAATGAGAATTCTCAACTTGGTGCATTGGAGGAGGGGTAAGCCTTTTGCATACCTCCAGTGAATATATGTCTGACAGTGACGTGGCCTTCCAGTGTGTTCAGTCAAACCCATGACAGAGGCTTGCAAAGCCTCTTTGTGCTGACATGGCTCATGCCCTCCAATCGTGCACTGAACAGGGTTTGAGCATCCACACAGAATTAACCTTAAAAACACCTTAGTGACTCAGTTGTCTATCTCACACCTCTTAGCTGTGTTCCCCATTTCCCTGTAGCCGAGATATTTTCACTCCACGATTTTTCTGATTCCTGCTTTTTCTGTTTCTAGGGAAGGTAGAAACTGCTTTATGGGTGGCTGCCACCTAGATGAGTGGTATTGGAAACATGCATGGAACGTCTTACAAACTACAAACTACTGATATTTAAGAAGTCAGTCTTATTTTTTATGGATGTTGAGTTTTTTCTTTCTTTCCTCTCTCAAATTGAAGTGAGGAAACTAAGTTTTCATAGTTTTCTTCCACAGGATCTAAAAGAACTACAGTTATTATTAGTTGTCATTTGAATTTAAATCAGAGCTTTGTGTTTTTTCAGGTTTAATCTTTGCATTTCCAAAATGCCACAATAATTTTGTTTCTGTGACTCCTAATGACTTGGACACATGTCATGCTGCTAACATACAAAACATTACATTGAGAAATTACCAAAAGTCACAGTTTTGCATCTGTTGAAACTGTGAAAAATATCTCATTTGAGCCTTGTTGTTGAGAAACTATAGACCTGCTTGATTTTCAAAACAGTTTCTGAAAACTGTAACAAATATAAAATAGATGACAGGCAAAATCCTTCAGATTTTCATTGCTGGCACCCCAACAGGCTAAGAGTCAATTTTCAAAGACAAAAAGCACATCCTTAAGGGATGGCATCAACCTGAAGGAAAATCAATGGGTGTCCACCTAATTATGAAAATATATTGAGTAACCAACATGTAGCTCTTCAAACAATCAAGAGTAAATACATATAGAGGTCACCTTCTGTAGTTTGTCTTTAATTGTTATCCCCAAACGCATGAAATTCTTACTCAAAATTAGATTCCTACAACGTCTACTGAACTGTTCAAACATTGCGAAGGAAATATCTTTATGTAAATAAATACACTTTGAAAAATTAATGTAATTTTAAAGATGGAAATCTTAACAAGCAAACCATTCACTGAAGTCAAAATTAAGGTTTCCACAGCAACCTGAGCTACCTTTGCATTCCATACCATCAAGAAAGGTAAGTACTACTGGAAGAAGGATGCAGCAAAGCAGAGCCTGAAAGCCAAGACCAAAGGGACATGAGAGCCATATCCTGTGCTTGAGCC
Organism: Certhia americana; assembly: GCA_018697195.1. Lineage (NCBI taxonomy): Eukaryota > Metazoa > Chordata > Aves > Passeriformes > Certhiidae > Certhia > Certhia americana. Next base: position 47,610,796 of record CM031857.1, on the reverse strand, counting down.
CCCAGCACAGTGTTATAGTTCACAAATCCTCCGACATATAGATGTGCAAAAATTCCAAATGTCACATAAATACTATGGCGTACTAAATAATTAAAGGGATGAGGGATTTAACTGGTAATGGGGTCTTTGCCTACTCCCTTCCATTCTTTCAGCTCAGGGCAACAATTTTTCAGGTTAAAAGATTAACTGCTTTAGTAGTTTAATTAAAGCAGAGATAGGTTTATAGTTTTAGCATTACATGAAGTCCGATAGGATCACCATATATTATACCACTGGGTCCACTTTGCTTTCTCTGTCTGAAACAGAAAAACATTTTTATTTTAAAAAAGCATGCAACAGTCAATTAAAAAAATAAAATAAAAAAAGCAGGCTTTTTCTTATTTCTCCTCATAATTTCTTTAAAAGAGTGTCATCAATGAAGTCTCATTCCCTCTCTGGCTACCAGTTAAGGATCTATGGAGAATCCCCTGATAATAGGGGAAAGCCAAGCCTCAAAGAGCGGAAGAGAAATATAAAAGGTCTGTAGTCAGTGAGAATGACTGGCTGTATCATTCCCAGTCTTTGAGATTAAATACTGCTTTCTGCTGTCCTTGGCTTTTTCTTCTGAAATGCCTTACAGGACACTGGTCATGATTGGAATGTAACACTTTGTTATCATGAAGACAGTGAAAATACAGTTCACAAAACTCTGAGATTCATTCTGCTTTCAGCAGTAGGTTAGAATGATTGTTGCCTTCTCAAAATGTGTATTTGGTGTGCTCCAAACACAGCTAGATTAAAAACATAGTACTGGGGACAAATCAATTATTTATTATATAATCTTGAACAAACCTCTTAAAATTTTTTGAGCACGAAAATAACTCATGTGTGACAAAATCAAACCTCTAAGATGCACAGATAGGGAATGTATGACAGGAGAAATTATATTTCCTGAGTGGGGACTTCAAACTTGTCAATACTCATGGTTCAGTCACTACTAGGAAAAGGTGTTCTTTAAACAGATGTGTTTTTTTCAGCTTTCAGACATTTCATTATGTACTGAATACCCTTTTCTATCTTCCATGCAGAGAAAATCAGCCCAGTTCAACAAGTGGGACTCCTGGTAGGGTGTGTCAATATTAACCATTGGCCAATCAGGCCAAACCAGGACATTACTGTTCTTTCACTGCTAAGAGCCAGGCTTTGAATGCCTACTTGTCCCAGGTGCCACATGCAAACTGTACCTAGGAATCAAACCAGGTTCCCTGGGGGACATTCTTCTGAGCTTAACACCACAAAAACAGAAACAGAGAAAAGCAATCAGGATTGAATTTTGTGTGTTTTGTGAATCACAAAGCAGTGTGTGTCTGCCTCTGTGTTCTCAAGGCGGATACAGTGGATTACAAAGTAGGCAGGCCCTCTTTGATCCCTGAAAAGAGAGGGGAAAGCCATCCTGCTCAAAGCCCAGCTCAGTCTGGGGAGAAAGGATATTTTCTCAACAGATCTTTTCTTTTTATCACTGTAGTCATTTGCAACTCTCCAGAGGATGTGATGCTAGTGAAACCCCCATGACTGATGGACAAGAGGTTATGAGACACTGCTGTAGCCTAATTGTGTGTGTCTAGGCATGGCTACATCCATACTGGGGGGCAGCCTCTCAGAGGGATAGAGGGACATCTCCACCCCAACTGCACGTCAACTAGAAAAGTGATATGTAGGCCAAAATGGCACTGCTGCTGAGGATGAGCAGACATTTTCTATTGAAAATCCCATTTTCAAAAATCTATCACCTAAATACACTTTAATGACTTGAAATATTATCCCCACCCCCCATCATTTTATTAGATTTCTTTGGGTTTTTTTAGCTGAAAGGGTTCAGTGCTTTTCTTTACTTCGGCAGCATTGCCTCACTCAGCCCACAGGCTGGAATATTCTCAGGGAATAAATCCAAGCTGAGCAGTGAGAAACAACTCCTTTCAGCGTATTGTTTTTGTGCAAAACTCCAGGTTTTGCTGCAGATGCTGGAAAACTCATGTCTACTAGCACTCCACTGCATGAGAAGGCTGGCCAACACTACTGGGAGGCTGTAAGTCAGTGGAGTAGGAGAGTAAAGGATGAGAAAGGACAGCGATTTTATGTTTAAGATAACTGACTGCCACACTGGAGAGTGACCTGGACAGCAAAACCATCTCACTTTGGGAGAATGATACATCACCCAAACCAAATGCTTTACAATCGGTTGTAATTTGCAAGTTCCTCCTCCTCTGAGTGTTCCACACAAGGCCTTCTGACATGATTTTTAGAAGGGGTGTCTCTATAAAGGGGTCAGTGAGAAATGACCTTCCAGCAAATAATGAAATTATCAGTGATAAAGAGAAATTCTCCTGCCTTTGTGATTGGAGCTGGCTACAGCTATTTGTTACAAATTTATAATAGAGTTGGAAAGCAGACAGTGTATAAGGATTGAGGTCACACTTTACGCAAGGAAACCACCATAAAATGGTGAAGAACTGTTTGCCTTTGAAGCTCAAACCATTTTTTTCCTAACAGGTTGGGGTTTTTTTGTGCACTTCAAATATTCTTGTCTCTCTAATTGGTGTGCTCATATACAGTCACATACCTAAACAAGCAGGCCTATAGTCTTAATAAAAACTGAAGAAGGATATGCATCTTTTAAAAATTGTCTCTACTCCAAACTGTTTTCATCCCTTGAAATGAGATTTTCATTAGTAGATGGTGGCTGGATTAAAAGCTGTGCGCTCAGCTTTTCTTCTAGGGTACCAAATATGAAGAATATTTAATGTGACAAAAACCTCACATGTTTATCAATATTTTATTAGTAGTGGAATGTGTCTTCCTCAATGCCTTTTGGCAATATTAATTTACTGTGCTCTTTACAGTTAAAGGAAATCACCTGCTGTTTCATATCAATATAAAAAAGGAAAACAGAAGTCTTCAAGTACTCATTATCAGCTTCTCTTCATAAAGAACATCACATTTGTTTGATTCGCTTATTAGATTGCTCTTTTCTTTGTTATCCAGAAAAAAACACACAACAACAACAATAATAAATCTAGTTAATTGTGTGAAAGGCTTTCATGTACTTTTTGTGTGTACAGGAATAGACAGATTTTGTACCTCTCAGTGTTTTTCTCATTTAAGTACATTATTATTTTCAAAGGCAACAAATAAAATCTTGATTTTAAAGCCCTATAAGTAAAATATTACTTTAATTTGGAAGACTAAAAAAAAAAAAGATTGAGAGGGAGATGCCGAGCTAAAGATTTAGAATGCAAAATGTGTCTGGCGTTGGAGCTCCTTTTAATGTGGCTGCGAGAACATAACAAATTTTCTGTGACCTTGCTTTGTGACCAGCTCATGTAATTTGGTGGAGGATGTCATTGCAGTAATTACATATTGGGCTCCCTGCTGCCATAGTTATCCATAGTGGTGTGGGGGCTCAGAGGAGAAGTGCTTCAGTGTGATGGATTGCTACAGAAAATTGACCACGCTAGAAAGCAAGCTGTCTGATAAAAAGAGGCAATCATACAATTGCTTCCTTGACCACCACCCCAGGGAAGGGTTTCATGCATAAAAAGATACATTTTAGTGATTGGAACATTATGTTTTGCACAATATTGTTTCACTCTCGATTCTCATCAGCCTATTTGTTTTATTTGAATGCCAAGTTCCCCAAAACTGAAGATACCAATAACGAACAGTATTTTACACAGCCAGGGCATCTTTCTCCAGTCTATTGAGAATATCAGATATGACCTTGGAGGTCAGCTAATCTCTGGTGCCTGCAGCAGTATGGGATACTAAACATGACCCACCCTCTGCAGTCACCCCAGAATTTCTCACGCTTCTCACGTGTAGAAAGACTCCTAACAATAAGAAGACAGATAATTCTCTTCTATTTTCTGCTTATTACAGGCTGATGTGCTGCTAATTCACTATATTAAGTATATTTTAATTGTAAAATATACATTTCCTTAGAAAGACTATGATTATTCTTTCACAACAATGGACTGCAAGTTCTGAGCAACATTTTTTTTCCTCATTATTTAATTTTTATCTGTGAGCTTGCCTTCTTCCTCCATTGCAAAGGCATGGCCCATTTACAGCCAGGTTTCCAAAATCAGAACTTCAATCTCCATTGAATTCTTTTTGAGAAACACCCCACTTTTCTGTTTTTCACTAGAAATATTTTGCTGAAGACAAATATTTATCTTCCTTCTTATTCCAATTGTTTGCAAATGTCATGGAAGTCTTGTTCAAAATCCCATTTTTGGAGCAAGGCATATTAAAGAAATCTCCATTCTAAATTAAAACATTTATAAATGTTTTAACAACCAAAAAGACCTTAGAAAAAGGAATGTATTTGCAGCAAGTAAATGGAACATGAGAGTCAAAAAACTGTTTAGATTCCCAAAATGAAGAACATAGGAAATATTAACTCTATCCTCCTGTGCAAATGGATTAGAATTACAGTCTTTAATTACACAGCCATATCCTGGTTTTCCACTGATCCTTTCAGATCCCAGTTTCAACAACGTACCAGGAACAATCCTGGGGGTGCTCACTGAGCAGTGAGGGCTAAGTACCAACTCACCTCCTGCCTCCTGTGGTGGTCACCATGCAGGATGTCCACCAAATGATAACAGGCACAAAGCATTACAAAGATAACCTTTCTCTTTTTTTTTTTTTTTTTTTTTTATTTTTTTATTTTATTTTCACAGAATATTCTGACTTGGAAGGGACCCACAAGGATCATTGAAACCAGTTCCTAAGTGAATGGCCAATATGGGGATTTAACCCACAGCCTTGACTTTACTAGCATCATGCTGTAATCAGCTGAGCTAATCTCAGTGCCATTTATATTACGATTTCCTAAAAATACTGTGTGCTGTTACACTCAGACTCTTTTCTTTTTCATAGAACCACCTGTAGGCTACCAGCCAAATGACCAGGAACACCTATAAAGGTTTCTAGAACAGCCTGTTGGTTCATACTGGCAGGCACTCATGCTGGGGAGCTCAGGTTTTAATGTCTGAACTCCTAAAATTGAGCCTGAAGGACATATCCAAAGCCGATGAAGAAAGAAAACTGGAGTGTCCAAAGCTCATGGAGAAATCTCAGAAATTTGCCTCCCAATTTTTCTCAGATTGATCAGAAATAGGTTATCCAAATAACTGTGCAGAAAGACAAGTTGGGAACAGTTAATCCAGCAATTCACAGAGAATTAAGAAAATACACACATGGATATGGCAAATTGTGAATTTATAGGAGTGTTTGTACAAGAAGAAGGCAATATCTCATTAGGGACTGGGAATCTGCACAAGAAAGACTAGGAATAGCTAGAAGGGACAAGTTTAATATGTAATTTCTTTGGGAAGAAACTAGAGTCAGTTCAACAGAAATAATTAAACTGAAGATGAGTGGTAAAGATAAACAAGGAAATACCCTGAGTAGATATCAGATAATTTATTTGTTTTATGAATGAAGCCAGTTAGTGCCTTCTCTATACTCTACAAGCACAGTCAGGGATTGTCCAGCATGTGCTCATCTAGGAAAGCCATTAGCAGGAAGGTAGCAGGAAGAGGCTCTCTCTGCCAAGGCTCTCAGCCAAACAAGTCATTAATAACTGAGGGGCAGACAAAGGTATATATCTGATGTAGATAATGGAATTTTAAACAATTACTCATATAGAATTGCAGACAACCAGCACATTTTGTCAGTCCCTCTTAACATATCTCTTCAGGATGCAAGTTTTTGCAGAAGAATTTCTGCTTTTCTATATATGTGCAGACGTGTATTCTGTGTGCATGTGTGTGCACCCAGTATTTAGCAGATTATAGACATGGGCACATAAAGCAGCATGAATTGAATGCTGCTAGAAGACAAGTTATAACTAAGAGCCAATAGGGAAAATTACTTTGAAAAAAGAAGTAGAGAAAAAAAAAGAGAAAAATCTTCAAGAAAATAGAGATTCACAGAACTATGAAAACTGCTGAAATCAAGGAAATTTGTAATACAGTATGTCACAGCCAATTAGACATAACAGAAAAATCTCCAGCCAGTAAAAGTATTCATGTGCAATGCATTTTTGTTGAATGGATTCACTCATTCCTTTGTGCATTTACTTCTTTCCTATAGCCAATGAAAATTATACCCAAGAGAAATTAGACACTAGTGTTGCTGCATTAAGCTGGCGCAGGCCTAGACACGTGTAAATCAGGATTATGACTACTTAAGAGATGTACAGCAAGAGTTTCCAAACCATTCTATAGAATTATTTGTCATATAAAACTATCTGCTTTACTAAAAAGGGGCACTAGAAAGTCATAAATACCAGTTTGGGGCAGCTCAAAGAGCAGTCATATGGATGTGTTTTGTTTTTTGTTTTTTTGTTTTTTTTTTACTTTGGGCTGTTTAAGATAACCTTTCATATGTCCATGAGTCCATGCTGACACACATGGCTTAGCTGGTGTGCTGTGTACTTAAAATCCATGTGCACATAACAGAATGCAATATATGTTCTTTACAGCTCTTCATCAGATCTGCATTATGATCCAAATGATGTGTCACACCATCTCAGTAGTTCTTCATGCAGGTATTGAAAGTTATTTGCTAATAACAATCACAAATACATCAAGTGCAAGAACTATTTTCACATAGTAGTAGATAATAGAAGATCATCTGCTTTCAACTCCCCTGCCATGGGCAGGGACACATTCCACTAGACCAGGTTCCTGAAAGATCCATCCAACCTGGCCTTGAGCATTGCCAGGTGACAGAGCATTCACAGCTTCTCTGAGCACCCTGTTCCAGTGCCTCACCACCTGCACAGTGAAGAGTTTCTTTGCCATGTCCAATCTGAATGTGCCCTCTTTCAGTTTAAAGCCATTAATCATTGTCCTATTGCTACAACTGACAGAGCTTTCTGATAAGACTGGCCAGAAGAAGACCCTTTCACACTGAACTAACAAAATGAAACATTAAAACATCTAACAGAAATTAGTAATTACCCCGTGAAGTAAAACCACTTGGGAAGCATTAGGAAGTCCAACACTGCTTTCTGCTTGTTTTATAGAGTGTGACTCATAAAGAACAGAGATGAATATGAGTGGTGTGACCAGTTACTGTATTCATGAATGAGAAAGAAAGAGAAGAGTGAGGAAATACATGCTGAGGCTGTGGGAAGGAGTTATGTCTCTGTTGTTTTAAAAGGTACCAGTGCTAAGAGAGACTGCTGGTTGCGTGCTTCGTGAAGGCTTCTCAGAGGTTGCAGAGCGACCCATTCGAGCATGAAAGGAAATGCCGGCCTTGAAGGAATAACTTGCTCCTTCAATATTAACCATGTGTAAATTATTTAGCCTGCTCTTTACACAGATTTTCAGTTGAGCAGAAAGCAGTGAAAAATCACCAGCAACTATTATATTTAGAGTCTTTGTCTCAAAAGATGTGAATGCATTGAACTCTGCCAATCTCCCTCCATAAATCACTCCTTATCAGCCCTTTATACTTCAGTTTGCACTTTCTTGAATTGTACAACACTCAGCTTTTAAGAGAGAGAGACACACACACACTGAAGAACAATAACTATCACCAAAGTGGATCTCAGAATCACATTATCTGCTCTGTACATTGCTTCAAAGGGATCCTTTTAAAAGGGGATAGTTGTTTCCCTCATTGTACTCTGTAGTTATAACTTGCTCTTCAGTTGAAGAGAGGAGCATTCCTTTCTTTTTCAAAGGAATATTTATGCTCAGTTTATGCCATTATATAATTAACATTATAACATCTACCAGGCCTTTTATAAGCCAATGCAGCCAGAAGACAATTTTTATTATAAATTACTTCTAAAAACTATCTCTGCAGACATCAATGCATTGCTCTACATTAAAGAAAAAAACAACTTGCCTATTATTTGTAATGCTTTCAGTCAGTTCTTGTTTTGCTGCCCAAGTCATCAAGGCACTATCTATGTTCATAAAATAGCACAAGTTCATAACTTCAGATCTCCCTTTAGAATTCTGAACTGTACAACTAGAGAACTTGGCCAAGAGATACTTCTGGGGTGCTCAAAACAAAGGGCAAAACAACTTGTGGACATCATAAAATAAATAAATGATAAATAGAAAAAATCTTGCCATTACATATAAGTGACCAAAGTACATGCAACAGACTAAATCAGAAGAAGGAAGGATGTTGAAGTATGGTTTTTGCTTTGTTTTGGGGTATTTTTTCTGTTGGCGTTTGTGTATGTGTTCACATTTGTCCAGTTTAATAGTGTTTATTGAGGAGAGACATTTCAGCAGTGAACAGTGCTGGTCCCATCCTCCAGCCAGCCTGGGAGTCAGCAGAAGCCTGCAAGAAATGCTCAGTGCCCCTGTGCAACCCGGTGGTGCAGGTGGAACACACATCACTTCTCAGGATCTCCTCTGGATGACAGCACTTCTGCAACCTCCCACATGACCTTCCCTGCCTACAACATCTGATATTTAAAAAGGAGTTTTGTAATGTCCCACTTCAGTGCTTCTGCAATTTTCACCCATTAGCTACTTGTTTTATCAACTTTGGACATTGAGAACAGACTATTACTTCTTGCAACACCTTTTCATGACTTGAGGACTTGTTGTATCCAACCAGACTTTTCTTCCTTAGGATGAATAACCCTGTTCATGTCAAATTGACAACAATATTTCATTATAAAAAATGGGGTTTTTCTGCCTTCACAGTTTTTTTGCAGCATACAATTTGTGGTATTCCAGCTATTGCACCAATCTTTTTGAGGATTTTCCCCTCCTTCTTCCCTGCCTATCTTCTTTTTCCTTTTCCCATCTCCTTCAGTGGAAAATAATATAACTAAAAAAAAACAACTCAAAAGTTAACAGGCTAAAAGGAAGAGGTTTTGAAAATATGAATATACAATTGTTTTCACATTTTCTGGAAAAATTAGCAATCATTTTCTGTCACCTTAATACACAATACACATATACAGCAATGTCTTAAAAAATTGTTATGAATGTGCTATTATTTCTACTCAGTGCAAAAATAAGACAAAGAATGCAGTTACAATTATGATGACACATAGGTGATTCTGAAAAGGAGACTTCTAAATGTAGGCAGCTTCCATTATACTTGAGCAAGTTAAGATGAATGAAAGCCCTGATGAAATCATCTTGACTATTATGTATGTGTAAAAATCAAAGCAGGAAATTCTCTGTCCATACAGTGCTGCTGAGATGTTCCTATAATGCCTAAAAATGTTCTGGCCTGATTATGTATCTCATACCCTGGTAGCAAAAAACTGCAAAATACAGAGACTGACTGGAGAATCTGTGCACTGAAATTCACTGTCCTGATATGGTTAGGAACTGTATCACACAGTGCTGTTCACCGGTTTAAAGGTGTGGGGCTTTTTTAGCTATTTATAGAAGTTCTTCCCAAGTCTCTTTCCTCCTATATTACGAACCTCCTGATTTCTAAATTTATTAAAATTTCAGGTCTAAGTTTCCACACAGCCTTATGCACCCAGATGTTTTTAAGCTGACATGGTCCATTCATGAAATATTTTCTTTATCCTCACTTTTATCCCCCCATCATGATATTTATGTACATGCCTATGTAATACTAAACAAGACAAATCTTTTACGCTTTATTTTATGCATCAGCCTGTTCATCCTTCTGATCACTTTAGTAGCCCTTTTTCTGCATCTTTGGAGTGAAGGACAAGTTCATGCTGGAAATCAGGGGAAAGTAAAGGAAACACAGAGAAAATTTTTGGACACTTCTCTCCAGACACCAGCTTACAGGTTCAGCTGTAACTGCAATGTTCACTTAGAGTATTTGCTAGCAGTCCTCAAAAACTGAAATAAAATAGATCCACCATAATGAAGAAACCATCACTAGTCACTAAATAGCTACCTACGTGTATTTAGAGGCTATACCTCCTCTGGGCTTTCATTTTGCCAAATTATCAGGAGACATAGGAATTGAAATTGAGTGGCTATGAAAAGTTTCCTGCCTTTCTGCCTTTGTTCCAGGTGGAGTTAATGTCTTTGGATGAAGATGAAATTCCAAGGGAGGTCTTTACAAAGTCTTATGAGGTGGAGTTCATGTTCCTCTGCTGAAATAATCCTTCCTATTAATCTCTGGGATTGTTTCTGATATTTTCAGAGTCACATGCCATTGATTATATTAATGGTCACATTAGGAAATACAACCAGATCTTACCATTGAGGTTTTTTTCACCTGATCCTCTTAGCTTGTAGTAAAAATTCCTGTTATTAGTTTCTAAGTGTAGGAACTTGTATTTTCATACAATTAAATTTCATCCCACTTCTGTTACTAGAGATTTCAAGGTCATTTGACTCCTTGTATGATAAACGTATTTCTTCTTTATTAATGCAGCTTTCACACCTGAGATAGTCAGCAAATTTCATTAACGAAGCACACCTAGGTCAGAAATTAAAGTACTAAATAAGGTTAGTCCCCAGATCAGTTTTGGATGGACTCTATTGATATCTTCACCTTAGCTTAATAATTCCCTTTTCAGTGGCACGAGAGCTTGTCTTTTCTCTGGCCAGTTCCTCACCAATAATGCAATTTGTATACTAATCCTGTTTTCTCCAGATGAAGAATCACCTTTTTTAGGCACGTTGTATCAGCAGTTTAGGGAGCTGGCATCACCTATGCCTGTAGACTCTGTTATCTTAACAAAGAGCCAAATGACCCCTTTAAAAGGAAGTGCCATGAACAAGAACCTGACTCTCATGGATATCCAAGTACGCTCCTGTCCCAGAAACACATGCAAAAATATTACCCTATCTTTGTCAGTGTGGAAGCACGAGGAATAACTTTTCCCAGATGACGAAGCAATCAGCACAGTGCCCCTTGCAGATAGCTGCTCCTCATCCTGCTCCTACCACAAAGACCAGTGCATGAAGGGAGGTCAGACCTGCTCCTTGCATGGGAGAGAGGGCCTTGAGAAGATAGGAATATATCTTCTATCCTTCGCTTGCTGTACCTCAATGACTCCCTCAGGGATGTTTCTCTGCCCACGCTTGTTTAAGACCCTGATCCCTCGATCCTTCTCTTTCTTTTCTTGCCAGTAAGACAGAGTACTCCATCATCTCACACACACGCTCAGTCATCCTGGCTCTTTCATCTTTAATTCATGATTATTTTTTTTTTCTGACAGAGAAGATTTATTCAAACAAGAATCACTTGAGTAGTAGCTGATAGCCTTCTTTATACAAGCAACCAGACTAGAGTTTCACAACAATCCCTACATTAGCATTAGCTCAACCTAAATGATACTTCCTCAGAAAGCCCAGAGTGCCTTCACCTTTTATATTGCACACTAAAGACCATATGGAAACTCATTTAAAAAGAATGAAGGGCACTGACCTTCTGTCTTACTGCACTGCTTCCAAAGATCATCAAAAGCCAGTACAAAGCTATCCTGACAGATATATGGAGCATGGTGTATTCTTTCACTGTTACCGACTGAAAGCAATTTTTATCAATTACACACACATCAAGTTCAGATTACACACTGGCTACAAGTTATTGCTGTCCTTATAGATATTGTCAGTATTCTCCTGTGTTGGAGATGACAATATTTTTGAACAGAAATAAAAGTTTTCATTTAGGCAGTGAGGGATAACAACTGCAGTTAGTCCGTACAAGCAGTTAAATTACTTGAGCTTGCATTCTGTAAAGCTGCCCATTCATGTATTTTATTTAAATTCTACTTCTTTCCATTTGAAAGAAGTAGGCAGACTCCAACCTTGATGACTGTACAACAACTGCAATGTGTGTTGGAACAGCACAAAGGGGTGAACAGTTTGCACTGTGATAGTTAATAACCAGAGTGTGGGCTAAGAAAAACACTTATGAGGGTAAACATCAACAAGAATCAACTATAATGGACATTTTTGAGGACCACAGGAAGGTGGTGAAAAGTGACCATGAAGCACCCATGATACATTTTTGTAAAATAATATCTTTTAAGATATCAACTTAGTTTCACGGAAGGTTCAATAGGTAATTTACTTCAAAAGAAAACAGAAAATGCTCTCTAACGTGTAACATTTTATTGATGTTAGAGAAAAGCAAAGAGAGAACAGGAACAGGTTTGAGAGCGACTTGCATCATGTACTAGAAATTTTAGAGTATTTTGGATTCTCAGCTTGGAGCAGCTATTAAAGTATTTCCTCAAGGCTGAGTTAATTTAATGGCAAGGGAGTTAAAAACAATGTCAAATTATGCATTTTTATACAACACTGAGTGTTTATGCATTACCAAATAGTATATGAGTTTGATTTATCTTGTTCTAGCATAGTGAGAATTCAGCATCAAGTCCAGAATTCATCTTTTGCCTCCTCAGTTTAAAATATTTAATGCTTCCTAATCCAACATGGAGAGCTGGGAGACAAAAATAAATGGAGCACACTACTTGCTGCTCTATTTTTGATAGCTCACTGATTTTCTTGAACACTACTGCTTCCAGCATGTGAGAGATTTCCCAAGGATAGAAATATTCAAAGTACAGGCAGGCCCTTTTCTCTTTGCTGTCAGTAAAATGGTTTCCAGTAATCTCAGAGGTAAAAAGAAAATGGAAGGGACACATGCACCCCAACACGCTGCACAGGAAAACCAAAGCACATTATGCCAAGTAAATGGTGCATGCCTCTTGGGTAATTAAAAGGATGCAGAAAAACATCTGGACTTTCAAAAAAAGGAGTGAATGGAGTGACTGCTGGGGAAACAAAGGAAAGAAAGATGTGTGTGTCCAGGTTTGCCTCAAATTTAACAAATGCCACACTGACAGCAAGTTCAGTGACAGTGACAGCGGCAGTGACAGCTCCCCAGAGCAGACATGCTCCAGCAGACGAGCTTCTGAGAACAAAAGCCGTAACACTAAGCATGAAAGTGCCTAGATGGAGGAGAGCTCATTTCAATAATACTCTGGTTAAGCCCCCACATTCTACCTCCAGGCTCTTTTGGATGGATATATGTGTGCACTGCAGCCCAGGGATGTGGCTGATATGCATGTCCAAGAGAGATATAATCTAATAGTGGGGCTGGTGTGATGATTACCCACTATCCAGCCAGCTTGGGCACATCAATCTGCCTGACAGCCACGCATCCAATGGTAGCACTGCTGGAACCACAGGCAAGATATATATGACCTTCTTAAAAGAAAATCTCAGTGTCCTTGACCTGCAATCAGAAGTGAAAGCAAAAATAGATGTGATCTGATCTTTAAAAATTTACTCTGCAAGAAAGGGAAGGATGGAATTCAGCTCCAGGTGAGGCACCTGTACATAGGTACTGCAAAGCAGGTGTGTCTCTGTGAGCTGGGTATGCTACCAGCACCTCATCAGCAACCTGGAAAACACAGGTGGGGGAGTACAGTGGATTGTTCATGTCAAGGAGACACCAGCACATGATCAGCAGAACATGTTTCTGTGCTGCCCCCGGACTGCAGTCTGCACCAATCTGTTTTAACTGGTCAAGAGACATTTTCTGATGACAGTGCATCCTGATATTTTCCACATCGGGATTTACTTTTTCTGTGATCTCGTGAGTGCTGTTGTCCTACACCAGGACTTGAGAGAGCACCATGTGGAGATGGAGCTCCCACAAAGATCATCAGATATTGCCCTGAGCTGTTACATTGAGAGGCCAATCTGTATGAATCTGAATCGAATCACTTTCCTGACTGTGTAAGGGACATTCCGGAATTTCTGGGTGGATAAGATCTCATACTTCAAAGAAGGAAGAAGAGGAAGATCTCCAGGAATAACACAGATACAGGAGTCAGTGGTGCTTTTCTAAACGTCTTTTTCCTTCTCCATGGGGTAGACCTCACCTACAGGCTATACCTGGGTTTTAGGAATTGTCTTTAAAGATTAAAATAAAAGAGTACCAAGGACCAAATTCAAGTACTGGGTTCTTGGTTGTCTTTAATGATTAGTTCAATTTACTAACCATGCTTTTTGGCTATTCCAATGACTTGTCCACAACACAGTACCTCTACAGAGGGAGCTAGTCCCCAGCAACACATTGCATAACAACACATTCCCCAGTTCACACTGCTTGACTTCTGACAGAGGAATCAGCCCCAGCCTCCATTTTACTCAAAACTGTGTCAAATTCCCAGACCCCTGCCACTCATTAGATCTCCAGACAGAGATGCCAATTGCCCAGTGACCTAACACCGGGGCCTTGGCCACAAGAATCACCTGTGAACAGCTCATGAGTCTTTAAAAGCTAGTGGCAAGCCATGGTCTACATGGGGCTGAGTCCATGAAAAGATTTGCTTTTTATGACAAAGTAAACGTTGCTATAATATGTTCAAATGCTACATCACGCCTTCATTTGCTGTAGTATATTATCAGCATTCTCTTACTCCACTGAAAAAAAACATGGACTGTCACTTTGAATTGTAAAGTATCCCAAGAAAAGGGAAAGAAATGCATTACATATACTCTCATATATCAGAGTGTATGTAATATACCAGACTGCCTGTCCTCAGTTACAGAGCAGTTTTAAAGAATTGCTAAGAAAAGATAAGAATGGTGTATCTGTCAATAACATTCTGAGCTAAATCATGAAGCGCCTGGAGAATAATAAAGGCTGAATGAACATTTAAAGCTTTCAGGGTTAATTTTTTCTGTTTCACTTTACCTTAAAAGTTCACAACCATGAAATTTCAGCAGAGAGGTAGACAGAAATGTTCCTAACTATGATTTTATATAGGAATACCTACTACTTAGATTACTCATTTGCACAGAAAATAAAAGGTGAAGAAGCAAAATACACTGTAGGGGAAAAGTGACAAGACAGATGCCTAAAGTAATTCACAGAAAATCTCTGCAAATATGAGTACAGAGTTGCCTAATGTCACCTCCTGTATTGTCTCTGAAAGGAAGGATACCTTTCAAAACAATCCCTGCAGGTTTCTGCTAGAATTTACATTTTTTTGTAAATATAAATATCCTGGACAGCAGTGTCAGCTATGACAGGCAGATGGAAAATGGTCATTACAGACACTCCATTTTTCACTATCAAGACATCACCAGTCAATGCAGTCAGCACAGTTTTATTTCTTTGATTTCACTTTGAACTACATAGCTCCAATGCTAAGGTCTTTACACAGAAACTGGAATTTAAGATGGGAAAACTCAGTATTTTGGATAGTGTTTTGCCCTCACCACAGCAGAAAGATCAGGCAGGTGTGAGGGATTTTTACCCCCAAAGGAGCAAAGCAATTATTCAGTCAGAAGCTAGTGAAAGCAGTGAGAACAGCCTCCCTGGACAATACTGTGAGAATAAGCAAAGAATCCTTCCTCTTCTTTCTGCCCAGTGACAGTTCAAGACCTTTTTGCCAGAATACTCATATTTTCTAATTGAAAAGCATTCTCAACAGAGTAAATATATACCACTAATTTCACTCTCTAGATGAGAAATGGGAGCACAGAAATTTTTTTACTTTCTTAATAAAAGGATTCACCAGGTGCTTTGACTCCCAACATATTTACTATCCAGTGCACCTCAGTGTTTCTATCTTATCACAGGAAGTGTCATCAAGCAATAAAAAGCCTTCTGCACCAGCAGGAGGAAGGTAGCAATATCTCTTTGATTGCTGGTCAGATGCAAAGGTCACTTGGTCTGTTCAGCCTGGAGGAGACTGAGGCAAGATCTCACTGCAGTCCAAAACTTCCTCATGAGGGGAAGAGGAGAAGCAGATCTCTTTTCTGTGGTAACCAGGGACAAGAGACAAGGGAATGGCCTGAAGTTGCTTCAGGGGAGGTTTATATTGGATAGAGGCAGAGAACAACATGAAATTTATTAAGAGCACTCATCCATATACCTGTAGACTCATTTTACTAAGTAAGGCTTCCTATTGTCACTGTCTTATCTTTGGAATTTCTAGCTGTATATATAACAAAATGCAAGAAATTAAGTTACTAAATTTTTTGTAACTGGAAGAAGAGATAGAACTATCTATTCACAGATGTTCTCAAATAGCAGACATTCATAGCACGATTCCTGGTTTCAGTTAACATCCATTAGTTACTGACTCTGGAAATTAATAGGAGACCATACACAGTGAAAACATTTTTCAAACCCCAGCAATATTTCATGAAGATTTTTCTCACAATGCTTCAATGCTAAAAAATGTTTTGAGTTGTCTGACAGAAAATCAGAAATCATGTCCAGAGCTCTAACAAAGGAGCAAATGGTGAGAGGCTAAATTCAGCCATGGATTCACCCTTTGAAGAGGAGGTAGAAAGCTTCAGTGAGGCCACTTAAAAAATGTTCTGAGCTAAAGACTTTGACCACCTCCTTTATAGATGGTTATGTGGCTGAACGTATGTGATTCTTGGATCTTTTATCTTCTCTGACTGCCACCTTTATTTTTCTTTCTCTAATGTTGCTTACATCCCATAGGGAAGTTACACAAATTTTCTACCATCTTGACACAATGCTTTGTTCTTTTTTTCATACTTGTGGATAATGATTAGTGTCCTCCTGTCCTTCTTACTGTTTCCACATCATCG
The DNA here is from genome assembly GCA_018697195.1 of Certhia americana. Classification (NCBI taxonomy): domain Eukaryota; kingdom Metazoa; phylum Chordata; class Aves; order Passeriformes; family Certhiidae; genus Certhia; species Certhia americana. The sequence continues at coordinate 47,594,234 of CM031857.1, read as the reverse complement.
AACTCCAAACAATTAATTTAATCCACTGATAAACTGAAAATTAATCCCTGCAGCTCTAAAATTCTTCTGTTCATTCCTCAGTATTTACATATGGTCAGGATTCTGTGAAAAAAGGGCTGGAGGAATCCTGCACAAAAGGCTGCCCTCCTCCTCTTGGAGCTGTTTTCATGAAGAGGTTCTTGCCCTGGGTCCTCACCTCACCTGAGCTACCTCACAATGGCATCACAGCCATGCCCATCCCTGACCAGCTGGTACAGAGGAGAACTTTAGCCAGCAGGTAACTTGGGGCTCGACCACACCTACCTCATCACTATGGGCTTGACTGCGGATCACTGAGCTGGGCCTGTCCCTGGTTAGGGTGCCCAAACCCGGTCCTGACTCACTGATTTGTGTTCCTGCCTTAAATGCAGACTGACCTCATCCCCACAGACTGAACTTTCCTAATTACATAAACTGCAAAGTAATAGTTTGGAAAACTGCAAAGATGGTTGGAAAGACAGATAAGCATTATATTTCAGAATTTTATGAAGTTCTGCTTAATATTTTGACCTATATCCAGACTGAGTACTTTTAAGCATACTACTGGCATTATTCCTGCATATCTATGTGCTGCTCAACTTTTTCAGCTCTGAAATTAAGCTAATGGTTATAGCACCCCTGTGGTTTCCTACAAGCGCTACAGGAAGTCCAAAAGAACTATAACATTTTTTTGGAAATTAATCCCTTCAGGAAAAGAACATAAATTAAAATAATTGCAGTGACATGGCAGCCTTTCAAAAACAATGCATTAATTATTAATCCCCTGAGACATAACATGCAGAGTTCTTTAATGGGTGCAAACTACATGTAGGAGGAGGTGGGTGAAAAGGATCCAGCTTGGACTTAATTTTGTTTCTCTGTTTCTTTGTTGCTAATCTTGAGCTATTTGGCATCTTGTAAAGAACAGTCTGATTGCTTGGCAGGTTGGAGAACTCTTCATCTTCTGGTTTTTAAAAGCAATAATCCAGACATTAGAGCTCTTGCAACCTCGACCTGTTCCATCTTTATGAAGACAGATGTATTCAGGTCTAAGCACCCTAGCTAGACCATTACATGTAAAAACTACAGCATCTTTTTCCTTCCCATAATACAAAAGTTACTCCATTTGGTTCCAATAGTGGATGTAATACAACTTACCTAAATAAACCGGGACATACAAATTGTTCACATTAAGATTACATAATTTCCAATGGTTTCCCACTATGACTACAAGGAAATTAAATTAACTACAAGGAAATTAAACCTATTCTAGTTTTCTTTCAACAGCTAATGTGAGGAAGGAAAGGATTCTTTTTGCCATACTTTGCTTTATTGAGAATTATCTACAATCACTTTTGAAGAGAATCTGTTTATACTTTCACATTAATATTTGTAGATGAATACAAAGAATACCCAGTGATTCTCATAACAATAATGCTGATCTATAACTGAGAGCATACAAGATACAGAATAAGCAGACAGTGTTCTACAATACCAGGAATAATTAAAACTGTAACAGTACAACAACTCCTCCAAGTGAATGTACAATGGAGGCATGGATGGGCAACAGAGATATGCAGATAGCAATAGAAAAATTGGTGGAAAATATCTAGCAGAATTTCCTTACTTCTATTCCTTAACAGATTAAAAAAACCCCAAAAAACTAAAGACAAGAAGGTAATTTGATGCTTGTCTCACAAGACATTAAGGAAATTGAAGTAATATTTGCCTTGATATTATTAAAGATAGAACATGATTTTGCTGACATGTAAAATAAATTTTCCAAGATTTACAGCTTCCAAGCATAAAGACCTCAGGGATATCTGTTAGTTCTCTCTTTTGTACACATATATATGTACCACAGGGGCCTCCACGTGTCTGATTAGTGTGACGTGCTGAGAGGTGAAACTGCAGGGAGAGCTCTATGCCTGGAGGATAGAAGGCACATTGCTCCATCTTCCCCTTCCACAGCACTTATCAAATGTGCCTGGTCCTATCCTCTTGCTGCAGAAGGTCCTCACCTGCCTGATTTCCAAAAGACTGGGTCCTGTTTTTGGGGCACAACTGGTAGGGAACACATGTCGTGCTGGATTTGTCTGGTAAGGCTGATAGGCCTAACTCCTTTCTCTGCAATTTCTCTATTCCTAACGATAAGCAAATACCACTCAGTTTTACAAAAAGGATTTTTGAGTGTAGCTTCCAAGCAAAAGCCTACAGATTACAGAATCGTAATGACTAAAAGATCAATACAGTAATGCTGATGACTGACAAGAATGAACATGATAGGAAGAAGGACAATCCAGAAATGAAACCAATTAAATCACCAGATGCCCCAGAAGGACCACGGATTAGGTATTAATGGTACATGTGCCAAAGACAATGATGAAGCACCAGGAGGGCAGAAGCCCAACAGACCTGAAGAATTTGTCAGCTTTCAGACCTTAATTATACAAACAGACCAACAGACCAATTCCTCAACACACACTGTAGAACCCATGGGACAATGATATACTTTTATTGTTTCTATTTTTCAGTATGCTGAAGGAGTTTTTGGGAAGCTTTATTGTAATAGTTGCTTGGAGGCTGTGAGATGCTCTGCTGTGAGCGGCTGAGTAGGAAGCAACCCTGGAGTTCCTCTCAGACAACAGCTGAGCGATTCAAAACCAAGATGTGCCTCAGTCTTGGGATCAGAAATCCTAGCATAAAGCAGTACTTTCAAAACCCATCTTTTTCAAGTACTGTGAATATCATCATGGATGTTCCTACATGTCTCCCATTCATTTTTCAACAGCTTGATCTTATTGACATTACAACATGCCTTAGTAAGTGTTTAAATTTATTCACTTACTGTGATGTCTAAGAAACATTCAGTTCCTGGTGTGGGACCAGGTAGAAATGCTGCAGATTTATTTTAAACAAATACTGGCAGCAGTGATAAACCATTTAGTCAATTTGAACTTGCTACAGTCAGAAGTGAAAAATTATTTTTAATCTTATAAGACATCAGGGCAATGCCAAACCTTGTTGCAATCTACCCCACAAAACACTGCACAGAGAAGGCTGGGAGAGCAAGACCAACTCAAAACAATTTTATAGCTCTTTTTTTTGTTAAGAAGTATGAGGCCTATGACAGTCAAGTGTTACAAACAAGCACTGATCAATAAACACAAACTCCCCCTTTATTCACTATTACAGACAGGATATTAGAGGTACATACTAGGGCTGTCTTTCTTTTGCAGGAGCAAAATGCTTAGTCTACAAGCAGAGCAGGTAGCAATATTTCAGATGGTGATTATTTTTTGCAAGGATTGTTAAGACATTATTTACCATTGCATTTAAATGGTGGCTACTTCAACCTCTGTGAGCATGAACAGTGCTGAAGTGGCATATTTCTGAGCCAGCATGGAATCATTTGTGGCTAAATCACAAAAACAGCCCAATAAACAAATTGAGGTAACTTCAGAGATAAACATACAGATGAAAAAATAATGTTATGTTATGTGTGTTATGTTATGTTATGTTATGTTATGTTATGTTATGTTATGTTATGTTATGTTATGTTATTACTATGTTCCTCTCTTGCATACATAACAACAAAAAAACACCCATCAACCCCCCCTAACAAGTACTTTGAACCATCTAAAATATTGTTTCTCCTATGGCTTTTGACTGAGGTTGGTAGGCTGTGCTCTCTCAAAATTAATCTTTTTGAGTTGTGAAATTTTAAAAGATTGTCAGGGACAGGATGCTTTCTTCTGGTTGAACATTTCACTCACAAACAACATACACCTTTACAGCAGGGTGACTCAGTTCACTAGATATTTATTTCTGACAGCTAAGATGCACAGAACTAAGAAAACATGGAAACTTCTAATGTGGCTTTCTGAACTCTCTCAAGTTTGAACCTGAAGATTTCTTTCTGCTGTTGAACAGCTGGTACACCACTACTCTGACAGCTCCACCTTTGGGAGGCTAAGATTATTTTCTTTTCTATTTTGCACATGCAAGACCTGCCGTTGATAACTTTCATGAGACAATACAAAAGCAGCCAACAGCACAACAGGTCACTCCAACAGCTTAGAAAAACAGCACAGGACAAATCCATTTGTATTAATCTGTCTTTTGTGCAACTAGAAATTAGTCCACCCCTGTTTCTGTAGCTCTTCCACTTAAAATTATGTCTATTCTCTGTCCCTACAGGAGGAGGAAAATAATTTGACTTTCTCATTCTAAAGTACTTGTACACCATCTAAGATAAATATATGTGGAAGGAAAATCCTATCTAGCCATTGTTGGGTCATTCTCAGACAGTTTTGGCTCAGTTTCATTTCATAGCACATTAGCTAAAGTTGCACTCTTCTAATACTCATTAATCATGACACAAAGAAAACAGATAAATGCATGGTAGGCAAACTACAAATAATACAAATACTGTTTGAAAAGAGCAAAGATACAAAGACATAATTGTAAATGAGAGTATCTGGAACTTCTACTAACTGGATTTGCAGCAATGCATGGATATGCCCCATTCATTTACAGAAAGAATGGTGAGAGCCATCAACATTGTGGTTTTCTCTTTTTTAGTCTTTCTGTTGAAGGGTATAAATAGGAATCTGTTCTTTGTTTTGCAATACCCCTTTTTTCACTCTACACTGTAAAATACAGTCATCTAAACAAAAAAGATCATTGAAGACACAAATAACAGATGGTTAGAAATACACAGAGAAATAAAAGCAAAATTTCCATAAAAATAGATTATCTGCAATAAATTATCTGATAGATTATCTGGCAAAGTTCTATAAGGGTACAAAATTACTAGGCCATACATTTGCTTAGTTTTACTGAAGTCTATCGGAAAAGTGTCTCATGGGAGAACATTAATGGAAGTTGCAATTGTATGTGGAAATTCAAGAGTTTTGAAAAAGAGAAAAGAAGTCATAAGGAAGAGTAGATAGTTTTCTTGCCTAGATGAAGTTGTAGGTGCTCTCAATATCTCTGCAACTCAACAATTTTTTAATATTTTTGAGAAAGAAGCAGTATGCAAGATAGTGAATCTGCTGAGGAAACAGAATTATTTAAGTTACACAAAATGACTGAGAATGGAGAGGAATTCCAGGAGGATCTAATCAAAGTGGATGATTGGGTAACACAACAGTAGATAAAATTTAATGAAGGTAGGCACGAGGCAATGCTTAGTAAGTAAAACTGTTCACTTCAACTTTATATTTACTGATTAGCCAGCATATTTGGGGGATATATGCTAGTAATGATGATAATATTGTCTACCTTCTTCTCAGTGTGATAAGTAAAGGTCATTGAGAAAAAGAGTTTTCTGTGTGAGTACTGTTTATTTTTCTCTCCTCTCAGTGTCTGCTGTCAGTTTGTACAGTGTTTTGGATCCATGTGAAACAACAGTTTACTTTTCAGAAGGAGAGCAGGGAAGGGCAAAACACACGAAACTTAAAGAAGTTTAAGAGATGTCCCATTTTGGGGTTTTTTTCCCTAAAACCTGTGAAATGAACAAGATTTTGAAGAATAGAGCATTAGCTGGTGGCAATTAGGTGATTCCAAGTGCAAGAGACAGAGAAAAAATCTTATCAGCATTGCAGCTAATGCAGTCTGGTGCCTCATGTCTTCTGACTGGACCCTGTGGTGTCTTAAGAGAGAGAGTGCTCTTAATGAAGGTTTCTGCAGATTGGAACAGTTCCATTACCATTGTTCTGTGAGGAGTTCCTGCTATTAAAGATGATGAGCTCATTTTGCAGAGTTTACCTCAGTAAGATCATTAGTAAGATCTTACCTCTTATTTGTAGCTGTTTATGATGAAATTTCTGTCTCTGACAAGTTTCGTTGGATCTGGCCAACAGTAGTGCCACTGGTTTTGGAAATAAGATCCATGGGCAAGATGAGACTGCTTGGTCAGAGCTGACCCCTCCCATACCTGAGCAATTCAGGTTCCTCAAGACTGGTCTAGAACATGTTACCCACCAAAACACTGGCCAGATCCATCATCAAGCAAGAGCCTCTTTATTTGGGGAAATTGGCCAGCAGTGTCTCCCCATTGTTGCATGTAGTGCCAAGGCTGGCTGATTTACCTGAACAGTAATAGCCAACAACATCACCATTGCTGGGGCCAGACATGGGCAGCAGCAAACTAAGAAATGAATGATTTCTATGGAGTAGGTAGTCCCACAGACTAGATACCAGAAAACTTACCGGAGCTCATCATTCTTTCCCCCTCCAAACCTGAGAATTTAGCCCCTGGTATAAATTGATTTCAGCTGTACAGAGCACATGCTCCTTATTCAGCTGGATGCACCATGGTTCATGTATGACAGAGAAATCCCCACTTGAGGAAATTGGAAGTGGCCTTTGGATGTGCATCATTAACTGTGCCACAGGCAAAGCAGCAAGAGCCATGCTCTGCAGAGGACAGCAGCTGCAGTGAGTGACAGCACCTCTGAGCTTTGTGGAGAGCAGGGCACGTGGTAAGGCCATCATGTACTCTATGGAGAAGTGGAAGAAAGCTGCCCACTGGGAACATCCCAAAATCCCAATATATTATCATCCTGAAGAAAGCAATTGCTGTGGCTCTGTCTACCCTACAAGTGCCCTTTTGCTGGAGTGAGACTCAGAGAGCATGACAAGAGGTGGCGATATGAATTCAGGTTGTCTGTTACCCTTCCCAGCAGATTATCCTGCAAGGACAGCCAAGCTGTTATCAGTCACTGTATACAAGGGACCTTGCTGGAGTCCTGCATGCTCAGTGAGAAGTTCCTCATTTTTTGAAGTGTAACATGAAAACATGGGTTTACTCCAAACTGTCTAGTGATTTACATTACTTTGTGGGTACTAGGCTGGAGCTCCCAGTGTGCCCTTGATGTCTTGTAGCATCAAGTAAAAAAATCCAGAAACAAAATAAGAAATACAAGAATATAAGAAATACAAGAAAAAATACATTATCAATTACTAAGTGTTTGCATTGACCAGCGCTCAGGCACATTAAAAAGGCAAAAAACCCCAAACCCAAAGTACTCAAAATGATGGGGTCTTAAGGTAATATTCTTTCTCAAACCAATTTCAACAGCAAGATTAGCCTGAGGATACTGCTTGCCTGATCTCCTCTTGCCCCATGGTATGCATCTTAGGGAGCCCTGTAGACTAGGAAGCTGCAATCATTTTCATACAGAAATAGTATGAATGCAAAGTGAGAAGGTCAGTAATCTCTTTGCTTAGAGAACATGCTGACTCCTCAGCAGAGGAAGCTATACTTGAAAGCATTCATACAGAAGCGGTTACACAAAGACAGAAAATACAACAGCACAGGGGCCAATAGAATTTTGCCTTAAAGATGTTGGAGGGAAATAGTAAACATTTAAGAAACTTCTAGTTTATAACAAATTTTACATTACTTACATTTCCTCAGATGAGCTTTCTTGCTGCCTGTGCAAACATTTTTGGCCATTAACAGAAATAAAGACACCGCATGAAATACAACAAGTATCAGAATGTGAAGCACTTCATGCATAAAAAATCCATCCTGAGAAGCAGCAACTATCATTATTTTAGTCCTTTATTTACTGTTTCCTAATGCAAAAACATCCATGCTGCTCTCCAGCACCTCCAAACTCTGTGTTACCATTCTCACTCCTGTTAAATATGCAGCTGGGAGGTAATCTGCTTAGCAACCAGCACAAACATATTGCACCAGAGGAAAAGGAAGGTTCCTTGACAAGCAAACTTGGCTAGAAGCCAGCCAAAAGACCCAAAGGCACCTCAGTCAAATGTCTGTGTTTTCTGAATAAACTTTAAATTAATAAGAGGAACAGTAGGGACAGTCTAAGTCAACAGTGATTTCAGGGCATACCCGAGCAGGTAAGCTAGTACATGCTGTTACTATGGCAAGTAGACAGAACAAGTGAGAAGTAGTTGGTTCTTAGTGCAGATTTTCCACTGTGTAATCTATGTAGCTGAAACAAATAGCTTGGCCTCCTGGTGCCCCCAGGTCACTGCAGCACCATCCCTGCAGCAGCAGGGGTGTGCCATGATCAAGAAGGTACTAGATTGCCCTGGTATGGCCAGATGTATGAAGCACATGCTAAATGAGATGAATCGTTTTGGGCTTTAAAAAACATTTCCACAGCTGAGTGAGCAATCAAAATGGCATTGCACTTGGACTGTTCTTAATAAATGCACCACAACAGAAGTGAAGGACCAAATTCAGGCATCTTTCACAGTCAGACAGGAAATGGAGGAGCGGGGACTGATGTTACTGACAGAGACAAAGACTTTGAGGATGTGTCTTCAAAGTCTTCCAAAGCTATCTAGTGCTACCTTGGCACGGCTCTCACATCGTGCTTGCAGCCTATGCATAGAGGCAATATTGTGAGATAGGCAAAAACTTCCCCACAGCAAGCAGCTGCACCTCCAGCTCAAGCATGAGTATGAAGTCAAGCATGTCCCTCCCACCCACTAGAGCATATTGTTGACTTCAGCAAGAAATCACATTCCTGCGCATGCTTCCCCATCAGATCCATGCCCAGGACCTGTGAAGGCTTGGGCATTTTCTGCTGTCTGTTTTATAGAAGAGGAGGCAGCAAAACAAGACATGTATGCACCCTTCACTGCAGCAGGAAGGACTGTAAGAAGATCCTCAGCTGCTCTTCAGGCTAGCCACTGAAAACACACTCTCAGAATTTTATTCAGCCCATGTCAGAAGAGCTAAGAGCTTCAGTGGCACAATTTGGGGGCATAAATGCATGAGAACTCTCCTCAGAACTGACAAGGTTCACCCTCACTCTGCAACATACAGCTGAAATTTTAAGATAGGGTGGGATGCCTCGGATTCAAAAATAATTGCCAAGGATGCAGCATACTCAGAATGAAAAAACATAAATTTTTGGACTCAATTCTGAAAAACGCTCAAGACAATAATGACTCTAATGAGGCAGAAAATATCTAGGAATGAGTCTTGGCTGCTTCAAATAGTAAGTCAGATCAAGGCAGACCATATGTTCTGCTGGAATAAAACATATGCTTTAAAGGACAAGTGATTCATGAAGGGTTGGTTAAGTGGGATACATCATGTGCAGGTATAGAAGTTCAGGTTGCTGCTACTACAAGCAACTGTCTGGGGGGAGATGACAGCCCAGTACATTATCTGTACATGGGAGTAAAAGAGAGGACAAAAATTACCAGAGTTGGGGGTGGCACTATTGCAATCCAGTTTCTGAATATATTAACATGGAAAATACCATGTTACAGGAACTCTTGATATTCACAGAAATAATCTTTCCATTAATCTTCACTTGACTACAGTGACTGTTTTCATAACAAAAAAAGCTCTATCTCTGATGTGCCATGTAGCACAAGAAATAATATATTCAGCCTTGAAGCATACAGAGCTAAAGATGAATAACAAATTTTGAAGAGAACTGTGCATCATCCATGGTGACAAACAGAAAACTAACAGAGTGGAAAGCAGGCAGATCAAAAGTAACCAATGTCCATCACTCACTTTTAAAGATAAGCCATGGCTTCGGAATTTAAGGTATAGAGTTGAGTCAGAGCTGAATCAACAGAGAGTAACAGTTTAGTTACTTGTACTACTCACTTGCTTGCTTTGTACAAGATAAAACAAAAAAAGTGCCCTGGGAGGTAAGGGAGGCTGGGGGGCCTAAAAGCAGCAGTGACTTCAGGAGGTGGCACATAGCTCCAGCAGGCTTCTCTGACCATACTGAACTATGTCTTGTGTTACTAGAGCCACCAGTAGCTTGCACACTGGGGGCATTGCAAGTGCCAGGATCTGCATATCTGAATTTCTCTCCTTGAGATAGTATTCATCCACACAATCACAGGTGTCTAAATGCCATTTTTTAGACATCTTTACACCTTTGCAACATCTGCATGGCATTGGAGACATCACATGGTCAAACAAGGTGGAGAGGTTCTCCTGAGCTTTCCAAGTCAGCACAAGAAACCTACAGCCACACAAGTGAATCACCCTCAGAGCATCTTCCTTGTGCATTTTACCCAGGCACAACTCTTCATTATGTGTTCAGTACAGCTCATCTACCTCTTTGTGATAGGAATCTTTTTTTGAACAAAAAAACCCCCAAACAAACAAACCCAAAACCCTCCAAAATCTTCCACAATGAAAACACATTTATTTCAGAGGAGAATAAACTGTTCCTCAGTCAAGGCCACCCTATCCAAACAAGTCCTTTCCACACCAGGCTATCTCAGACAATACTTAGCCAGACCTGAATATGTGGCTGGAGCGCTGAACTTTTCAAGTTCATTTTATAGGATAAATGTACCATTTTAATGCCTCTAACATGGCAGAGTTTTGTCCAGTGAATAAGCAGCATCCTGTCTCTGGCACCCACAGGCAGATCTCCAAGGCATTACAGGTTCACAATCCTGATTTTTGTTTATGGTACTTTTAAGGGCAGAGCTTTGTGGCACAGAAGCCCTGTTTATATTTCAGCTGCTCTAGAGGGAAAGATATGACATGGAGTTTTTAATGCCCCTTGTGCTGTGACAAGATCCCCAAGGCTCTTGTAAGAGAGCAAGAGCCTTCCATTTATTCTGACCACACTGTGACTGACTTCACAGAATGTTGGAAGGAGCTGCCTTTCTTTGAGTGAAGAAAAGCTCATGAGCAAACTAAGCTGGTCCAATTAATACAGAGTACCCTGCCTTACCTCGGGTTTCTGACTTAGACCTTAGGAAAAACTGATCGTTTACTTGTATGTAATTATGTTCACAGTTAAACTCCCCTATTTCTTCATAAGAATTCTCTATCCTATAGTGCGGTTATTTGCAAACTGGCTTAAAGGGCTCATTCACTGCTAAAGCCTCCTTATGGGAGAAGAAAGCAGGTTTATTTGCCCTTGACACAAGAAGTACATTCAAGTAGGAATGATAATCATGACTCTCGTGCTATGCAAGGTGAGTCAGTCTCTTTCACCATCTGGAACATGACAGTGAGGACTACTGGTCTGATCTGTAATCAAGGAGGAACCTCAAATGACATTGTTGCAGTGGGATAGGAGGAGAAGGAGGATGTGATGTGTTGTCAGAGGAGGAAGTACTTGAGGGTAATATTCAGGGCAACTGTACCCTTATTACAGGTGTACCCAGCAGCAGCTCACAACAGGCAAGCACAGATCATGGTGGGCTTTACCTGCAGTGCCATGACCAAGTGCCATGACCAGCACAGTCAGTTGCACTGGGGACCTGGAAAAAATCATTTTGCATTTCTAGAAATAACCCTTGTTCACCACGCAAAGTCTTCAGTATATGATAATAAGCAGCTGTCACCTGTTACGCAGCTTCTAGAAAGGCCCACATTCCATCTGCTGATGCAGATGGGTTGATAAGGTGAGCCCAAAATGCCTATCACCTTGAAAATCCAGTAGTCCTTCAGCTGTCTATGCAAACAGTATCACACTGCTGACAAGGCTGCTCCTTTCATCTCCCCCAGCAACAGCTTGGGATACTTGTTTGGCATGAAAACATCAATGCTTGGGGACAAGAGGACCTGAGGATGGGGTGAGTGACATGTTGGGTCTCAAAGTGTGCATGGAGCAGGTAAATGGGGCAGTGGTGTAGAAAACAGAAGAGCTTTTTAAGCAAACAGCAACGGACTTGAGGATGGACAAAACCCCTTGCTGCTGTGCAAGGCACATCTCAGAAATGCCTTGATAGGATGTTTGAAATTAAATTGCTTAGATGGCAACTAATGGCTAGACTACTGTAAGCAAAACCAAACAGTAATTTCAACTTCTTTTCTTATTGCATTCTTTCATTTTAACTACCAGATGTACCATTTGAAACATAGAGAAGGAACAGTTAACTTGACAGTTTCTCTATAAGCACAGCTAGTTACGAGGCAAGACATTAAAATATCAAAAGCTGTTAATAAATATATGCATATTATTACCAGCAACAAATAGTTTTTAACAGCTTCATACAGTGGGGTTTATGATGACTTGTATTAGTGCCCTCATACTGGTAAACACACCTCTATTGCTTCATGAGAGATATGCACTAGACATGATTTTATTTAATACATAATAATTTTTTCCTCCCTCTCTGGGACAGAAATAGTTCATAGGCAAGGGGTCATAGAAAGGGGTTGTAGCTAGTGATACTAATAAAGCATTCGGAGACCACAACTACCCTGAAATGCAGTCTAGGTCATGTTAAGACCACCACTGTACCTCAAAGGAAGGAAAAGCATTTACATTCCCTCTGTACTATAGAGATTTACATTTGAAAAAAACACTATTATTTGAGTTCAAATCTTTCAGGCAATCTCCAGTCAGTTTTCTCGCCACAGTATCTGATACCACTGTAAGTTTCAGCACCCATATTTCCTAGTAACTAAGCTTCATTTAAAAAATCTTTTAAAGGCAGAGCTCACCACCACTGTATGCACCCATCACAGAGCTTCTGGCTGGAGAACACCACCTGCTTAGCCTGTAAACAATTCTCCTTAGCACTTGCAAAGTCCTGAGTATGTTCACAGGGTTCAAAAATTGTTTGGATTAATAAAACCCAAATCAGCTCCCTGACACTGGGAGTACAGTGTACAGTGGCAGTTCAGAGTACAGCTGGGTCACTAGAACTCCAATGTGTGAATTCTTAAGTAATTATAGGTTTAATGAATGTTTAAGAGATTAACTAGTACTGTCCAAGGATTCAGAAGGATTTCAATTGCTGAGATATTTATCTGGTAAAATATATATATAACTCTCAAATGTTTTCAGTGATGCATTAAATGCACGCAAAAATCTTTCTCTAACGTAGTTTCAGCTACAGTTCAAAATGAGGTAGTATAACAAATGTATTTAGGACAATGAAAAAAAAAAAAAAAATAAAGAAATCTACGTGTGGAAACAGTACCAAAGGCTTTATTCAGTATCCTTTGAAGAGAAGTCTCCTGTGTTTTTTAATCAGCAGTGTGCTGGTGCAAGTGCTGCATGTTCAAAAAGTACTAGTACACCCTTTCTTGCACTGGGGTCCCTCTGGTATTGGGTAGGTTAAGCAATTGCTGGTATCAAATTAATACACTGATTTCCACTTGTAAAAAAGTTACTGCATCTTAAATTACAGACAAACTATTCCAATAGAGCAGAGAAGAAAGTGAATAAATGTTTCTTATTAAAAAAAAAAATCAAACCAAACACAAAAAACCCCCAAACAAACAATAAAAAAGTAAACACGCCCAAGCCATTGCACAGGTAAGATGTATAGATCAACAGTAACAATTTGAATAACAATTCAAATATTTTAGCATTTTTAAACTAGACAGAGTTTAGTGTGTTTTTTTGGTTTTTTATGTGTTTACTCAGTATGGCTGAGATGTGCTGTGGTTCAGCAAACACCATATAGCTAAGGAGAAGGTGGAACATCTTAATGTACTCACTACTGCACAATAATTAAGAAGAAATAATTTCCTGCAATTGAAGCTCATGCTGAGCAACCTCTCCTATAGCCTCATTATAGAGATACTTGTAGTTTTACTTTATTGAGTTGGTGAAGTGAGCTCTGGTTGGAGCAAGCAGCATATACCAGCTCTTCCTTTTTAAAATGCTCTGCTTTTCTTCTCTAATCCATCACTAAAAGGCACAAATTTACCTGAATAGAACTTAAACTTGGATGCCCATCTCCATTTACAGAAGGTTCTGAAGGTGAAAGGGAAGAGGGTAAAGCACATTTCAAATTGTCATGCCTTCAACCTGCAAGAGCTAATTGAATGCCATACACCGAGCAGTCAGCACATAAATACAAGAGGCACTGCTACATCTCACATTTTGCAAGAAAAAGAACCAGACTGGGGAGCAGTCCAGATCTCTCAGTGATTCCACATGATACATTTCTCCAGGGAAAGGCTTGCAGGTAGTGTGTTTGCCAGTCTTCACAAGGTCTGGCAAGGGAGTTGGGGCCTTGGGTCATCTTCCTGGCTCTGCCTGTTTTCTGACTGGTATCCTTAGTTAGTTAGTTCATATCAAGTTAGTTCATATCAACTCTGAAAAATTTAATTTCCTTGACTTTGATAGATGATTGACTTCCATTATGAAAAGTTTTACAAAGTGGGATTTATATTAGCTTTCTCTAACTAGTCTAGGTCAGGGAATCACACTCAGGAAAAGGAGAAGTCCAAAGAGAAGAGATAGAAAATTATCAGAGGTCTTTGAAAGCATGGCATAAGAAAAAGCTGAAGCACGTGGATTGATTCATCTCTACAGAAGGGAAATGAGATGAGACATGACAGGAGTCTTCAAATATGTATTAAGCAGAAACAATTCTCTGCATGTGTATTGCGCAGAAGCAATTCTCTGCATCCTCTTCAGATAAAACAAGACAAGCAGGTATAAACTCTTGCAAGAGAAATATAGGTTAGACATCATGAATTATTTTCAAAAAATATAAAAGAAACAGGCTTCCCAGTCAAGGTCCATCCGTTACACATGTGATAAACAACAGTTCAGAAAATCTGCCCTGAATCATGCTCAGTATTACTGATCATCCACCAAGAACAAAGACTTCTCACCATGCTGCCCTGTTTCCAGTGACCCTATGTATCTGATCTTCCTGAGAAAGCTTTGTGAAATGCCCTACAGACATTCATTGCCACTTTTTAATGGAAAAAGTATCTTATCAAATAAGGTCTTTTCTGGCTGCATTCTGGCTATGCTTTTAATTGTGCAATAGAGTATGGTATACATTAGGACCACGTTTCTAGGCTCATGTCATCTGGTCTATATGAAAGCACCTTTAATGTCTAACTGCCATCTTTGCTATTTTTTGATTAGCTTGTTCTAATTTCCCTGCAGTTCACATGATGCAGTTCTCTCTTTTCACTGTGCAGTTTTAGCAGGGAGGCAGCTCGGCTGCTGGTACTGTAAAAAAAATCACCCATGGGACTGCACTCCCAGAAACTGTTTTAGATGTTGGAATACTTTGATATGATAAATGCCAAAGCCAGCATTACAGAGATGAAGGACTGTATCTACTTCACTGATGAAACATGCCCATGGAAGTTCTCCCTCAACTCAGGGAGTCTGGAGGGGACATCATTGCATCATATAAAAGCATAAACGTTCCTAAAACTTTCCCCAAGGAAGCAGAGCTTTATTCCACTGGAGCTGTGAACAAGTGCCTGTGTGACATTTGTGTCAGAACATTTCAAACACGTTCTTGAAGCATTATCATGCTCCCCCTGACATGGTTTTGGTGAACTTCTCGTCCAGTGCATTGTTCCCACAGCTGGTGGTCATTTTCCCTGCTGTGGGGCCAGAAAGCCCATCTCTGGGTTTCAGACCAGGTTCAGAGAGCTGAAGGCACCTGGGCTTCAAACATCCCACATAAACTTTCCAATACACTCCAAGATGGCTCATGTGAGAGCTCCTCCTTTTTACAAGGCAGAGATAATAACACTTGCCTGCCTCCCAGCAGTTTTCTGGAAGAAAACAAACTATCATTTACCAACAGAAACTTCAGCAGAAAGCTTTCAACAGAAACTTCTCTAGAAACATCAATGTATTAAATTGCACTTAAGAGACAAAAATATGACTGAACAGGTTTGTCCACCAAAAATAAAAGTTTCTGTGTCTAGCTATATCACACAACACAAACACTAAAATCTGTCACCACACTGCATCCCTTCAGCCAGCAGGAAAGTGCAGGCATTTTCTACAGAATTGGTGGATCTGGTACCAACACTACTCTATGGAGAGGCTCTCCATGTTTCAGCTAACTGGTGCTCTTTATGCAGCTTTAAATAGATTAACCCTCAAGTGTCTAATAATCTGTTGTGGGAGCTTTTTTTCAACAAAAAGGAGATATTTGAAAATGTAGGTTGCTTTTTATCTGTTATTGTTGGAGTTCCCACTTGCAGTCACAGTGGAAACACCTTGTTCCCAAGTTCCCTGGATGATATGAATTCCCAGCTGGTGCTGCAGCAGACTGCTGGAGACCTCTCCTTCCAAGGTATACGGCACTGACTAGACCTTATGAAGCCAATGAAAACAATTATTCAAGTTAGTATGAGTGCAAGTGATCCTTAAGCCCTTAATTACTCCCTGTACTTGTTCTGTTTAATTCCCATGCTGAACTCTGAGTTCTTGGAGAGTTTGTCTTGAAGCCCTGTGCTGAAAAATCCCATGGCTTATGGACAGTTTAGGACTCCTGAAGCAGGGTGGGTGCCAGGGCCACCCCCAGCTAAGTTGTCCCTTCTCATCTTTCAGCACTTGCAGACTGTTCTGAAAATTTTTATACCATGTATCCTCTGAATCACTACCAGAAAAATTACTTCATCTCCAGGATGATGCTGCAAAAGAAGAAGAAAGGTGTAAAACCTAAAGCCTCCCAGCCCTTATCAGATGAACAGCAATTTAGATAAGGTGATTTGTTCATGTATGTTTGCTAAAATGTTTCCAGAACTGAATAGTTAAAAATCTGCTAAGCGGAATAGCATGTGACCGAAGTCCAATGTCAGCTGTGGATTATTTATCTCCAGGTCTGCAAGCTAATGCTGAAGAGAAGTTAAATTTAAATAAATTTATTCTAAGTGTAACCAAAATGCTGCAAATAACATACCACTTGATATGCGGGAATATGTGCTACATATTGGGGGACATAAAGACACATTAAGTACTGTACCGACCTAGTTTATTTTACTGCAGTAGGCTCCTTCATCTCGTGTCCCACTCACAGCAAAATTGTATTAATATTATCAGGTCCAATGCCAAGCCAAGGACAGGGATCAAGAAAGTTGAGAGTGTTTGGTTCTCAGCTGCACTCCTGGTGCAACAGGACCCCAAGGTTCTGAGCGCTGCAGCTGTGTGAGGTGAAATGTCTGAAGGTACCAGCAGCTGGCTCCTCTCCCTCACACTCACTGGCAGAGGCAGCAGTATCTTGTTAGCCACAGGCAGAATTTGTGCACACTCACAGGGCTAATGTGACTGAGCACATTGGCCACCAGAAGTGGTTTGGCAGGCCCGAGCTGCCAGTGTGAGATGCCAGCACACCAAGCTTGGCTCCAAGTGACAGGGCATTATGTCAAGCAGTGGGAGGACCTTGAGTTGGCCGTGGAAGTTGCAAAAAATTCATAAATCCAAGTCTGGGAAAAACCTTGATTGTTTTCTTTACAATCTACACAGTGAAATACATCTAAAAACTCCAAGAGAGGCAGAGCTTCCTTCCCCAAAAAACTTCCCTCTCAAATATATAAACAGTGAGGTAAACTTTTGAACAAGCATGCAGTATTTTCCTGGAAGCATTATCAAAGCTAATTACATATACATTTCATTAGTTAATAACAAACTGCAAAAAAAGCAGGGTGAAGCTTGGTGTCTGCTGTAGTAAGGGCAAGTGTTACCACAATTCTTATTTAGCACCAGTCTTCCAAATCATCACTGGGTGCCATGCAAGTGATGGGCAGCACCCACAAGAGAGGGAATTCCTTGTCTAAAGCCATGAGAGAAAAAACCAAAATAGAGATAGTGCTCAGGCATGATGGAATCAAACACTAACAGAATGGCCACATTTAAACTGTATTAAATGGCATTAGACTGTACTTTAGCAGGATAACCAGTCCAAATGCCTGGCTATATAGGCAGGGGAGAAGTCTTGCTGCTTTACTGCAACCCTGCCAAGATGCTTCCCACCACCCTGTCAAAGGGCAGAAACCCCCTTCGGACAGCTGTTGAGATACCATTTAGGGAAATTACATTTATAAAACTGTGGGCTCCATGAAAACATCAGTCTGCTTTAAAATATACAAATCTTTGATGTTTTAGACTAGTTTTACTAGTTGGGCTGTTTTTTTAACATGATAGCTGGCATGCTTCAAAGTGGGGAATACCAAATGAATTGTAGCTGCAAATTGTTTACCATGACAGTCCACAGTTTTATCTTCCAGCTGCGACTGATAGCAAGCTTCTATCACTTACTGAGCTGCTTGGAGGCTTTTCTCAATTAATCTGAATATATTATCTGCAGGTACTTTTGATTCACACAATGGGTAGAGGGATGACAGTTCAGGAGTGCACACATTCCCCAAAGCCATCACAACTGAGCTGCAGAGCAGGACTGTTGGTAAGCCATGCATAATTCAGTATATTTCTTAGAGCAGCTATCGCTTTGCCAAAGGAGTGGGACTGACTAATGTGCACAAGAGACAGTTTCTTAGCATCAGCTTTTTTCTTTTAAATTTTCTTGAATCTTTCCTTCAGGTTTAAGCTTTCTTAAATGACAACTTTTTACACTACATCTTAGACATTTTTAGAACATACTTCCAAACTATTCTTTGGAAGGCATACAGAGACCATGACGCTACCTCTTATTCTTCTTTCCCACGCAGTTTGACAGTGTACAGGCCTGTTCTGTATCTAAATTTACAAGCTGTGACAAGTGATAAATATCCTAATTCTAAAACACTATTGTGTACCTCTGAGACAATTAAAATTCCTTAGATACCTAGGTGCAGTACATAATGCATTTAGTCAACATTAGAACATGTCAGAGAAAGAATGTTTTATCCCAGGACACATCCAAGCGTCTAAAAATAAACCTTCAGTTTAGTACTGTAATAACATTCATTGGGAAATCCCCTTTCCTCAGATTACAAAAGTAATATTAATTTATATATTATCTCATGTGCAGTAAGAACTGAGCAGAAGAGTTTATAAAAAGTGTCAAATAAATTATAAGTAAGAACTAAGCAGAAGAGCTTATAAAAAGTGTTAAATAAATTATATATTCTTTTTTTTAGGAGAAAAATTCTGGTTAATAGTGATGTATTTTTAATTCTCTCATTTAAACCCCAAAAAACATACCATACACTTGAGGGAACAGACTGAATTCCAGCCTACAATATTTCATACAGTTTAGCACCAGGGGAAGACAATACAAGGGTTTCTGAGGTTTGGCCATAAGATGTTTTGATTGAGACATGTGTTCTTATTCCAAACTCAGCATTCTTCACTCAATTTTGCTTAGTTTCTCTGGAGGTTGTGCATACCTTTCCAGGAATGGCTGGTAGGAGCACAGTGTAACTACAATGTGTGATAGACAGGAATATAACCACTGACTAAACTTCAAGAGTTCATTATCAGGGCACCAGAAATTAACAGTATTTCTGAGATGCATGGCAGAGGTAGGAGACAACACATTTACCTTCATGTAACTTCATTCTCTGCTGTTAGTGGTGAGGTAGAAGGGCGTCTCCTGACTCTCCTCTGCCAACTCAAAGCTATTTTCTTTCTTTGTAGTAGTTTAATTAAGGGCTATAATGGGATTCATCTTCTTTGGGAGGCTTATTTTAAATATGAAAACAAATAGAAAAGACTGGTGTCATGTTCAGCTGGAGAAAGGTTCGTGACATGCAAAAACTAACTGATCTGGCCTCGTTTTGTGTCATCAAAGCCCACTGTGCAGCATTACTGTTGCTAGAAGTTGCTGCTGGCATTAGTCCAGCATCTGGACAGCATATGCATCCATCTCCATTGCGTTCTGGTTAGCAGTTTTTTACCTTTTTACATAGAAACACACACTGCTCAATGCCTAATGGCCCAATCCAGGAAGTGTGCACTAAAATAGCAGAGTACCCCTATGACTGCTTGGTGAATCAGCACACAGACAGACCCCACCAACGCATGATCCGATGGTTTATATGGGAACACTGACAGCTCTTCCAACAGGGTCCAGCTCCGATCTCTGAATCAGAGCACTTTATTCTCTCATCCTAAGTGCTCGTATTTCTGCATAAGTATTTCTGACTGTTTAGCCTTCTGTGGAAGTAGTGATGGCAACTTACACTGTGTCAAGAGAGATGAGCAGATCATGAAGTTGGGAAAAGCATATATTAAAGATTTACACCATGCAGCCCAGCTTAACTGACTCCTTGCCATAGGGAACAGGTTTGTTTGTAAACCACAGAAATGGCAGCACCTTTCTCCTCCAACCACATCAATTCCACAGGTAGACCCTTAAAGCTGCCACATGGGAAGCATAGTACCATTTCCTGGGCTCGTCTCCAAGTGACTGAATGTCTGCTACTGCTGATGGTGGAAAAGACAGTGTAATTGTTCCTGTTTTATTCAGCTTAGTGTGCTTGATTGAGGGGGTCTCCATCTGTCATTTTTCTGCCAGTGGTGGTTTTACTTGTTTCAGACTTAAGTCAGCTTTCTTCTAGCATTTAAATTAACTCCTGAAATCCCAAGTTGAAAGCCTATGGTCTCACACCTGTCACAAGACAAAGAACCACAACATTCTGAGCTGTTTACAGCCTCATGTAATCTTGTCCAGGCCTCTACAGCTTGCAAAGCAGTAAGCCAGAAGGAAGCTGTTTTTTAAGTTTTTGGATCACAACTAATAGACTCATGGCAATAATGAAAGCTACAAAAGATGCTATACCTTCCTTTATTTCAGATATTCTTAAAAGCACCTGGAAGACTTACATAAATGACCTCAATTTTTACATGTTTGGACTAGTTTAGTGTGGTGGAAAAAATGTCATGAGTGATATTCCAGCCCACCCTCTACATGGAAGAAGTTTTTCCTCTAAAAATAGTGCTGCACTCTTTAGGCTGTAACACTTCTCACGCTACTAAATTAGAATTCACAACTCTTCTGCAGGATTCCTAATGGGATCAAAGATTAGAGACATCTTTGAAGTTTGTCTTCCTTTGCTCCACTGTTAATACATACCTGCGCTAATCCACCATGCTTCTCCTCAACTAATCAGTCACTTTCCCTCCCAAAAGGGACAGTTTACAGGCTTTTTCCAAATCCACATTTGTTTGTGTTCATTATCCACACTTAATTTTTCAAGAGCATACCATTTTGTTAATTGATTTTTCATGTTCTATAAAGAGGACAGTTTTGTTTTCTGGAACCTTTTGGTCTAAATGCGATTTGCCAGTAATATTTACAGTACTTATAACTTTGGTCCTGTTCATTGCAGGTAAGGCAATTGGTTGAACTGTGTGTGTGACAAATTCACAACATTTTACTTGTGACTACAGCTATTAATAATAAGATTGCAAGGAGATCATCTCAGATTCACTTCTTAAATTTGGCCCTTGTTGAAAGAGATCAAAGAAACACTGAATCTCAAGCTTATTTGCTTCTTGTTTAGGAAAACAAGCTAACAACCTTACTGACCCCAAGCAGAAATCACACAAGGGAAAACATAATTTAAAAAATCCTTTAAAAATTTACATAACTCCAAACTGTGACACAGGTATTTTGGTTTGTCTCACTGTGACTCAAAGTTGGCTCATAACTACCATATCAAACTTCTTGTATCTTTAAATCAATATTTTTTTTTTTTTGGGGGGGGGAAGTAATCTTTGGAAAAAAGCCTATTTTCATAGAGTCTGTAATGATTTTTGTCACTGACATTAATTGGTTCAGTCAGGCAACTTTTTGATTTACTTAAAGATTTCAAAGCCAGAATGCCTCACTGTGCTCACTGGCTTCAACCTCACAGACAATACAAAATGAAGAATTGAACCAGAAGCAATATGTGGTGCTTTTTGAAGATGTATCTTTATGGAGTTGAATGCATCTAGATTACCACAGGCTTGAATTTCAGAAAGCACAAAATCTGCAGATGAAGTCAATGGAATACGGCAGTGATCAGCCCCATAGCTAGACATCCAAAATTAACTTTTTAAAAACATTGATTTATAAACTGAAATTATATACATGAGAGGGACATAGTGAAGCAGAAAGTTTCTCAAAAATCCTACAAGGTCATATTTCATTAGTGGGAGACTATGAAGATTTTAACTGTGATTCCTTTAGAAGGCAAGGAAAAAAAAAAAAAAGGAAAAGAATTAGAAAAAAAAAAGAAAAAGAGAAACTGATGAGCTCTCATTTCTTCAAAGCTTTATTTCTTAATTTTTCTCTGGGCTAAATTAAAATATTAATCCATTTCAATGAATACCCACAGGGTTCACTCCTAAACGAGTATTTCCCCTCTCAACAGATAGAATAGGAAGATTAGAGTAGGAAAAGGAGACAATTTATAGTGAGTTTTCTGGTCTTAAGAGGAGTTTTAATTTGGATGTGACAGACATGCTCCAGCTGCTGCTTGTCTTCATATTTTCAAAAGGATATTTTAAGTAGCACTGTTCCAAGTGCTGAGTGTCCCCAGAAAGATCAGTGTCGTGCTTGTGCCTGGCTTTGGACGGACCAAGGCTTTTCCCCAGGCTACAAGTTCACACTGCACCATCAGCTCTCTTCTTCCTCATGTCTCACGCACATCCCTACCAGAGGGGATACCCTTCAGGATCACTGAAGACTACATGTTTTAAAAAACATGATATCAAGATTAAAGAAAAAAAAAATTGTTTTAGAAACAGCTTAACTCCTTTCTTTGTATCCCTCTAAGAAATGAATGAAGTTACCCACACTGCAATAAATAAAGTAGTCATGATCTCCTTCTGACTAGGGAAGCACAAAATCAACCACAGGACACCTTCAAATAAAGAAGGGGCTGATGAAACCTCCCAGTATAGGAGCACCAAGCAGGTTGCACCAGTAGCTACATTCACGACACTGATCATTGAATCAACATCTTCCCACAGAGTTAAAGGACAGAGACACCTTGGATGTCTGTAATGGGGATAATCTAATCCTGGGGCAATGCTCTGCCTTCTACAGCAAAGCTGGTGTTCGGCAGCCTAGTGTGCAAGTGGTTCAAACTACTTTTTACCCTCTGCAGATTAAACACTAAGAGTCGCCGTGACTAAATTAGGTGCACATAATCAGTCAAATAATCCTGTGTGGAAATGGGCCAGGAAAGAGGATTTGTCACTATCTGTTTCTTCCTTGTCGTCCCGTTATCCAATACATTCGCAAGCATTTGTACTCTCCCTCCCCATTTTACGGACAGGAAAGTGAGGTGGGTAATTTAAGTCACTTTTTAAAAGCCAGACAGAAATAAGTGCCAAAAAGTGGAACTGGAGCTGCCGGGTATGAGCCAGAACAATTTTAGAACACAGACACAGAATCTCCCAGACTGGACTTCTTACACTAAAGCCACAGATTTTATATGGCACTTTATAACAATAACAAATATGATGATTAAGCACTCCAGTTGAGCTGGCACGAGAGCTTGGCAAAATTCCTTCAACAGTTCTTTGCTAATAAAAAAGCAAGCTCTGCAGAATTCAGAGTTTCATGGGTTTCTTCAGTTTTGACAAACTTAAGCTCAGCAACACCGAAACCCCTCTAAACATTTCAGGTTGGCATCTTCATATAAAAGTAGTTCTGCATTTCCAAACCAGCTTGATCTTCCTGCCTCCACTTATTCATTACAAGGAGTGTGGAAGGCCCTCCAGTGTGGAACTACTCCCCTCTGCTACGTGTTCTGATGGGCAGGGGAAGATGCAACAATGGAGATAGCAAAGACATTATCTAAGCTATTAAATTAATACCACATTTAAAATACTATCAGAAGCACCATATCTAAACCCCCTTGAACTTAATAGCAAATTTATACTTCAGCATTGTTGTTTCAATCTCTGCAGAGAGAAACTTCTGTACCCACCCCCCCCCCCCCAAAAAATAATTTGAATATTTTCCCCCATCCTTAGCAAGTAGAGTATGAAAAGTAAATGAAAAATAAAGGCAGCTAAAACATCTTATAGTTCTTGCTCCTCCTGGCTGGCATACTGCACTTTTCCAGATGATTCCCCACAAAGCTGAGAATATCAATAGTGTTCTATTTTAGTCCTATTCACAGGAAAACAATGGCATAAAGTGATTCTTCCATCAAGGCATTAATATAAGAACAAGATCAAAAGGGAGGAAAAAAAAGAATTTGTCATGAAGAAAACTGAACAGAAAAAATAGAAGTATGATTGGAAAGTATTTTCATGCAGGAAATTCTTTGTATTTACATAATACTTATGTATTTAAGAACAACTGGTATACCTGTCTACCATGTGACAATTTTGAATGTTCTACCCATTTTGGAGGAAATTAGGCATCTATTCACAGTTTCTGTGCTCATTTTAATGTCTTCATTTCTCCACCCACCTGCACCTGACACTTTGACAGTTTTGCTTATTAGAATACAAATTCAACATTTAGCAAGGCAGGGCGATGTAAAGTCAGAAACCAGTGAAAAAAATATATTGAAGAAAGGATCATGGAGGTTTACATCAATAAAACATGCTGTTTCATTTTTTATATAATTTTTAACAAAACAATAGCTTTCGTGAGATACTAAAACAAGTTTTGAAATATTCATCACCATTTTCTTGTTCAATCTCAAAATAAATTGCTTCAGCACTCAGAGCTGTGGGTAGATATTGAATAGCATTATGTCTTTTAGTCTAGCATGTCGACAGAGAAGAATTGCCTCTAACACCATGCTATTGTTCTATTTAAAGAATCTTAAGCAACAGGGATTTCATCACTTGAGTTGGAAGATTATTTAACAGACTAACAGACCTAAAGACTATGAAGTATTTCCCAATATTATACTGACATTCTTCAATTTCCTGAACTCATAGCAGTTAACTTATTCTAAACAATCCACCCTTCCTCCAATCCTTCACACATCAAATTCTTCCACAGTGCTTGACAAACTCTTTTCCATGTGGTACTTATAGCAAGTTAGAGTCTCTGCTGATGAAGTACAAAAAGCTAATTATGTGAGCAGGATGTTCAGCTGATCACTCAAAATGTGGAGAACTCTAAGCCCTTCAAACCAGCAAAACAGAAGGTACAATCTGAACATCATGTTACCTCACTGCAGAATAACAAGATAATACTAGGAACCAGATCCCACAGCTGTGGGCCTTTGGGGGATGACATGAACCTCTCATGTAAATTTTATTGGGGCAGACACAGGATAAGTTTCCATACAGTGCATTAAAATTCCAAAGGAAAATACAGAAAGTTAAATATTTTGCTATAAGTTGCTTAAATGAGAAGTTTTTCTTTATGTTTACGCAATTGTTTCTCTCCACTCCAATTCATAGCAGCTTCAACTTTAACATAACTTTCTAGTCATTCACTTTTTCTAATACTTTGCAGAATACATTCTCACTCCTCTTAGACTGAAGTATCTCAATTTTTCAATTCTAGTCAATTTAGACTGTAAACAAGCAACACGTTCTTAGACATACAAAACTCCGATTTTCTAAACAAAGAGTAATGGTTTTTAAATATCACGCCTTTTTTGAAAATCTCAAAAGCAGTTCACCAGAGTTGGGGCTAAATTTGAATTTTTTCAGGTAATCTTGAACAAAAGTATTAGTGGATAAACCTATCTATGGCACAGAATAGATCTATGGAGTACTGACAGCAGGACCTGGGCTTTCCCGGAGCTGCTCCTTCTCAACACAAAACTAGGCAGGACCTCATAGGAGCAGGGCCCTGTTATGACTGATCCTGATTAGCAGCTGGTGGCAAGACTGTCACTGTTGGCATGTTATTGGCAACGAGCAGCCTGGCTGACACCCACAATCCAGGGATGGAACTCCAGGAAAGACCTGAGGAGAAGCAGACAAGTACTGAGCAGTGTGTCCTGTCTCACCATGGGAGAAGAGCACAGTCCATAGTCCCACCACTTCAAATCTATTTAACTGAGCCAATCTGAATACACAAAGGTATTGCCAGAAAGTGAACCAAGAAGCACAGCACAGGCTCTGTGCACATCCAGGCTTCCTGCTTTTAGAGGGGTCACAGGAAGGGGAGAAATCTGGTGAAGAACAAAGCTGCCACATTGCAGCTCCATTAACAAACTTCCCCTCCATGCAAACATCATGTCTCTTTGTTCTGAACAAGTGGGTTTTACTCCCTAGACAGAAACACTGGCTGGGAGTTCTGAAAAGAAATGTGCTTAGGCAGAACTAGCACCACAAGACATCTGGCAAAGGAAAGAAAAGGACGAACAGGATCTCACTGGGGTCCCTTAAAGAATCACTGTTTACCCTAAAATACTCTGTCCCTAAAATAAACCAATGTTTTCCTCTCACCTAGCCATAGTCATTGGCTTTTTAGTAACCCACAATATGTCATGACTTTGAAATGAGCCCCTTAATTTACAACAGTAGCAGCTCCTCTATTTATAACAAATGCACACTTGTAAGATGTTATCAACTACTTTTGTCTCCCTGACATGCAGAGATGCTGCTTAAAAAGAAAATTGTGTTATGTGTGTTTGAAGACTTCTAAAGCTAGATAATTTGTATTTTTCCACCCTACAGAGCTAGGAAATGAACCATAAAACTTTTTCTTGCCCTCTAGGAGACCTGATTTTGTCAAAGACATGATCTCAGGTAGTAACTACAGAATCAGCTATTTATTTAATTTAAATAAAACTGTTCTTCCAGCAGACAGTGAAGGGAAGAAATAATATGTCATGCTAAGATTCCTGAGCTAGTACTTCTCCCCTACATCCTTTCTGTGCATGCTGAAGTGCACTGCTGCTCTGTGTTAAATAAGTTGCTGTAGAAAGGAAAGCAATTAATTTATGTTCCGTGGGTGCTGGGCAACTAATTTAACTCTTGCTGGCACATAGACTATAAATAGAAAAAGGTGGTACAGTTTCATACAGATGACATTTCTATGAGAGTTAATAAATTAACAGTAAGGAAACATTTTTTATTCCTACCTATCTGCCCCATGAACAGGAGTCATGTTATCCTTAATCCAAAGCATGCAGGTGATGTTAGGTGTCACTTTGTGTGATGGCTTAACAAGGGCTGGCACCCTAAACACCAGATGTGTTTGGTACCACAACTTCTCCTTCACCCACCCTTGTCCAGGAGAAAGCACTATCCTTTTGGAACTAAAGAAGAGACTTCTGAGCCAGACAACTGTGCATGTCACAGGAGCCACATGAGAGAGATGAACCTTGGGAGAGGCTAATTCTCTTGCTCTCACATGGAGATGGAGGGAAACAAGACAACAGATTCCACAAGTTATCTAAGTTGGCAGCAAGAGCAAAGCTAGAGGTGCAGTTTTTCATCAGGTGATGGGCTGAGCTCATCTCTACATGAATTCATATGAGCAGAACACTTCCCCTGGGTAATTTTCATACACATCAAAACAGATCTTGTAATATACACAAGCTGGTCACAACATCCTGATTTCAATACTAAAAAGCACTACCATCCTCAGCTGAGTCAGCCTAAACCAAATGCTTCCACATCCTTCCAGTGAGTGGAATGTGGTTTCAGTTTTTGTGGGCCTCATGTACAAAGATAACATAAAAACACACCAGAATATATAAATGAAATCAACTTCTTTTAAGAGAAGTTAAGAATCAGATGTAACTTTCTATGCCTGAGAATACTACTGCTTCTTCCACAGTTTTTTTTAATAGAAATTAATTGATTCAAATTCAGCAGCTTGGAGCATTTTGCTTTTAGATTTGTATGAACCTGTGTATATACATACATCCAGTGTGTTCAAAGATAGCACTGTACCTACAGATGTCATTTTTCTCAGATTTCCACCTGAAACTGCTAAACATTGCTAAATATTACTT
The DNA here is from genome assembly GCA_018697195.1 of Certhia americana. NCBI lineage: Eukaryota > Metazoa > Chordata > Aves > Passeriformes > Certhiidae > Certhia > Certhia americana. The sequence goes on along the minus strand of CM031857.1, from coordinate 47,566,684 downwards.
GCAGAGATGTAGTTTAAATCTAATCAGATATCAGTTAATTCTGTCTTTAACGTAGGTTTTATGTAAATGAAGACTAAAAGATTACAATGCCAGATAAAAGGAGAAGTTTTCCAAAGGCATAGAAGTAGGATAAAAGCACAAAGTGAAAGAGATTGACTAACCTCAAAGTAAAGCTTATTAGGAAATAACCAAAAACGAGTGATCAGTTCAACAGTAAATCAAGACATATGCATGTCTGAGGGCATTGGAAAAGTTAAAATTTCCTGCTGACATTAGTCTTCTGGATTTTAATCACCCCATGTAAAGGGGAAATGGAAAATCCTTAGGGTTTTGAACCGTATTAATTTTAATTTATATATTTATATTATCTATTTAATTAATTTCAGATTAATACCAACAGTGAAAGATTTAGGACCTGCAGCATCTTGTCTCCTCTGCTGCTTCATGTCACCTGGTGACCCTGTCCGCACCCCTCCTGGGCTGATACCACTTGCTATGATATTGGCACAATTCAGGCTCAGTCCAGTCTTCAAATAAAGGCTGGCATGAAAATCCCTCAATCCCTCTTTCTGCTCTGAGCCCAGGGCACGCACACATTTTCCAAGGACTGTACAATCTGGTGGGTATTATTTTGTACTTTATAAAATTAACAGCCTTTACAGAAAATAGGATTTAGAATGACATTTCTGCCACGGGATCATTCAAAGTCTGGTAGATGTACTACAATATCACTCCTGATCCCTTTCATATCACTGGCATTATTTGTTCAATTTTCTAAACTAAATTTATTATACTGAATATTAAGAAGCAGAAGAAAAGTAGATGAGAAAGATTGTATCTCTTATATTAGATAATATTTTTCCTGTTCTTCATTGGCGGCCATTTACTTGCCAAACACAGTTCACTCTGTTTATTTACTATTTCAGTTTGTAAGAAAGGATGTTTCAGGTTAAAAAAAAAAAAAAAAATTCAAGAAAGAATGCCTCAGATTCACTCTTAATGGAATTTTCTCTGTAACAGAGAAAACAACTGCCTCAACATTCAGGCCCTATTCATCCCTTACTATTAATATTTTAAATAGTTGTTAGAAATTAATGATTGTTTATGAATATTTAATAATTATTATTAATATTTTTTAAAACTTACCTAGGCAATCAAGACACCAAACAAAAGTCAATGGCACAAAAGAGCCTAGTGAGTACTGCAGAGATTTCATTAGTCCTGAACTGTATGGAAACTAGAGTCTGGACAATCCTGGAACACACATCTGTTTAGTATCCCTCCAGAAAGCAGGGCACTTTTGGGACTTACGGTTGGTTGTCCTGCTCTGGTCACTCTGAGCGCTGTCGTTTGACTGGTTGCTGGAGACAGAGGACACACTCGAGCTCCTGACAAAACCAAATGCAGCCAGCTTAGCTGCTGGCAACCGCGAATAACCTGGGGGACGAAGTCCAGATGGGCAGGGCTTGGGGAGATTTGATTTTGCAGCACTTGGGCATGATCCTTTCTTAAGATCTACAGACAGAAGGAAAAAAGATAGAAATTTTTGTTAAATAAATTAACTGAGAGACACTGACCATTACCTGTAACTCCCAGCTGCATAAAGGCAGTATTAAGACTGAATACAAGTTTTAATGGCTGCTCAAACTGCAGTGATGTCTTGTTCTTTGCTGCATTGAAAAGATATTTGGTGGAAAAATTACAGGTCGCAAACATTTTTAAAAGGTGAAATGTGCCAAGTACCCATGGGGCATAACTCAATCTTCCAGCAAAGTAACATAGTTCAACACTGCTACAAATTTCTTTTAATGTTATCTTCTTCTATGTTGCATCACTTTCTAATTTTACATTTATTATGTGCTAATTATAAAAAATCACAAACACACTACACATAACCTCCAATTTTGAAAAGTATTGTAGAACAGCAACAATCCTCTTCAAGGACACAGGACTTCTTTGTATTTCATCAAAGAAAACAATTCTTTGAAGTTTTTTTCAAATTCCACAAAAAAATTTTCCCTTTTCTTGCATCAAGAGTGGGAGCAAGGACATGACCTGTAAAGTCCTACTTTTTTAACATACCACCAGCCATTTACACTGGTGGACCTCTCCTTGCTAAGACATCAGCCCACGTGAGTGACATCCACCAAGTCTCAGACAAATCCCAGCAGCAGGTTTATAACACTTGAAGTTAGACCACAACAGCAGTTCAGCTGTGGTGTCTGCCTGTGGTTACTAACCACTCATCTGTCTTCAGCTTCTGTCCCAAGCTTCTGCAATCTGCTGCTCAGGCAAATTTTCTAGGCAAATACAGAACACAGGTACACAAAAGTTCCTCTTTTCCTTCAGAGGCCAAAGGTTCATGATCATGGCAGGCTTGTCTTCAAGGTCAAGGACCAAAAAATAGAGTTTGCTTTTTGTTGGAAAGTCTGGATATCAAGTGACTCTGGACCTCAAGTGTACATAAATTTGGACAGAGCTTTTCTTCCTAGATTTGAGAATACCAGATTCCTGTTCCTTGTAGAATCCTCTGCAGCAAAAGTACTTTTTTTTTTTTTTAAATATTAAAAACAATCTCCAAAACCTGGTGCTAGAGTGTTTAATCAGGACCAGTGGGATAGGAGACAAGGTAGCATTAAAAGCTGTCAACATATTTGGCCAGAAAAGGCCACAAAGTCACCCTTTTTCTGTTCTTATTCAGTGAACACTATTTGTACACTAGCCTGACACAAACTTCAAAGGCAGAAGTGAACATTCATAATACAAAGAAAAATACAAATTAACTGCACAGTAAGAATACGGTCGTATTATTACAGTATTTAATTCTTTTGTAAACTATGTAGGTCACAGCCTTATTAATTTTAATGAAGCATTTCACTTTGAGAAGACTTTAGAGAAAACAAGACTAACTCCTTTGAGCAGAAAAATGTTACAGGGATTTTGAAAGATATTTGTGTACCTCATCACAATAGTAATGCTAAGCTTTGTTTAATGTAACTAAGCCTTTCCTTTTGAAACAGAAATAGGTGTAACACCAAGCTAAAAAGAGTTTTGTTCTCCTATAAAACACATTCCTGTAAAGATGCAAAAAAATGCTCCTTGCTCAACAAATAAAACAATTTATATACTCTAGGCTCTTAAAAATGTATCTTCGTACGCACTTTTTCCAGGTAGAGCCCTTTATTAAAACTGAAGGAGATGGATGTCTGCAGCACCTTTGCCAGCCCAGAGAAGTACATACTTCTTAGAAGTACATACTCTGCATAGAAGTGCAGAGTAACCCAAATGAAAATAACAAATATCTATAGTGGGTAATAAAGGACTGCTAAAATCCCCATTCACTTTTCTGGCACCAGCAGAGGCAATTTTGGACTATGATCCTGAATGTGGCTTCATTTGGATATTGTAAAGAGAGGCTCAGAGGTAGCCATGGGTTCCAGGTGTAGGTGAAGGGCAGAGCAGGCACATTAGCACAGAGAAGAGATAAGCAGGGATGGTCACCATCAGTTTACTGCCAGGTTTGTCAGTGCTGCTTTGACAGTGGTCTACTACAGCTGATTTATGGCTAGCTGCAAAGCACCCAGACTTCTTCCGAAGCCTAGACTCCTTCCCTACCCACTGCAAAATATTCCATGTGCCGCAGCAGTGACAGGACCAAGCCCAGGCACCCTCCAAATCTGAAGCCAAGACAAGTACTCGTGGTAAGCAGCTGCAGGTGCAAGGAACCTGCCCAGCTCAGTGGCAGCAGGGAGAAAATATGGGCTGTCTCTCATGGGTTTTACAGGTTTCCAAAACATGCACCTGGACTACATAAGGTGAGATTTCTTTTTCTTAAGCATCTCTGAAAATTGAGGTGGAGGGAGAGATATTTCCATTTTATAACAACAAACTATAAATATCACAGACTTCCTGCAACAAAATAGGGGAAATTCCACTGGAGCAGTGGGATAAAGTTAAAAATGGCTTTATTCAAAAAGCATTTCAAACACGCTTGGCCTAGGGCAGTGTGGCTCACCTGAGATTCCCAGGTTCCCAGCTCAACCACAGGGATGCCTACATCAAGCCCCCAGACTGACTGTTTTCTGCAGTTGGTGACCAAGAACCATGAATGTCACTGAAGAAGAATTTCCTTAAAACCAAAAGGGGTTTTGGTGACAAACTGCCCAACCATCTTTACCTTTTCTTAAAAGTCATTCTGCCAGATTTGGGCAGAGGAGTCAGTGGTTTTTTTCTCATATTCTTTTTGTGTGTTTCTAGTTTATGACTTCAATTCCAATTCCCCCTGAACTAACAATATTTTGCATCTTGAACTCATCATCATCCTTAAATTATTTTTCACTTCTCTTCTTTGTAATCCAGTTCTTCTGTACCATGACGACCTGGGGGCAGGACATTATCCTCATTAGGGATGCATTCAAATCCTTAAAGCTAAGTAATTTTGTGTATTCTTTCTCATTAAAATACATGAGACCTCAGCCTATTGTATATATTTTCTGTTCTAAACATCATCAAGTTTTCTCATGCATTTTTTTTGCTTTATTTCTATTCCTTAAAAGTATAGAAGTACTCCTGCAAACAAGGTCTGAGAGTTCAAATCTAAAGTTATTTTAATGAGCAGCTTTTATTTTAATAAAAATCTGCCAAAATAAGCTGAAAAATCTTTCTAGTTGTCTCACTGCCTGAAGCTAATTATAGAATTAAGTATTGTTTTTTGTATGCACAAAAGTGATTTTCTATGACACTTCAAGCTGTTCCCATCCAGAAACATAAAAACGTTTTGAGTTAGGGACTGATTGACACAAACTAGATGTGCCTGGGGAAACTTAATAAAAGTCTGAACTTCACTTCTTATGCATCCCCACTGCACAAGAATTGTGTCTTCATGCATGGGTAAAAAGCAACTTTCATGTAACTTCTCTGTGAAATTTGAAACATGTTTTAGCTGAAATGAATGAAAAATTAAATAAATTAGTTATACAGATATGTTCTTATGAAAAAGAGTAACAGTTCAAGACTTTAAAACTCCATAATTCAGGGATTCTTGGCAAGTCTTTGTTATCTGGTGGTAGGGTTTTTTGCTTTTTTTTTGCTTTCCCTTTTTTTGAAATTTTTTACCAGTGTTTCTTTTAAAGTTTTAATCATTAGATGCCATTTTCTCTCACTTACTGGTGACCTGAACATCACAATTCTCATTTCATGTTCAGAAATCTGGGGTAAAGAATTTACCTGCAATGTCACCGCATCAGTCAGAGCTTATACAAGCTGAGTTAACTCAGCTGAGAGTTAACCCTAACATCAGTACCTTTGAGATTAAAAACAAATCACACAAGTGAGAAATCTATTCTGCTGCCCCTGCCTCTGTGGTTTCCCTGTACAGACATAACAACTTCTCTCCAAACAAGAACTGAGAAAAGGGGCTTTAAAACAGAGCCTTTAATGACTTATACCTAAACAGCAGTGAGCAGGTTGGGCCCAGCTGCCCTGATGGTCTCTCATCCAAATAATGCCAAGCCTGGGACAGTTCAGTTCCAAAGGCCACACAGTGGTCACTGCTGAACATTGATTAATTTTTGATGTGTCAATCCACCATCACATGGTAGTAAATGCTCACCTCCTCATGATTCAGATTTTAAAGCACAAAAAAACTGCTCTGTGCCTTCCCAGCTCCCAGAAAAACCAAGGCTGGTTAGCACATTCTCAACACCCCAAGAACTTGTCATCTCACAATTCATTGAAGCTGCAAATGTCCCTGTTTGCTTGGCAGCTAATGTGAAAAGCATGGCATCCCTCAAAAACTTGCAGCACAGGAATCATCCATGCACGAGACTCACTCATGGCATTTTCCACTGGCAGCCCAGAGCAGCCGGAGCACTTCTCTGCACTGGAGCTGCATCTCATCTGTCCAGCTGCTGCTCACTGACTGCTCAGAAGAGCTGTGGATGACCAGCCAGAGACAACGCTTGGCTCTCACCAAGGAGACAAGGTATTTGCCTGCCCCTACACCCAGATTGCTCCACATACTGTTCTTATGAATGACAGCTTGGTACAACTGTCATATAGACAACCCTTCTAATATGGTGGGATTTAGTTCCTTGAAGACACAGTAACTGGAGCAGAGAGGTGGCAGATGGCAATGTCTCAAATAAGATGACAGTGTCCTTAAAAAAACTCATGAAGAAGTGTGTGTGTCCCCTTTAATCTTTTTTATATGAAATACAGTCAGATTGCTCTCTCAAAGAAAACAGAGAGTCAACAGAAAACTCTGCATGCTAGTGGAGGACTGAGAACATTTTCCTCTCTCAACCATTCCCTTGTCCCTCTTTCCTTAAACAGTCAAGAAGCTTGCCAGTTCAAACCCAAGTACCTCAGAGTGCAAGTACAAAGAGAGCTGGACTAGGAGTAAGGACACATTTCATGAAGCAACATCAAAACCTCTTTTCTATCATCAAATCTAGTTTACATGTTCAATTAATACATCATTATTAGATTGTTTATTCCAGAGAATAAACATGAAAATAAAGCTTTCCTGCTGGGAGAAAGCTGTAGACATATTGTGGTATTTGAGATGAAATACATTATACATATGCAAAGACACACCAAAAAAAGCATATATGTCTGTCTGTCCAAGGAATGAGAAATATTGCAGTCCTGATTTATGGGTAAATTCTATCTTCAATGAAAGTTGACTTGCTTAGAAATGAGAGGAGCAGCTAGACCCTTGGGACTGACAAGTTTGATACACAGAGAGGTGATAAGGAAATAACATTTCATTAACTCACTCTTTGAGAAAAAAATACCCTTAACACTACTGAAAAATGTAGAATTAAGTTAAATTAAAGAGCATAATTAAAGTGAAGTTTTAACGATGAGATCTCTGTTATGCTTTTCAAAATCAGACATTAATTCCATCAAAATAATCAGCTAATGAATGCAAATCCTAACACACTCACTTCAAGAAGTCTTTATAACCAAAGAGAACATATTAATATTTTACATGTTATAGACACAGTATGCCTCAATGCTTGTTTTGAATTACAAGTTTCCCATAGAAAGAGAAGAGTCTATTTACATAAAATAAACAAATATTAAGCTTTCAGATACTCTATAGCACCTATAAGTATATCATAATGCAATGACTTTCTATTTTACCTACTTTGCAGAATGCTTTTTCTTACAGTCAGGCTGCTTGTCTCACCCACCTGAGGCAAAGCACCACTGAAGGAGCAGCTTTGCTTAATAAGGCATTTGCAGCCAATGCCACTGCATGTCCTGTATCCTACTGATGAAGAAGGATCACTGATCCAACCACACTTTAGGCATCACACCTAGAGATCACACTTGAGGAAGCACTCATCGTTGTTTTACTTTCTACTTGGCATAACATAAAACTAACAAAGCCCTTAATGCACTTGTAATACTTCCAGTCCATCACAGCAGTTCAGGGATTTAATTATCAATTACTTCAGAGTCAGTTTTATGAGGATTAGTATTATACATGGGCCAAACCTCTCAGCTTATCAGTGCTGCTTAACCAGACTGCTGCATTAGGAATGGTATGGCAAAGGGGAATAAAATCCTCATTATGAGGCACTGCTGCTGTCCTCGATACTGTGCCACAGCGATTTCAGTTTAAAAGCCTCCGTGGTACCGCACACTTTGTCACGGGGCAGCAACTGGCAAGATCCTTCTGTTTCCATTACCTCAGGGCAGGACTGATATCACTAGGATTGGAAACTGGATTAAAAGCTCAGGATCAAGCTGCAAGAGATGCTGATTAGCAATCTTGAAGGCAGGCCTAGTATCCCTGACAGAAAAATACCCCTTAGTCCCTAGCTGCTTTTGCTGAAGTTACCCAAGCTTTCACACCCCACAACAGCCATGAGCAAGTCTTACTGGCTCAGCGTCCCATATGCTGACCATGTGTTCATGCATGTCATTTGCTCATGTTTGCAAATATGACTCTATCAAAGCTCTGTCTAATCCTGTTTTTCAAATAGTGCAGCAGAACCAATGAGGCAGATCAAATATACTGCAAATAAAATTACAGCTAACAGCCAAATTAAGGGAAAGTGGTGGGAAATGCTGTTGGGTATCTTAACACGGAGGGCTAAATGTGCCTGGCCCTACTATGAGCCCCTCTAATTAACATCCCAACAGCTCTGGCATGCCAGGAGTTTCTGTCCCATCCATCCCCTCCATGGCAACCAGCAATCCATCTCTGGTCTGCATGTGTGCTCTGCTGTGGATAGAGGCACAGGAATCAGTTCTCTGATGCCCCTGCACTCCCATACCAATCTTGTCCTATCTTCTATCACCTCAGCCTCTTTCATGAGCAAGTCATTCCCGCTGACCTATGAAGTTATACGTTGCTGAGAGAATGATTAAGTAATTTGAGGCATACAAGGAAAAAGGCTTTAGTCAATGAAAAGGTGATTATAAGAAAATCTGGAATGGAGAACTGGAAAATAAAATGTCAAAAATAAATGAATGCAAGGAAACCAACATAAGATTCAGAAGTACACGAAAGATAAGTAAGAGGAGGTAATGAACCAAAGGAGAGCAATGAAAAGTACTTTGCAACAGAATAAGGTATTGCAGAAAAATGAAACATATTCTTCATCTTGCAAGGAAAATGGAAGGTGAGATGCCAGAAGTGAAAACAATGTGTCCTGTGGTGGACAGGGAAAAACTGGAGACATTAGCAACCTCTCCACAACAAGTCCTGTGTAATTTAAAATCCATAAAAACAGTCAGAGCCCAAAGACCAGATGAGACACACTTTGGGGTCCTGAAAGAGATGACAGGCAGATTATTGGACTACAAGGAGTTATCTTTAAGTTAAGTTATCTGGAGTTTATCTTGCTTTTTGAGACAGCAAGGTATCAATAGGCTCAAGAGAACAAGCAAAATGACAGTTGTAGGAAGGAAATTATGGAAAGCTATGAATTGAATTTGACTTCCAAAGCAGATGAGGTCCAAAAATAATCAGTGATAACAAAATAAATAATTTAAAAAAAATTTTAAAATAACAAAAGAAACCCTTTGGAGAAATATGAAAACATCAAGAAATACAACTTTAGTGGAATAGAATCACAGTAACAGCTTATGCAATTTACTTACATATACTTCTCATGTATTGGCTATTTTAAAGGCAGTACTACAGACAAAAAATCGGACTGATAAGCTGATCCTGTTTAGATTTTATGATGTCACATAGCAACACAGTAAATGAATACATGCAAGACAATCTCGTGTATGGATTAAAAGTGGCTAAGGAAAAGTCATGCCTGCCATCATCAGTGATGCATGATAATGTGGATAATGGGCAGGTGATGGATGAGTCAAAATGAAGGCAGTGTTCATTTCTGATGATCTGAAAAAAAAGTTTATTTGGTAATAGGTACTGTTTGCACTTTCTCTTGTATCTCTCTCCCAGACTGGTTCCTATAACATGAGCTTACCCTACCCATATCCTGAGCTCACAGCCTCTTGCAGTTTCACTTAAATGGAAATTACAGTCCAATTACTCTCTGCACCTGCATTCCCACGTTCAGTGCTGACTGAACTTGAGTCACAAGGCTGAAATGGTACTTACAACCCAGCCTGAAATCTTGACATGTCTCAGAAGTCACACACAGGTGAGTTTGGTCAGCTTCTGCTAATGGCATCAGCACAGATAAACTCCAGATGCAGTAAAGGATACTGGCAAGAGGCACTGTATTACAGAGAACCTTGATTTTCTGATAGACCCCAAATCCTGTCAAATTCTGCATTACTGACTGAGACTGTTCTCTCAGGGTAAAGTTAAGATGCTGTGATGCATTTCCATTCTAAATTTTTCTAAATTTCTCCTGCTTCTTAGCATGGGGAAATGGACGCTGGAGAGAGATGGTAATAGTTTTCAAATACCTACAAAGAGGAAAAGACCCCACAACCACTCCAGGTGAAAGAGGAAGCAAACTGTAACAAAGGGGGTTAGGCAAAACACTAGGGAACACATTTAACTTGAAAACAGGTAACGCATTGGAGCAATCCTGCTTTCAGAGGCTCAAACATCTCATATTTAAGGTTTTTATAAATAGTTTTACATGAACAGGTTAAATAAGCATACATTAGAAGGAATCCCATCATGGGGCAAGAGGTGGGACCATATGACCTTAAGTGATTAATTAACTTTAGCCCTTATGACTATTTTAAAAAATCTCTGCAGTGCTCTAGGCTGTTAAACAGCTGCTACACGTCACTCTGGCAATGACTGATTTTCAATTGTCTCTGAACTTGCTCCTGTTGAAATGTGCATTTTTTAAACCTCCACACTTTTCCAGGCTCCTAAGGAGTATTCTGTAGAAGTAATTGCTGTCTCTTTCTTGTGACATCGTACACTTCTCCTTCCAGCTCTTCTTGTGCTTTTTCCTGCCCTGTAATTCTGCCCAGGGTCATGCTGAGCTGGGCAGTAGCTAGGAAGAAAAGGTCATTAGAAGTGTTGTCTCCAAAGAGGTGTTCACCAGGCCTTCAGAGAATCAAGAATCAGAGAATCAGAGAATCAATGCTGGCACATTTGAGTACTGCCCTGGTTTTCAGAGCATGACATGGTGGGGAATGTCAAATCCAGACTGAATGATAGGGTCTTCACAATGGAAAAAAATGTCCCATTATCTTCCCCAGAACAAAACCAAAGATTTTTCACGGCAGAAGAAGATAAAAAGGTAAAACCGAGAATTATTATTGTAAACTATTCTGTTTCTTTGGAAATGATCTGCTAAATAGCCTTTGCACAAGTCCCAGACTCCCTAGTCAGCCTTACTGCAGGAAAAAAAGACACGTTAAAGAGTGCTGTTGGAGATTTGTAGTATCAGGTCAAAATGTTGCTCATTTTGTGATTTTTCTGTCTCAAAAAGAAAAAGTAACTTTTGATGACTGCAGTACAGAGAAAGGAAAGAAAGTTCATACTTTACCTGAAGCATCAGGATGGTAGAGGCTGGGAGCACTTGTTATTTCTCCCTGCTGATGGAGACAACTCCCTGAGGACCTCTGACTTGCAATGAGAATCCTGCTCTTGGCAGATGGCAACCTGGACACTGCACCCAGTCCTAACTGTGGCTTCAGGATCATGGCAGATCGATAAAAGCTTGGTGGCACCTCATAGTGAGTGTACGGTGCAGGGCAAAACTCATCTTTCGCAGGCCTTTCCCCAACCTGCAGAACAATCATTAACACAGATATTACACAATAAACCAACAAACCCAGACACTAAGGAGCTCCAAATTGCCTATAAAGGCTAAATTTCCCACCCTGTGAACCTGGTCTTCAGAGCACTGCAAATTTCCAAAAAGTTATGGTCTTATTATATGAATTGCTCTTCAAAAATATATATACTATATATTACTATATACTATATATTACTATATACTATATACTCTCAATATGCAACTACATCCAAGTAAAGAATTGATGCCTTCTCCAAAAGAAAATGGACAAATGGAAGACCTTCAATTAGTGAAAATAAGGATACTGTTAAGTACAAAAGGTTATATTATTTACAGAGGTAGATACACTAAGAGAACGTGTAAGTGGAATTTTTATTAGAAGTTATTTAAAATATTCTTGCCCAATTCTGGGAGAAGTTGTTTTTAACTTAGATAGCTAAAAATAAAGCTGGAGGTGTCTTAGGTACATTTTATCAGAGAAATTGTACTGCCACCAAATAATTTCTGTGAGAAAATAAAGAACCCCCAGTGTATTCTCACTGCAAAATGTTCATTGTAATTTGTGCCCCTCTAGTTCCTGGAAAGAGACCTGGTTGAGGACATGAGCACACTTCTCTAACTTATGCTTTCAAAGACCTGTTGAATATTCCAAATCAGAGCTATAAAACCCATCTGCCCATGTGAATTGGAGAAAAAAACTATCAGATTTGCAAATGTTAAACATTTACCATTTATCACAAATAGATGCTGCTTTGTTAAAATCAGTGACAAACCTCTCAGTATTTTAATGGGCATTTACTGTAAGAACAGCAGAATAAGTCCCAAGCTGGAAGTATTTCCAGCTCATAGCTGGCTCACAGCACTGAACTTGCACTCAAGGAATAACCTGGCTCTGTGATTCAGCCCTTGCATCTTTTTGCATTCAAGCTGGTCTCTGACTCCCACCTTTCTGTACTGCTTCATGACTCAGGACAAGAGTGCTGAGTTTTCATCTCCCACATTTGCAAAGAAGTCTTTGCTCTTCTGAGTCCAACTTCTTCACCATTTTCTTCTAAAATGTACTATCATCATAATGTAAAAAGGACCTATGAATATTTTTTTCAGTCATCCAATTTAGGCCATGGGAAAAGAAAAAAAAAAAACCATAGGAAATAGAAAATCTGAACTAAATTTGTTTAAAAATTAATCAAAAAGTGCCACAGGCTACCTAGGAAGAAATGTAACTGCCAGTTAATTAACTCTGCTGTAAGTTATGATGCATATAATATGCCAAATCAATTTCTATTTAGCAATTAAAAGCATTAGAATATGCACTTCAGCATTGGCTATAAAAGCTTTGATCCTAGCTCCTTCAAGAGCTTTAATCCTAATTTAGCAAATCTTTAATATACTAAGAGACAAGATTGGCCTTAAACTATGAAATATAGAATATATGAGGCCTTTGCACAGGAACTAGGAGGGCACATGCAACAAACATTGAGCTTTATAGTTTTGTCCTATATTTTTTCCTCTGTTTGCAGTCCTATTTCCTGCCATTAGATCTTTCTCCTTCCTTCTTTATTGTACTCCTATGACCTACTTTAAGTTAGGACGCAATTTTCGGCTGTATAATATGAATGATTCTTGGACTGCAGATGTCTGGCTTCTTACTTTCAGCCTCTAGATATGAGATTGGTTTTCGGGATAAGCCTCAGTTATCTTCTCTCTCCCTGATAAATTTATTTCTATCAGATTACACTACACATACTATCATTGCATACTATCATATTTAAATGAAAGTTAAACACCAATGCCAAGTATTTAAGTATGAGGAAAAGAGAAAATCTTTAAATATAGAAAATAAGTATTTTTTATAAACTGAGTTGGTTTATTAAAATCTTCTCTCACCCCATTTCTTTTTCTTTATTGACAGTATGCTATGAGTAACAGAGAAAGGCAACAAACATGGACACAAAACCAGTCACAAGCATAAAACCTCTTCTCAAGCTGAGAGAAGTGAGAATGACTTAGAATGGAATAATTCAGATTGGAAAAGACCCTTAAGATAATCAAGTCCAACTGAATTTGCCCAACTATCTTTCAAGAATTAGATGCCTTTTTTTGAAGATCCAGTTTTGGAGGACATAAACTTGCTATGAAGATACACTATTTTTTCCTTTCTATTAACTGTGAATTCATGAAGTGTAAAATTTAACTGGTCTCAATAGAATTGTATAAAATTATTGCCATTTTAAAGCTCTTCAGAAATATATGGATTAATATGATCCCTGCTAGCACTCTGTACTAGATTTTTGTATGAGGAACTTCTAGGGAAATTATCTGTTTCAGCCTGTCCACCAAGAAGGTCAGCCCAGAGTTTGTACGGCTGTCTGCTAATTACCCACACACCCATGAATGAATTTGTTAGAAAGGGACAGAAAAGTCTGCAACAGATACTTTGAACATACAGGAATTTCCACAGGCTGGGTATTTCTGAGCAGAGCTGGCAGCATGGCCAGCAGGTATGGATGCCCAACACTTTCCTTCATGTTACCTTGTTTATAACATCATCAAGTATTAATGCCTCGAGGAAGAATTTGCTTGTCAAGGGCCTGCTTCAGGCAACTCTTAGGGAAAAGAGTTGGTAACATCAGTTCAGGCAGTTCAAATAACGGGATCAAGGGGAGAAACTTTTGGGTTGACTATATATAAAACAACTCCCCTAAATCCTTTTAGACTTATGAGGCTTTTTGTTTCAACAAACTTCAGTCCATCCTCTCTGGAGCACAATGATGTCTCTGCTGGGGAAGAGACCCAAAGAGTGGGCTGAATGGGGCCAGGACAACCTTGGTGAGGCATGCAGGAGAGCTGGTGGTCAGCAGAGCTCCTTACAGACTCTCACCAGATCAGGGCTCTTGGCAGCAGCCATAAAATAGTGAATAAAGTGGACAGTGATCACTCTCTGACAGTGCACAGACTGTACCTGTACAGGTAAACTCTCAGTCTGCAGACCAGGCTGATCCATGCTGGTCCTTGGGAACAGCCTCTGGGTGAGCATGCCCAGCAGAGCTGGATCCTGAGCTGGGGATCACGCTTCCAGTCCAGCAGTACAGACAACTTTTCCTGAGCCTTGGAGGCCATGTCATTCCACTACTCAGTTCACTAGAACAGCTACAGTCTTTGGTTCCCTGTAACTTGATTTATCCTGTAACTTCCCACAGAGGCAACTGGGAGAACAAAGAGCCCCCAAAACACCCGCTGGTGTGCTGACTAGAAGAGGGTGAGGTCCACAATGAGATGGGGAGCCCGCACTGTGATGAGGGATGTAGACAGCAGTGACCTGCCCCAGAAAAGGACTGGTTTTCCTAAGCACTTTGCATTCACCTTGAGAGGTTTTCTTTTCTTTTCTTGGTTGGGTTTTTTTTTGTTTGGTTGGTTTTTTTCTGAAGATGGGCATGAAAAATCTATCTACACACTCTGCCAATGTTCTGAAGAACAGAACTGGGGGAGTTGCTAATTCCACAGGCTAGGCTGCCCATTCAGCCTTAACTCAATGGACCCAACCCCTCAGCACAGCTGGACTGCCTTTGTGCTGGAGTTGGGATTTTTGTCTGAGCTGCCCTGAGTGGGCTTAGGAATCAGCAGATCAAGAAGCCCTGCACAGAGGCAGCCCTTGACTCTTTCTCATAGAGTTCTCCAGGACTTTTCCTGGAGTCTCCTGTCTGAGATGGCACCTTTCTATTTCTTCTATGCCTGGCAGCCAGAGGGATATTTAGCTGATGCTTAGAGATTACAGCTTTGACTCTTAACAGCTATTAACACTATCATAGCTATATAAGGAGCTACAAAATGCTAATCAAAGCTCTCCAAATACAATATTGGATGTGTGAAATAGGTCAATCTGGGATTTTTTTTCTATAACCAAGATGGCAGCCAGCCATCATGCCAGAGTCTCCTTGCCTCCAAAACCTCTGAATCTTCCACACTCTCCCTTCAGCTCAGTGATTTTGATCTATTTCAATGCATCCTAATTGGTTTCTTTTGGATTACACATCACTCACCTGCTACTAACCCATATTGAGCACAGCTGCTCTCCAAAGCATCTGTTCACCTCCATGGATTGATCATTTTCCTTTCTCTTGATCCATACTGAGCCAAATCAGGCCCCTTTGCATTCCTCCAGCTGGCAGGGCAGCCAGGTTATTGCTTTTAAGGTGGCAGTCCAAGAAAGCAGATTCCACGTTCTGCTATCAGCTCCTGACTCCTGGGCTAATGCAAACTCATAATGCAAACCACAGTTTGACTTTTTCTTCTCAGCCTCTTATCCAGTCAATCCTGCTTCTCTGAAAAAGCAGCTTGCTTGGGTTCAGATATTCCCTCACTGAAATACCCACCAAAAATTATATTTCTTGGAGGAATAGGGGAAGATGTTTCGTCTCCTTTCCAGCCCATAAGTGTCCTACTTCTACTTCCTAGTCTAGAGAAAATCACACCGCAGACTTGCCACAACCTGAGTCCTTCTTATGCTAAAACACTGTCCTTCTTGTCCTCGACAGTGGTCAGAAATCTGTCCTTTGTTCACAGATGTGTCTCCTGATCCTGCCTGATTATCTGAATCCCAGATCTGCAGTCTTCAGAGGGTCATGCCACCCTATAAACAGTCAAACAGCCAGTGCATAGTCTGGATCATTTTGGCTTTCATTCCATTGTCATGCATTAAACAGTAATAACCTAGTAATTTCTCCTCCCCTTACAAGGTGATTGTTAAGATATACTAATGATGGCTGGAATAGACAATCTCCCAAAGACTTTAGTAATTCATTCCCTGGACATAAAATATAAGGGACCGAGCTGAAAACTGAAGTTAAAGGAAAAAGGACAGCAAGCACTGTTCTTTCTGTGTTTGTGATGAGAAATAACTATAATCTTTGCTCGCTTCAGCAGGTTTCTGGTTAATATGCCATAAGGGTCAATCTACACTCACACACAGTATCTTAATTTGGGTATTTGCCAGGTTTTGATTGCCAACAGTGTCACTATATTTTTTATTTCAATGCTATTCCTTGGATCTATACCATATGAAGAATGAGGTAGAGAGTAAAATAGCCTTAATAGCCACAAGACATAGAGCAAAAAAAAGGCCTCTTTTTTTAAAGACTCATTCAAATAAAATCGCTTGTGTTATCTTCAGTGTTTATATGAAAAGCTCAGTTGTTGAACTACCACAGGTCCCAAGCAGTGGATGCAAGAGCTCATGACACACACAGCTTGCTCTTCACTGTCCTTTCTCCACCTACCTGATCCCTCCAGCACTGTGCTCACCTCCCAGTGGAGATTTTGGGAGCCCAAGGCTCCTGCCCAGTTTTAGCAAGACAGAAACACAGTGAGATATCTGAAGCCAGAGGCGACTAGAGGGATCTCCATCACATTTTGTCTACTCAGAACAACTTTCCAGGGAAAAGAAGAAACCTTTTTTGAGGTGCAGTTCAGTGTAAGAAACAGCATTAAAATTAGTCTAAAGTAAATCTTCTTTTGCATTATATGTATAATCCAAAAGGAACTCTGATAGTCCCTGGGTTTCCATACAGCTAAACAGAATGGAATTAGTTTAGATCTCTAGCGCTCTGTCTACAAAAACCTGCCAACTTTTCCATTAGGAAGGAAAAGTCTGTATGAGCAAATTACAATCATTTCCTGAAGTTATTCTTTGGGAAGCAAAAATAAATAAAATTTACTTATTCAATTCAGCATGTCTTTTTCTTTCTAAACATCCCTATTTATAATACTAGCAGGTGACCAGTTTTCTGGAAAACACTGGAAGAAAATAGTGACAACTTCCAGTAACAGCTAAGATATCACAACAGGGTCAGTGCCAGAAACAGTCAGGTAAGCTTATTCCTAATGATCACACATTGTTTTCGAGTTTATTTCTTATTTGAGGTTTGAGAACTAACTTCTGGCAAAAGCAAGTAAGCAAATGATCAACACTTAGCACTCCAAAGCAGCTGTCTAAGCTGCAGAAACTTACCTCCTGCAGAAACTTCTCACTCATTGGACTGAAGTGATGACCTGGGGGCCTAATTCCTGACACTACTAGTCCAGAACCAAAGAGTCTTGGCTTCTGGATGTCAGGTTTAAATTTGTCATAGAGGATGCTGGCGGGCTTTGCCTCCCCTCCGTTGGACACCTTCTGTTCCGCAGAGACGGGCACGCTGCACGTGGGGCTGTCGAAGGGCAGCCCTGCCGGCGCAAACAAAGGGTCGAGCTGCTCCATTGATCGAGGGTTTCTCCTAATGTATGTGATGATTTTAGGTCTCACAGGTTTGGGGCGGGGGATGGCAGGTTTTATTTCAACACCTTCTTCCAGCTTTTCACTGCAGTCACTGTCCACACTGGCCTTATCTGTGAGGGAGCCCTTGGGGTGGACCAGGATAGGTTTTGGGATGGCGCTGCTGCAAGCAGTCTTGATAGGCACTTTAGGGGCTATGTTTAACAACTGTGTGCTGTCAATGGGAGGTAGGACTGAGGAGGGTGACAATTTGTCATCATGAAGTGCATAAAGGTCCTTCAAATTACTGTTTGATAGCGTGGGCTGACCATTTACATCCGGCACTGCCACTGGGTGCACAGGAGTTGGGACACATAAAAAGACATCAGTCTTTGTTGGAATGTTACAGTTCTCTGGTGCTTCCTCTGAAGGATGTTTCTGTACATTAGCTGTTTCTTTACTTGAAACTGAAACATTTGAGGTTTCCATATCACTGCTGTGACTGTCAGGTTGTTGGTTTGACACTGCGTCTGCACTGCGTGCTCGGTGATGATCTGAGGGACCAGAAGCAGGCACAACAGCATCCTCAGTGCTTTCTTTGACTAGCATCAGTTTATTCTCATTAACTTTCAAGGGTTTGCTGTCAGGTGGATTAACATCATGTATAGGAGATATCTGTTCACCTACTGTTTCAGCACAACTTGTGTCAACTTCATGCAAATTTTTGTTTTTTCTCAGTGTCATTTTGATGCTGGATTTACCACTGCAGGTGAGTGGAAATATTGTTTCCATTTCCTCATCAGTAAAATACTCCTCACCAGCCTGGCTGGTTGCCCTGCTGTCACTGTCATTGCTTCCTTTCCCTTCCCCACTGATGGTGATGTTTACATTTTGCAATTTATCATCAGTATGAGTTACTACCTGGTTTGACAATGGGTCCTCTACTCTATTACAGGTGTCTTGAAAATGGGATACTTGAAATTTTGATGTGTCAGACCCAGAGCTTTTCTGTTCCTGCACTGCTGTACTTTCAGGTCTTGGACACCCCAGGAACTCTACCAGCATAATTCTCTCTATCTTTTGTGGACACGTATTTTTATATTGTAGAGATGGTGCAGTCCTAAGCTCCAATTTTTTACTTTTATCACCCTGACCTAATTGTGCTTCTGATTTACTAGTAACCTCATTGAGCTTAACAGCTGAATGTTGAGAATGAGACGTATGCAGTGTGCTTTCATTGCTAACATTTGGTACATTTTCTGGTTTGCTTATTTTCTTGTTCCCTGAGGTAGATGGTTTGGAATAGAATACAGTATTTTCCTCTGAGGTATTGTCAAGTGGACGAAACACCATCCCAAGAAAATGATCCGTGGATGTTTTTTGGGATTTCTCTGTACTTCCTACCAAGTGGTGAGACCTGTCGATGGAGTCCAATGATGCAGAAAGAAGACGTTTACACGACACACGGCCAACGCCATCTTTTGCAAATGTTTCAGGCTGAGGAGAAAATTTACTTGGTCTTCCCAAAGAAAGCCTTTTTATTCTCTCCACCTCCACAGTCCTGGACATTTTTCCCTTAGGAAAGTTCTGGGTGAAGTCAATATCACCTTTGGAGACAACCTCCAAGTTGGCATCGTTTGTGCTACTTTTCAAATTGGACAGACTTTGTCCTCGGCTAATTCTGATATGCCTTGATAAGTCCTTAGCTTCATTGGTCCTACAATCTTTCCCCGTTTCCCTGCTTGTGGTGGAGGGCAGCTTACTTTCCTGTGCACTGGTGTGACAGGTTCGAGAGTCTTTGAAGGTCAGAAGCTTATTCTGCTCTGTGGGCATATGAGTCACTTTCTCTGTTCCTTCAGAGTATACATTCCCACTCTCATCTGTAAAGTTATGTTTCTTAACATCCCCGTCAGTGGTTCTAACTTTTGTTACAATTTGGTTGGCATTGGTATCCCCAGCATTCACTATGCTTTCATTATTGTTTCTTATTTCACTGCGGTTGTCCTGAAGCTGGGAAAAACATGACTTGTTTGGAATTAGTGGAGCACTCATTTTGAAGCTTCAGGTGACTGCCTTTTTTTTTGTTGTTGGCAGTTCTAATTAATGAGAAGGTGTTTTTCCCTATCAGGTTAACTTTTATGCATGCTTCAGCTATATATTTAAATTAGAACTGATCAGTAGAAAATTCATCATCAGAAGGCTTGAAGTCTCTTCACATAGTCACATTTTTCTGCTGCTCAGTTGTCTCTTCTGCAGCTTCTGGACCTAAGAAATCTTTATGACGTGCTGTAGAGGTTCAACAAAAGCAAAATCGATCTGCCAAGTTTCCTCTGAATGAGAGCCAGTTAATGCAGCCAACCTAAGGGGGAAAAAAAAATCCAAACACAAATAAAACAAAAAACCCAGACAACATTACACTGATGTCAGGAATCATACTAACTAAATCAAAGTTAAAATCAACAGCACTCCCAGATATAACCACAGGACAGAGTGTTTTCAAACACTCTAAATGCTGTTTCAATCACAGCTTTGCTCCCAGCAAGGTTCTTAGTGTAGCACAGACTTCTGACTTGAGAAGTTACATGGCAAAAACTGTCCTGGTTAGAGGAGTGGTGACACATAGGTTTTAATTGGAAATAGGCGAAAATAGCCAGGTGAGGGTGTGATCCAGTCTTGAGGATCTAAACATTTGCATATTGCTTCAACAGTTATTACACCAAGAGTGGCTACTGAAGCATTTAAAGCATCACCGTACAGATTAGCCATAAATAGTAAAATTCCAGGTCCATAGAATTTGTTTATGGTTTCCTCTCCTTGCCTTGTAGAAATCACTGCCATTCTTGTGCTGACACCCCACCCCCTTGGACATTTATTAGCTAGATCTATAGATTCCAAGAAAGCAAAAGTTATATCTGGAGGCCTGCAATGAAAAAATGTATTTTTTCTGAGACAGATAAATGTGTGTATTTTTAAACGGAGAGGATTATACACCAATCCCAGTATACTGTATCTCCTTTAGGCTCCCTCACACCTGTGGCTTTAGGAGCCCAGATTTTGTCCTCTATCACCTCCAACAAGATGAAGGTGAGATTTTTGTCTATTTCATGCCTAAATTCACTCTCTGAGATATTTCTTGTACCAAACGTGTTCATACCCTTCATCACAAAGAATCAGGGACACTGGAAATTGGAACATGCTCCACAGTTCCCAGAAGCTGGAATTCAAAGCACTTGTGATACTCCCAGCTGTGCTGGGTTTCTAGCCAGGGGCTCAGAGGGGCACTAATTAGAAGCGCTGAATAAGTCCAGTGCTCTGTCTAGAGCATCTGGGTCCCTGTGCTTACTGAAAGCATCTTCACACACAATGTGTAGAGAGGCCGTGCTGGTGTGATTCAGAGACCAGACCAAGCACTTTGGCTTAATGTTGCTAGTACAAATTTATTGACATGAAAGCCAGGAAAGATCTGCCCCCTCTCAAACACAGGGCACTGCTCAACCTCAGTATGCTACCAGTTGAGACTAACCCCTTAAAGCTTACTATGATGGACTCTATGAACCTGACATTCCAATTTCATCTCTTCTTGTGACATCCAATCTCAGATTAGGGATGTCAAAGACTTGAAGAACCCACTACATTCTTAAATTTACCATCCATAAAATTACCCAAAGATATTTTCTCTTTTTACAAAATATTGCCTGCTTAACTTTGTAACGTGTTTTATGACTACCATTACAATAACTACAGAATAATGGTTCTCTGATTGTAAATAATACAAGGTTCCATTCTGCTATAGAACATACAGGATCCTATCAAATTAATATAAAAACATAACCTATTTTCCTGTTAAGGAATACAAACTTTGAAACTTGGTTCAGTCAATGTGTTGAACATTTGCATATTGTGATGGGCCCATTTGAAATTAAGATACATGGCTTTATGTTACATTTAGGACCTTAGATTTGATCATTTTTCTGTAAATAACTGCTATTTAAGAAGCTTTGGCTTGGATTTTCTTCAAGATAGTTTATTTTAAATGGCACTGTCCAGGCTTAACTTCACTATGCTCTTTGGAGTCAGTGAGATGAAAAGACTCAGCTGTGTCTGGGTTCTGCTGGCTCTTCCTCTATTTTTTATTACTCACCTCCCTTGACTGATGTTGGCTGACATACACACATCTGAAGTCACTCCCTGCTGTGCAAGAATTCTCTGAGATGAGAGGGATATGAACCTCCTAACTCCTCAGCATAGGAGAAGGGAGTAAGAGGAGTCTCAAGTCCAACAAAGAGAACACTACATCACTTAGTAGCATATGACTAGGGACTCTGGACAAGAAACATGTCTGCAATCTTAAAGACTGCACTTGGTGTATGTAAGGATTTATATGGATGAAATTTTCTTGATACTGTATAATGTAAAAATATTACCCCTCTGAACCACTGAGAGCAGAAAATGAAGTCATAGCTCTCCATGTCACAGTATCTTGGCAGGATGCAATAACTGTATTTGTGAAAAAAAAACCAAAACAAAAACCCTTTAAAAAGTGATGTGAAAATGCTAGACAGCAGAACAAAATTATATCCACCAGACTATGTTTAGCTATGAATCCCACAGGGAGAAGAAAAGTTCAAGGAGCCAGAAACACAATTAGATACTTCTGTTTAACTCCAGCAGTATCAGGTTCCTTCTAAGATGTCTATCTCTTATGAGACTCTGTTTTAAACCTGAGCCCATTTAATGATGATCTAGGAAAGAAGCCTACAAGATTTTCTTCCCATCTGATATTGCAGTTCCTCTACTACACTCCAAGTTACATTTGGCCAGCAGGTCTCACCCTAACCTCTGGAGACATCAGGAAGAAAGAGAAGCTGAGCTGGATGATTTTTGCCCCAGGACATGCAGCAGGGACTGCACCAGCAGAGCTCAAGTTTGTAAAATAAAACTGGCTAGAAAAAGAAAGCGGCAGCCTGCTTCTGAATAGTAACAGTGGTGGGTTTTTTTTGTTTGAACAAGCAGTGTAGAAATATTGTTATACTCGATAGGAATCAAAAAAGGAAAAACACTTCCACACTATTGGTTGTTTGTTCTGTTTTCAATTTGACACAAAAATAGTACTGCAATAATTAAGAGATATGCAAAGGAATTATCAAAACACGCGGGCAAATAAAAATGAAAATAAAGAAATAAAACTTGAAGCATGTTGAGAATTTTGCTCCCTCTATAAACATTTCTTAATGCAGGCTGTTACAGCTGCTTACCCATCCCGGTACTGTCAGTCTCAAACCAGAATATTTACAGCAAGATATGCTAAAAACATCTGGATGTTCTGATAACACTGCACATGGCTTAGAACTAATTGCTCTTTCAGTACAATGTGTATGAGAAGCACCTGAACACTTCATTAACCATCTGCCACTGAATTAATGCCTCTTGCTACTACCATAAAACAAAACAAAACTAAACAAAACACCACCACCACCCCCCCCCAAAAAAAAAAAAAAAGGGGTTTGTAAACTGCTGGGGCAGAATCAGTAGCCTGCAAAAGGTCAGCCATGGGATAGCATCCCCTATCAGCTGCCCACTCCTGCAAGGTAAACCCTCTCAACTCAATGGGGCAGTGGCTCATGCTTCCCAAAAAACAAGAGTACACAGGCAGGCTGTTCACCTGGAGAAAAGAGGGTTCTAGGCAGACCTCATTGCAGTCTTTTAGTACTTAAAGGGAGCTTATAAAAAGGAAGGAGAATGACTTTTTAGATGAACAGATATTCATAGGACAAGGAGAAATAGTTTTAAACTAAAAGAAGAGAGATCTAGATCAGATATTAGGAAGAAATTCTTTCCTCTGATAGTGGTGAGGCACTGGAATAGGTTGCCCAGAGAATCTGTGGATGCTTCATCCTTGGAAGTGTGCAAGTCCAGGTTGGACAATTCAGACAACCTGATTTAGTGGAAAGTGTTCCTGCCCATGCAGGGTTTTGGAGCTAGAAAATCTTTAAGGCCCCATTCAACCAAAACCATTCTATGATTCTCTGATACATGGGGGGAACTTGTGCACCAGCCCACTTGGCAATGACTCAGAGAGGGGTCAGGAGGTCTGATGCGGTGTTTGTCCTCACAGAAGGCAGCTCCGGCTGCTTGATCACAACTTGGTTCAAAGCACAAAGTGAGAAGTCTCCAGCCATTTCCCTCAGAGGCTATCATGATCAAGAGCTCCAAATTCTTAAACTCCTGGAGCATCCTGGATGAGGGCTGAGCACAAACTCCAGCTCTACTGCCCTCTGCACATGCAGCACACACCCAAAGGAAGAAGAGTATTGGATGCATTACAACACCCATGGATGAACTCCTGCAGAAGAAGACCCTCAGGAAGAAATCTTGGCCCACGAGAAAGACACTCCTGTTGTCTGACCAGTGCAGTGATGCAGGGAGATGGATGAAAGCAGATGAGGGATATATTTGTATGAGGTGGGAAACAGATGAGGTTTTTACAGTTACTACAGAAAACTGGATCAACAGATGCCTCCTGATATGCACAATCATCCCAAGAAATGCCACTGGGGAGAACTGGCAAACCAGGCAGAGCCTCACCGAGGCCTTCTCTGGGAGACAAGATACCACCACATCAATGCCAGCACTACACACTGCCAAGAGCTGAGCCCATAGATAAAACAAATACAGTGCTGGATGGAAAGGAGGTGGGAAAATCTTCTTGGGAAGCCCACATCTTCATGAAGAACCATTTCTAATGGTGACAGAAGCTGAAAGCTGATACTAGGATATTAAAAAAAAAAAAAAAAAGCCAATAAACGTCTTGGAGTGGGTAATGTACAATTGGAATTCATTAAAAGTGATGGAAAAGTGCTCACCCAGGCATGTGATAATTTTGTTAATGTGATTTGGAAGGGTGAGAACTAAGATTTGGATACAATCCCCGACAGCTTCTATTCATAACAAAGCAGACACAGCTGTTTGAGGAAATTACAGCATAATCTCATCTTTGGCAGATCCTGTGGAAATGTTGCTGTCTGTTGTGAAAAGGACAGCACTTCAGCTAGACAACTTTCTGCCTGACAAGCAATTAGAACACAGGCAGAGAAGAGATGATAGAGCAAATGTTAAATTTTTACAGACTGTAAAGTGGCAGGAAGGCAGTTCTGATTCAAAAGTAAAACTAAAATTATTTGAAGATATTAAAAGCTTTTGTAGAGTGTGGCTCTGTAGCATTTCCAGAATTTCAATGTTTTGTGTGTTTAATGTCTCTATAGTCAATAAATTTTAATGATGTCATTATTTACATGGTTGCATATTTTATACCTTTATAAGTATAATTATAAAGCTGAAGATAGAACAGCTCATGGTTTCATAGGCCAGGGCAGTTTTTTTCTGTTATGCTTTAATTTTTATTCAATAATAAAACAGATTTCACTTTATCCAAATCATTCATGAATTTATGCTGGTCTACCAAATCGATTTTATAAAAATTATTACAAACAAAAGAGACACTAAACATTTGCCATATTCAGCTTCAAAATTTTCTAAACCAAACATTTTCATTTTCAGTTCCAAATAATATTCCAAGATCAAATTTACTTCACCTTGCCAAGGTTTTCAAATGGCAAATCAGGTGACACAGAAAGGTTACTTCCCCTACCCAAATTAGTATTCTTATTTTCCTAAGTAACAGGGTGATAAAAAGCCCAGTGGAGAACTCCTGGTTCTTGCTTTCTCTAGACTTAGGTTGAGCCATTTCTTTTTGGCTCTCTTCACTGTATTTCCAGAGAGATTTTTGGTTCAAGCCTTCAATAATACAATTTCCTTATACAACACACCTGCGAGATCCCTTGGAAGCAGAACCACTTCCAGTTTTCTGGAAATCACCATCACATGCAACACTCCTTAAAGCACAGCCAAAGGTAAATATGCTAAAGCAAGGTTATCCCCTGACTTTCCCAAAGGAGGGGAGGCGTCAGCTTCTGAAACTACAGGACTGAAAAATAAGCTGCCAGCATGAGACCCCAGCCCTGGAAATCACTGTAGCAGCTGGTGGTGTCATGATATGTAATTGGCTTACAAGTGCAACTTTCCTTTCCAGATAAACCGAAAAAAACCCAAAGGAGATGTTCCATGTTAGAAGCATTCATATCCATCCCTAATTGCCTGTGTATGGCAACTGGAGGACATCAGCACAGTGGATGGAGCTTCTCCTTTGGCTGAATACCCCTCCTCAGAGTACACACTCAGAGTGTTTAATCTCATAGGCCCTGCTGAGGATGGGAAACAGCCATGACAATGTGCTCTTGGCTAAAGAAACATGAGTTTTTGTGGTCTCCCTGGGGAAAAGACCTACAATTTCTCCTGCCATGGTGGTGGCAATGGCAATGCAAGTGTAGAAATTTTTGAGCAGATTTGAAATTTATCTCCAGTTAGGCTATGGAGATCAGTATATCTTCAATGCAAACTCATCAAAACCCTTCCCAAATAATGGATATAATTTTCTTTTCATAAGAAACTTGTAAATGTATGAGTTTGGAGTTTGTGTGTATTTGTTTGTCAAAACTGCATTTTATAATATAATACTCTAACAATTTATTATCTGGGAGGGCTGAATTCCCAAAGTACATTATATGGAAAGTATCCTGCTGACTGCTATTTCAAAGTACAAGATTTGGGATTAAAGATTCTCATTATCAAAAGTGACCAATTGTTTTCATTATTAACATCAATCAAGTCTGCACCAGGCATAAGCCTGGATAGTTATTTTTCAAGACTTCTTTATTTTTACATTTCTACTTGCTTTCAAATATTCACTCTTGGATAAGACAACATACTCTGATATAAGCAATCCTATTAATTAGTTATCTCCCAAAAGGCCAAAGTCTCTGTCTTAGCAGTGACAACCAGGAGGCTGATTGATAATGACAGCAACTAACCTTTGAACAAATGTCTGATTTTAATTCCAGAAAAGCATATCTGGATAAAGGTATAGGAACGGCTCATATTTTCTGGGGCACAATGCTGTGCAATTTGAACAGCATTCAACTGAAAGAAAAACAAACAGAAGAACCTCTGGGAAAGCCACTGTGAAGACAGTATTAGATAAGGGCATCCTGGATTTTTAAGTAGTATGAGCTGGTAAATCGAGCAAGGAAAGACCTCAGCCCAAGCCATGACATCTTTATTGCCACAGCCATGAGCAAAACACAGACAGTACAAGAAAAGCGCGAATGAAAAGCCCAAAGGAGAGAAAATTATCACTTATCACCCCAAGGCATCACAGAGCAAATGAAAATGGCAAGAAAGAAAGCAGTAAAGAAGTTTTCTTGGAGGAAAACTATAGCCAAGGTTAAAACTGATTCCTCCCAAACAAGTGCAACCAAATGGAAGAAAAATTATGTATCAATCAAGTCCATGCTGCCACAGCACAGCCCATCTATTACACACTGAGACATAACCCAGGGGTCACCCTCAAACAGGAGGCATGGGGACAGCCCTCTGCACTCTTTCTTTTGCCCAGATGCCAGGAGGGGAACCACACATGCCCTGCTGCCCCACTGAGCACTCTTGGGCACAGTGCCACTGATGTAAACAGGAGATTGCAGTGAAGGTGAGAGGGGCACTACCAGCTCCTACTGTTCTCTTTCAGAAGGGAGGGAACAGCAAAGGGATTCTGCCCATCCTTTCTGGTGCCTTCACCTCACAGAGCCCAGCCAGAAACTTACTCTGTTCCCCTCTCTATTCAAAAACATGAACTGCAGTTCATCATAAAATCTGCAACAGCTGGACAGTGGATGCGTGGGGCCCCAAAACACTACTTAATTTATTTCTGTGCAGCACAAAAGCTTGACGCGGAAAGGGGATTGTGAAATGTTTCCAAAATGATCATTGTTTTTTTTGCTAAGACTGCTAAATCTTTCCTGGCTTCCAAAAAACATCTGGGAGACAGAAATAAATAGATTTAGTTATAACACTCAAACATGAAAAAAAGTTCATAAATTTGCTTCCTATTGAGCAAAAACCCCAGAAACTCAGAAGCTTTGTCTACTCCAGCAAATTTACCCACTGCTGATAAAGCAGTTACAGCTGGTACTGAACTCAGTTTAACTTCAAGTGTAGCCAAGGGTAAACTGTCTTTCCACATAATTTTTTGAGTTCTACTGAATTCAATGGCAGGTAAAAGTGTCAGTTCTTAACTGAATACCTAAACATGAATTTAGAACCCTAATTTTAGATTGCTAGGTTTGCACATTTTGGTTTGAACCACAACCAGTTCTGTAGTGCTGTCAAATTTCAGAAATGTTACTGCAGTCAAAACTTTCTAAACATTACTGCAATCCATCAGTAAAAACTGAAACAAATGTGAAGCATTATCAGAAATTCTGCTTATTTGCTTTAACCTCAGTAAAAAACATCATCCATAATTTGATCTGTATTTCCAAAATGCCACTGTATTACCAAAATATAGATAAAACATTGGAGATTTGGAAATCTACATTTCAAAAATGTAGAACAAATTATGACTTGGGGCTACAGACCTAAGGAAGGAAAAAAACACCGTTAATTTGTTTTAAAAGGCAGTGTCAGGATGAAAATGGTGTTAAAATCCAGACTGGGCTCTGGAATAGAGGAACCTGGTTGCTACAGTTACTGCAACCAGCTGAAGGGCATAAATCTCAGTGTGGTTTTATTCACACTTTTACTTTCCTATCACGCTACGTAAAGTACATGAAGCAGATTTCCAGGTGTAATTCCAGCTATTAGTAAGGTAGGAGGAACATGCACAATTATTCCACTCAGGCCACCCTGACTGAGAAGCTGGAATTTCAGATGCCATGCTGCCCACCTGTCTGTGGAGGCCAAGGGCTCAGCGAGGGAGAACTGGCAAGGGAGTTCTCACCTAAGAGCACAGAAGGCAGAAAGCAAAATCTTAATATTCAGAGAAGTGAAGCACAACTAATGCATTACCCGCCTGCTGCTATTGATCCTGCAAGTGTACTACAAGCACTCCACAGCCAGCACTGCTCTGCAAACAATTAAATTTGTTCCACTTAAAAAATTTTGTACATGTTGCTCAAAAACACTTAGAACAAATTTTCTGTCAAAAGATCACACCCCCATTTTCATGAATTAACAGAAATTTGATTCAGCTACAGCACTCTATCACCATGCATTCCTTACATGTGTAAATAAAATCAGAAAGACTTGTGAACTTAGGGATTGCTTTCCCTATAGTATTTTTCATTTTATTATTATACAATAAAATAACAGGATTTAATAGCTTTTTTCCTATGTTTATTTTTTAATGCTGTTAATTAGCACCCAAAGTTGTGCCCCAGACATCTCTGGTACCTATCAGAAACAGATCAGCTGAAAACCAGCAAGCTCCCACCTCCTCAGCCCAAAGAGAAAGGGATATTTTGATTTCAATGTTTCAATTTGCAGTAGTTCCACTCTCCACTTACCCCAACCATACAATTGTTTTCCCTCCTTCCTTCTGAAGTTGGAAAGAGATTCAGGCTTTGAAGCGTGTGCCAAAGAGCTGGGCTTTCAAGGCAAAACACTGAAATCAGGTAAAAAAACCACAGGGTGCTGTAAAGGAAGCGCCTGCAGATACCCTTCCTTCTTCCTCCAGTTTGACTGCATCTGTAAACTGAAGGAAGAAGGATGTGGTCTCCCAAGGAAGAACTGCTCAAGACTTTCCAGCTTTGCTGGTGGAGCTGGTTGGGGGATAAGTGCTGGTGAAGGACAAGCTGAATGTGAGTCAGTAGTGTGTCCTTGCAGCAGCAAAGGTTAACCATGTCTTGGCCTGCTTTAGCCAGAGTGGCCAGCAGGTCAGGGAAGCGACCCTTCCCTCTGCTTGGCACACATGAGGCATCTGGAGCACCGTGTCCAAGTGTGGAGCCTCAGGCTGCTGAGACTGAAGAGGATCAGGAGAAGGGCTACCAAGAGGGTAACAGATCTGGGGCATAAAAATTACGAATATATAGGGCCAACGGGTTGGGTTTGTGTTAGCCTGAAAGACTGGAGCATGGGAGTGACCTAATATCTTCTTCTCAACTACCTAGAAAGGGGAATAATAGAGAAAGACGGAGCCAGACTCAGCTCCTAGGTATTCAGCCAAAGAAAAAGAAGCAGAAAGAAAATCAATCTGCAATAAGGAACATAAGAGGAATGTAAGGAATGTAAGAGGGAAAAAAGTTATAATGACAGAGGTGAGGCACTGGTACAAATCACCCAGAGGGGTTATTCAGTCTTCATCCTTGGAGGACTCAGAAGGTTTCTGAGCATCCTGACCTAAAATTGGTCCAGTTGTGAGCATGGCTTGGAGTAGGTGAAGTCATACAGAAGTTCTTCTATTTAATCAATTTTTCCATGATTCTGACAGCAGCAACTTCAAAGGAAGAGAAATTCCTTTGGCAAGGACGCACTGCTGGAAATGCCTCTGAACAAGACACAGTGCAGCCTGAAACTATTATTTTTATCTGTGATAAAGTGAATTTTGCCCAAAAAGACTACCTAGAAAATGTAGCAGCCATTATTTGCTCAGCACTCCAGAAGTGGAGGTGAATCACCTGTAGTGTAAAGCTACTTTGCAGTTAAAAGCCCCAGTTTTGGGTTAGAAGAAGCAATAATGCTGGAGCCACCAAGGATTTGGCAGAGACAAGGTACCTAACATTTATGAGTGAGTTACAGTAGCTCAGGTAAAATTGGCAGGCACAAACAAGTTCTCAGCAAAGAGGAGAATACATTCCTTCTTCATGCCACAATATTTATTTTTAAATCTACTGAGTTTTAGGCTGCCTCTCTCCTGGCCAAGGCATTTCAGAGTGTGCCCACGGTTAGATGACATTATGTAAGGAGACAAAAGGAATGTGGCTCCTATAGGAATCTGCTTAGTGCAGGTAAATCAGTGCTACTTTGTTAGTGAGTGCATTTGCCAGAACTCAGATGATCATTCAAAACACAAGTTCCATATAACTAAACACTAAACTATTCATTGTAAAAGCACTTAGCAATGGCTAGCTGTCCCAGAATTCTGCTAATTCCTGTGGGGAAAAAACCTGAAAATAAAAATGGCTCCTTACTCTAAATACCCTCTCTGCTGAACCTGGTACACGAGTGCTACACTGAGATCCTTTTTCACTCAAAAGCGTCAGAGAGACAGGACAAGAAATTCCCTCTGTTTGGCATCTGTGACATTTTTGTCAGAGAATTATTACTACCAGAAAATTATAGTGCCTATTTCCTTAATTATGTTAAATTAATCGTTCTCCCAGTGACATACAGACAAGAATAGACTCAATTGCTCAAATGCACCTTGGTGGAGCAAGTAAAAATTTTAGGCTATTTGCTGGCAGGATGGTATGTGAGAGAGAAATGGCCTTGACTCGGTGCAATTGCTGCTCATCAATAAAGAAAACATCCCTGAATTATGAACACTGTTTCCAGCATAAATTTGAAACACAGTCCTATATTAGCTGCTATAAAGAAAAATAACTCTATTCAAGCCAAAAGCAGCACACAAAATTATGTTAAAATGTCTTTTATTCTACCTGAATCAGCAGCATATTCCTTCAATTAAACCCTACATTCTATTAGAATAACAAATTCCAGGTTATAAGGGTAATTACACATGTTACTGAAATAGAAGCCTTTTCTATCAGGAAAATAAGCAGAAAATCAAAAAGAACTGAAGAAAAAAGGCAGACCATTTCAATCTGTAAGAAGAAGAAAAAATTTTACCATTACTCTACACTTGCAAAATGTGTATCTTAATCTGAATAAATATGTAATGATGACTATTGAGTAATACTGCAAGACTGCACATCTGGACACGGCCAAGCTTTGCTCTGAGCTGCAGCAGGGCAGTCATCCCACCTGACCTTACCCTCTTCACTTACATGGGTACTATTACTACTACAGGACTGGTCTTCAAAACAGAGAACTTTCCTAGGATGCCAATACAGCATCTACTTTCAGGAAGTCTGTGGGACTTTCATTTTCCCAAAGTAAAGGAGTCTCAGCAATCCAAAGTTGCAATTTTTTTTTTTTTTTTCTTGGTTACTTCCGCACCTAGGAAACAAAATTCAAAATAAATGTCTACTTTGGCTTCCTTCAGCCTCAAAATCCACAGTGCATCAGTAGCCAAGTAGTCAGTAATATTCACTCATTGTGTCCTTAACTGGAAAGATGTTGTAGATGTTTGGAAAAGTTATAAAAAAAGACAGCACTGGTAAACAGCAGACAGCAATTTACCTATGTGCTCTCAAAGAACTACAGAAAGAATGTATATAGACTAACTACTCTGTTTTCAACTCATTCTGAGTACTTTTAGTGTACATGAAAGTTGTTTGGAGTGTTAGGGAGATCACAATACAACCCTCAGAAGCAGGAATGTTACACTAATGGAAAAACTAAAGATTGCTTTTCCTTGAAACTGCAGAGATCTGTACCTCATGTACAACTCTGAGCATGTCAATGTTTCAGTAAGAAATTGCAGGTCATCAAGAAAAATGCAAGATAAACACTTAGTAGGATAGCAGTATCCCGTAATTAACCTCTGCATGCCAGTAAGGCAGTTCACCAAACATTGTACTTAAATTTCATAAGGAGATATGGAACTAGCATTAGATGTTTTTTAAGAACATTTTAGACGAATCTTAGAAATTGTGCGGTTCTAGATTCTCTTGCCTTGAAGAAGATGAATGGATAATGTGACCTCCCTCCCAGTCTTACTCTGTAACTTATCTGTGAAACTTTGGGAAAAAGCAATAAAAGAAACTAATATATGCAACATGGATAAATAATGACTATGGGAACTACAAAATCCTATCCAGCAAATGCTTCCATACATGCTGAACTTTATTATCTTAAGTCATCTTACAGATGTCAAGGGGATGATTCACAGCAATAGAATTATGGACATGCCACAGTGTTTGCACTGTGAGTACAATAACTTTCACTTCTGTACAGCATGAGGAAAGATGACTGTTCACACATCTATGCTGCTGCTTCGAGAGCTTCCAAATAAAAATAATTAATGTCTGGAAATGTCTGGCTAGAGAAGAGCTCTGGTAGTTTGTACAAGAAACAGTTGTAGGATTCTGTAAGATTCATAGAAAAAGCAATGGGGCAATGAATCAGTAAGTTTGCAATGCGTTTGTACATTCATTTGGAGGGTATGGAGATGGAATAAAAATGATCTAGTGTCAGAAGCTCCCACTTTTGAAGTCAGGATGTCTTAACACCAAATGTTTTAGGATACTGGCACATTCTTACCATGATCTATAAAGAGGCCTTAATATTGTCAGTCTCAAAGTGAAGTGAATATTTTGTTCAATATTACAGGGTACTTTTATACATTTAACAAATGGATTAGTCAATGATGATTTGCACATATAAATCCAATCAAATATCAATTCTGCAGAGAGTATTTCTCAGGATGGGATCTCTGAGAGCTGGTTTGGCTCTGGCCAAAGCGCAAATAGTAGGCATGCCTAGATAGAACACTAGGGATCTTCTTGGAATGCTTACACAAGAGGAGGGATAAAGGCTAAATCACACCTGGTTTGTCCCTACTGGACTAATACACATTATGTTAGATGACCACTTTAATAGCTTTAAAGTAATTGCTTAGAGGGCTGGATTTGAAAAAGAAATAGCAGTTAAGCTGGTCTGTCTAACATACAGTACTCCTAAAGTAACACTATTAGTGGTGCTAGAAAGAAAATGAGAAAAGAAAAATTAAAGTGAAATGAACATCTCTCCTGCTGTGACTCAGTCCTGCACCATGAGCTTTACTAGGGGCGTTTTTACTCCCTCAAATGGCACAGGACCAAGCCTATTGCTATAATCATTAAAAAGTGATTAAAAGAGAGTACTGAAAAATAAACATCATTAAACTATTGCCCTCATGCTACAAAATGGACTATATTTGGAGCTTGTTCATGAACTCTCATTGTTTACTTACAGTAAAGGCAAAAATAACACAAGTAACTTGCACAAGTCAAAAATGGAATACAAATATCCAAATTCACAATGGAGGAATGAAAACATCCCCTTGCCAGGAGTAACACTAAAGAAGCAGGATTCCTCTTGGGTATTCTACTCTTCTGAAAGTGAATTAACTTTTAAGAAAGTTTCCACTGGTTAACTGACAATGATGGCAGTAAATACAATACAGAAACTGCAAGAGTGCCTTTTTAATAACTGTGTGGTTTGTCTGCTTTTATTTGGCAAAGTGTCTAAATACCATTGTGGCATTATATTAAACCATCTCTCAAAAGGTTCAATCATCTAATGTACCATTGCTGGGCATGAAAAAACATAAAGAAGACCTATTTATAAATAGCTTCTCTGTGTTCAGTGTTTTGGGTTTTTTATTCTTTCAAGGAAGGAAGGCTGTTGCCAAAAACTACATGCCAGTATCATTTGGCAAAATTTTTGCGGTGTTATCTGATCTGCAGAGACATTAAATCTGTACTGCAAATACATATTCAACAACTTATTAGAAGGTGGAATTTGTGGCCTATTACATAAATACATATACAGTTGATAAGACATAATATAACAGCCGTTGTGGAGATATTCCCCATAACTCACTAAATGCAAGCAACATCTTACTGAAAAATCTTGGAAAGCTGACAGAAGTGGGTGAGCACAAGCATTAGCTATGCTGCCATTCCCATATACCTTTGTCCCCCTTTGCTTTTTTTGCACTCAAAAGCTGCTTCTTACACTAACTATAGGCTGCATTCTAAAAAGGGACTGTTATGTAGGAACTTTAGTATCTGAATCACTATATACCAGGTAATTTTAGAAGCAGGGAACAGCCACGTGAAAGGTTTTCTTCCCTTCTTTGCACATGAAGTTAAGTTTAAATAACTAAAAGACATTTTCAGGAATGACACACTAGATGGTAAATTTCAGCCTAGATGTAGATTTTTTTAATGAATGAAGAGACACCATTTACAGAAGGGCTTTTTTTAAGACAGGAGGGATTTTCAGAAAACAGTGATAGACTCTTTACTGTACAACACCAGCGGGCACTGCCATAATGCAAACGCAGGATGTTACAAGCTGTGGGGACACTTCTGTAGATCTTAAATTCATGCAAAACCTATCCAAGACCTTAATTAGTTCCTCTGTAATACATGTATACCTAATCATGTTTCAACTTTCATCTTATCTCCTTCCACTCCCTTAGTCTTGACATCTAATGTTCTGTTCAAACTACAAGCATGTAGAAAATTCTTTTATCCTTGGGGAAAGTGCAAAGCATCAATGAGAGGTAACAAAGTCTCTACCATATCTATCCTCTTTATTAACTGAAAAGTGCCAGCCAGTTTCATATGTTGCGGGAGTAGTGGTATGAGTGCATAAGGAGTCAGATGGTGTCTCTGATCCAGTTTCTGCTGTGCTCCTATCACAGACATGAAAGCAAGGACATTCAACTGCACTGGCAGCAACTGAAATGCAATCAAAATTTTTCTGCACTTTGGTCTTACTGCACATACTTACGTTTTTAGGATGTTCTTTAAAGTTATGATTTATATGATTTAGCAAGGACATTTTCTGCTAAAACACAAGGCTTGTAAAAACAACGACAAGCCACGAGAAACAGATTTCTGAATTGACAGGTTACATGTGTTAGGGCATTATTGATTTTGATTCTGTGAATTGATTTTTAGGATGAAGGGAATATTAGATCACAGAGATCACAGTATTTGATCATACAGTTGAATCTTGGGTATTCAAAGGCATTGTGTGTTGACACCAAGAATGTGGATAAATTAAAGGATTTCAGTGCCTGGGAAACCAGGCACAGGCATGCAAGATGAAAGTATAAGAAGGCCTGAGATCCATGCACAGCGGGGAGCTGATGCGCTGCCTGCACAGGCAATGGTCCAGGCCAGCAACAATGCCCCCTGACACAGAGAAAAAATCATGGATTCCCTTGTCTTTGCTAATTTCTTCCCAGTCTAAAATCTGTTCAGGATTTGGAAGCTGAGCATCTTAACAAAGGTTCATCATCCAAGTACTTAGGAAATGATTGTTTGTACCTCTTATCTCTGTTACTCAGAGACATGTCTAATTGGATGCTTCATCCCCAGTTGTTTAGAGAATGCAAAAAATCCCACAAGCTAAAGTGAGTGTGCATTCCTCCGTCCTCATCCCCCATCAAATATAAATAAATCCCAAAAACATTTGGTAAATTGCATGTTAGAATAAAAATACCACCAGATTAGTAAAGGCCACTAGAAGTCCTGTATCATAACTGTATCAAGAGATTTTAAATTCTAAGCTATTAAACTCACATTCTTGTATATTGCTACTTGGGAATGGCTCAACATCTCAATCCACAGAGAACACTTGGAAATTACCTAGTTTTATTTTAGTCTTACTTTGAACATTACAGTGAGGACAGTGGAAGAAGCCATGTGTGAGCAGCCTTGTCTTAAACACACCAGCTAAAAGCTCTGGGTAAGGCAGGACTCACATGAAGTTCAAATTTGTCTTTTTCAAACCTTGTGTACTGAAGAGAAGTTAATGAGCGGTTCAGTAAGGATCTGCAGATAAAAATGCACCCAAATCAAGAACTGCAGTATTTTCCAGTGACAGGTGAATTCATACAAAGTGAAATTTCTTAAGAGAAACTTTGGGAATAAAATACCTACATTTATTAACAAGATCACTTGATAGATACAAACTGTCCTGGCTTTAGCTGAAAGACTACACAGTGGGAAGCACATGTGAGTTCTTCTGTAGAATAGCTCTTATCACCAAAGAAAGTATCTTTGGATCAGGTTTTGCATATAAAAAGAAATCAGTGAAAATTATCCTGTGTAATCTGTTATTTTGTTTACACAGAATGTCCCCTTTAATTTTTTCTATAATGAAGGGTATTTCAAATTCATCATGTCAGATGAAGATACAACAATTACACCTTTCAGTTGCAATTACTGCTATTTGTGCAAATGTTTTCCATCCATTTGACTTAGCTCTATTGTTGTATGAGCTACACTGGCAAGAATTTTTCCAAACAACAAAAAATGCCCCTTTGACACCTCACTTTTTTCATAAAATACAATCATTTATCTTCTCATAGCACATCTCCCTTGGTGAAATTACATACTTATAATCAAAATTGATATTAAGTGTTTAATTAAAAGAAAAAGGAAGGAAAGTGGTATGGTAGCACTTCAGCCAACACCTAGACTAAAAGTACATGTGGTTAGAAATGCTCCCGGGCAGTGGGGACAGCTGGTTTAACGTCAGCCAATCTTTACCCTACGAAAAATTACTATCCCTCAAAAAAGGATGGATACTTGTAACTGCATCCTTGACTGTTCAAACACTGGAGATATTCTAAGGAAATGTTTGGGAGAATATTAACCTCCATGGACCAAAGTTACACTGCCTACCACTCCCAAGATTTAACCAGGAGGAGATCAATGGGTGTCCAGGAAGGCTCCCTGTTTAGTTTACCTGAATAGATGTGGCTAGGGGAAATACAAGAAAATGTAGCTGATGAAACTGTAACTTTTTGGGATCCTGTGGAGAACCTCACCATACTCCCAGACTCCAAAGCCCAAATGAAATAAGGCTGAAAGACAGGAATCAACCACTGTATAGTGATGGCCTACTACTCCTGAAGTGCTTTTTCTCTGTGTTTTTGCCTTTTCACTCTGGAAAATAGCTTATGTACAAAGTACTGCAGTAAAAATATAATCATACAAATATTCAAAAATATCTCGTTTACATGGTATCTGTGGCTTCAAATTAAAAAAACAGCCATATACAGTCAGCAGAATATCCCAGACTGCAACTGAGTATCTTCTGCCCCATTTCTCACATGGTGCTGAAGCCAGAGTCAAACGCTATCAGGAGGAGATGCAGTGCCTGGAGCACCCCATTACTTTCTGCATCAAAATGTCTTTTTCTGTCTTTTTTTAGCTGCACAGAGCACTGTGCAGGATGGGCCTTCTTCCTCCAGATGCACTTGACTTTTGCATAAATTCCTGGCAAGAAATCGTTGAATATCTGGAATTGGAAGGCACTCACTAAGATCATTGAGTCCGATTCCTGGCCCTGCACAGGATATCCCAAGAGTTGCACCATGTTCTTGAGAGTGTTGTTCAAAAGATTCTTGAACTGTCAGTGTTGGTTCCATGACCATTTCCCTGGGGAGCCTGTTCCAGTGCTCAGTCACCCTCTGGGTGATGGAACTTTTTCTAATATCCAACCTAAACCTCCCCTGAAGCAGCTTCAGGCCATTCCTAGGGGTTCTGTCACTGGGTACCAGAGAGAAGAGACCAGTGCCTGAATGTTCACAGCAAAACATCTGCTGCTTTTAAAAGATGCAGGTCAATTTTTTCAATCAAAATAACCCCACCACCCCATTAAAATTCTATACATTTTTGTCAGGAAAGTTTCTAAGCAGAGATGAGAAGAAGAGAGTTAAGACAATCTAAGTACGTTTTTTCATCTTGTTCATCCTGAAAAAGCATTTTTTAAAAACCTAATTTTTTCCTTTTTATTTTTTTTCAACATTTTTCCCCATAATCCAGTCAATAGTTTTTTGCCAGCTCTTTTTACTTGACATTTCAGGACAAAGGGGTCCAAGTCAGCTGGAATGAAGCCACACCATGACCTACAAAGAAAGTGCAAAGCCTGTATTAATAAGCCTCGTCCCACAACGGATGTGAGGACAACATCAGAGTGCTGAAGAATATTTGCAGAGACAGCAGAAGGAAAGCTGAGAGAAAACAGGAAGGCAGGAAACAGTTCATCAATCTTAATGGATAATGAGATTATTTTACAAAAATGAAAGAGAATAAGTGTTGAGAAATCCATTATTTGCAATGAAAGGACAAATAGAAGCAAAATAAACTGGAATAGGCTGATAACCAGGGAGATGACAGGGAAGTACAATCATAGAAGAGAAGGAAATTGCACCCACTTGCAAATAACAATTCTTGCCTTTCTCAGGCAGAACTCACAGAAAACCCTTTGGACTTTGGAGAAGAAAACCACAGTGTATGCAATCAAGACTTAAGAAGTGAATAAAGAGAGGCTAAATAACTCCCTGTAACCCACTGTTTTGCTAAAAGGACACTCTGAAGCAACCATATACTGTTCTCATCTGGTCTAGATACTGAAAAATTCTTCCCTCTCCCTGCTCTCTCGCAGACTTCTCTTGCATTAATTAATTTTCTTTGCAATGGGATCTAGAATATGACCCTTGCACCTACCTGGAAACCTACGGAGAGAGCTGCTCAGCTCAGAGACATCCCCAGTGGGTTGGGGAGCATCTGCCTGCCCTGACACACAATCAACCAACCTCTGTCATTTTCTCCACCAGCTCCCAGCCAGCCTGGCCTAGCCCTGACCTCCTTGGCAAGAGGAATATTACAGTCAGCCAAGTCCTGGCTTAGCCCAATCCCTGTTTGATCAGCGGAAGATTACATTAGGAACTAGGAGCTTTGCTATCTGAATGCAGCATGTGAGCATTCAGGCTGGCTTCTGCCTTCCTGTTGCAATTACCTGATAATCACCAACAGCACACACACCTTCCACAGGCACCTCCCCTGCAAAGGGTCCAAAGCTCTCCTGTCATCAGCCCTTTCCCTGTCCTTGGAAAAGGGATCTCTGGGTGAGAAATTGTGGCATGAAGCCATTATCCTTATCATATACTGGGGGATGTTTTTTGAGAAACACAAATGCAAGCAAGGTGATTAGCCATGGCTGTGCCCTACAGAAATCAAACTGCTTCCTTCTGATAAGCAAAGTAACTGTTTTCAATGTGACTTCACCTTATTCTGTGCTGCTGGAGAAATCAGGGATATTATCTTGGAGACAAGGACAATAATGAAAATAATGTATTTCCATGACTTCCATGGTTATCTTGCTTAAAACCAGAAAGTTTTACAAGAGAAAGTCTGATGTCACTTCTGGCACTGGTGGTATCAGGCCGTGTCCAGGTCTGCCCTTGCTCCAGCACAGGCTTTCTGTGGCAGTCAGTAAGCTCATAACACTTTTGTCTTGCCCTCATAGATTTGTAACACTAGTAACAGCTAAAACCCGAACACTCAACAGCTGGAACTGCTGGAATCAACTGATCATAAAGTAGTTTCTGATGTGATGCAGCCAAAACAAAGACAAATGCCATATTAGGGAAGCTTTTCCCACGCAGACTCACAAATATAAGTGTCTCTGTATAAAATATTGGTGAGATACAAAGTGTCCTCACTGGCATGCCATGTTCAATGCAATATGCAGGTAATGACATTTAAGGTCATAGATAGACAGAAGGAGATAGAAACCTCTCTTGGAAGAGGAACAAAGAAAATGTGGCTTGTTTAGTCTAGTGAGAAGTAAAGACAGACTGCTCTCTCTCTCTCTCTCTCTCGGAGCATAAGGGGGTTAATCTAAGAAAAAATAGTATGAGAATGAGACATGAGAGAAGACATTGAAATTTGGGTCATAAAAACAAGTGAGTACAAGATAGCAGCCAATACAGCTAAGTAGAAAATAGAAGACAATTCTCAACCTTAACAGCAGATACTTTTTCTATCCAGGTATTCCTAAAAGAAGAAGATGGGAAAATTCGGGAGGGATTAGATGATGTGAAACTTGTGGCATGTGGTGCAGGACTCATGGACAAGGAAATGCCCTCCATGTAGGTGCCATAGTAAAGCTGTACTAAGAAAAAGAAGAGACAATTTCACCCTGCTATTGGGAGTCCTTGCCTATCAACAACCACAAACCTGCACACACAGTTCTGATGGGAACAGGGCTCTTGGCAGAACTGCATCCATTTGGGAACTTTTGTACAGCCAGTACACAGATCCCTTGAACATCTTAGCAAGGCTCAGATTTGGATTCCCTGTCCACACAGAGTCAATCTGCAGCTAAGCAAACACATTGTTATGATCCTTCTCCATTATCAGAAACAATTGCTTGCTGCAAGAAGTCATTCCATTTTCTTTTCAGTCCTACTTGGCACACAAAAAGATCAAAGTAATATTCTTAAGCAGAGAAAATTTGGAAAGAAGTCTAATCTCATTAATTTGGAGAGACCTCAGAGATCAACTATAACATAACCAATTCAAGATAGAAGAATGTAATAAAATACATTACAGATATTTCACTTAGAAGTATAGATTAGTGAGGAGGTATTATTTGAAATGTTGCAGCACAATGTTAGGGTTGGGGGAAACAGGGAGAGGTTTGCTGTATCTTTAGTGATACAGGCCTTGCTCATTCCTGGCTTCACCTCTTCTTTAAATGCAGTAAATTGAAGGTGTGCCAAGTAATTTATAAGAACAGATCCTTTATTGCTTTAGCACCTTTGAATTAATTATTT
Organism: Certhia americana; assembly: GCA_018697195.1. Taxonomy (NCBI): domain Eukaryota; kingdom Metazoa; phylum Chordata; class Aves; order Passeriformes; family Certhiidae; genus Certhia; species Certhia americana. The sequence continues at coordinate 47,525,868 of CM031857.1, read as the reverse complement.
GGGATTGATTCACCTGCTGCAGCTGTCTTTCACCTGCTTGATTAGCATGGGCCACTAAGGAAAAAACATCCAAGAAAAAACAGTACAAAGCATAAAATCAAATTACAAAAAACATACAGATGTATATTCCACTTCATTTTGATTCATGGTGAAGTCCCCACAGACTTTTCTCTATTTTCCCCCTCGCTTGCCCTGTGTGTTTAACTCACTTGCTATTTTTTAGTTAAAGGCTGTTCAAGACTCGCCAAAAGACTGTGGTATTTGGTCAAAGACTGTACAAACCCATTTGTACAGTCCTTATACTTCACACAGCGAGGTCCTGTTCTCAGCTGGATGCTCTGTGAGGTAATGTAATATAAATAGCAGCTGGAAAGTTAAGACAGAGTACTCAAACCTCACATCCAGCCTACTCCCTTTGCACAGACATAGCTCAAGCACAAAGGGCACCATCAAGCTGTGAGGGAGCTACAGATTCAAATCATTTGTGATGCTCAGGTTTATCCTGTCTAATGCTCTGTCATCTAGCTATTCAGTGGGAAGACATTTCATACTACACATCTCAGGGTCATTTCAATTTTTCTACTGTTACATGTTGCTTAAGCCAACCCAAGCTTCTGCAACAAGAGGCTAGTCCTGTATTGAAAGGAAAAAAGCTTAGAGATTCTGGAGCAAGGAACATATGCAAAAAAGAGCCCCAGTCCTGTAATCCAGAGAAGGGGTACCAAGGAGATGTTTGTGTGAGTAAACAGGTCTCCAGAGCACTGAGCATGAAGAAGTGAGACGATGAAAAATACTGCTTAAAACTGTGTGGGTGGGGACCTTAAATTTAAATCATTGGTACTAAACCTGTTTATTATTTGCTCATGTCCTATCTGCAATAATCTGCAACAACCTATCCTTTGTTTTATATTCGTAAATGTGACTCAAATCAAGATTTAACATTTGATTTACTTGTGATCCATCACTCACAACACACAGCAGCACATTGTCTTACTTAGTCTTTAAGTGTGTTTAAGACTGAAATCTCAATTGGCAATCTCCCAACCAGTCCAGTCTATTCTCTATTCTAGTGCACAGATCCAACAGGAGATGCAACTCACTTCAGACTGTTGTTACTGAAGGCCAGCATTTATAGAGTAAAGGCAATGATGAGAGGCTGGACTGGACTCCTATCACCTTTCTGCAGGCATCTACAGCTGAACTAGTCACCTTAAGTTGCTTCCACAAACAATAGAGAAAATTAAGTATTTCAAGGGCATGATTCATTCAACTCATTCTATGTACATAGTTCAGACTGAGATGAGTTGATTTTCTCTGCTGAGCTACACGCTGCCTGAGGGGTGGTTCAGACCTAGACACCTACAGTGCAATTTCTGCATCTGGGCCAGTTTTAGGCTTGAAGGTCTGAACTTCGGTCTCTGGATTCCAGACAATGTTAGTGAAGGACAAATCACTTCATCTCTGTAGAGCAGTTTCTTTTCAACAAACTTTTGCTTCCCAGGATGTAAGTATTGAATTTAAGCAAGTCATACAGGCAAACTCTGCAACCTGCTGAGAGAAAATTCTTCTTGATGGAAATTCAAGTTAAACCTGTGGCCTGAATCATCCTGACTCTTTCATATGGTTAAACTCAGGTAAATCTTGGCTCACTGTTTTGCAACAGTATTTCCTACAGTTAGAATGATGGATCCTATGGGCAGGGCTCTAGAACAGCCTTTGAAAAACAGGTTTGACTCCTTCAAGGAAAACCACCACCCAGGCTTCTGGTAGCCGAATGTAAATTAGGCAGTCAAACAGTCTGCTTTGTAAAAATACTCATCTTCTTGCAGTTCAAGAGTTTGTTTTCTGTTGCGGAGGTGACTCAGCTTGTAGGTTACCTACTCTGGACTTTAAACCACACAGAGGTTATAGCAGATTCTCTGTGAAGCCACACACTGGGAGCAGAGAGTTGCTGCACAAGGAACAGATCTAATTCTCTGGGTTATCACTGACAGTCCTATCAGCAGCATCCTGGCTCTACAGCATAGGTGCCCTCACTGGAGTAGGAAGCACCTCTTCAGTCAGAGTCAGGGTAACTTTTGAGTTACACTGTGCTAGAGCTCTGAGACTCATGCAAGTAAGAAAAACCTTTGCCAAACGCAAAGGTAACAAAAGAGAAAGAATGCAGGTTTTATTCAGCCATTCATAAGAGGTTTCTAGGTTGACTGCAACAGTCATTGTGACAAGAAACAGTGAATGACTGTACCCCTGAAGCAATTTAATAATCTAAGATACTGAGTTCAGTAGTCTCTTCTTACCTGTCTGTTCCTTTCTCAATTATGAGCAATGATATTTTTTTCCTGAAAAGTTATGTACTAGCTTTAGGGTTTGGGGTGGGTAATATGTCTAAGCACAGTGCAAAATCCAGAGCTTTCTCCCAAGCAAGAACCCTTCTCCCTCAGGACAGCGACCCTGCTTCATTTACAAGGTGCTTCTTGCTACCCCATAAATCTTACATTTTCCTTTTTGTCCCACCCCAACTTTCACAAATTCCACTACTTTCCTCTGTTTCCACCATCAGAGTCAAAAAAGACTTATTTTTCCATGCAGTCATCCACCTCCAAAACCATTTTCATCTTATATAAACTCCCCACTGTTCTTTAAACTCTTTGATTCCTGTTTTTTTTCTCTCTGAAGGGATAACACGATGTTTCTTCCCTCTCTGAGGTTCCACCAGAGATTTTCTTTTTATCAATGAATATAGGTCAGTGAATTTAGACCATTCATCCACTGGGTGATTGTTCCATTTTTCAGTAAATAAGGCAGGACATCTGTCTAAACAACACAAAAACCTAGAGGGGTTTGTCATATCAGACTGGTTTTGTACACCTTAAGTGTTAAAAGACCTTGAAGATTCAGTAACACAAAAGGTCAAAGGAAACTATGGGCATTTTAACTGAAATTATTCTTAATAAGAGCTCTGTAGATAAATCAATTTAAAAGGAACAGTTCCTTGATTGGATATGGAATTACACCAGAATTCTATGTTGGGACAAAAGTCATCATCAATCAGAATCTAATGAAGTAATGAAAGATAAAAGAGTTTAAACTTTAGTATTTCTAATATTTTGAAACTAGGAGTATTTCTATTATTATTTTAACATTTCTGATGCTAACATTGATTATGCTGACATCTTTGATTAAATTATTGACATGTCTACATGTGCAGCATAAATATTTTTAACATGGATAACCAATGCTGTATTTTTTATATGCTCATTACAACATAATAAATATTGTATCTTAGTTACAAGGTATATAAAAGTACGTCAGTGACTTCTCTTAAGAAGAAAAGATGGAGAAGTTAATCAATGCATAAGAGTCTTACATTCCATTTAAACTGCCTGAGAACAGTTACACCTAGAGTACAACCCACAGAGGATATTGTTAGTAAGGAGACTTTGACAAGCTTTGAGAGGAAAACCGTGTTAAAAAAAATAGATTGTTTTAACACCTTCTATTAACATTCACTTAATCCAGGCTCTTAAATCTGAAAATGGAAAATTCTCCAGAAAGTTCTGAAATAAATACTATGGTATACGCAGATGGTGATGTTGGGGCAGAATGCCAGCACACAGAATCGCAGTATTCGGCGAATCACAGGCAAAATAATTAATGGCATTTCTAGCAGCATAACACCCTGCAAACATACACACTGCCTCGTGGAGTACTTGTCAGCAGTATTAATCTGGGGAATAATTAGTCCCTGTAAAGTTCTTTCACACTCTTTCACCAGATGGCCAGGCAAGATCATCAGCTAAAATCCTGCTGTTTCAGCACTGGAGGAAATGCCAAGGAATGATGCTTTATGCTACCCTGTGCAAGGCCTGGGCACACTACACGATGCTCATGGTTTCGTTCTCCCAGGTACTGCATAGCAGCACAACATGCTTCACAAATCCCACCAGATCATTTTCCGAGCATCACTGCCAAGCATGCTTCACACCCCAACATTTGCAAGCCACTCTGCAGAAAGTTCTGCCATCTGCCAAGACACAGGACCTCTCCAAATGGAATTAGATCAGAATTTGTATATTTAGAAACAAGATTAATTCCAGAAGAGGCAGCATAAAAAAAGAAAAACGTTAACAGTAGCTCACAATTACAGTGGTCATCCAACCGGGTAGAAGCTCCAGCTTGACAATCAACTAAACCTTCACTTTATCACCTGACTTTGTTATCAAGCAAACATTTAAGGAACTTCCCAGTGACATACTGTTCCCACAAATATCCAGTAGTGGTTTACTCTACACAGGCTGTGTAGCTACTGATTTGATGCCAGCCTGGTAACACAGAAGCATTCAACTGGGGTAGGGCTGTCCAGCAAAAATGCATACACTGGCCTAGAATCAGACACAAGAACTGGGATATGAAAACATACCTTCTGTTTTGTTTGGGGTCCCTGTATCCTAGAGCTAGATCCCAGATTCTGGAAGTTAGAGAAGAATAGTCTTTTCTTAGAAATTCAAGGCCTGCTCAAAGACATGGATTATTCGATATCACATTTGACAACGTCTGTAAGACTCATAAGCAGCAGCACAGGGAATTCTGGAAAGTTAACACTTCTCCTTTGAACAAGGAGCGGTGAGTCTGATTCAGCTGACTAGGGGAAAAAGAAAACAAAATAGGGCTCTGAGCAGCACTGCTGTGGCTGTAGCTGAGGCAGAATTTCCATTTCAAAGCCTGGTTTTCCATGTCCTACTTCTCCCTTATAAATAAAAGCTGCAAGTTAAAACTTGGCCCAAAGAGTTCACCTGTCAGGTTTAAGAATTAAAGACGGAATCAATTTGCTAAGAAAAAATGAAAAAGGAAAAAAGATACTATTGTTAGTACAAACATATTTACAAAAAATTCTGCTGTTCTTTTGGGAAGGCTGTGGGGAAAGAGAAAGCCTTGGCTGCTTGGTTTTCAAGAGGTCAACAGCATGCCACAGCTGCATACTCCTGCAAAGACAGTGACTTTAAAAAGTCATAGAAGTTATAAAGTCCAAGATGGGTCTTCAGATGTGCTTATCTTCAGCACAAAGTCAGCTCAGTTCTGGACATGAGAAAGAAACTTCAGCTTTGCAGGTTCAGTGTTGACAGTCACCAAGTGCATGTTAAAGGAAAAAACTTGTTTTGAGCTGTGCACCAGTCTAGTCTCAGTCAGAATTAGCCTCAGCTGTCTGAAATGTCGGAGTTTGGGCTGAAGGACACAGTTCAGTCTGTCAGTGACTGAATGACGGACTGATACATCCAACCCTGCCTGGAAACGTCCAAACATTGGATGGCTTTCCAGGGAGGAGGAGTAAGCCCTCACAGAGGTTTCAGCTGTCTAGCCCCGAGTGCAAACACAGAATGTATTGATTCACCAGGACGTTCTATCAAAATCCCATGCAGCTCAACATGGTACTTCAGTCACTTGGGTGAGCTTGAACTGCAACACTCCTGCAGGAGCAGTGAACAAAGCAGAAGGGCTTTTCCTCAAAACTGCCTCCCCTGCCTCTCGCCTGTGCCCATCAGAGATGCAGAAGAACAAATACCAAATTCAAGACCAAATACCACCATGCCACTTATCTGTGAAAACAGGGAAGCAAACAGAAGGGCACACAGTGCAGGATTAAAGCTACCTTACTCTTCAGTGCAGCTTTTCATATCAGGTTACTCTTAACAGCATCCAGGCACCTTCCAAGAGTCCGTTAAGTGACATGGCTAATGTCTGTTATCTATGGTTCACTCACTCCTTCATCCTGTTTGATTATCCCATCAATACGTGGCAAGTTCCCCACTTTATACGTAGTCATGACCTTAGCTGTCTTTGGCACATTAATCAGTATGCAGCTTGCATTTTTCAATGGTACAAAGCTTTATCTGTGGATAACAAAATCTAGCAATGAGCACTGCTCCCCACCCCACAGTCACTACTAAAACACACCAAAGTAATCACTGGTAAGCTTTGGGGAGCACTGGAGATTAGGCCACGGGAGTGATCCTTTGAAGAGTCTGAACACTACAGCTGACATCTACAATAACCATCAGGGAAATCCAGGAGTTTGTTTTCTCTGCAAGAGCAATGAACATTTCAGGCAACAAAGCAGCCAAAGAGGAGATAATTAAAGAAGACTTACTGAATAATTTATTTTGTGAAAATGACGTTTAAGGTTTCATGTTGCTTATTTAAGGAAAATGTCAGCACTTCAATGGAAGTAGTTGTTTTCTGAAGATACAGACACGTGAGAAACACTAAAATATTAAGAAGCGTATTAGAAAACAGCGATTACATTTTAGGAGCATTAAAAAAATAGTCATGACAGCTCTGCTGTATTTTGTAGCCATCCTGCTCAAGACAAATATTTGTTAGTACATTAGCCTGACTTGCAACATTTTCTATAACATGCAGAAACTTTAACAGGCCAATTGTAAAATCGGAATTGATTTCTCTAGAAAGCTCCATTTTTGACTTTGTTATTGTTCTCCTACGACACAATAGGTACGGTTCTCAGCAAATATTTAGATTATATTCGACCAGCTAAATTGTCAAACAACATTATGGTCACCTTACAAACAGGGAGACAGTTAAGGCAAAGATGCAAAAATGTTTTCTTTGCCTCTGTCTTCATCACTGATGACAAACTAAAAGGGTACCAGTGCCCTGAGCTGGATGACCACGGCTGTGAGAATAATAAACACTCAGTGAGCCCTGAACTCTTGTCAAGATCCAGCTCAGGCCATGCTGTAAGAGTGCAAACCAATACATGTGAGAGTCTGGAGCAGAGAGCAGTCCCCAGCAGTGTGTTTCTCCTCTCAATTTAGTTCCATTACAAGAGACAGTGGATGCTGGAGCAGTTGACATTTGCCCACTTTACCTAAAAAAGGGAGATGACTGTAAAATACATCAGCAGAGAGATCAGTCTCACCTAACTTTCCACGGGGTAGACTGTACTGTAGACACTACACCTAAGTTTTTCACGATTAGGCATTTAAGATTAGCATTTGCACCTATGTCACAGTCTTCGGGCAGAAATAATCCCTGTAAAAGTCTAAAATAATCCTTGTGAATCTAACTCTAGATAAATACTGCAATGTCTGTGCACTGACTGAACAGAAATGCAAGCAACTACTTCCAACAGGAACTTCAATATGTGCCTGCAGCTAAGCATGACAAATGCCAGCCAGGAAGTGATGGGGTTTATTAGCCAGCCTCACTAGGAACAGATTTATTGCTTACTGTAGCTGGAGCCCAGGAGAAAAGGAGACTATGGCCTGTGATGCCTTGTGCTGATGGTTGTGTTGGAACTTGCTGTTCGCCCCCAGCCCAGAAAAATACCTGCTAGGTCTGACCAAGCTATTAGCAGAACACTAAGTTGGTAAAGATGAGGCACTGACTGAAATGGAAAGGTTTTAGAGATGGAAGAAAGGACAATAAGTCATCACAGTACTTTCGAAATAATCTCAGTTCCTCTCCAGCCAGCAGCAAAAAGTTAGCAGAAAAGAATGTCAGGAAAAGAGGCAAAGGGAGATGAGAAGAAAAAGCTTCAGCTCCACCAGACATCATTTCCTTGATTAAAGAAGGCCTTCTTAGGCCATCAGACAAAACACAGTCTTGGCTACACGAGCCCTTAGCATTTCCCATGACACTAGGTAGGCAGAACCCCTTCTACCTGTCTCATGAGGTCAGGATCACAGGACCCTTTCAGTTTTTCCCTGCTCCTTTAGTCAGAGGACCAGGACAGACCAGGATTATTCATCAGTTTTCAAAACGAGCTACCTTTGAGGGAAAAGGAGATTACCTTTTGCAACACAACAGCTGCAGATAGGAATTTACATAAAATAATACTTTTAAGAATAGTGAGTGGGGGGAAAGGTTACTTCAAGATTATGAGCAGAAGATAAAGATCTTTTGTCAGATGAAAAACTGATTTTTCCCCTTTATATCCATAAATTTCATGTTAATAGGAAAGGAGATATGATGCCATGGAATAAGGCATCTTCCCATCATGTCTAATTACTCATACCTAAAATGAAGCTTCCTAATTTGGTTTGGGGTTTTTGTTTGCTTTTGTTTTGCTGGGAGACTTATCATATGAATTATCATTGCTTATAATTTTTTTTTTTTTTTTTTTTTTTTTTTTTTGAAAATAGGAACTTAACAATTTCAATTGCATGTGACTATTAGAATAAACATCTGATAAAACATGTGGTTCTTGTTAGGTACACTGATTCTTTTAGCTGAAGATTTTTTTTTTCTGGAACATGTAATAGTAGTATCTGTATTTATTGTAGAATAAATTCAGCAATGAATGGCATAAAATGAACAGAAGAGTGTAGTCACAAATCATTCAGTCACACATTTTACTCATTTGTACACTGTTTATCTTCTGGTATATGTCACAAGAAGTAATCATTTAAATAAACAACTTCTTTAGTAGGTAATAAAATGTTATTGAGTTTCCAGTCTCACAACATGTGCTACAGCTATAAATCAGATTATTCTAAACTTGTACTGATTTGGAGCACTAGGAGGCCTTTTAGAAATGCCACAATTGAAAGGGAGGCACTGGATTTTTGTTTCTCTATAGCGTCTGTCTCTGCAGCACTCCCGAGAAGGCCATGGGTGTCTGGAAACATGCCCATGCTTTTTCAGCTACATCAGCTGTTATAAAATGCAATACTATCTTTCCTGCAAACCTTGCCTAACTTTTATATTGCCCAATTTTTTAAATGAGTATAAACCACTTTCAGATGTCAGTTATGGTTATTGCTGGAAGTGTTCTGCTGTAAATTACCAAGTGCGGTGCACTGGGAAAATCTGCCAAGAGGTGATACAAAAATGACTTTGATCAACACTGGCATCCCAGATGCAGAAGAACAAAGCAAGAAAAAGAGCCTTTCTTATTGTGATAACCTCTCTGGTTTTGAGGTGCATTTGGTGCCTCTCTCTAATGAGAGATGATCGCCTACCACTGACACTGCCACCCTCTGCTTCTAGGCTCCTTGAGGAAGAAAAGGTAGGAGTCAACTCCCCCTTTTTACTGATCTCTCTGCTACAGTATTATCTTTTGATGAAGATGATGGCATCTGTGCGGGAGACAGGGGTGTTCCTGATCCTGATTGACTAAGTTGGTCAGTAACTTCCTTTGTTGAATCTGTCTTCAGCTCATATCCTTTACCCTGCAGAGAGTGTGTGGTCCCAGGAACGTAAGGACTTGATGCTTTAGGGAAGGGATTTTACAGCTCTCTAGGATGTGTGAAACCCTCCTGATAGCTCAGCGGATGCATCAGGGTGATTAATGCTGCATGCTACCACCTGAGAACATCTGCACAGAGACAGGGAGATGTCTCATCTGTCCCTTTCAGACAGTATCATCTAGACAAGGAAGAGGTTAGTGTACTTTGGACAACACCTTAAGCAAGGGGAGTCCCACATCAATCCTATAAAGACCTCTAGAAAAAGCTTTGCATTAAAAACAGTATATTAACTTCCCTCTGACTCTAGCTCACAGCATGCCTGAGAATCCTACACAGCAGCAAGTGACCCAAGCAAGAAGAACACAGCACCAGTTCAGAGTAAAGTTGGACAAAGCAGTTACCAAAAATCTAACTTCTCAGATCTGTACTGGATAAATGACGATGAAATTCCTGTTCATATCCTCATATTTTCTGCTCCTTTTATTCAAAACAAGGCAGAGTTATACCATATTTTATGAAATCCTAATTCTTTCTACACAACAAAAAAGGAACTTTAAAACTGTTTCAAAATCTGAAATACCACTGGACACTCACTGACACATAAGGATTCCAAATTTTGACATACAAGTCTACTTTTAGCCACACTTAAACAAATGAGAAACTCTCCTTAGAAGCTGTTAATACACAGCTAAATTCTCTGATCTCTGCACAGTGCTCAGGAGGTTTGGCAAATCATGGTTTGGAGTCATCTTCGCTGAGCTGGCCCTGTGCAAACACACTCAGTCCAGTGTACCTGGGGGTAAAATTTCTTAGAGGGTTTCGGCACAGATTTTTCCATTAGTCTCTCAAGAAAGACTAGATCATCTCTCCTATGAACACAGGCTGAGAGAGCTGGGGTTGCTCAGTCTGGGGAAGAGAAGGTTCTGGGAACATCCTAAAGTATCCTTTCAGTACCTAAAGGGGGCCTACAAGAAAGCTAAAGGGGGACTTTTTACAAGGGCATGTGTTGATAGGACAAGAGGGAACAACTTTAAACTTAAATCCATTACACATGGTGGGGCCCTGCTCTCCTAGAGATGGCTGGACACCTGCCTCCCCAGAGGGAGCAGTGAATTCATTCCTTGTTTCTAGTTATTAGTCTTTCAATTCTCTCCCTGATCCCACTGGTGGCAGAGAGGGTGCCTGGGGTTAAACCACAACAATGCTCCAAGTGATTAGGAGCTAACAATGTTTTGCTCTCTACAATGGTCAAGTTCAACAATGATTGCATCAGAGGCCTCTTGTAAATTCAGGGCTATTCTAGGAACAGAAACAACAGAGATTATGAAGCAAAAGACAATTTCAGAAAGAAAGAAGAATATACCAGGCAAAGAAGACAGCTGAGGAAATGACATGTGGCAGATGCTGGCCATGAGGCTCACTCTCAGGTACACTGGAGATACAATAGAAGACCAACAGTAAAACTATGGAGTATTAGCTCTATTAACCTAGATGAATCCCCAAGACTCTCTTGGGAGGTCACTAATCTTTGGAAACTGCATACAGAAGTTGGAAAGAGGAGATATTAACACCAGACAAATAGGACTCATTGCCTGGAAGACTATGAGTACTGTTTTGGGAACCTGGAAAAGCTTTATCATAATCTCTGGGGAAATCCCTGTTTTCATCATGATTTAGATTAAAGCTTTAGTACCTGGGAAATTACTTCTCCTTCTCAGACCAAGATTTTTTCTTAATGCATTTTTATTGCTGTGTTGCTGATAAAGGAACTTGGCTTTTTTTTTTTCATCCCCATTTCATGTTATAATCCTTCTTTACAATTGTATTATTATTACTTATCTATGTCACCCTTGTTAAAGTAGAAAATGAAAAACTTTATTAAGAAAATTACAGTAATTAAACTTGTACATGAAATGGAAGACTTCTAACAATTCACTGCACTTCCATATGCAATCTGTTGCAACAGTTTTTTGAGCAGGGAATGACAACAGGCATCTGATTTTCCTGGAAACATTAACCACAAACTATAAGCTGCTAAAAGTTTTCAAAGACCAGAAAGGGGAAGGCTATCTTTTCTTATACCTCACATCCATTTCTTGTAACTGAGGTTCAACTCTATCAGGGCCAGACTGTAACTTTTTTCCAGTCTAAGCAGAGTCTCATTCTTCAGGCAGTCCCGTTTCATTTATTTATGGAGTGATGTCTTGTTGAATGCACTGTTGGCAGGATCTGACTCTGCACAGATAAATAAGTTGCCCCATACAGCTACAAATGTCACTGTCACACAATGGAAAACATCCCAGGTTAGACATATGTACTATGACCAACACATCAAGAACTTCTACTCCCCTTCTGCTGACTGATTGAAGAATTATACCCATGAAATGGAATGATTTACACAATTGCATTGCCTCTTGGCTAGAATAAGCTTTTGACAGCCAGAAGGTCCTGAAGGATGTCTGCTTGAGAAATAAATATGATGTAATTTTATACACAGCATGACACACAATCAAGATGAAATGATCCTTAGATAATTCTTCCATACAATCATTTCAGGAAGACTATTTTAATAATGATATTTTCTTTTTTATTAAGTTCTTTGGACTATATTTTCAGATAATGAACAATTGCATCCAGGAGAAGTAGTTATTGTCAAGTTAATATTTTATTAATCCTTTACCTGGGGCCAATATCTTAAAAAACCAGAGGAAATAGCTCTCACAAATATTCAATTCTGAAGGCCTTTCCCAGTCTAGACTTCCACAGTATCTCATTATTACAAATGCTTATCTCCCACTTTTAACAGTCCCTGCTTGGTTATGCCGGTGTTTCACTTGTTTTCTTCTCCCTTTTTCCTCCTCAATCATACTCCTCCATTTTTGCTTCCCTTCAAAAAACAATAGTAAAGGGAAGTCTTAGGATTGGCAAGTATGAATATAAACAGATAACAGCATTTTAAAATATATGAGTCTTTCCAGTCTCAGTCAAAGCACCATGCCTGCTTAACAATAGGGATAACCCATGTCCAGGACTGAGCTGATGGGCTACCAGTGGAGCACACTCCACCCTCATCAATCAAATATTCCACTTCCCCAGCAGTGATTAGGATGAAACAGTACTGAGAAAAAGCCTAGTCCCTGTGTTGCCAAAGTTGCAAGCTTAAAAATAGCACAGGTTTTTGCTTCATGTCTAGACTTTTTTTCTGAAGTAATGGCACATTGATGTCAGTGTTGCCAAGAGTAAAAACTTCCATGTGACATTCAGAAACTGGTTCTGGAACAATTTAATTTCATCTTTTATGGCATGCTTCTCCCAAAAACCCTCTTCATGGAGGTAGGATTAGTGATTAAGAGACGTGGAGGGTGGAACACATATGTCTGTGAAAACTGGAATTAATGTGATTATGCTAAGCAGAACGTATTCTGGGCATCAAGTGGTTTGCAAAGATTTAAGGAAATGTGCCCCAAGCATAGAATATCTTCTCTGGAAAATAAAGCATGATATTCAGAGAAGGCTGGGATAAAGAGGTATTTTATGGGCAAGCAGAGGAAAATCAACTGTCACTTTATATGAAACACCTTCCCTTTTTTCTGCTCTTTTAATCTCCACCATAATAAAGCAATTATAAGAAATTTATGATTCTGAAGTGTTGTTAGTGCTGTATTTTTTCCTCATTGAAAAAAAAAACAAAAATAAAGGAAACTGAAAAAAATTAGAACACAAGCAGATAATGGACTGATCAATGCATAAGAAGTCTATAGGGCATGAATATTATCAGTTGCTACTCATCTTAATACTCCAGTATCAGATTTAGTTCTGTGAAGAGATTGTTCCTTAGAGGATATAAGGAATCCCAAAATATTTTTCAAAGTCCATGAAATGTCACTGTTTTGATGTTACCATTTGACAGGTTTCATGGAACATGAACTTAGCCAGAAGGGCAAACAGCCCATGATGCCAATAATTCTGATTGCTTTGGAAAATACGTACACCCAGACCTGTGTACAAGGGTTTCCTCAGTGAGACAAATCATGTCTTTTATTATTACACACATGATCACAAAAGAATTCTGCCTTTGCTTATGCCTGCTGCTCACCTTGTTCTCACCCAACCCACAAGTCCTGCAAGCGTATCTTATGTCCTACACAGTGACACATTACTGCATTTCAGTGTTGTAGCATGGTGGTCTGTTGTGACACACCAGAAGAGTGAAAAGTAGGACAGGTTATTTGCAAGGTAACGTGGCTTTTAAGAAACTAAGCTGTTGCAATTTTTTCACTTCATGGTGTCTCTAAATGCCACAGTTACCTTTCATGGCTTACACAAGCAATTCCTCTCACGGTGCTCCAAGGCATTTCTGCACCGTGGAGACTACTCCAAGCAAAAAGCAAATGTTCAGTGATTCATAATGTTTTGTCTTCAGAAAATAGACAAAAAAAATCCCTTCACCTTGGTCACAGGATGACCAAGCATACACATGAATAAACTCTATCTACTGGTTTGGTTTTAGAGCCAGAGTCAAAGCAACTACAAGATACAAGATATTCCCAAACTATAGAAATTTGCACCTAAGTAATGCTAACAGAAAACAACTGTACATATGTCAGTGTGCATATTTGTGTTGTTTTACTCCATTACAGAATTTAAAGTATTCAAAACTGTGGTCCAGATATATTTGGTTCTGGGGAGAACATACCCACCCTTTCTGTGCACAGCAGCACTTGTAGAAATACTGCTCAGTAATGCATAAATGTCACATGCAGAATCCCACATATGCAACAGCAGAAATAACCTGCACCATCTGCACTGTCAAGAAGTTGCCTTCAGAAAAAAACCCCAAAACAACTTACCCAAGCATTTGTGCACAAAGTATAGCAGAAAACTACACAGTGTTTAAGACAGTGTGCTTAGTAGTGACTAATTATTTTGCATTGCATATTCAAAACTTCTTTGACCAAAAATATTTGTCATTCTTTTTTATAATGAGAATTACAAATATGGATGTCTACTGGAGGTGTGGTACAATAGAGAATTCTGAATATTTTCTTTATTGAGAAGATAAAATTAGGCAATTAGACCAAACTACACTAGCACAACTGAAAAGCTGAGTAATTTTCATAGCACAATCGATTTCTTACCACATGGTGCCATTTAAGGGATTAAAACAACTCACCAGGGTAATATCAAACTTGATTAGAAGCCAAGGGGCCTGATTGTTATCTCCATTAAGCCAGACAAAATGTAATTGACACCAGCAACTCTCAATTTTCACCAGTATAACTAAAAGGAAAGTCAAGCACAGTATCTTTTGCTTGGGTAAATCATTTTCAGATCTATGAGTGATTAGCACTTTTTGTTTCAGACAGTGTCTCTGGTATTTTCACAGCTAGGTGTGCTGATATTTCATGGGCTTAAGTGCCTTCATATAAAGAACAATTCACACGGCAAACAAAAGGAATATCTTATGTAAACTTGGAGAAAACCTTTAGCATAATCAACATGCCAAGACCTTTGCCTCTCCACAAGTAAACATCTAAAGATAATGGGAGGAAATTTTCCAGACAGTGTACATGGGAGGAAGTCAGATCTGGGCACCTTTTTCAGGATCTCCTGAGATAGGTGTCACAAATCACAGTCAATAGATACTTCAGGGCTGGATTCATCTGAATTCAGACATCTACAATGCAGGTAAAAAAGCACAAGGCTATTGGCTAAACTACCTCTGTCCACAGTGATTAAAACAGTGACTTAGTAACAGAAGGATTTATCTCATCTTACATAAAAACTGTCACATATATGAATGCGTCCCCAAAACTGAATATTTCTCCTCTTGAGATGGAGGAGAGGGACTTCAACCAGAAACCTCAGAATTGTATTTAAACTTGAAAACAGAAGGAGCCAGAATCAGTTGAAATGTGGATGAGGTATAATATGCATTGAAGATGAGGTAATCTGGGGTTATTCACCTCTGCTGGTGCACTGCTGCAAGGAACCCTTGCAGAGCAGATGTTCCCTGCAGAAATAATGAGTGTCCATAAAAAAACAAACAGCATGTCATTACTTCTCAGCCTGACTTCCAATTTTCTTTGCTCACCACTAATATACCTGCCAGCCTACCTTCTCCATTTTCTATAAGCTTATTTTCCTTTTTCTTCTAGTTTATTTTTATCATCTACTGAGTATCACAAATGACAGGTAGAAAACCCATTTATTTACCTATATGAATATACCTTTATAACTTCAAACATTGACAGATGATTTGGTTCGAAGACAAACTTCCATGAAAAATTTTGTCTAAATTAACACTCTGTAAGAGTAATATAAATGTTTATACAATTTTAATTATATTTCAGTCAAGGCTTTCTCTAAACAAATAAACATCTATAATTCACACCTTGGAGAGGCTGAATACCACTTGAGAAGATGGTTGTAAACTAAAGTAAAACTGATTAGACAACTTTCCTTCTCAGCGCTGAGTCCCCAGAAGGAAAACCACCTGCACATGAAATTCAGAATGATTCAGTTCTTCCAAAGGGAAGCACTGTGAGAAACAGCTCTGCCGTACCAGGCAATTTAAAGCCAGCAGCATCCAAGGGCTCAGCTGAGGAAAGTCCCAGAGCCTTCCCTGGAAGGGGAGAGGCTGGCAAACTGAACACCCTTCCCAAAGAGGGGCTGAAAGCAACAGGCTGTGCACCCCCAGCTTTGGTCCTGTCCTGAGCACAGGCCTGGCCCCTTTGGCTGCTGAAGCCAAATTTCTGTGCAGTAGGTGACATGTCCAGGCGGAATCCTTCTAGGAAATATTAGTGGTAAAAGGGTAAGTATTTCAGGCATCAGCCTTCAGAAAGCACCTGTGTGACACGTTCACTAGTGTCCTTCTCTGCAGCTTCTGGCTTGGCAGAGGAGGTTGGTGTCTTGCATGTAATTTTTGTCCTTCTTGGATCAAAATATGCACAATATACAAAAAGAAGAAAGAAAATCACATTTCAGTCAAGATGTTAGCAGCTAAAAAAGCTATTACAGCAACTGGAAACCATGAAGATTTAATCTGCTCTGATCATGCTCTGTCCTTCCACTCCTGCTGCTGATTAGACATCACAGGCACCATCTTCACAGAATAACAGAATGAAATCCCTCAGGAAGTCATACTGCTTCTCCCGTAGGAACAGACAGAAATTTTCTCCAGACCCATGACTCCCCACTGGTTAATTACATCTCAATAGTGAGGCACAATAGCACAACTTTTAACTTCTTTTATCTTATTTCTCCTGGCCAAACTGGCTGCAAACCGCACCCCAAGAATCTGCAGCACCAGAAAGCAGGAGGAATGGACACCTAGGTGATCCTGGACTGAATGAGGCACCCCAACCAAATTTTCACATATGCCATGATTCCAAGCAGGAAACCTCCATGCTGGCAAATTCAGAAGAAAAACTCCCTATTTTCTCAGCTGGTTTTCATTTCTGATGCCACAGTGATGATTGCACTTGGTACACGCAGTGGCATGTCTGCTGTCACATGCTGCTGTCGCTAGCACAGCAACCCACAATCAATGCGAGGCTAAAAAACCTCCTGAACTGTGCAGTTCAACAAAACAGCAGGTCCTTTGGATACCACCTATAACTGTAAGTGAACAATTTCAGTAATGGTTATGTCAATCCTTCCTAGAAGCAGTACTAATGGGCCACAAATAACAAAATGAAGTTCAGCTGTTAAAAGAATACAACAATCTGTTGAAGGAAGGGAAGGGAAATTATTGTCATAAAACATTTTTATGGCCTTGTGAATCCTGTACTGCACTGTACAGAACAGAGATCACACCTTGTCCTGCCCTAAATTTCTTGCTGTAGCTAAGACAACTCCATCAGTGTAAAAGAAGCAACATAGAGTTCAGTGGTGAGACCTCCAATCGGGATGGATTGGTTACTAGGTGTTGCTAAATAAGAGAAATTCTGTTGGTACAAAGGGCAGGATGGCTGTTGTGGTTGTGGAAGATTGTCTGACACAGGAACTCAACCACGAACAGAGACAATGGGGAATATCCCAACAAATAGCAGGGGCTCTTTGTTCCCAGAAATGCCACTGTTTTCTTGACTGAGTCAGGATCTAGGGAACATCACTGGAGCTCCTAGGAACACCATCACGAATTCCAACACCATCATCTCCTCCCCAGACCACTTATCCCTTCTCATTTCTGCCTGGTGTATTCCAGCAGCAGTGTATCTGCCTAAGCTAGGAGTTACTGAGCCTTTAGGGAAAGCTTTTCCATCCAGCACTGGGCCTGAGGCCTCATCCCAGGGTAAGACAAAAATGACACATAGCAAGCATATGCAAGTAGTTCATAGTATCAGTTCACGACACCTATGTAGAAAGCCCTTTGCAGGAACAAAATCCCATGCTATGAAAGGATCCACATTCTGCACCCCCTCACCCCCCCATCAGTTTATTCTAGATGTTTCATACCACATTTGCATAGAAGCTCTCCTTTACTGGATGCTTCTTAGACTATTTGCAGACCATCTTTCACAGAATATTACTTGGATTATCTATCTGAAAGTCAAAATGTGGATCCTACAATATATCACAGGAAATTGCATCTGTGAAGTAAATAATTCAATGTTTTCTGGAGGAAAAGATCATTATCCTTGAGGAAAGCACACAGAAGTACACACCTGACAGAGCTCATCTAGACTCCTTTAGGATGTTTCATTGCTTAATATAAGACTGCTGACTGGCCTTCCTATACCAACTTCGTGATTTCAGATATAGAAGAAAAAGCAGATTTAAGATTTGCAAACAGAACACATTACAAGGAGGCAAACCTCTCTAACTTCTCCTCTAAGGCATTCACAGCCTAAAGCACCAAACTTCAAGTACCAACAGAGTGAAATCTGACAGCTTGTTTACATTATGAGGTTCATATGCATCCATATCTTTGCACAGACAAAAAGATACTCTGTCTCTTATAAGAACTCTTCCCAACAAGGAAATCCAAATCAAGCAATCGTCTCTTCTCTATCACCACTTTGAAAGACACTTAGGAAAGATTTTCGTTTTTCTTCCAGAGACCTCTATTGATGCACCTTTATGGGAAGAGCATTCCAGCAGCACATACATCTCATGGTCCTCGTTTGCCACGACAGAGGCATGGTCATGTTCACTGAGGTGACTGGTAGGTGCTTGCTTGTGTTACACCACCTCCCTCACAGTGCTAGTTATTCCTCCTAGGAATTTCTCCTATTTTACTACAGTACTTCTAATACAGCATCAAAAACATGTACACTAATACCAGGCTTGGAACATGCGGGACACATGTCTAATTCTTATGTTCTGGGGTTTAAGACTTCCTATTCTTCTCCCTGCTCACATATTTCACATGGCTCAATTAAATGGCAGAACGGGATACTGCCAAATATTTCTTTCTCTCTGAAGAGACAGCTATGTAAAGAATGTTGTTACCCTAGCCACATTTCATCACAAAAAATGAATACCTATAATTACAATATCTGTGATTATATAATATCAGACACAGGAAAAATAAGCACTCCAACATTTTGAGGAAAAAATTGTAACCTGTATTATCCACATTCAGGCTAAAAATGCTGGATCTTGTCCCAGCCTCAGAAATGAAATATACCCATCCGTAATTGAAAAACAAATGAATCTGATTATAATCTTACCATACTCTAGCTCTTGCATTCTTCAGCTATGTGGCAAACAGATGGAAAAATCCCATTACATGCACCAGGAGAAAAATTTTTAAGGTATCTCTGCAAACATCAGTTATCTTTACATGTAAGATATTTCTGGCCTTGGAGGTTGAGTCCTATTGCATTACATCTGTGAAATATCTGGCCATTTGTTCATAATGCATTTTGACACTGGCAGTGGACTCGCTGATCAAAAGTACTGCTGGGTTTGTGGGTTTGCCTTCACATTCAGATGGTGGCAACCCTGGCTCCCTTTTCACCTGATGTCATTTGTGAGGGTTTGAAAGCTGGTCCACAAGGAGCTGAGCAACCGGTTTGGAGGTGGTAGTGGGGACACACCTGCAGTTATCCAGAGCCTGGTGGGAGGCTATATAAAATGCCAAAATCCCCTCCAACACCTGAGAGGGTGCACCTGAAAGCACCATCCCACTTCACAGCAGCTCCCTAACACCAGGCTTGGGCAGATACATCCTTCCTGTAACAGGCCAGGCAGAAATGAGAAGGGATAATTGGTCTAAGGAGGAGATGTTGCTGCTGGACCTCCTGATGGTGTCCCTGGGAGCTTCCAGTAATGTTCCACAGGGCACGAGTCAGCCAAGAAAACAGTGGCATTTCTGCAAACTAGGAGCTCCTGTTATTTGTTGGGATATTCACACTATTTTCTCCAGATAGTGCTCTATCTTCTTGTAGCTTGTTGGGCTGTGGTTACCCTTGATGGGCAGGTGTGTAACACAGGGTGTGCTATCATTTGCCCTCAACTAGAAACCACGGGCTTCCCTCTCACTGAACAACATGAAAATCTGTCAGTTGGCTCTTTCTCTGTAAGTTACCAAGATGCCTTTACATTACTTGTATATAGCCCTATTGATTTTTTTAGTGCTTAAATGCTTTAAGAAAATCAATGTTTCAGCAAATAGAGTGGAGCAGAAGTATCATAGAATCCCATTTGCCATTCCACCATCAGAGATCATGGTTAAATTAAAGGAAATAACATGTACAATGTGGGATGAAGGATTTAGAGAAAAGCTGCAGAAGACACAGAAAATGTGCGAGTGGAGAGACATGAAATTAAAAGCAAAATAGAAAAAGATACGCTGAAGATAAATATAGTGGCTGTGGATATGACTTAGTTAATTTTAGCAATCCAAAACTTAGTTGTCTAGTCCAAGATAATCATTTTAGCTCTCTGCATGTACTGAATAGAGAGCAGGACCCATCTCCACAGAGGATTCAGCCTAAGGCAAGACAATGCATCACACATTCCTTCAACTACCCCAAAGTCTACACTCAGACAAGATGCATAACTTTTGTATTTAAACAGCACTGGACTTAATATAGGATCATGCATAATTTTGAGTGTTCTACCTGTTTAATAGAGGCCTCCTAACTCAACATTTTTTGTTTTGAAGATAAGGATAATTTGGGTTTTTTTGAAAAATATGACATTTCTTCTGTCAGAGGAAAGATTTCCTTATAATTGCTTATCAGCAGGTCCTGTTCTGAATAGCCAAATAATTTATGAGCACAAAACCTTTGCTTATTTATTTGTTGTATTTTATTAATAATGGGCCAAACACATCACTAGCACAATCTCACGTATAGCCATTCACTTCAAAGTTGCTACATAAATTTACACAGCAGGGAATTAGGCCAGATTTGACTATAGTCAAAATGCTTTATTACTAGTCAGGTCAGACAATAAATCAGATCTTATGTTTGCAAAGTACTGCAATTTGTGTCTAATGACTGGAAGAATTGGTATATAAAGTAATTATGAAAACTGGAAAGCAATCATCTCCTAGATGTGCAAAACCTTATCTAAAATTCTAACTTCAAAAGAGAAAAAAGGATGGCAGGTGTAAAAACAAAATCTTGCTCCTTCCCTTTATCTGTAACAATTAACTACCAGTCTGGGCCCAACAAACCAGCCAGTTTTCCATCCAAGAGTGTATCCCAAGCATGATACAAAGATTATGCTGCATCAAGCTGTATTAAACAGCTCTCGTGTATTACACCCACCCTCAAACTGAGCCTCTGCATGCTACCTCTGTATTGAAGTTGCTGACGTACCAGGCATTGTCCCTTTACCAGTCTCCATGCCTGCTCATAGCTGGAAACCAGCAGCCAGGCAGGAAATGCATGAAGATGTGCCCCAGTAAACTTCAGCTCTTACTCCTACCAGGAGTAGGGAATAGGCTTCATGCCTGCTATGTCCTTCTCACACATACCAGGAGTTCTGGCATATCTCATATAAATAATGACATTCCTTTGCTCCAAGACCCCGAACATTTCTGACACCCACCAACCACTCTGAATTTCCTCAATGGCCTTGCCGAATTTTAGTACACAACCAGTTTGCTAAGTTACCATTCTTTTTGCATTGCTCATAACACATTGCCAAAAAGATAAGCAATATGATCATATATACACCTTCTAATTAATACTCAAGTGTTCTAAATAATTTGCCCAAAGTGCCAGTCACAAAGTAGGACAAACTTTTACAGCTAAGTTTCAAAAAAATCTAATTATTTCCCTTCTGCATTTTAAGTGATGAGTCTACTGCACATATCTGCAAGTGACCTATTATTTCCCACAAAATAATCACAGCCCAAAGGAAGTCCCCAAAGACAAAACACACATGGGATGTCTAGTCCATCTCTTTCAGAATTAGAACAGAGAATAGAATAGAAATGAGATTTTCTGACTGTGAAATAGGTGAGCTTTCACAATGTTACCCAAGCTTGTTTCCCTTGCCTTCCCAGAAATCCCTTATTCACTACTGAGATGTAGCACATGAACTTCCAGGAAGATGAGCCTTCCCTCATAGGAAGCTAGGTGCGGGATCAGAAGTTGGTTTATAACAGACACCTAGCTTCAATTTCAATACAACTGTTTGTTTCTTGTGAAATGACTAATATTAATCACCTAAAGTGAGATGGCATAAGAACACTTAGATATTCAAAAATACTTTTATTTTACAATCTCTTCTTTAGTTTGTACATCTAACAAACAGTGGAAGACATAGAAAGCTTGCTGGAAAATATGGGTTACTGCCCTACCAGTGCAAGTCCAAAAACAAAGCATGGGCTACACATAAACTGGATATCATATTTTACAGTTATAAGGTAGCGTAATTTCTGGAGGTATCCATTAGACTACGTGGAATCTAGTAGCTGTCTGCAAGGTGCACCTTGCATGCCTCCTGGATTACTTACTATTTGGTTTCTGCTGAAGATGCTCCTTGGGGAAGACTCTTGTCCTGTTCATCAGAAGCCTTCAAAAGACATCAAAATAGGAAAAAAAAATAACAATTCACTCTAGGTCAGTAAGAAAGTTCTTTGAATAGCTATTAAAATGCAAGTACTGTTTTTTCACACAAGCACCAGTCTAGATTGCATTTGAACTACCTTTTCTATAAATTTCTATTTTCTAGCATAGATTTTCTATTAATTTCATTGCCTGAGTTGCAGCTTGTGCTTCATCACAAGCTTTGGGCCAGTGCAGTGCTGGGAGAACTGAACACTCCATGAGCAACTTTCAAATGTGGATGTGTTGCTTCTGTGGCCAGATGAAGTTCCAGGGTTTAAAAGTCAGTGAAAATGAAATTTTCAGCTCAGAGGATTAGTGACTCCAAAACACTAAAGGATGCAATCTTTAGGACAGTGACCTGTTGACAGCTTAAGTGTTGTGTGCCACAGAGGGTGTAGGTAAATAACACTTTCTAATTTCTCAGAATTGTTTTGATAGGGAAATTACACATGCTTTGGAAATTCTATTGACCATGGAAATTTTTGTATAACCTCTCTTAGGACAGTACAGATAAAAAGCAATATTAGATTAAATACTCATAAAGTATTCTGAGAACACAATAAATAAAGTAACCTCTTACACTGTTATCTGTTTGGTATACTTTTCTTTACTCATTTGTTTAGAGTACAAGTAGGGATGAAAATTGACTATTTCTTCAAAAGAGAATTCTGAAAACATAAATAGAAAGTTATATTTTAGTATGCAGTTAAATGTTTTCCCTTTGCTTTATCTTACTATTTGCAGATAGATTTCTTTATGACATACTTTTCCTGAATCTTGCTAAATTCATGCTCAAGACAGGGGTGAGAGGAGGCATATATATGACTGATATCCCAGAAGAATGAGATTTTGGCTGTGAAAATGTGATTAGACTGATCTCTCCCCATCCAGAAAAAAAACTGCATTTATAAATCAAAGTTACTATATAATTTGGTTACAGGCATTCAATGGAAAAACAATCCTCATTGTCAGTTATATATTTCCATTTATATTTTAAAAACTATTGATTCTGAGGGATAAGGAGGGTATCTCTCTGTGCTTCATTATTCCAAGTGACACATGACAAATTATGTTTTTCCATGGACTTTCATAGAGTCTCTTTTAGAGAAAACTCTTTTCCTTCGGTGCTCAGCTGTTAATCCATTTGTTTTAGTGGAAGAGATGCTATAGCAGAAGAGGAAAAAAGTGCCCGTGAGCATGTTAATCATGGAGTGATTGATGCTGCCTTTACAAGGAAAGGTTAGACAACATCCTCAGCAGTTTTCACCACTATTTACAACACAGTGCCAGTCATCCAAACTAAGGACTGATCAATGCAAAAACTTCAAATTAATTCAGTAAGAGTCCTCTGAACGTAATGGCAAGTCTGATAGCATTCATCTATTTTTTATTTCCCCTCCCTCTTTCAGCACATTGCTGAAGTCTGAAGACATCTGAAACTTATGAGATTCTAGAAAGAGATTAAGTTATTAGAGAATATCCAAAGGAGGGCAATGAAGATGGTGGAGGGTCTGGACGGGATGCTGTATGAGGAGCTGCTGAAGTCCCTTGGTCTGTTCAGCCTGGAAAAGAGGAGACTGAGGGGAGATCTCATTGCAGTCTGCAACTTTTTTTGTGAGGGGAAGAGAAGGGACAGGCACCGATCCCTTCTCTGTGGTGCCAGTGACAGGACCTGAGGGAATGGCCTGAAGCTGTGTCAGGGGAGGTTTAGGTTGAATATTAGGAAACAGTTCTCCCAGAGGTTGGTCTGGCACTGGAACAGCTCCCAGGGGAAGTGGTCACAGCACAAACCTGACAGAACTCAGGAGGAATTTGGACAATACTCTCTGGCACATGGGGACTCTTATGGAAGGTCCTGTGCAGGGCCAGGAGTTGGACTCAATGAACTTAGTGGGTCCCTTCCAACTTGACATATTCTGTAACTCATGTCAGACTACCAAAGACAGCTTCTTGCCCTGGCTCCCTGCACACATCCTTTCTCATACTGGCATCAGCCGCTACAAAACTCACCTAAAAAACCAGACAAAAAGGCAATAGCCAAAGTAACAAACCAGAAAAAAATTAATTTATCACCTCTACAATTTCTTCTGTGAAATAGAATTCGCAAAATTCTTGCATGCTGCATTGTCAGCATGACTATGTATTTTTACTAGAAAAGATGTGAATTCTGGAATGTGGGTACACTGCTAACAGAAGCACTATTGTGATGTGAATCTAAAAAGACAAAGTTTTTAAAACTTCTCAAATGCACTTTTCTTCATAAATTATTTGAAAGTAAATATATCTCCTGAATCAAAGAGCAAGCAATTACTACTATATACTATACTTTCTTTAATAACTGATTTCCAGATATATTTTTTTATTGTCAGCTGTTAAAAAACCTCACAACTGAATACTAAGAGAAAAAAAAAGAAAGAACTTTTCATTCTAATAAAATTACCTTCTTTTAAGTTCAGGATTGTGTGGTTTATTTCCTTTATGCTAATTTCGTCAATAATGAGAAGTTTCAGCATTAACTTACCAGTATTTTAATTCCTCTAAGTCATTTAACTGATATAACTAAGCACTGCTGCTTTTTGTTAGGGAGTGTAACAAAACTGTTCTGCAGCAATGTAGATCTTAAGAATACCTGGGCAGTAGATGTCCCTTTCCATCTCCACTACTGATTTTATTAATATCAGTGTAATTACTCTGCAGCAATAACCATACAATGACCAGAGTTTTACCTCTTACATTTCTTTCCAGTATTGAACACATAATTTTCTAGTTAGCTGAACACAAACCTCCTTGTTCTCTGGTCCCTCTTTCCCAGGTTAGTCCAACTACTTTCTTGACTAATACCTCTAAAACTAAACCAGCCAAGCTGCTACCTGACAAGTCATCTTTTGTGGTCATTTAAATGACCATAACTGACTATTACTGTGGTCTGAAAATGTTTTCCTTAGTTTTTCAAACCTGTTGTGAGAAGCTCTCCTTCCATAAATAAACACGAACAGAATTACCAATGTACTGCTACGCTAAAGGCTTACTGGAATTGCAAACTCATTAGGTGTTTTTCACTTGTAGTCTCAACCCAGCCAATCATTGCACAATTACTCAGTGTACATGTTTCAGCGGTATCTGAAGTGGGTCATGGCCATGTCAAGCATTCAGAGATCATGTAGGGTGAAAAGCACAGAGCCAGTTGCAGTATCGGGGACAATGAGTCAACAATGCAGCAATGAATTGCAAAAGAAGAGCTGCCAAATAGTCTTGTATATGAGATATTTAAAAGTAAAATAAACGAAAAGGGAATCAGGTACGTTCTCAACAACCATATGCAATAACACACTCAATTCAGGTACTTAATTGGGTGACCAGAAGGACAGTATTTAAGTCATAACATAGCTCTCATTTGCTATGAAGTTTAAATGTTATTAGACCACATCCCTATCTTTAGCAGCTACACTAACTTTAGCAGGTTTCCTGCTATCAATCTCAGCAGATCCCAATGAGTTTCCCTTTCTTCCAGTCATGCAACCAACAGTGTTTATGCCCCCAAACTCTCCTGAGACAGAAGCTGACACTTGCAAACCTTTCTGCCTTCTGTGTGGTTACGTTTGAGCAGACTTGGTTGAATCTAGTGGTATGTTCCCTTGCAACAATGCAGGCTAGCCTTGCAAAATGGAAGTATTTATGCAGGAATGTGGGGGAAAAGAATAAAATAAAGTTTTCATATGCATCCATGGATACCAGTCCAAGTGCTCCCAAGTTTGGGGCCTCCTGGGTAGCTTTTCTTTCTAGATGACAGCCTCCTCTTCAATTTTAACTCTGATCCAGGGGTTCACTATCCTTTTCCTGGCACCATAAGGAAATGCCAGTCACTAATATTCCATTAAATCTTCAAAGGAGTTTTCTTCACGCTTCCCAGTAATTCCTCCGTTTCAGGCCAGATATGATTACTATACTTTTCTTTTCACCTTCCCCATTTAACAGCACTTAACTCCTCCATCCACTCGATCACAGTACGGAGAGAATAGAAAAAGTGTCTCCCAAACATATTTAGCAAAAGTAATCCCCATATTCTACACCAGTTATTATGAAGCTTTCTTGGGGAAAGACTTTATTTGATTTTGCATTGTAGATTATGCTAAAGTTTATATATATATAAAGTTTAAAACAAAGAAATACTGCTAACTCTTCTCTTATTTACTACTATGCAATATCCATTAAGTCAGAAACACGACTCCACTTACCGTTTGCAGCAGGCCATACAAATCCCTTTATTAGACAAAATTTGATAGGCCACTTTGGTTTTCCAGCTCTTACTACTCCTCACAATAAATCCCACAACATACTGTAGCCTTAAAAACCCTTTCACAATTCTATTTTTCATGCATGAGGTGTAAAAATCACACGGAGAGAGGCCAAAGACATGCTTCTGTGTAGGGGCCTCCTCATTTGTATGCAGCAGACCAAATTCCCACCAGTTTGTACCTAAGTGTCAGTCCTAATACATAGTTATCACAGAGAGACAGCCAAGGTGACTTGTTTTAATCATGAAGGGAAATTATTACTATGTTTCATGAGCAAAAAGGCACATTTTGACTCACTTCTTTTGAAACAGCTGAAACTATAAAGATATATAATTTTTCAGTTGTTCTTTCATTTCAATGAGTTATGTGTTGCTGTGAAGGGCACAAGAACTTGAAAAGAAGGTTCTTTGAATACAGCCTCCTAGAAAAACAGAAGTTTTAGAACAGCAATTTCTTGTTTGCAATCAATCAGGAAACGTCCATAAGCGGTTCATAAAATCTTTTTGAAACTGAGGGTTGCAAATTATGTTTATGAGCACTGATAGACACCTTCTATATCTCAAGTTCTCACTGAACAAAGGGCCAAATAAACCCATAAAATTAATTTTGCCATATCCCCATATATAATTATCTGGTCATTACCTTACCAAAATTTTGAGGTCAGTGGCAAGAAACCTCCTTGTTCTCTGTACTGACCCCCTTCCTGGAGCCAAGAGACATGGAAACACACCTCATGGAAATTATCTCCAACTATTAACTCAACGATTTTCTTCAAAACACCAAGGGTTTTAACAAAAACCCCAGAGAAATTAAAAAAAAAAAAAAAAAAAAATTGAAAGGCCTCCCCATCAACTACTAAAATTGAGAACAATGCAATTAGAAACCTTGAATAACATTCTCCAGTCTCAGAGTAGCTGTAAATCAATGCAGCATTTGGGTTCAAAAGCCCAAACTGAATTCTGAAGAATGGTCATAGTTTGTCTGACAGCAAGGGGCTTCAAACCCTCCTTCAAGAGTGTGGTTCCTAGCAAGGAGGAAAATTTTCCCAAGTGAAGACAGCTTGGTTGCATTGACCAGAGAGCTGCTGTGTCCTCGCACAAACTTACTAACAACAGAACAGGCAACCAGCACTTCTTGTCTCTCATGGCCATGACATTAATCTGCCCACTTCCCCTCTTAGAGCCAAAACTGCCTTATTTGAGCCAATCAAAGGGAACGAAGGATTTTGGGGGCTGGAAAAGACCTTTAATATCATTGAGTCCTACCATTAACCCAGTTTGGCCAAATCCATCATTAAACCATGTCATCAAATACCATTTCCACATCTTTTAAATACTTCCAGGGATGGAGACTACACCACTTCCCCAGGTTGTCTGTTCCAATGCTTGACAATCCTTGACAGGAAGCAACTTCTAATTTTTAGTCTAAACCTCTTCTGGTACAACTTGAGGCCATTTCCTCTTGTCCTGTCACTTGTTACCTGGGAGAAGAGACCAATCCCCACCTGGTTACAGTCTCCTCTGTTGCAGAGAGTGTAAGATCCCACCGAGCCTCCTTTTCTCCAGGCTAAACATCCCCAGCTCCCCCGGCTGCCCCTCATCAGACTCGAGCTCCAGACCCTTCCCTAGCTCTGTTGCCCTTCTCTGGACATGCTTCAGTCATTTTTTTCTTATGGAGCACAAGCACTGCTACTTCACTGTATGTAGAAAGGTTGCCATCAATGCTCAGATTTTAGATTATGTCTCAGCTATAGCAATGCATTGTTCACACCTTTATTTTACCTTTATAAAAACAGCTCAACTGGGAACAAAGGCAATTCCCTTGAATCTAGTCTATAAGCTGTCTCCCTTGCCACTGACTTTTGTAGAGCAGCCATTCTGATTTTTATTGCAGTCTTACATAAAAGTATTTGCATGGGTTTTTTTTTTCCTTACTTTTAACAGTAGTTCAGTCATTCAAATCCATGGTAAAAGAAATCAGTGTTCCAGACTCCCAAAGGCCACCATGATACGCATACGAAGTATGTCTGTCTATTTCACTAGGATTTCCTAAGAATGGTTACTATCTGCCAATTTACACACAAATCCATCACTGATGGGGAGGTCAAATGCCAACAATGTATTTCTCTGCTGTCTTTAATTTAGATTTATAATAGTATTTTTTTCACAGATAAATACAAGTTGGCAAAATACTGGTGATACTGCAAGGAGTTTCATTTTCTTTAGGGAAAAGTAGATGCCAAATTGTGATAGAACGCCAGGAGGCCATAAAAATGGAATTATAAGTCCACAGATATTCTGTGGTAAGTTGACTAAATAATTTTTTTCCCTGCCAGGGGGATTATAGCTGAATTGCTGCATCTGCAAAATCCAAAGTCCTTTGCTGCTACAAAATTATTTTTTACTTGGGTCCAAGCTTTATGGTAGTTGGCTTCCCAGTCACAGAAAGTCATACATTATTTACAAATCTTTGAGTATAAGTCTGTATGAATACATTAACTGTTCTCTTACCTTCAGAACTCATTAGCAACAGGAACAAGTCTTCTAATGCTATTTTCCACTATATACCCCCTGCATATGCTGAACCTGCTGTGCCACTCAAAAGTGGTGTATTCCCAATGTTAGCCTTATTTTAAAGAGAGAATTGAAAAAACAAATTGACTATAGAAAAAAAAAAAAAATTAACTACCCCCAAAGCATGTTGACCCAGTAGGTAGATACTTAATGGGTATTTGTGAACTCTGCCTAGATGCAAGAATTTGTTGTCAAAACACTGCAGACTTTTTAGCCTTGCTCCTAAGGAAATGGAGGATTACAAAATCACAGTGTATGGCATTCATCAATCACTCCTTCCTTAGCCACCCTTGAACCTCATGGCAAGTTTTAAGCAACTTTGACAGCTGGGTTTAGGGAAGAAAGAGGTCTCAGAGGCAGAGGTCCTGACAGGGTCTTGTGAAAATTAGAGGCTGGGTAGGTACAAAAGACAGAGAGGAGTATTTTGCCTACCTCGGGAGGAAACAGCCTGCTGGCTGTCCCCACACACCTAACTGACATCAGCCACAGCCTGGGCTGGTGTTTACCCACCAGGCTGGTAAAACAGAGCAAACATGGCATGCTGCAGGAGCTGAGAGGGATTAGAGGATGGAGGACGCAAACATAAACAAAGTTCTCCCACTGCGGCTGCTTGGTTTTTCATAACTCTTTTCACAGACAACATCGGTGAGTAGAAAATTTAATTTGTAAGGCAAACATGTATATAATTATGAAATAGTATACTGTGCCAGGCTGGTTATAAGAAATAGGCTGAGTCTGGTCATATGGGGCCAAACAGTATAAATTGGAGTCATTCCACCAAATTCAGTGGAAAAATGGCACTCTGCCCTGGAAAAGATCACAGACCTCATGGAAACCAAGGAACATCGGTGAGAAGTGAGATCAAGATGGGATGGGGGCCTCCTTTCCCTGCAGATCCCAGCTGCACAACGCCATGGCTTCTTTGTGAGCAGGCAGGATACTCTCCCATCCTGGGCTCAGCAGCAACTCATTCAAATCCCTCGTCAGAGAGAGAGGTCACTGCCATGTTATACTGGGGCAACTTAGACAAGAACTGTATGGGAATTTGGCTCCGCCTTTCTGTTTTCCTATGGACTGCACAGATAGGCAAATTTTTATAATTGAAAGCACATTTTACATAGATATAGATAGATATACATTTCTCCTCAATGGTAAATTCAGTCCTATGTACTGAGAAAGCAGACTGCAGTGATTTGCTTTTAGCTGGTTAAGCAGTCTGAAGTGATCCAAGAAAGAGAAATCAAGGAAAATAGAACATTATTTCACTCTTCAATCAGTTTGCCTAGTTACAAGGCTCTTGCCAAACAAAAATGTAATATCTCTGCTAAAATTAGGATATTAGTTCTAATTACCAGGCACACAAAAACCTTAAAATTCTGGAGCTGAACTGATAATGTTGCTATGGAAATAAGCTTAATTACTACAGACTAGCTAACAAACTTCTCAATGCTGCTATCTTTACAAGCTACCTCTGCTCCTGAAAATTTGTGATTTTTTCCTCCCCCAAATGGGACTAAATATCTCTAGTGTTAACAGTAATTAAATTCAGACATTCCAAGTCTGAGGTTATTCTGAGAATTGCTTGACAGAGGTTAAGAAATAGAGAAATACAGAGCACAGTGCTTCAGCATAACCATTCCAGTCAAACCCACATTTTTATCAATGTACTAATTCAAACACACCAGAGAATGTAAATTCCCCCTGTACATAACAATGAATGCATGCATGCTCATTCCACACAGGAGGAAAATGTATAAGAAGGAGAGTCACACAGCAGAGGCTTTTCCTGCACTCCCCAGACTTTGGTTACCAACTACCCCTTGTGAATACGTAACTGTGCATATGGAGGCAACCATGCATATGAATATATGCATGTGAATGTATGCACACAAGGAAAAGATCATTCATGAGGAGATTCTGGCATTTTGCTTTCCCACAGCAGGAAGTCCCATGCCTGAGCTCAGGCGCTGATGGACGGGCAGCTCACAGGGCAGAGGAAAAGCAGCAGGGCTCAAGCTCCACTGCAACCATGACTCCACATGCTGGACACTGCAGGGAAAGGGCCCCGGAGGGGATAAGCAGGGCGTGGAGGGGGCAGAAGGCAGGCAGGAGGCCCTGATCCAATCCAAGAATTGCCCAGCTGCAGGGGCTGAGACAGAGCTGGCCCTGCAGATCTTGCATACCCCAACAAGAAGTCTACTCCCTATCTCTTTCTGAAGGGACTTTTGTTCACTGGGTGTGCCTGTTCATCCTGCTTGAAAGATGACCATGCCTAAGCCCAGCTGGGGCAGCAACACATGATGAACATGGCCCACTGGCTACCAGCCCACAGGCAGCAAAATGCAGATACTCAAAGTGAACTCACAAACACTCAGTGCCTGAAAATCCTTCCTTTCCAGCATTTGAAGGTAGTTTGCAAATTTTCATTGATAGAAAAGGAACTCAAATTTATCAGATAAGTTACACATCATTAATAATTTAAGCAGTCTTAATAAACAGCTGAAATCAGAAAACCCACAAGGAGAACATTTTACAATGTTCCTTGTTGGTGGCCTGCAATACAAACTTGCCTACATCCAATCTGACGAATGTCACTCTGCTGACTTTAGTTTAATTACTCCTAATTTATACCAGTCAGAAAGCAAAATAATTTGCTTAATTTCCCAAAGGATAAAACCACTGATCAGTTCAGAAACATTAGGGGTTTTTTAAAAATTCTTCATTCATATTATTTTCCAAAGACTTTCTTAAATCTATTTAAAATCAGTGCATGCTTGCCAAATGGTATGCAGTAGTAATTCAGAGATAATTGGTCTCAGAATAACTTTACCAAAAATTGAAGCAAAAATGCCTCAAAAATTCTGACACTCTGAAACCACATTTATATCATAGAAAACATTTTCAAATTGGTTCAGAGTTGAGGAAATACGTTTGCTAGTTGCTACATACTTTTTCCTTGGTGGAACCATGGAAGGTACATCAGTTTTGGATTCACAGAATTTAAGCCCAGAGGAATGAACCAATTATCTGGTCTGACATCTGTATATTAGGAGTTATTAAATTTCATTCATTAGCTCCTTTATTGAGCCATAGAAGTGGTGGCTTACTTTCAGTTGGAATTTCAATGGTATCAGCTTTCAGCTATTAGTCCTTGACAGTCCTTTCTTCACCAGTCTTTTACTGTCACTATCCCTTTATGGCCAAGTTTATATATGACATCAAGTCACCTCTCAGGCTGGCTTTGAGGTATTCAGTGCCTGTGTGTTTTCTTATTTCTGTGGCTCCTTTCTGAATCTCTTCAGTTTTTGATGTTCTTTTTAAACAAGGATATAAATTCTTCAAAGAAAGGCAAAAAACATCTATTTTTTCTACCCTGTGGTTTGTACACCCAAGAGACTAAAATAAGCATTTGGCTGTAACCTCACTAGGATGCTTCAGCTTTCCACCAAATATTTGAAGAGAGCAAAAGTAGAGTCCCATAGAACTTGTTTCTGTAGCCAGGTGGATGGCTTCAGGCTAACTGGCCTCATTAAACATAAGCAATGCCTCTTCCTGTAGCTTGGGCTTCCTAAAGGATACTTGGTGTCCATCTGATGCAGAGGATAAATTCTGCTGGAGCCAATGTTGAGTATCCCATACAGATGTGCAATCTGTATGATATAAAACAGACTCTGAAAATACATCTGCAGAGTTTAACTTCCTATTGTTTTTAGCAGCACAATTGTTGACATCAGTGCAAAACGCAAGTGCTGCTTAAAGAGTCCAGCAGTGTCAGCAGCCACCTGCACTGGGGTGCTTCTCAGCAGAAAATGCCCTCATTTGGTCCAGAGAGGCAGCATACACTCCATGTGAAAGGAAGAAACACAGCTGATGTGCTCTTCATTACTTCAGCTGATGTTCCTGGAGCAAGTCCTGTGGTCACACACGGTGCCCTGCACATTGCTGCCCAAGGAGAGATGACCAGGAGAAAGACAGATGGTGCCCCTGAATATCAAGTATCAGAAGAGCCAGAAGGCAGGTTTAAACCACACTGGATGTATGCAGAAATCCTCAGGTTAACTGTTCATAAGCTACTTCTGGACTCTCCTCAGAACTTACTAGCTTATTACTTATTAGCTTACTTCTTATTAGTGTGCTAATGCTACAGCCTGCGGGACTTGCTGTGGTGGGGACATCCAGCATATCTGTGGCAGCAGCTACAGGAAGGCCCAGCTCTCTCACAGCTCCCACAGGAAATGTGCCCCAGTAAATAAGGGGCAGGAAAACATATCCTGGAAGGAAGGAAATACCACCTGATCTCCCCCTCAGGGCCAGCCAGGAGAAAGTCTGTAATGAGCTCTCCAAGTGTTTCCGCTCACATGGCTGTAAGGAAAAGAGGAGCCAGACACTGTTCTCAGCAGTCACTAATACACTGAGCCAAACAGTGAGTCCTCCCTGCCAGTTTCTGAGACATAGGTAAAGCACTCTCCACAGTCTGCAGGTGCACAGCTAAGTCTTGATGCAGGTGCATGACATACACACCAGCTCTGGGGACAGGGCACAGATGACAAGGCTGCAGCTGGTCAGTAAGAGACATGCTGGCTGTGCTCCATCCCAACCAGCAGCCATCCTGCCCCACACCACAGTCCTCAGGCTTCTGCAGAATAAACTCTGCCAGCACAGGTAAGGGCACCCCCAACCCAACGCACCAATTAGTTTTGAGTAACCTCCTCCAGAAAGAAGCATGTGATGTGCCTTTCCAGCAAGAAATCTATCATTTTGAACCCTGCATGCCTCTTTCAGATTTGTTTCTGCTGACACTGCCAGCCTACCCTCAACTGCTCACAGACACCTCCTCTCAGCCCCTGTTCCCACAAGAGCAGCAGCCACCAGGCTCTGCACTCAGGTGGGGAGCCCTTGTCCTGTCTGGAGGTGCAGCAGCCCCACCTGCTCCCTCCTCCTTAAAACAGACCTGTAAGTCTCAGCTCCCCAGCAGACTGCTCGCTGAGTGATGGCACCGCTGCCCATGCATCCTGAGGGCAGTCCCTGGGGACAGCACAGCTTCTGGCACAGTGCCTCTCACATGAGTGGCATCTCTGCTTTCCCTTGGCACTCCCCTCCAACCTACTTGTGTTTTCCCATGGAGAAAAAAAAACATGTGCTGCAGTGAGGCAACTGTAAAGTAACAGTGAATACAGGGTGGGAGGGGATGGGGGGAGTAAAACTGTGTCTTTAACCTTATTCTTGACTTGTATTTGGCTTTGAGTGCTCCACTATGCAACTTTAATAGAGTTTCCCTGCAGTGGGGTTACATGGATCCATGCAAACACCTGCAGCGTCAGCAGACTTGGAGAGAACAATGGAACATGCCTGCTTGAAGACTTCTCCACAGAAAAGTTTCCAGGCCTCTGACATCCCCACTGAGATGACAGGGCACCAATCTTCAAAGGCTCTTCTGAACTCCTTATATGGAGCTGAGTTTATTTACTCTAAGGACATTCATACCCTACGGCCAACAGGGAGCACAAGGGCTCAAGCTGCTACAAGACAAAGGTCTGTTTTCCATGACCTTGCATCCCCTGAAATTGTTGGAAAGCTTTCTGAGACAGCTCAGAGCTGTGCACTGGATCAGATGGGTAATTATAAAACTCGACTGACTTTGCAAGCATACCTGACCCCCATGGAGACTGACAGCACGGCTCGTAGGATTTGTGCTGTGTACAAACATCAGCTGGTTTTCAAATGATCATTAGTATCGTTTCCCCAAAATTTGTAGCACACTGAATCCCCTGCTGTGCAAACAAGGTCAGGCCATCAGGTTCAAAGTTCCATATGATTCCCACCTTCCCAGGGAAGCATCTTAAAAATCACTTTAGATGCTAACATTTCTTTTTCCACTTCCCTCTCTCAAAAATACTGTTTAGAGAATCTGTAAAACCTCTAAAATCAGGTTGTCATCTTTGGACATCGGCCATGTTTGGAATTTCTCATCTAGAAAGACAAATGTTTCACTTAAGTTCTGGCCACCTAAATCCAGGAAACTGTGTAATGAAAGACTATTTTACAATCTTATCTATGGTTGCTGCCTCCAATATACTTTATAGTTGACATATTTATAATATAAGTGGGATGTAAAATATATTCACATAGATATTAGTCAGTCAAAAAAAGGACCAGCACAGCATAAGTCCACAGCACATTTTAGCTTCTGCCTGTTCCAGAGAATAATAGCTGACTGTCTGGCTCTGCAAGTAATGGATTACACATACACACACACAAAACACAGACACCTGTGCAAAACGAGTGGTCTGATTCTCCAAGAAAATGTGGGTATTCCTTTAGGCTAATTTTTTCCCTCTATCTACTTGCAAAAGCAGTACTGACCAGAATATGTGGTATTGGAAACTATTACGTTCTGCATGACTGATGTAATTTCATTTGAATCTTACCACGACCTCTACATACCCCCAAATCTGAGGCAAATTTAACTGAATGGGCTGCTGTTCCATTTACCTGCAAACATGCTTCCCAGATGAATTTGCAAGTCTTTTAAAGTGATCATCATTTTATGATTCCCTGGTTGGCTGCCACCCAGTTCAAACTCATCACAGCACTTTCATTACTGCCCAGCCAAAGAGCAAATAGTGTTTGCAAATGTTGTTAATGGTATTGCAATACCCTATATGAAGAAGAGTCGAATGCAATATGCCAGAACTCACTCCAGCCTGACAAATAACACTAGCTAACACTGTAGATGACATGTCATCTAAGTGCAAAATACTTTCAAAAATTCCTTTTTTAGGTTTAGGCATACAGTGCAGCGTCTCAGAAGTAGCAGTCAGTAGTAGGATACTTACCAGCTCAGATTCTGGTAGGTGAATTGGGAGCTGTGGACTTGGCTGAGGAGCCTGCATGAGCAGCACAAAAATGGAGCAGCTGCCTTGGAAAGGGAAGAGACAGAGCTGAGATGGAGATGGAAGTATGCCCTACCTGGCCTGGGCCCAAAGCCCCTGGAGGCACTGGAGTTGGAGCAGGGAGAACAGGCCCTTGATCAGTTTTGACTAATGGTGATACAGAACCTGAACTGTTATGAAATGAAATTAAAGGTACCCCACAGCCACTCAGAAATTCAGGATGGACATACAGGCACCTGTGCCCAAGGCACTTGTGCAGCCACTCTTAAAGGCTGGGGTGGCAACAGCCTTCTGGGAACTGAGGCCACCTAAGACCAGCTGTGAGCACTCAGGGTGCCCTGGACAAGACAGTAGAAGAGGATATGCCTGGGTGAGCCAAGACACATGGAGTACTTGATTAAGTCTTGCCCCTAGAACTGTTTTCCTTTTTTATAATGCATAGAGAGTGCCTCAAAGAACAGGCTGCTGCATTTTCTTAAAATCCAGGCTTTGTCTGCAGTATTTATTTGAAAGACCCTCTTGATGAGTGAGGAACAAGGAGAATGATGGCACCCGTAACAGTGACCTCTGCTTAAGGGAAAAAAATCATTTTGATCAAATAGGTTAAAACTGTTTTTCAGCAATGTTAACCTCTATCTTGTAGGGATGCCATATAAATAGCTGGAAGAAAAGATATGCTTATTAATGATCAAAACTTTCCAAGCTTTCAATTAAGGAATGAAAGAAAATGTTAGCTAGTCACATCTATGTCCTCTGAAAGATTCCATCGAGGGAAGAAATGATAGCACATTTCCAGTATTTTTTGGGTAAAGAAATTGAGCACAAAGAAAACTAAAAATCTTTCAAGTGACTTTGAATACTCCTGATGAAGCAAAAGCAAGTACAAGTAAAGCTTGAAGGATTTCTGCATGTATGCACCTTACATTTTCCATTTTGCTTCTGGAATTGCCTCAAAGAGTTTTTTGGGGGTTTTTTGTGGAGATCAGAAATACAAATAAAGGAAGAAATTAGGAAGAAATCTAACAAATGTTGCCACCAGTCTTTTCAAATCCAGATCACAAACTGTATCACTGGATCACTGCTTTCATTACAAATGCTTCATCCCAGGAGCTCACAACTGTCCATTGTTCAAATGAGAGCTAAGTTACTGGAAGAGAACAGATGTCCAATGCACATTTTGCTTTCTTCACACACTTTCCAGAAGCTGCTCTGATACAGCAGATATAGACCCAGAGCTACAATGGCAGAGATGTGCCTCCATTCCTCCTCTCCAACTTGCAAGGTCTCCTGGGACCCTCAGCACAGGGACATTGGACTCTGTGCTTTGCACAGAGTCCCTCCTTCAGGACCCTTAGGTACCACTACAGCACATGAGCAGAACAGTCACTGTCATCCCTTCAATTACTCAGGACGAGACCTTTTACCCTTCCAGGATGTAAATTACCAGCTGTCAAGTGGCCACAATGGCACTCAGCTCCACATGAAGAAGCAGCACTATAAAAATGTTAATCAATTCTAATCAATACCAGATCCTGTGCCCGAAAAGAGCTGCTGGCAAGCAAAATGGCAGCAGCAGAGCTGAGGTTCTCCAGCAAACACTTAAAATACAAAGGCAAAACCACCCACCCCAAAATATCCCTCACATTTAAAAGCAGGCTGACAGGAGTGACACCGAGGAGCTCTTACATAGCAGGTATGAACCTGAACCAGCTGGCGAAGAGAATGGGTTTTGATTTCCAATGCTATCCACACAATTATTTTCATTAAACAGGATCCCATGTTAAGTTTTTCAACCTGTGCTCCTGTGCTCTCCCTGTACTGCTGGGACCCTCAGCATTGGCCCCAGGGCAGCATCACCCAGAGCAACCCTTTCTAAACCCATGGAAAATAAACTGTGTTGGTACCTAGGTTGGTTTGAACCCCTGAAAACAGTAATGACTGCTTCATTTCTGAAGGGAGAAGACAGGCTGAGAAGAAAGGTTCATTATTCAGTGGAGGCAATTGTGATGTGGCCCAAAACTGAATGACAGAAATATATGGCCAGTAAGATATGGCTAGCAGAGCAAGTCCAAACAGAATTCAGGGAGGGAACACAGAGCAACCAGACGTTCGCAATACGCTCCACACCATACACTAATGGACAATAAACCCGTCTGAACCAATATAACAAATTGGACGTGGCTTCCTGCATCTTTCATGGACCACCAGCTGCCATCTGTACGTTTCCATATTCATCTATCATTATCTCATACTTACTATAATGGTCATAAGCTTCATGAGAACACCCCTCACAGTGATCCCAGTCTATCCTCCACTAAAAATCAATGTCAAAATCAGAGTCCCAGTGGGCTGAGTCTTTGTTATTTCCAATTCTGGGGACAGAACCCTTTTTTTGACACTCAGGAAGCAAATGACTTTGATACCAAAATGTTCAAGAAATAATATTTTACTGTAGTATTTGGGAGAATAAAATATTTTTAAAAGCACCAAAATATTGCTTGATTTTGCCTTTTACTTTTATTTTTCATATAACAATTATCTTATTTTAGCCTTCCCAAAATCATAAACAAAACTATATTCTTTTATTTTGAATGTGCAGCAGTATCCTGGTCCAGTTTCAAAATATTTTTGAACGTTCTGTAAAATTAAAAATTCATCCAAACTTAAGAGTTGTGAATTTGGTACATCAGCATTTTCTGAGGAAAATAAAAAAAAAAAAGAAGAAAAAATAAACCAAATCCCACACTAGAAACGTGTTGGTCAGCTCCTGAAAATATGCGCTTTTAAGGAGCCCCAGCTGGGCTGGCAGGAGGCATGAAATATTAAATGCTTTTAGAAGAAAATAAACCTAATGATCTTTCTATGCATTCATACTAAAAGATCCTTAATTTTTTACCTTTCTTACATCAAAAACAGAAATATATAGATAGACAATTTGTGATTACTTACAAACTGACACTGAAATTTCAGCTCATAGCTATGTAATACAGTAGGATGCTTTAACATCAGAAATCTTTAACAAGTCAGTATTAGCTGTGAAGTGTTACTAATTCTGAATTCCTGGTGATTTGCCACTTTAAATTAGGTACCAGATGAGGGGTGGCTTTTTTTCATTGTTTGCTCATTCTCATGCATTTATGGAAGCAATTTTCTAATTCTCTAAAAGATCCCAGGTAAAATGCTGTAGAAATTGAACACACAAAATATTACAGTAAAATACAAAGAGACACAGTATTGTATCTTCTGATAAATAGCTTTCTTAGTAATTGTGCATCCCAAACAGAAATTAATGCAAATCCATTTTCTTCTTTAAGATATAATTTCATTCATTCCAGTGACCTGAACCACAGAAATAATTATCAATATTTTACCCTGACACCCAGACATCCATTACAGGATCCCATCCAAGCACTCTTCTTCCAAGAAAGGAGCTCAGTTCTCCTGAATCAATTAATCTCTGTTTACTTACGTGTTTCCCCATCTATAACAGCACTGATTTAGTAAATCCCTTCTAAAACTAAATTTCAACATTAAACATAGAACTTCGACATGTGAGCTGGCAGAATTCATCAGTGACATATTCCCCAGCTACAGGAAACAGGAATTTATTCAGCTCAGGTTTATTGCTGGAAATGTTTCCCCAGCACACAGGCTGCTTAGCTCTGCTGAAGTATGTGGTGTGCACTTTACATCTCAATAATAAAATGTACTCCTAAAACCAAAGAGTTCCAGTTCCTGGCTCCAGCTGGTACTACACACCTCAAGCAGATCAATGAGGCTGGTCAGTTTCTGAACAAAAAATTTGCAGCAAAAATCTCAAGGCATGATAATTTAAAAACAGTCTTTCCAGCCTTGTGTATAAAACACATTGAACTAATACAAAGAGGTCTAACACAGACATCAAACTACTTTTTTTGCCTTTATCCCAGGGCAAAGGTGGGCATAGCCCAAAATAAGGACTCTGTACTCTGCTGACCTGAAGTAGGAGGTGAGGACTCAGATGATTTGCTGCAGTAAGTGCAGCTCACTAATTTCCCCTGAACACAAAGGAGATGGGCAAGACCAGTTTGTGGGGGAGGGGGATGGGATCTGCAAGGAGAAACAACAAATTCCTGAATTTGTTAGTCTTTTTCTTAAAGGACTTTGCTCCAGGAGGCACAAGATTAAATAAGAGTGATAGCTTTTACTAAAAAGATGTAAGTTTTTATCCTCCATGTCTGCAGAGGAAACCTCCCAAGAGCTCAGAAGACCTCTTGTTTCAGTATGTCACCATCCCTAAAAAAAAAAAATTGCAATTATCACAGCCTAGCTTAAAAATTTAGATTTTAAGAATTTTTAATACCACACTTGGGGTTGGATTCACTTTCTCTTTGGGTGTCTATTAATCATATTTTTGATTTCTTCACCATGAGCACTAGACCTTTGGCTTCTGTCTTCAGTGAAAGCTGTGACATTTGTGTCTGTGTCTGTAGGAGACACCAAAATATGCAGGACTTGCAGAAAACTGCAAGATCTACTCGAGCTGCCACTGCCTTGGTGGAAAAAGGTAAAGTGTTATACCATTCACTTATACAAAAGTAAGCTCTCAGCTGGCTTTTCTCATTTATTTATTGTAAGAAAGTGGATTAGGTCAAAAATTGTGAAGGTCAAGAAATTGTAGACTGCTTTTTTAGCTCATCCAAAATCAAAATCTGAAAGGAAATGCTAAATTCTTGCTACCCCTAGAAGCAGGTTTCCATTTAGTTAGTATTTGTATTATCCTTTTCAAATATACACACTGCAGCTTGGTTTGATACTTTCCAGTCACAAACCCCAACTTGACACTAAAATACCTCATTAGTAACTCCTCAGAAAGTCAAATATATTGAGTCACTCCAATTACCTTTAATAAAATTCTTGTGATTTAATTTGGAGCAAAAAGTTTAAGCTTTCCACTCTGGCAAAAGAATCTGAAATATTGCAAGACTTTAACAAAGTCCCTGTAATTCTGTGGAGAAAGTTTTTAGAAAAGTTCCCTTGGTTTAGAAACCCAGGGTGTGACTTGGAATAGCAAGCACAGACATCCAAGTGCTGTCTAAGCGGAATTAACACCAGTGTTCAAGAGGACTGTGATCCAAGAAGTCCTGACCAACCCAGGTGTGGGCAACAGAACATCATGCAACACTCATGTTTCTACTAAACATTTTCTTGAGTGCTCATAATCTTGTCCTCTTGAACATTGAGAAAGAGGGATTTCATGCATATACCTGCCTCCTGCAGTGGGGACACAGTTCTGTGTCTAAAGGACTGGCAGTTCTCTAAATCCTTTAAGGCCTCATTTAAGTCCTGTGATCTTGATTTGCTATATTTGTTCAGATCCTAACCATACTCAGGGCAAACTTTAGGAATTGCTATGGTTTATGGATTTCTTATGTGAGTTAGCCAGCGCTTCAGTCAAGCCCTAAGGTTAAATTTCTATTCTCCAAACTAAGAATCCCTTAAATTTAGTTACAGCAGCACTAAAAACCCTAGACCCTCTGTGGAAAGGCATGTGTGCCCTAATTTTCTCATGGGATCTGCTCTGCAGTCAGTATTTCTAAAGCACATGGAGGAAAAGAGCCCTGCATGTAGTCCCCCCTCAAAGTGTGATTGTGGGCCTCATCACCCCAGCTAAGTCACAGCCAAAGATCTC
The DNA here is from genome assembly GCA_018697195.1 of Certhia americana. Taxonomy (NCBI): domain Eukaryota; kingdom Metazoa; phylum Chordata; class Aves; order Passeriformes; family Certhiidae; genus Certhia; species Certhia americana. The sequence goes on along the minus strand of CM031857.1, from coordinate 47,484,214 downwards.
CTTGCTCCTTCTTGATTCCCTGTCAGGTGAGACTTTTCAAGAGTGCCCCCAGAAAGTCAAACCTGCACCCCATACATACTTCAGAGCCACTAAGGGGTCTCCACAGGCACAGAACCCAAAACCATGGTTTTTGCTCTGGTTGGTGAAATAAAGACATAGGAACAACCAGCTGCACACCCTCGAAAGCAAATTCTTCAGCCAGTTTTTGCCAGTGTTGCTTCCATTTGCTGACTTCCTTATTCTGAAAAACGAATTCCCTAAGAGGAAAGTACTGCAGCAACCTGGGCAGGTCCGAGCAATGCAGCAGCCTCTTCTTTCTAGGGTGGTAAAGGGTACAGTCCATGTAAAGTGCAACTTTTTCTTTTGCTTTATCATAGGAGAGGTTTTACTGTCTTATATTTCTTATATAAGCCACCTCTCTTCAGCACAAGCAGACACGAACAACCCACGATGGGGCATTTCTAATTCCTCCATTTACATGCTCAAGTCTTAGTACAGTACAGACTACTACTGAAAATCCTTCTGGCAAACAATGCAGCATCAAAGAGAAGAACAGAATTCTGTGGGACTTATTACTAAAAAATGAATGGTGGGGATAAATAACATCTTAGGAAACTATGTAAGGAGTAAGCATACACTCAAAACAACCCCTTTTAAGCAAACTCCAGAACACTCCTTCTAACAGCTTTTAAATGGAATATAATAATTGCTATGCTATACAATTGTCTTGATATAAGCTCATCAAAAAAGTAAGATAAACCTTACCAATCTTTTCAATCCAACACAGTCATAGAAAAAAATATTAAATGGCAATCATTTTAAACCATATACTGAAAAGAGCCAAAACAAAACAAAAATAAACAAACAAACCAACCCCAAAAAATCCACAAAAATTAAACCCATTATGGAATATCTGAGAGGTTTTCTGCTGTAGGTCTACAAGCCAATTGACAGAAATTATTAGGACCAAACTCCTCACCACTGAAGAATACATGGCAGAACCAAACCCAGCCTGCCCTTTGTTCATACCACACACACAGAGTACTTCTCTCAGGGAAGTGATGCTTACCAGTCCAAGCAGGACTACAGACCTCCTTCAATAGTGCCCTCATAAAACAGACTTTCTTTTGCAGCTGTGTGGGCTACAAGAGAAAACTGAGCAGGTCTTTCTTCAAGCAGCAATAGTAGTAAGAGGCTGTCGGTGCAGCCAGCAGCCACCACCACTGATCCCACCCAGCTCAGCTGCTTAACAGAACCAAGATGCAGAGTGCACATGTGTCCTGTGCAGGCAGAAAACATTTCCTTGATAATTAGCAGCAGAGCTCCTACCTGGGGAGGCACTAAACTGCACTCATCATGAAAAATTAAACAACACCGATTGAAACAGAAGCATTTGTTCTCAGTGTCAGGCTTTGGCACCATAACAGGAGATGACAGACTCAGTATCAAATAGTGATTTCAAGAGATGATGAAGGCAAACTAGTCAGATACCCCAGCTTAGCATGCAGAGTATTACACACTGGTGACAAGTCAAGGATTTCGTTCTCAGATCTGTTTGTGAGAAGCAGTTTTGTACATTCAGCAAAGGAATCAGAAGGGAATAGCAATTACAGAGAGCTGCCACAGCTGAGCTTTTTACACCATCACACCAGTGCAGCCCATTTCCCAGCAGGATGCTCCTATTGGGAAAACCTGATATCTGCTTGACATTACTGTTCTTCCCACAGCGGTTCAAGCAGTAGGATGCTTCTGAGCAAAACTGTAATGATTCAACAGAGAAATGTTCCACCCATAGAGGGACAAGACGTTACCTCACCAGAGCCAGCAGCTTTAGCGGATTTATTGCATGTTATCCCACAGCGGTGATTTTTCCTCCCAGTTTTAATTTTGCAGCACATAGTGGTTCCTTGGTACGAGAACAATTCGCATAACCAAGCAGAGACTCATTTTGAAGCACACTTACAACAGCATCCAAATGCCATGCTGTAAACAGGGCTGGGAATGGCACATCAGGTTCCAGTCTTGTTATTAAATCTTAATACTTCCTGAGGGCTGTGTAGTCTTAATTGCATCTCGTGTCTTTGCCACAGCACTGCACACAGTGTCATTTCAGTACAAATCAGAAGAAAACACACGCAGATTTATCTGATCTGTTCCCCTACCAAAGTTTTTGAATCCCATTTTCTCTGGAAACCTATGAGGAGAAGATAAGGTGCAATACACAGAAGTGAAAGATTAAAAACCCATTGCTGTGGTTTTGTATTGTTATAAAAAGTGAAACACCAGGGAAGAAGAGAGTGTAAAGTGCTTGCTGGTCTCCCAAAGACACCAAACGATGTTTTTTGGCAACTAACACCTAAATTTCAGTTTGCTACCTCACAGTCCCTCAAAATGCATTGTCTTGACTTTTTCCTTTATTATTTTTTTAATTTCTCTATGGAGATAGGGTAGGGCAGCACAGCATGTTACCTGTGTAGATGATATTTTAAGAACTCACTTCAGGAAAACACACTGTGTCATGTTTATTCAATCTTACAGTGGAAAGCAAGTTACTGAAGCTGCTTTACTATGTCAGCCTGCAACTCCAAATTCAGTATTTAGAAGTACCAAGCAAGAATTCAAGTAAGGTATTGCAGCACTGACTTAAAGGCACTGTATGTGCATAATTGGAAATAGAGCTTCCGGGCTTCCTTGGATTTTATGAAGCCCTTCATTTATATTTGCAGTCCACCCTGTGGTCTGCATCCTTTTTAACATACACAGCTTCTGTGATGGTCTTCTATGAGATGTTTTCCTTGTGCCTCTTTCTCCTTTTTAATTATTCAGTGTCTAAATTAATAAACAGCTTAGAAAATGAAAATGTCACAGCTCAGTGCAGAATGCATCAATTACTAAAACAGGATGCAGGACAGTTAAAGGTACATTCCCCAGTGGCAATAGAGTTGATCTTCTTCCAGCTGGAATACAAAGCAAAAATATCCCATTGACTGCAATGAAAGCCAGTGGGCTTAAAAGATTCTCATGATCTTACAAATTAAGACAACCTACTTTTCATGAACAGTGACAGAACTTGTAGTCTAAGCATCATTTAAGAGCTATAAAGTGCACAATATGCTCAAAGGGATTAAATTTTACTTTAAAAAAGCAATTTGCGGATCTCATGAAAAATGCTATAACAGTTTGATCCAAATATGTGTGCAGTCAAAACTACAAAAACTTGCTAATCTCTCTCCTTCACTCAACTGGTCCTATAATGAAATACCCTGGGGAAGGAAACAGGTCATAGGCTATAACATTTAGGTTTTTTTAATTCTTTGAAGTATTTGGTCTGGGCATAAGCAGAGAGGTTGATAGGTGCTTTGGGTAAGTAAAAGAGAGAAGCACTGATGACCTACTGATGCTCAGTTCAGTGCTCTGTTAATAGAAACTCTTCATCCTTCTACTATAAAAAACAAGCACCTAATGTAGTTGAGGAGAGAGTAGGCTGTATGTTCCCTTTAAGAAATCTGAAATCTCAAATCTATGGTGCTCTACAATGTAATTCCCCAGGGCATCCATGAAAACCTGTACTCTGTGACTGGGAAAGGGTTCACAGAAAGACATACAATAGGATGTGCAAGAGCATTTTCTGAGACAACAAAAAGTATGTCATGTTTTAACTGAGAAAACACAGAATCAAAGTTAAAGAGGAAATTATTTTAATCTATCCTGTGGCAGAAAAATTAAATACAGAAGCATTAATCCTTGAAAGAATATAGATGTTTGATTAGGCAAAGTTCATTGACTGGTAAAAATTAATTCCAACATCAAAACCTGTATTGATTTCTGTCCTTCTGCTTACCCAGTTTAACTAACGTGGCCTAAGAAACGTGTTTAGTGAGGGTGGCTCTGAGAAGGGACAGTTCCCTTTTCTGCTCTCTCCTCCTCATTCAGCAGGACTCCATGGTGGTACCCTTCTGCCCCCATATACTGTGGCTCTCCACTCACTTTGCTTATGCTTAATTCCATTGCTATCTCTGTTTTCCCCCAGCAGGAGCTAAAACTGAACACTGGGATGGGTGTTAGATGCAGAACAGAGAAAGTCACTGTGGGTACATGTGGTGACAGGCCAGCCACTGCCCTTCACTGAGCCTTCAGTGCCAGCAGGGTTTCAGGGGTGCTTGTGCCAGAAGAAAAACAAGGGTTTTGGCTGCTCTGTTCCCAAGTGCCATAAGTGAATGAACAGTGCCATAAGCTGGCACGGTCAAGGACTTACTAAATCCTTATCCAGTATCAAGAGACACCACATTACAAAACGACAACTTGAACCTCTTCTCCTTCCTAGCACTACTGTTTATGTACTTTCAGATCATTTTCACAGATCTGCATGTTTATGATTGTCATATTTGAGCCTTACCAATAGAAAATTTCGTATTTCTAGTTCCACAGCTAAAAACTTCATTGTTCCCAGCAGAGCTTGCAATGCCTCCCAGTCCAGTACTGCCTTCAAATTCAATTAATTTTTGTATTCACAAGCCAGATTTAATGGGAATTCCTGTGGGAAACCAACGGACATTACATCCCAATTTAAGGTATGACCATCTACCATTACCAGTGATGCCAGTTTACATATGTCTGATATTACCCAGGCCCAAGAAAATTTATTTGGTGTGGTAGACAAGAGTAGAAGGCAACGGTAGAAGGTGTTCCTGCCTATGCGTTGGAACTGTCTGGTCTTTAGTGTTCCTTCCAACACAAACTGATTAATGTTTCTACAAACTACATCAATATAAGGTCAAAATTAATAATGTCACCTTTAAAAGTCACTTCAATATTCTGTTATCTTCCTTTATTGAACCACATGTACATTCCTAATGAGTCCATTACCTTCATGATAACTTATGATTTTTCGCTTAAGAGAGTTTAACTATTACTTTACTACAGGCAGGATTTAATTCTATGCCAGAATAATTCTTTTAAATCATTGCAATATTGCCCTTCTCAAATAGAAGATAATTACAAAATTCTCATGACTGCAAAGCAAATTTGCAATGATGTAGTAAAGGTATAGGTGATTCCCTATTCCATAGATCCTGTCCCTCATACCTGCAGGGAATCTCTGCCTCCTGCTCTCTCACAGGTGTAACTTGTGTTTCATTTATCAGCTATCCATGCACCTTGTTGGGGGCTTTTTCCAGCATAGATGACATGCATAGATGAACAAGGAAGTGTGGGAGAGAGAAACTAGCTACAACAAAAGGGTTGAAATGCAAAATATTTTGAAGTTTTACTACATTCTTTTCTGGGCTACTCAGAATAAATGTGAATGACCTACATACACATGAACTTATCAATTGGGTTAGAAAGGTTACATCTACAGTGGCCCAGCTCCAGTTCAAAGGCAGTTCAAATAGAGCCCTCACAAAAAGAATCTCATCCCTGCCTATTCACATTAAAACAGAGCAATTATTCTTTATGATTTGCTGTTCCATAGTTCATGATTTTCATCCCTCTTGGTATGCACTTCAGTGCTGGACCCAGTGCTTCTCATTCAAGTAAGGAAGGATCTTTGCAGATATGAAATGCAATGCAAATACCAAGTTTCATAACTTTTTTTTCACCATGATTTTCATTTTAATTTGACTGCTTGGTTAATGAGTGGTTTAACCCCAAAATTATAGCAACCCTGAAAATAGTCTATAAATTTTTATTCTGTCTATTAAGATTAGACTCATATTTTTTCTACTGGCCTTCAGTGTTGCACCAAAATAAAACAGATCTGGTGTTGGCACTACAGTTACCACAAACAAAAAAATCATGAAAAGCACTGAGCAACATAAATCAGGATGCATAATTACACAGCAGCTGCTCACTGACAGGAAGGAACCCTGTGAGCAAAATTTGGCCTGATGATTTGGAAGAGGATTCAAACAGATGCCTACACTTCTCAAATAGCTAAGACTTAATTTAATGTTAAAGCATAATGTTAGCTACATCCAAATCATCATAACTCTTTACAATTTATTTTGTCTAGGATGTGGAGTCATTAAAAATAATGCTCAAGTGTCAACTCCTTTTTATTTCAAACCTGGTTTTGTTGTTGCCTCCACTCTTGAGATCAGAAACAAAAGGTATGTAGACCCCCGGAAGATGCTCTGAGAATGCAGATGCTCTTTGGATACATATGTATCCAGCCTATAGGGTGTCAAAGGGTTTTGGCACTGCCAAAAAATTCCAGAATGGCTTTTTTTCAATTTAAGTGCCTGCTTTTCCCTTGAATGCCAAACATGCACCTCCAGCTCTTCTCCTGGTGTTTAGCACTCAGTTCTGAGGCATAGTACTACAAGAGGCCATTTTTTGAAAATGACAAAAAATTAGCACCTAGCTTTAAATAAGGCTTTTTCGTCCTTCATGGGATTTAGACCTAGCTTTCCTAAAGCTCACTCATCAAAAGTAGTTTTTGAAAATAGGAAATGGCTGTTTGAAAATCTTGGACAAATCTTGGTCAGGGAGACTGCTGCTCTAAGGGCGTGGAAAGCTTCAGAAGGAAACCACAGAACACAGGGGAAAAGCTCTTTATATACACAGCCCTGCTTTCAGTAACCAGCAGGAGCACCCTTTTGAGGAGAAGAAGAGGTGCACCTCTTCCTTTGCAAGAGGTGTCCCAAACAGCCCATAGCCTGCTCCAGCACTGACCCTCCCACAGGGAAGAGGGGACCTGCAGGATGTCCCCATCTGGCTCACAACCATCTCCTGCACCAAACAATGTAGAGGTCCCTGCCTTGATGGGCAGCTGGACTGGGTGACCTTCTGCACACTTGTTTTTTATATATATGTGTATATATATATATATATATATATATATATACACACACACAGAACACATTCACCAAAAGCCTGCCACCCCCACTGAGCAGGGAGGATGGGGGAAGGGAGCTGATCTCAATAACAGAACCTGGAATCCATTAGATCCCAGGGTGCAAACACATGGGTAAGCAGGGTAGCACAGGCTTCCAGATAATGACAACAATCTTTTAAATGTATTAAAAATTTAGCCAGAAAGGTGATAAAGGAGATTTTTTTTTTTTTTTGGGGGGGGGGGGAAGGAAAGATCAAAATAATAATAGTTTCAAAGCACTGTACTTATTTTAGACATTCTTACAGCATGTTTCCATAGGAACTGGAATGCAAAGGAGCACACTGCAGCAGTGTTCACAAATGTTGTGTGGTTTAGTGGCTTGTAAAGGATTGGTTAAGAGCACCATGACCACACAGAGTGCCAGGCACCTGCTACCTTTGCCACACAACAGGATCTTAGCTATGATGTTTTGCAAAATCTAGGAACATAACGTTTTTTCCCAAATTTTTTTCCTGTCATCCTGAAGGCACGGTTGCTTTCACATCCATGTGTAGCCTCATTCCGAAGCACTCCCCTCCCAGATCCACTCCATGTGGGGCATGAAGACAGCAGTGCTTAACCCAGGTTGTTTAGTTGCTGTGGAGGTGTTGTGTCCTAAGGAGTAGCACGTGGGCCTGATTTTTGTATCCAGCTTTAGTACCCACCTGCTGAGTGACCTTGTGCAAGTCACCTCAGGTCAGATCTGCTCCATCTGTCAGCTGCCTGAAATGCATCTCACCCAGCTCTGCAGGTGAGCAGTTCTCTGGCCAACAGGGCAGCATCTATCCTGCCTGAGACACCTGCACCATGGACAGGTCTCTTCTTCCCAAAGCACCCACCTGGTCACATCCATACACTAAGCCCTTTGCCCACATGTCAATGTGCCATGTTGCAATTGATTATTTTCTCTGTTCTAAATTGCCCAGTACAAAGTAAGGTCTCCATTGCAGCTCACCAGAGCAGCATTTAACTGCACAAAGTGGGTGCTGCATGTCTTAGAGCAAGGCATGGGCACAGGGGTGCTTTTGGTAACCTTGCTAGAAGGACAGCACTGGAGGATATTTACAATCTGGGGAGCCAGATCTGGTGTAGTGTCACCCTTAACTCCTCCTGTGCCAGTTCCCTCCATAAGCTGCCCTAGAAATTAAAATAGGTTCTTTCTCAGAGTGAAATAATTATTTGTCTCCAAAAGGCAGCATTAGTAGCAATGACACACAGCCTATCAAATCCAGGCAACAAGAACCCAGGACTGAGCAGGAGAATTAAGTTATTTAACTGCCTTTCTCAAAGAAAACAAAGTTTTCATCACACACAGAGTGTGATGAACTGTGCACCTAATCCTGTGGTGGTGAGCCTAAATGACCTGTTTAACTTTCGATGGTGAAAATGAGACAAAATTCCTCCCACCTCCTGTGCTATCATTCCACAATGCAGGCAAGGGTGCAGTGGCAGCAATCCCATTTGTAAAGGATTTTCTCACCAACTTGTGACAAGGGCTGTGCAAGCACTAGTTACTTGTTCTTATGGATTGAGAAAAAATGTAGAAATTTGTTACTTATGGATTTGAAAACCTCCTAATAATACTACACATTAAGACCTGCCTGGCACACAAAACTAAAGGTGGCTAATTTTTAGCTATCAGGGTGAAACGTATTTTTCCTTGGGCTTGCCAGGTTTAGCTTCACATGCCAGTAATAAACTAAGCCAAAATGCTGGCCAAATGCTTCTGTCCAGAAGTATCATCCAAACCATAGCCAGCAGAATCACACAGAATCACAGAAGTTGGAAGGGACCCATAAGGATCATCAAGTTCTACTCTTAGCCCCTCACAGGGCATCTCAGCCCCAATGCTCTGTCACTTGTAACCACCTACAAATACTTTTATACAGTTGTGGAAGTATGAAAAACTATTTTTGTTTTCAAAGGTACATTTTGTAAACGATTTCAGTGGCTGCCTACAGCATGGAGGTATTTTATAAACACTATTACAAAAACATATCAATTTAGATATTTAGATACTCCACATACTGCAATGCTTCTTTCTCATCAAAACAACTTCCACTGTACATATTGCCATAAGAATTAACATATAATTACAGATTGAACAAAGAAATACAGATGTAGGATGTCTGAAGACAGGTCTCATTTCAAGTGTTACAATGACTGTTCAGTCAGGATAGAAGTATCTGGGAAGCCCCGACAGCCTCACACTGAAATTCTGTGTTTAAAGCCTGAGTATTTAAAAGAAGAAAATTCTGATTATTCAATCTCTTCTCACACCTCACCAATAAAGCAACTTCAGGAAAGTGCATCAAAACTTTCATCATGTCTGCATCTTGTACTTTAAGGATCAGAAGCTGTAAGTTACAAATACACATATTTATGGTTTTTTTCCTGCAAAGTCATACGCTGAGGTAGCAGAAGACATGCTTTAATGTCAGTTTTCAAATCTGAATGAAATTTAATGACTTAAACCAGTACTGTAACAAAGACACTAAAGCAGAATGCAAACTTTGCACACCTACATGTATTTGCACAACTCCAGATGCAAGCACTGAAATTCCCAGTGGGGAGTAAAGTCACAAGCCACAGTGAGATGGACTAAACACAGGGCAGTCTACCTCACAGTCCAAACTAAACAAAATGACATATATCAGCAATGAGTATATAGATAGTATAGAGATATTAGGATTTCTGATATGGCTATTTTTACCTCTGATTACTCAGTCTATAACAAAGAAGAATACAGTATTCTGCACTGGACAAGCCAGCTGCTGTGAACTCACCCAAACATTCAGCTTTCTGTTCTGGGTCCCCTTGTGGGCAAGTCAGATCCAGGTCTTCTCTCTTGAATCCAAACTTTGTCTGTTTTTACCCAAGACCACATCTCACTCCGAGAAACCATCACTTTCCAAAAAAAGCACGGATGCCCAGAGTGAGCCCAGTAAGGGTCAGGCTGCAGGACTTCTCTAGGGTCTAAGAACAAGTAGAGATCTGCCAGCCTGGCCACCCACTCCTGAAAGCATTTCTCCCGCTTAGCTTTCCCACCATAAATTCTCGATGCAGAGAAACAATTAAAAAAAAGAATAAGCAATCCAGTCGTTTTTCCTCCAGGCTGGAGAGAAGGAAAGAGGCTGCCACAGCAGTGCCTGTTTTGAATGCTTGGCAGGTACACAAGCACAAGGGGGATGATGCTATAGATAAGCATAGACAGAAATAGCTAGAAGGATGAGCTGGCTCAGGGTAGCAGTGGTGAAAGGCAGCAATCTCCCTTCTCCTGTGATTGCATGAAAACTAGCAGCTGACCCGCAGACTCACCGAGAGTGCTGGCAGGAGAGGGTCCCCCCAGGCTCTGAGCCTCACACTGGAAATATTCTCCTCGCACAGATCCCCTTCCCCATCTTGGACACATGCTTTGAAGGCTGCATCTTCTCAGCCTGCTTCTGACTCAGAGCACAAAACCTGCTCGCTGCCTGTCGGGGGTTTTGGTGCTGTTCCCAGAATCCTGCCAGGAAGCTGCAGCTCACAGATCCCCCCTGTGCCAGCAGGAAAATCCAGTAACTGTGGCTCAGAAAATACTGCCAAAGCACCAAACTAAGTATCTGGGCAGCTACTTCATCTCTCCTCCATGAACAGCCTCAGAGAGCTCTCCCTACTGCTCGTACCAGCTCACAGAGACAAGCACAGAGATGTCACCTAGCACTTATGCAACTCTGCTGCGAAAATACAAAACAGTGAAATGTGAGAGTTTTACCCAGCTGCCACCATTTAATAACCATTTCTTCCCCACTCCTTTTCTGTATGGCAACAAATTCTAATTTTCTTCTAAAACTGGAAAACAGTCTCACCTGAATGTGCCTGCACTGGGGAAGAAGAATTAAAAATTCTGCTTCTGAAAGCTGCTTGAGCAGGAAAAGATAAGTCAGTTCCCCCTTTACTCTGTGCAGTATCAATATCCAGGAACCCAGATATTTAGCTGTCAGTATGATGGGACACCTGAGAAACTTTACGGCTTGAAAAGGGTTGAGACTGGCAAGGACACTAAGCTCAGCTAGAGGTGGCAGTCTGGGAAGGTAGACAATCCTCCTCAATCTAAGAAAACAGGGAAGGAGGGAAGTGAAGAAAGGCAAGAGACATGAGCATTACTGCTATGGTTTCACTGGTGGGAAGCAAGGGTGATTGAGGGCATGACAAGGTATGCACCTGAAAAGAGAGAAACTACAGAAGACTAGGACTGGGTCAAAGACAAGGGAAACTATGCAATACAGCAAAATTCATGAGTGGGGCAAGCAGCCAGGAATGTGAGAACATAACAGAAGGAGGGAACAGGCATGGGAAGAAAGCCATGTCATGAGAAATGGAAGGAGAAGAATGATCTGAGAAACAAATGAAAAACCCAGTGCTTAGACAGAAAATGAGGAAAAATAAATCACAAACTAACACCAATCTCATCTTAAATCATTTTGTTAATGCGTTGAGCCTGAAAACGTGACATTCTGACACATGTTCCAATTCCCTTGTTACCACTGGGGCTTACATTACTTTAACCACTGAACCTGGGTCAGGAGGGAATGTCCTGAGGGACACGCCTCACCTCCTTTAGAGCAAGGGCACAGAGGACCTCTAGCACAGTGTTGGTGGTGGTGCAGACAGGAGCCACGCCACCACAGAGCTCTTCATCGCCCATGCCACCACCACATCAGCCTAGTGGAGGGGCATGTCAAGATGTGGGATGAAACACTGCTTTTATGGGAGAGCTGCTGCCTTGCTCACCAGCTGCCAGCTTGAGGAAAGCTCGTAGGCTCAATTAGTCATTCCCAAGTAGCTTCCTGGGAGTAAGGTCACCTTCCAAGATAAGACTGAAATGGGTGGCAGTAGGCAAGCTGCTGGATGGGGACATGTCCTGACCCTCCAATTCCTGAAAATAACCCACTGGGAGAAAGCTGCCTGGCAGGGGTCAAATTCAGGCCAGGAACTGCTCCAGCAGCTCAGTGTCAGCAGACAGGCTTTCCTTGGGGCCTGGCAGTGCTCTTTGCTAATAGAGACAAACCTATAGCTTAACATAATACTGCAGCTGGTCAGAGGAAACCTATTATTTTTTCATCCCACTTCACTTGTCTTGACTACCCCAGAAAATAAAAAAAAAAAAAAAATAGTATGTTTGTCATGGTAGGAAAACTCAAGAACCTAAAATAAATGGCTTTTGAGATAACACTGATAAAGAAAAACCTTAGGTTCAGAAAGATAAAACCTACATGTGACAGCAGAGACACAAAAGGAAACTTAAATTTGATGGGAAAAAAAAAACAACAGCAAGGGATACATTTATACAATTCATGCCCAGGCAGTCTTCAGGCACTTCTATTTACTGTTTTCCATGAAGGAAACCATTATTGTTATAAAAATCACTGCACATTTTTTTGGTTACATTGTTTTGTTAGATAAGAACCAATGTTGCCTGACAGTGCTTTGGTAGCAATACTAGAGCACTAGAGAACCCACTGTAGTTGAAATTAAAGCTTTTCAAACTCATTAAACAAAATATATGTGGACCATTAAAATAAAAAGGGCATTTCAAAAATTCACAGGGTGTGTTTCTAAAACATTATTATCAGCTACGGTTACCTCCTTTCAAATTAATGGAGAAGTAAGCAAGAAAAGCAGGTAACTGACCTAAAGAAAGTAAGCAGGAAATGTTTCAGCAGTTGATTGGAAAAAGTTCTTTGTATCAAGCAGATGATTTCAGACCTGCCTTGTGTTTTTTGTGTTCACAATAAGGTGAACTGTTACCACATGTTCTTTGTGAAAGAGGAGAACACAGCTGAAGTATTTACAGTTTGATATTTACCATTTAAATGATGGGTAAGAAAACAAGGACAGTAACAGATGGGCTTCTTTTGACTGAATTTAAGTTATGGGCTTATTTTGACTGAATTTAAGTTATTTAGAGCTATTTCTGGTTAAAAAATACACAACACATTTCAAAAAGCAAACACAATATGCCTTCCTGCTGCAGATTATTCACCTGAAATTTAACATCTACATTTATTGAAATAAAAGTGATCTAGAGTCCAGTTTTTAAAGAATGCGATTGATACAATTCAGTTCCCCATTTTTAACTTACAAAGATGTTGAAGGAGCTGTTTTACTTGCCAAGAGTCCTCAAATATTTCTTTATCCTTTCACTGGGATTTAGTTGCTGATTATTTTCACAGCTAAAAAACTGCCTTCTATGTTTGATCTCCTTCACCAGCACCCCAAGTTAAAAAATTATCTTAAGGTCTTTACCAGAAACAAACACTTTTGAAAACTAACTAAGAATCTCCTTATAGGCAACAACACACATACAGCTTATTTCCCAGTATAGTTTTAGGAGAACACTCTTCCACCTGAATTATCATTCTATGTCTTGCACAAAGACCACTGAGTCAGTTTGCCTCTAGGAAATAAACCAGTGACAGATACCAGCACTCTTCATCGGTCCAGCCAGCAACAGCCAAAAAAACCCATTCAAACCCTTTTGCAACCAAAAAGGGATATCCCCACAAATCAGATGCAAGAACACCATGAATCCAAGCAGCTCCCAATAGCAGACGCAACAGCATTAGAGATGAAAAACTAAAATGTTTTCTTTCTCTCCAAAGAACTTGCGTGTCATGATGTGGTGGTTGTGGCTGGTGTAGAGGTAATTTCCTTCACAGTAGCTGGTGTGGGGCTGTATTTTGGATTTATGCTGGAAACAGTAATAACACAGGGATGTTTTGGTTACTGCTGAGCAGGGCTCACACGGGGTCAAGGCCTTTTCTGCCTCTCACCCCACCCCACCAGCGAGTGGGCTGGGGGTGCACATGGAGTTGGGAGGGGGCACAGCAGGGACAGCTGACCCCAGATGACCAAAGGGATAACCCAGACACAGTGGGGACAGCTGACCCCAGATGACCAAAGGGATATCCCAGACACAGGAGGGACAGCTGACCCTAGATGACCAAAGGGATATCGCAGACACAGTGGGGACAGCTGACCCCAGATGACCCCAGACCCTGTGAGGTCATGCTCAGCATATGAAGCTGGGGAAAGAAGGAGGAAGAAGGGCACGATATTTGGAGTGATGGAGTTTGTCTTCCCAAATTACAGTTACATGTGATGGGCCCCTGGTCTCCTGGAAATTGCTGAACATTAGCCTGGCCATAGGAAGTGGTAATTTTAATTTCTTTTCTTTGCTTGCATGAACAGCTCTTGCTTTCCCTAACAAACTGGCTTTATCTCAACTGACAAGTTTTTTCATTTTTACTCTTCAAATTCTCTCCCCAATTCTGCTGGTGGGGAATGCATGAGGGGCTGACTTGGTGCTGAACCATGACAAAAAATATGAAATTATACAGCTTAAAGGAAGTTTCTGGGTTTTGTTGTTTGGGTTTTTTAAAATCATAGCTTCTGAAAAAACATCAGCACTGATTTGCTTCAGAAATAAGCATACTTTAGCTCAATAGACTTGTGTATTTATCCTTTGTCTAAACTGAAAACATTCACATTCAGTTACTGTATAGCAAAGCCTGTACAAGCAGCAAGTCAAGATCACCATCAGAATTAATTTTCCTCTGACATCAATACATAATTCCCATTACAGAATAGAAACTGTCCAGGAGAGAAGTTCTAATTGTCCATACTGCACTTTACCAGGGAATTGTAGAACAGTTTTTTGGGGGGTGTATTTTTTTAATTTTCTCTTGGTGTTTGTATGATCTACCATGTTGAAATCATAGAGATGAAAACCCTCCTTGAGCTGGAAAATTTTCAAAGCTGTCTTCAGCCATTGTGAAGTCCAGAAGTGCTCCTTGATTTATCCACACACATTCATCTCTGGCTTTTCTGAGGAACCTGACAACTAGGGTTAGTGATGGGAACCTGCCTGCCTTTTACTGCATTAAAATGCTCATCACTAGGGTGTTCCATGCTTTAATCATCTTTCTGTAAAGGAATTAGAAGCTGGTTTATAGCAGTTGCCCCGTCAGATCAGAGCTGAAGCCCATCTAGCTTCTCATCCTATGTCCAATAGCAGTATGAACCATGCTTCATAAGGGGATGTAAGAGAAATGAAGAAAGAATAGAAGAAATAAACATTCCCCCCATTTGTGGCCCATAGCATCAGATCCAGCCATTACAGACCAAATGAGCTCTTAGATGTAAGGGTTTACTTTATGTCCAAGTACCTCCTAAATTACTACAGTTTATATGCATGACCTATCTTCTTTTTAACTTCCTGGGCAGTTTCAAGCAACTGTGATGGAACTGCTGAATTCCCACAAGTTTTGTGGGAGTAAAGCTGTGGAAAGCCTGGAAAGTAGCTTTTCACTTCATAAGACAAGAGAAAATTGGGAAAATGGGAAAATTTTTCCTTAATGATGAGAAAGGTACAACTGGAATAAGTATTTTATAATACACCAAGGAATTAATCTCTTCATCACAGTTTCTCTCCCATAGTGACTGTCTATTCCCTAATCAGGTACTACTGTGACTGGTGTTTCCACAGCAATTCCAGTGTCACTAAGGACTCTTCCCCAATGTGGCTCCTCTGTACAAAAGGGCTTGGTACAACTCAGTAAAAAATGAACTAATCATGAGACAAATCCAATAGAAACCAAGTTTGAGTAGTTTTGCTAATTTTGTGACTATTAGCATAATTCTGTAGTCTTGAAGCCCATAAAATTGTCATTTTTAAAAAATTCTACTAATTTTTGGTGTACAGTGCTTCATGGACATGTTAATTGATAAATGTAACATTTCCTTATGTGAAAGGGATTTACTCTTTCCTGAATCAACATTTGATTTTAAAGACTGTCCCATTGCTTTCATAGTGGAATGTAGGGTGATTGACAGCACTCACAAGAAAATTCTCTAAAATTAATTTAACACAGTGGAAGTGTACCAGATAGTTCAGAAACAGCTTCTTTCTACCTTTATTTTTGCCTATACTCTTATTTGGACATGATAACATGTTCTGCATACAAGAAAAACTCTAAGTACTCACAACACTGCATAAGAAATTGTATTTATATGCATGAAACTTATTTGTTGTAGCTCCAGTTTTAAGGATCAATAATTCAAACACGGGGCAAGTAAGGAAACAGATGCATAGGGATGTTTGTCAACCTGACAAAAGATCATCAGTCACACCAGTCACAGATCTCTGGTAAGAACCAAAACCACAAAACACTGAGTAAGAGGTTCTAATTACTAATGTCCTTTGCTCTAGCTACCTTTCTTTGCCAATTCTGAGGATGCCAAAAACCAAAGTGTCCTTCAACAAAAAAAAAAAAAAAAAAGCTTCAATTCTATTGCTCTTGAAGTTTAAATTATAATTATTCCCAGTGTCCCAGTGACACTGACAGATTTCCTTCTGGAGGATTGGTTTTACCATTGCCATACTGGTATCTGATGTACATACGTGTACTTTTCAAGTTACTTTTACTGAAGGGACTACCATAATACCTGGATTCAACCTCTGGTCATACTTGATACCAATTAAATATTTCCAGATGCCTGAACAGAGGCTAAAGAGTACCCATGCAATTAGTGAGTGCCATGGATTCTCAATAGTGCATGTGAAAATGGGTCAGCAATGTATTAGAGTGCACACATGTAAAAGGTGATGTCTCAGGATGCCTTCCAGCTCTCCTAAGTCTACAACACACACCATTGAGATAAAGCCTGTGTTGAGCAGCAACAAAGCTTTTGTTGGGCCCCTGAAGTTTACTTCCTCATCATACCACCAAGTTTTATTTCTGCCACCCCTTTGACTTCTTTCAATAAACTTCAATCTTCTTTCAATTGACTTATTTCAATCACACCTAATTATCCTCCCCTGTCTTCTCTAACCTCAGTTTCCTGCCTTCTCTTCTGTACTTCCACTTAAATTTAAACCATGCTCACAGTCATACTGTACTGATTGTTTCCATAAATCACATAATGTATTTCATAATGTATGAAAACAAGTGATAATTACCATTACAGTGTCCTAAGACACAGTTGAAGCTGTCAAGGATTCTCCTGAACATATAGCTGTGAAAGACCTTCAGCTTTGCTAGAGGTTTTGTTTTACTTACTACATTTGCTGTATCTTAAGATATGCTGAAAGACACTGAACACTAACAGTTAAGCAGTGCAAGTGGCCCAGTTCTATGCTTTTCAGCCTTAGTGTGCCAGATATTTTTACGTTATTCCTACGCAATTCCCAGCTGCCAGGGCCAGAGCCTGTGTAATAATGTGTGTCACAAAGCACGCTCCTTCAATCTGCAGTGCCTAGCCATGCCAGCAGCCAGTCTGCTAAATGATCAGTTAGTAACAAGAATAAAGAGTTTAAGCTGTCTAAAGAAGCATTCATGTAGTTGGGACAGGAGGCATTAGTCATTGTACTAACAGAATATCCTGACTACAAAAAAGGACCAAAGTACACACAGATCAAGGATCCGCTTATCATTGATATCAAATAAGAGGATTACATATTGCATTAACCAGAGATGTTTTCATATTCCCTGCCCTCCACATCCCAGGCAATTTTCTCTGGCCTCTCAGAAGAGAACACTCAAAATTAACTCTTGGACTATAAAAGTTAATAAGCAGCAAGGATGGCTGGGGCTCACTAGATCAGTAGGAAGCCAACTTCTCAGCAGCAAAATAAAGATTTCTTCTGTTCTCTAAAGATATTTCATACAGATCAAATTCTTTCATTACAACAACATGAGGTGGCATAGACTCTTTCGCCTCACACTGATAAACTGCCTACACTTATTTTTTTCTCACAAGAAAGATAGGCTGTTCCCTTACAGAGTGTGGATAGGGGAAATGGTGCCTGCAAGAGGGCTTGTGGACTAATCAGTCAGGCCCAACTTCACTACAAATGGAGACCAACCATGAAGAGTATCTCTTTACAGTTTCAGGCAATTCAAGGCAAAGAGGAATGTCTGCACTGCTCTATGTTGTGTGTACAGCCAGTGTCCTGGAATAAAAGTGATGTGTCAACTCAGAAGGGTGACCAGTGCTCTTGAGGAGGTGCGCAGTGATGGCTCCTCCTAGTAATGCCCTCAAGTCACATGTAAACAACCAAGCTTCCTGCAAAGGGAACCTCCAGCTCTGACATATGTCCACACTTAAAAAAAACCCCAAACTCCAGGACTACCAGCTTCACTCTGTACTGTGGAACTTTCCTCAGGATATTGTCTTACCAATGGTTTGCAGGTGCATTTTTTCAGAATTAGTGCCATTAATTCTTCCCTTGGCTCAAGTTGCAAATATCAGTTGGTAAAAAAACCTCTACTCCAAAAGTATAGCATAAGCCAGCTGGATTTTTACAGTAGCAGCACCCTTTCCTTCAATGCAGCTTGCACTACTATAAGCTAGAAAGCTAAGGTAAAATCCAAACTCCTTTAATAACATTTAAAAAGCAAAATAAAATCTGGTACGTTATGAGGTACAGCCTGGAGGTTTTTACAAAAAAAAAAAAAAAAAAAAAAAAAAAATGGGTCTTGAGGACACAGACTGTGTTCTTAATACAATAAACCAATGAAGACCCAATGGGCTCAATCCACTGAAATTTTAATGGAACTCACAAGCATGCTGTATTCCCAGTCAAGGCACACAGCCTTTTGAAGGCAATAAGAAAAAGCCTTCAAAAAATAAAATAATAAAAGAAAGGAAAAAGAAATAAAAGAACATTAAGGTGTTGGAGTAGACCTAGATCACCTAGGCCCAACATCTGCCACCATGGGAAGGGACATCTCCTACAGGCAGGACCCAAGAAGCATTTCTATTCTCACTGATGAGGACAGGATGATCTGATGGGGATGATAACACCTTTCAGAGGATTTAGAAAAGAAGTATAGTTGCTGGATTCCCACCATCCTACTCTAAACATGAAAGCTGAGCAAATACCATCAGACCCTGTCAGAAGCTGATCTGTGGTCTGATTCATCCAGAATGAAGCCAGTAAGACTCTTGACAAGCCCACTCTTCAGACGAGTGTCATTCTGCATTATCATTTTGTGATTTAAATCCCCTCTTCAGCCAGCCCATATTAAAACAGACAATTTCAAAGTGTCAAATCAAAGACCGTGCCCCAGTAAATTGGATGCCCATAAACGGCCACTCACTTAAGAACTGGACTTGATGGTTCCTGTGGGTCCCTTCCAATTCAGCAGATTCTCTGAGTGTGAACACACTGTATAACTTAGGTGTTACTCTGTGGTAAAGTTGCTGGATCTGACTCAGTGCAAACCCAGATGAGACAGTCAAGCCATAAGTAGTTTTCTTGCTTATTCTTGACCAAGAAAGTCCAAAATGCTGAAGTGAATCCATGGATTTAACTTTATAAATTGTGAATCTTGAGAAGAGATTCTTCATTTCCAGGAAGGGCTTGCGTCAAAGGGCAGAAAACTGAACTCTTTAACATTCTTGCTAGTGATTTTCTTCATAATTAGAAGGAAAACACGCCCCACCCTCCAGGATTAGAACTGACCACCATTACTGACTAAGCACAAAACTCATTACAGTAAACTACATTGCAATGAAACTATTTTAACCAGCATCCCCATTCAGCTTCACCAGCTCCCAGTGTGTGGAGGCAAAATCAGTGAAATGTTACAAACACAATTGTGCCGTTGTTAGAGTCACTGACAAGTAGTTCATGAGTGAGGCATCAAACCTGCCAAGGATCAGGTAAAGACGTAAAGGGCATTTAGGGCTGAGGATAAGAACTTTCTACTGTCTGGGCCACAGATAAGAGACAGCAGAGAGGATCAGCACAGAAGGTGGTGCAGTAGGGAAGGTCAGGCAGGAGAGTGGCTGATGTACATGGCTGTGATGGGAAAAGCACTTGCATCAGAAGTGGGGCATTGAATATCTAAGGGGTGTTACAGGAAAAGTGATAGGATTTCAAATGAAATGTGTAGGTAACTCCCTGCTGTGAGAGTGGGAAGTAGTCAACTGTGCTCTCTGCGCAGAAAAATGTGCAGGAGGAAAAAAAACCGAGTATATTTTAGCTACATGCTTGAAATACTGATGAGCCATTCACAGAGAGAAAACAGAGATGCAACAAGGTGCAGAATGGCATGGCAGGACATCACGCAGATAGTCTTGGAAAGAGCTGACCTAGCAGTGGTAACCGCAACTGTGAAAGGTGGTAAAACCAGGTCAGTCCCACTCAGGAGCTAAAAAAATTCCCCCACCGAGGGATGGGGATGAGAGGAAAAATTCATAAAGGAATGGCTGGGCAAAAGCATCAGCATGTTTCCAAATAAAATGTTCTCCACATGAAGTGCAATGTCAACAGCAGGAACATAAATCCAAGAACATTCAATTTTTTCCAGAAAAAAAAAGCTGAAAAAGTTGAGGAAGAAATTACATTAGGCATGGCTAAGTTTGAAGAGAGCCATCAATAGTGGTAAAAATTGCAGCAGAGTAATTTTTCAGAGAGCTGTTTCATTCTTCATTTCTTTATCAATAGATAAGCATTCCCTCTTGCCTCTATCCAGACTTGTATGGCTATGATACCGCCTCACATAATTGCAGGTCAGTGGAGCAATAACAATTTTCTCCTAATTGAACCAAACCATTATTTTCAAAGCATGCCAGTACAAATCCACACAGTCCACTATAATTTGTGCTGTGTCCTCTTCTAGTTAGCAGATGAGGCTCTTGGCAACATGGTATTTCCTAACTCTCAGTATACTCATCTTGCCTTTTGCCCAGTTCAAGGAAAGTAGGAAATCAAAAAGCCAACAGATCCAGAAGGTTTTTACTGATGGTAAAAGTAACTAATATGAGTAGGGGAGTCAAGCCAGAAATTTATAGCATGGATTAATTGAGGGAGACCAGAAGAAAGACTTAAAGAAAAATCTGGCTGCTGTGCTTAAGTGCGTGGAAGGTGGTGAGGGTCAACACCTATTTTCTCTCACTGTCACAGCAAGTTTAATCTCAAGCATTTATATGATACAGGATGCAAATAATTTCTTCCCATTTGGGATCAGGTTTGGTATTGGAAGAGTGCAAACTCCTTAATCTACTCCTCTAAACTTTCTTCTATCACCACTTGCAGAATAAGCAAAGCAATCCTTTTCATATCTTTTAGAGTTTCGTCTTCACTGAATACTGTCAGTCGTCCCCAGATTTCTACTTTATATCCTATTACAGTACTACACGGGAATTAAATTAGCAGGTGCCAAGCCAATTACCCAGGGAATTTTTGCAATGTAGTCTTTGAAATTTACTAAGAGTGGAACATATATTCACTGCAAAAATAGAATGATGTGGGTATATCTAAAAACTGTAGCAGGTTCACAATTTTATATGTTCTAGTCTAAACTAGAAGTAACATAAACCCCCAAATATATGAAATTTTTATATTACCTTTTGTGAGTGAAAACTGAGAAAAATACACATTCTAAAGCCAGCTCTATTCAGGCCTGCTCTGTTCAGAAACTCCCAAGAGACAAATATCTGACAAATATATTCTTCAGGAGAATTTGGGAGAAAGATTGTAATTTTTTCCCTTTATTTTTAAACAAAGGCTTTTGGTATATTCTTGATCTTTTCTCATATTCAGAAGTGGAACAATTATTTACTTTTTTTTTCCTGCTTTTTTATGGAACCAGTATGCAAAGCATACTTTTGACTCCATAGAAACAGCATTTTAATGTGAGTCAAATTAATAAAGCCCCAAAATCTACAGGAACCAGTTTTAAACAGCATTGGGGCAGACAGAAGGATGCTCTTGCAAATCAAAAAATGGAGAAGAGGCTCCAAGCTTCCTACATTTATTTTTTTGAACGGTTTATTATGACAGCAAAGACCTCCTCTTCCTTAAGGGTTAAACTTACCTGAGCAAGAAGCAGGCTCAATCTCTCCTTTAGATACACTTTTATACGTGGTACCTGTTCATACCCTGCATAATATTTGGGTAGACAAAAAACTTGCTATAAGTTTCTGGCAAGTTTTTCTTTCTCAAGAAGTCAAAACTAATATGAAGTATTTTATCCCAGTATTAACTAATGTAATAAGAACAAAGCATTCTAGGGAAAAAAAAAAATTAAGCCCTTGCCTTATGAGAAGAAAAGTAAGATCATTGCTGATGTTTCTGGAACACTTCCTTGATACTGGAATGATGGATCCCAGCAGTGGAACACAGACAAATCTGTAACTGCAGCTCAAATGTAAACAGATGACATCTGACAGGAATTATGTGAATTCTAGAAAAATGTACATACCAGGCTACAATCCTATAAAATTTTTCCTGTATTTCCAGCAGGAAAAATTACCAAGTCTACATTTATTCACCTGTAAGACTAAGTAAAATAAACAAGAGTAGAACATATTTTGCATTGAAGAACCCTGCAATTAAAAAATTATGAGTCACTCCTCCAAGCCTCCACCATTAAAAATAAATTACAACTCATTTATTTGTCAATTGTTAATTCAGACTTCGAGAACAGTCACATTGCTTTTTCTGGGGTTTTCTCCTCAAACTGTAGGTATTAGAAAAAGCTAATACACATATGTATAAATAACATGTATGCAAATCAAGCATTAATAAAATTGTGAAATATCAGGAGACCCACAAGAAAAATTAGTAGGACTGTAATGAATATCATTATAATCTACTAGAAAAAACAAAAAAAACAAACAAAAGAAAACCACAAACAAAACTAGAAAGCAAGGAAGACTATTTCAATCTTGGTCCTTACAGCATACACAAGCTCTCCATGAGCACAGCCTACATAACAATGTCCACTTTGGGGAAAAAATTGAATCCTCAGGCTCAAAAAGTACACTCTAACTAGATTCCAAGCCCACTGAGTAACACACCTCCATGTCATCCTGTCTCCATCTTTCTCACTGATAAAGAAACCCAGATGCTCTGACAGCAAAGGACACCTTTAGATCCTAAAATCCTTCAAGTGGATGAAGAAGGATCACCCTCTACCCCACACCTAATGCCAAATGAAACAGCCCCAGGCATGGTATGCAGAGAACAGGGATGCATGGAGAGAAAACCCTGAGAAAGTCTGCAGAGTGCTACAGACTGCAAATCTGAATTTTGAATGGCTGAAGTGCTACCAGCAATCACATCAGTTAAATGGAGGGATGCTCACATCTTAGTGTTAGAAACTCACTGGTGGCAACCACAGTTCTGAATGAGATACAACACTGCCTCAAAAATGCACACCCTAGCACATAGCACACCATTGATTGATTCCCTAGAACTATCATATGTATTTTGAGATAGTGCTTTGAACTTGTATCAACAAGATCAATAGTGCTGCCTTTTATAGATTGCAGCTCTCCAGCCTTACAGCTACTACTTCAGCATAAATGAGACACTAGCAGGATATAAAGGGATCACGTTCAGCTCGATGTGTTAAGACACTAGAAAAATCAAACAGGCAGGTCTTGGGATCAAAATTACTTCAAAAGGTCAAGATGAAAAAGTAGCATGTTACCTGCCATACCATCTTCTGAGCAGTATAAATATTTTCTTAGCAGTCTTGATGCCAAACACAAACCCAGTATGCGACAATGTTAACACTATTGCCTGTAGATGTGACTTTCTAGAGTGACCTGTCAATTTACTTATCAGCAGATGATTTTTCCTTATCTAACATTAAATTTGAATTTGTACTGACCAAAACAGTAAGCTTCAAAGGAGCAGAACATTGTCACGGTAGAGACTGCCTACTGCAGCCTATCTCTCTGGCTGACACAGCAGCAGTGGTGATTCCTAGCTCTCCATCTGAGAAGCTTTAGGACTAGAGAAAAGGAGGTTTGCTTCCAGCTGCAAAACCTGACATTCATTTGCAGCCAGCCTCTACCTTGCATTGAGGCTGTAAGCAGAATAATTCAAAAGTCAGTACCACTGACCTTGTGTGCCCAAATACTCTGGTGATCACCATATTCCACAAAATCTTACTGGAAAAAAATGCACATGGAGCAAAAACTGTTGTACAGTGCACTGTGGGTCCCTGAGGAGACCCTGAGCTGAGTGCTGGGTAGTACAGAACAACTCTCCACATAGAGGGGGGCAGGTAAATCCCTCCCTGCCACATACCCACCTCTTGTGGACACAGTCTAAAGCGCCTCCTGCCATTCACAGGTGGCAACACAGTTCTGAGATGTCACAAGACTTTTGTTTCTTCTCAAAAGCCCTTGGGAGCTTAGCCTATAGATGTAAAGGCAAACAAACTGCAGTATTGCAGCTTATATTGGACAAGAACAGAATAGAGACAAGTCATAGAGGCATCAACATAAATGCCACCACCTTCTTGCCACATTCGATTCACAATTTCATTAAAATCACAATGCTGTTTTTGCAAGAATTCAGAAAAATTCTCCCCAAAAACTAAACTTGATGGGAATCTTAAATACATTTCTCTGTGGCTCAACATGTGATCATAAACTCAGACTAATCACCTTCCAGATAATTAGTGTCAAAATCAACAAAAGAATGATTGTTTCATTTTTATACTAGCTGCCTTTGGACTGCTTTGGGGCTCCTTATGGCCCAAGTTGAGAACATCTTCTCAAACGTGCACTTCTGTCTGGTAGGTCTCCTGGAATATATGATTAATTTTTGTGCATTTTGTCCCTCTTTGAGACAGTAAGTTATATAAGCAGCACTTTCGATGATTCAGGCAGGCAGCTAGAAAGAACAGACCTCAATTGCTTTCTTTTTAAAATGTATACTTGTAAATTAAGAAGCATTTCAAGATTAGGCATCTGTCCAATTCTTTTTATCATTTAGTGTATTATGCTAATGAGGATGCTGTTTCTTTAATTATATCATTTGAAGAAAAAATTGCATTCAGTCCCTTGATCTTCTTTAAAACCATTCCCATGCTTGATTCCCCTATAGGCTTTTAATCACGCTGCCTCAGTGTGAAACTCTGCATTTGAACAAAACTCTTCTCAAAACTGGTTCACTGAGAAAGTTGAAATTGTTTTCTCTCACTGGAGCTATATCCCCTCCCACTTGGCAGCTTTAGAGGAAGAGCCCTAAGACTCAAACTAGCACTAGGTAGAATGAAGAGTACTGCTGACACTTAACATACAGTGTGTGTAACATACTGAATGCCATGACTTGTTAGACAGGGGTAGAGAGACAACTGAGGTGAGCTATAAAATAAAACCTTTCCATGACACTTCACAGTAGAATTCAGTGAATCCTATTTAAAATAAAAGCACATGTCATCAGCTGTTAAACTTTACTATGCAAAGTTACCCACATATGATGTTCATGAGCATTTGTTATTAGTCAAATGCTTCGTTGTGACTTTTTTGTCTGTTTTAGCACACACACTACAGCAACTAAAGCAAATGTATGTTCCATCTATGGTATATCCATTTAGAGTTTAACTGAAGTATGTTAACATGTTGTGCTTCATCCTACACTGATAGACTGGATTTTGTTGAAGTTAAGAACCAAATTGCACTAACGTCTTGAAGCAAAGTATTTACAAACAAATATTCTGACACCTCATTTATCTGTTTTGCCATAAAATTGGCTTATACATGATTAATTAAGAAAAATAAGCGCAGCATGCTTTCATGCACTTTTACTTTGAAATCCAGGTCACACTTTGTTTTGAAATTCAGAAAAACAATATGAATAATATAATTAACATATCAGAAGATTCTTTGCAAGTAACTTTATTTAAGCAGGCTAAACCAGGAGCTTATGAAGTTGCTGCTATTCTGTCATTGCAGATAAATCATTTCTTAACCCATGTTTATATACTTTATTTGACTAATCCTTTGTACTGAAAGGATGTTTGGAGTAGGCAGCCTCATACTAAGCCACACAATGCTGAACAAAAACAGAGTTCTTGTCCCAAAACATCTACAAACTAATTGCTGCTCTGTGACTTGTTTCCAGCTGGGATACAAACAAGTCAGTAATGGTGTGGTTATAGATGGGAAACCAGAAGCTTGATACAGAATCATAGATTCATTTAGGTTGGAAAAGACCCACAAGCCCAACTATTAACCCAGCAGTTCCAAGTCCACCACTAAACCAAGTCCCTCAGTGCCACACCTGCAAATCTTTTAAATACCTCCAGAGATGGGGTCTCCACCACTTCCCGGGGCAGCCTGTTCCAATGCTTGGTAACGCTTTCTGGGAAACAGCTTTTCTTAATATCCAATCTAAGCCTCTTTTGGTGCAACTTGAGGCCATTTCCTCTTGTCCTACTGCTTGCTACCTGTGAGAACTTGCATCTGGCTACACCCTCCTTTCAGGCAGTTGTAGGGAACAACAAGGTTTCCCTGGAGCCTCCTTTTATCCATGCTAAGAAACCCCAGACCGCTTAGCTGCTCCTCATTGTCCTGCATAGGACTTGTGCTCCAGACCCTTCCTCAGCTCTGTTGCCCTTCTCTGGACACACTCCAGCCCCTCAGTGCCCTTCTTGTAGTGAGGGACCCAGAACTGAGCATGGGATTTGAGGTGCTGCCTCACCAGTGCTGAGTAAGGCTTTCATAATCCACCTGAATACGTACAGTGAGTCATTCTACAGGTTCTCTCTCTACTCATGGCACTTAGTTGTCAAAATACCTTTGTGATGACATATTTCAGTATTATGCTGTGCTTTTCTCAGGTATTTGCATTTGATCACCTCATGTGAACTACCTGTACAGCTCCTTACATCCTCCCCAAGTCTAGATGTGAGTCTCATTTCTGGTAACAGAGCAAGATCACACCTTTCTCAGCCACTTGCTTCATTTACTGAGAATTTAATTTCTAGGTGCATGCTGTTCTCACTAAAAAATTTTCCTGGTTATCACAGTAACAGCCATTTCTCATGTGAGACTTTACTTTCAAGACCTCCACAAAGAATGAGAAAAGAGAAGCTCCATCAGCTTTTGACCTTGGCTGTTTTCTAGAGCCAGCCTCAAAGCCAGCCAACTGCAGCATCAACTCCAGCTCAGGAAGTTTGCCTTGTCTGCACAGCAGCTAAGCAGTGACCACTGGCTTGCAAAAGGCCACATGGGCTGGGAGCTGCCAACTGAAGAGGTCTTACCAGCAAACAAGAGCCTCCCCATGTCAAAACGAATGGCCAAAATACTTGTGATTGGTGTATTGCAGAGCTAGAAATAGAAAGCAATTCTTTCACCATACTGCTGGTATTTGAATAGCTTCTCTTTTAAAAGGGCAAACAGTTCATTCCCCTGAAAGCTTGCTTGCAATGCCAATGGCTGGGCTCCATTTCAGTAAATATTAGTATTAGAATTGCCTTTTTCTAAAAGGAAGCTCAATTCTTTTAAAGGTTAAGAAGGTAACAGACAAACACACGATTAAAATAAAAAAACCCAAACACTAATACTTATTTATGAGAAACAGAGTGGGAAGATAAAGCCATGGATACCACTTGTGCAAGAAGAAAAGCAGAATCTGGAATGTTGGCAAATGACAAGCTCAGAGAGAGGCTGAGGTCTGCTAGAAATCCATCAAGTGAGATATTCCTCAAGCATGTATCCTCAAAGGTATGAAAAATATTGTCACATTGAATTTTATTCTAGCAGAGAATCTGTTCCACTTTAAAAGTGAAGCTTTGAGAAAGCCTGCAAATTTTAGTCATGGCTTAATACAAGAGACTAGTGAAATCAGCTCCAGCTGATGTTATATTGGACTCCTACTGGATACAGGTAAACCATTTAACTAGAAAATTATGATTCACTACAGGCAAAGGGCAATGCTCCAATTTCTTTTGCAAATGGAAAACAATGTGTAATCTTAACCAATATCTAATTTATTTGTTTGCATATTTTAGAAAGACCATCTCTCAAAATTAAAAACAAATCATGTGCAAAGCTGAGCAGGGGAAAATAGTCCGTACAAAAATATAAGAGGACCTGCTAAGTGATGTTTTATTACATGCCAGAAATATAAAGGAAAGTCACTGTTCTACAGACATGAAATGAAGCTTTTATGGTTGAAGAGTCCTGGCTACAGAAAGTAAAAGCAGCAGCAGAGAAACCTGTAAAACAAATGCATAGTACATAACAGATGGGGGAAAGACACTGTTAGCAATGAATACAAATTAACATGGCAGAAATGCGAGCAAACAATGGAAGCAAAAAAAAACCAGTAAAAAAGTATGGTGATATTTATGGCAATAGGAGCACCTCCCTAAATGAAACAAGAATAAGAGAATGCCAAGCAATGCCTTCAATAGCTGGTCATTCCACACAGAAATTACAAAAAAAAAAAAAATCAGAAAAAGGCAGATTTGACAACTACTTCTCTGCATTCAGAAAGATGCAAGATGCTCTATTCACTTGTTACAGTGACAATGACATCACTATAACTTAAGAGAGCTTTAAACAGCCCCTCAGTTTAAAGCCTGCATTCAAGAGCAGAGGACAGATGAGTCAATAACTTTTAATTTAGTGACTCTTTTAAAAGCCATAGGGGCACTTAAGGTTCCTGGTGACTGGAAAGACTTACTATCAAAGCAGCATTTACAAGGGTTAAGTGGGATAAGCAAAGCACCTATTGAGCAGTTAGACTGACATCCGTAGTAAGCAACAGCAGGGAAAGATTAGCATGGGACACAATCAATAAGTCATTGAAAGTCACATAATTAACACCAATCAACACAGCTGTATGGAAAACAGGCCTGGTCATGTAAATCCGATCATTTGTATGCAGTGACATCATCATTTGATAATGGCATGTGCTGACAGGATGTATTTCTAGCCCTAATTTCACACTACAAAGTGATTTAAAGTCATGCTGTATATAAAATCCTGAATTAAAAGATTCACCATACTAAATCAACACTGCTCAAAGCAAGTGAATTTCAAAAGTGACTAGCTAAATGGATAACTAAACAGAGAATCAACATCCTGATAATAGAATCCTTGTCAGTCCAGCCAGGAAAAAAAAAATGAAGTACAACACTTAGAAGCTCAAAAGAGATACAGACTGTCTTGGAAGGCAAGGCTCATTATTTACTGAAAAAATTTCATGGTGACATGGTAGATTGATTACTACTGGCACTACTTTAAATCAAGACCTCATCGCTTTCAGAGAGATGTGCTAAATAAAGCAAAATTAAAGGACTACTACTGAAATACTACGAATTCCTCTGACCTCCACAGAACAGTCAAGAAGAATAGATATTCATGTGGTCCCCTTTGGTCTTTAAATACATAAGTCTAGAAAACAATGACCCAAACATTATTAATCCTTCAGGAATTTAATGCAATAAGTGAATCATGCTTAATCCATATGATACAGTAAAGTGTCCTGAGTATTTCTATGGGATTTCAACTGTAATCCAGTGTTAAATTACAGGATGACTATTAAAATATTATCAAGTCACTTTCCTCAATTTCTGATTTTTTGGCTGAGAGCAGGAAAAATCTACCCCTATGCACAAATAGGGAGGAACAGTATCAAACTCTTGATCCACACCTCCCCACTTTAATCTGTGATCTGTAGATCACTTTGACTGTTCCTGGGAAGTGTTATTAACAGTAACACTACCAGAACAGTATTTCCATGCATATCCTAGCAGGCACAGCTGTGACTAACACTAATTTCATGCAATTAGGGTTGTGCTTTTATATACCCATCATCTTCTTAAGCCATGTACCGAGATCAGTACAAGAGGTGAAAGTCACATTACCCCTGCCAAAGATTATTTGATTCTGTCTGTTTGAAACAAAACACAGGGTTTCTAAATGTCATTTCTGAAAACAACTCTGGAATGGGCCAGGAGATTTTATACTTCCAGTTTTGCAGCAGGCACTGAAATTGTTACAAGATTTACAAACCCAATGATGAGAAGGCACAGTTACAGCTGTTTTTAAAATCAGAGTCGTTTGTAACAATGGAAATGCATTAAAAAATATTTCTGTATAATCTTTGCATCACTGAGTGTCCCGCAATGTTGTCCTCAAAGAGAGGATGTGCATTGCACTGTGCATTCTTTTCTCTGGGCAACACACATGGCTGGAACATCACAAGCCACCCATGAGCCCATAGACAGAAGACTTCTCTTCTTTGGTGTTTAGTCACCTGACTGCTGCAGGACTATGATCAGGATGCATGTGCCACCCAGAAGACAGTGACACTCCAGCTGGATCACTTATTTCACAGCCACAATCACAGTATTTGTGACTGTGACTGTCGCCAGAGAAACGGGTTCGGACTTGAGGTCTCCCCAGAGGAAAGAACAATGCTTACACCATGTTGATGTCTGAACTTATCCACCCAAACTTTTTTTTAATCACTTGAGAGGCAGGATCATGCCTGGCCACAGGGGATGCCAGATACACAAAGGCTTCAGCAGGCATTGTTAATGCTCACCACGAACACAACCTTGTGCCACTACAGCACAGTTTTACCAGGATGTATGTCACAGTCATCTCCCCACTGACAAAGTTATGCCTTCCCAAGCATGAAAGACTAACTCCAAATATTGTCATAATGCCTCAAAAAGTAACAGGATTTATTTTAGGTATATCTAGTACATTGGTTTAGACAGTCATATTTTCAACATATACTATGCCCAACAAGCAAAGCAAAAAAAGCAAAAACATTAGGAAAGCAAAGGTCTACTTTTGTTTGATAATTTCCTACATTAAAAAGCCTCATGATCTGCTTTGAAGTCACCTTTATCTCTACTGCTTACACAATCATTAAATGGACTTTTCATTGGATAAAATACCACTATTCAAAAACAATCAAAGACTTCTTGAGAGAGTTCTTTGGTGGCAAATACATTTAAAAGATGAAATCAGAAATTATAAATACAGAAAACAAGCTTACCCAAAATGCTGGAAAAACAAGTTTTTCTTCCATTGGTGATAGATTGCCCTGGAAGACAGTCCCAGGGTGGAAACCTTTCAAAAAAAAAAACAAAAAAAAAAAAAAAAAAAAAAAAGCAAAAACAAAAACAAAAACCCAGAACAAAAGACACATTAGAATTAGAGTAGGTAATAAGGGCATATACCATCAAATCTTCTGTAAACACAGTGCTAAAGATTAAACATCCTGTTCTTCTGATTAGGATCCTGTCCAAGTTTCCTGGCATTAGCTCACAGATAAGCTGATCTGCGTTAGCACTGTGAAGCAGTGTGAGTGAAGTGAAGCAATGCACCTACTCTCAAAAGGGAAAGAGGATACAAAACCTTTGTGAAACAAACTCCACATTTTCTGTACCTCTTCTTCTAGAGTATCTTCAGAGTAAGTCAACATTGAAGTCAAATTTCAGTACAGAAACTGAAGGGGAAGTGCAGATTACACACAGTCAGGTTTCAATATATTTACAGAGATCATTGTTTTAGAGACACTCTGTGCTACTTGACACCTTGTCCCCTTGCCACATTTTGATGTGATATGGGTGATGTGGTGTTGCTCAGGGAGATTTAGCTGCATTTGCTTGTGATGAGATCACTCAGAAAAAGTATGGAGGGAAAGAAGAAAAACAAGAAAGGGTGAAGGAGATCATCCAGAAAGCATACAGAAAGAGCTTCTCACAGAAGTCAGGAAAAGATTGCAATCACAAAAACTAAACATTGTGAATCAGAGTAAGAGTTACGTCAAAAGACAACAGGTCAAGGCAGAGAAGGAAAGAAAGCCAGTCCTGAGATTTGGTAAGTCATGAGATGTGTTTTTACCAATGGTAAAAAAAAGGCCAAAGTCAAACTCCTGAGATTCAGAAATGTAGCAAGAACAGACGCACTCAAGTAGCACAACCCAGATTAAAAAGATAACAAAAAGAGGTGAAAGGTTTTGGGTTGGGATTTTTAGAGAAAAAAAAAATTATCCTTTTTTTTTAATTTATGCCAGTGATGTGCATTTATTTGTATTACGATGGGAAAGAGACAGGAAATATTAGAGCAAAGAATTAAGACATACGGAAGACCAAGATGAGGGATCAGACTGTGGGACAAGCAGAGTAGGTAGAGTTTAGATTAAACCTGAGAGTATAACAGAGAAAAGGGAGGAGAAAAAGAAGGGAGAAGGACAGGTGAGGGAGGAAGGGGAGATCATGACGGTCTGTTTTTCCTTGTGGTAAAGACCAAGCGGAAAAAAGTTAGATAGAAATCTTGGAAAATATTAGAAGATGTAAGTTATAAATGACTTTTTAGGAAAGAGATGTAATCAAACTGTCTTTCAAAACTTTTTGTTCACATGCAACTGATGGCAACCACTTATGATTTCACATTTCACATAAATGTAGCAAAATAGCAAATCCAAAGTAACTCTCAGCAAAGCATGCATTAATGGCTATGAAATCTGTATTTTAATATGAAATTCTAGATATGTTTTACTTTTTTCCCCCCCTCTTTCATTCCCTAGCAATGCAGGTTGCTTCTTTTCAAATAACTCAGTTAAATTGTGTTCTCAGCCTCATTAGCCACCATCTCCATTCCCCTGCAGTTTTAATTAGCTAGGTCTCTTAGTGAACAGCTACCTCAATCCTTCCCCCCAAACAATCCCACAAAGTTGCTTCTTTTATATCATCATTCTTCAAATGCTCCCAATTACACCAGATGCAGCCCAGGCAATCAGGGCAGTGGAGAGCTTTCCCATGGAGATGGAGAGGCAGGATCTGCACCCAGCAACACACACACACTCCCTGGGCAGGGCTGAGTTGCCCTTCCACACAGTTTCACCCATTTTAAATAAGAAAATGTAATTAATGACAATTTATGACAGATTAAGTGGAGGGTCAGACCCTCTCCATAGATACCAAGCCCCAAACTTTTCTCAGCAACTTCCTTCCTGCTCCATGAGCCATCCATCACCTCCACACCTAGCCCATGAAATTACAGAGCAGGAACAAGGCTCCTACACCCCACCAAGACTGAGGAACACAGGTGCCCCCTGAAGTCAGAATGATACCTGGATGCAGCTCTTCCTCCACAGCACCCACCCTGGCAAGCCCAGCACATCCCTCAAGGCATCAAGACATGGCACCATCCCACAGACAGAAGAAAGGCTCACAAGGACCTGCTCAAAAGGTCTGACCTAGCCTTTGGTCTTTTTATTTTTCTTAATAGCACAGTAAAAAAGGCACCAAAACCATTAGAAGACCAGTTTCAGCTGGAAATGGAGGTAAATGCTGATGTTTCAGGAAAAAAAAAAAAAAAAACGAAGTGGCAAAGGATCAGGTCTACACATGAGGAGCAAGACAGGACTTTTTAAAGGGCAGGGCTCCTTCTCCAACCACTATTTGCAAGCTATTAGAAGAAAGACTCTAAATCCAGCAAGCATGGCTGGCAGAACACCCCTCAGAGCAAAGGACCTCTGCTCCATAGCTATCCTGAAGCCCCAGAGAAGAGCCTGGGGACAACACCCCTCAGAGCAAAGGACCTCTGCTCCATAGCTATCCTGAAGCCCCAGAGAAGAGCCTGGGGAGCTCAGCACCACTCCCAGGCTATTCCTGGCTGCCCAGGGTCAGCGGTGGCACAGTAGGGATTAAAGCAACTTAGATTTGTTATGTAAGGGACATGTTGCTCATGGCTTCTCTCAAATCCCAAAGATGTTGCTGTTATGTAATAAGAACAATCAAACAGGGCAGATTTTCTGTGATTTGATTTTTTAAAAGTGCTGAGGAGCTAAAAAAGAACAGTGGGATTCTGTCAGACTCAGTGTTAGGTTTTCCACTCTAAATCCAAGTTTAACCTTAAAGATGCTGTAGCTTATAGGGACAATGACTCAGCTCTCACTTCTCTCAAGGTACAGAAAGGTAAAATTAAGCAAACTTCATCCAGTTCCCCCCCAGGTGAAGAGCACAGCTTTTATCTTCCAAACAAAGCCCAAGGGCTTACATTGTTTCAGCATCAGTATCTTGCTGGCTCTACTGACATTTAAGGATTAGTCATACGAATAAAGGCTGTGGATCCGGCTCTGAACTTTTCTGCTTAGATTGGATGGTGGCTGTGAGCCACTCTGACACTTGAGCTTTCACCAATGAAAAATGCAAACTCATTTGGCAAAACCTCAAGAGTTTGTCTTAGATTATTACTGCAGCAATTCTGATGGGAATACACATAATTTTGCATGATATATCTATGCATACATGTTACTTACAAAAGCATGCATATAAATGCAACAAATTCCATTGTTTCTGTAAGCCACTTATTCACACATGGGGCATGCTCCAGCAACATCAAGGATGGATAGATGCAGATGTTTCAGGGAGTCCCAGCTGACAATTTGATCAAGCTGCTGTCATATCAAGACTTAGCACTTCAGCCAGTCTGGTTTGGTTTTAGAAACTCACTAATTTTCAGTTTACAAACCATACCCAAAGAATTTTTCCTTTTTTTTTTTTTTCTTTTCAATGTTTTTTGAGTTTGAGAGCTGAGAAGGAGAAAAGCACTCTTTTGATGTAGATCTGATTTCCTATCTATTCTCCTAGCCTCTCAAGCTTCCAGCACATTGAAGAAACAGTCCAATTTCAGTGATCATGCTAAATATTTGTTGTGATCCTTTTATCATTAAACCACAAACAACCTATCCAGATTGTGATGGTGATACAGCAAACCTGTCCTAAGCACTTGCCCCTGATCTTTCCAACATTTCCAGTCTTGTTCACGCAGCTGCTTGATTCCACCAAAGTTCATGTGAATTGTTTCCTGAGCTTGTGTTACTGTTCCTTCCTTTTAAAAGTGTCACTATTATATCACACCAGGAACAAAACAACTTTTCAGTAGCAGCAAGAGAAGGACATAAAATCCCCATGGTGTGATAGACCAGAATGAACAAATTCATCCTTTAGAGCACGAGTCTGCTGAGCAGGTCAAGTGTAACTTACTTTTAAATTTCTTATCTGTGCCCAGCATCCTACCAGTTTTCCCTGTGCACAGCACATTATGATGCCTCCCAGTGTTCTGGCATGAGCAAACTCCATCAAGCTCAGAAATACTTAATACAAAGCTTTATATTTCTCTCCCATCACAATCTAATTCTTGTTCACTAACACTAACATACTCTGGAGCACAGAAACACATTACTTGGGTAATGGTCCTTCTGAATTTTTCTGGCAGGATACATTTGAGAATTCTTGTGAGACCTGCCTCAGACTGAAGTCACAGGTGGCTTAAAAGGCTGTTGTTCCATGTGCCCTATGCAAAACTTGACAGAGAACACAGACCAGAGGGCAAAAGCACTATCAGAGCATCTCTACATGAGCTACCCTTGCCTGCCAGACTGGCTCTTTGACAGACCTAGTATTTTGCCATAACAGAGAGCACCCCGTGGGGATAATAAACATGGGAGCCAACTCATTTAGGATAAGCTATCAAATAGTTAAAATTCAAAAAGTAAAATTTAATAGAGAAACTAATTTGCCCAATATCAGTTTTAGAGGCTTGTTTACTTTTCAGCTATGACTTCAAAGGGAAGTCTTTCTCCTGGAAGTGCTTGGTGATTATGCCCATGAAGTGAAACTCACAGCTGTGCAAAGAACAAGTTATACCTTTCTTCCAGCTTTGCATCCCATGCAGTAGCTGTTACAAAGCAGTTTATAGCCCTCAGGCTCATATAAGGAGCAGCAACCTATATTACACCAACATCTGAATTGAGAGTCACAGCTGCAGGCTGAGAGGGGAATCCAAGAAAATTTTGATGCTTTTGCTAGTTTTGTGGATTGCACAAAATCACTGACCTGCAAGTTATGTCACTAACAGCAAAAGCCTGGTAAGTGCTGCTACACCAGATGCTTCTGAGGATTAAGCCATTTTCAGAGATGTTTAATGTTGAGACCTCTGCTGGAACAAAACAGACTTCACCATTCACAGTCCCTAAATGCACTGCCAGTGTGAGCCAGCACACTCCTCCCAGTTTTTAGAGAAGCAGCTAAGGAATGGTCTTAAACCAAACTTACTATATTTATATAGGAACAAAACTTGGATTCCTCACCTTCCAGGCAATGCACCACTGGGGCATATATGCTATGCCACACTACATCACGAGTGACAATAACTTTTCATTGAGCAGAAAAAAGTTTCTGCCCCCAGATGTGAAGATTCACTATCCCAGGAGTTTAGAAACTGTTTGCCTGACTGCCATCTTTGTAACCTCTTAATTTAAAAAGAAACCACAAATCCTTAAAGAAATTACTAAGGTAACTGCTTAAATAAAGTCTCTTAAAAAGCAAGGTCTAGCACACAAATCTTATGAGGAGCAGCTGAGGGAGCTGGGGTTCTTTAGCCTGGGGAAAAAAATCTTGGGGGACCTTACTGCTTTCTACAACTACCTGAAAAAAGGTCGTAATGAGATGAGGGTGGGCCTCTCATCACAGGTGATAAGCAACAGAACAAGAGGAAATGCTCTCAGTTCATGCCAATGGAGGTTTAGGTTGGATATTAGAAAAAAAAAAAATTACTGTAAGAGTTGTCAAGCACTGGAACAGGCTACCCAGGAAAGCAGAGCCACCATATGTGGAGGCATTTAAAAGATATGTAGATGTGGCACTTGGAGACATGGTAGACTTGGCAGGGCTGGGTTAACAGCTGGACTATTTTTCAAGTGCTTTCAATATTTTACATATATGTCTTTTGGTTGCAAAATACTGACCTGGTTCTCTGTTATAACAGAGTAACATGGGGCAGAGCTTCAACTGGTATAAATCACTTGGATAGCCACTATAAATTGCTGTAACTTAACAACCATTTCTTCACTTGCTTTGCACCCTACAAACCCTTACTAAGAAGGTATTTCCTATGAAATCATTGACAGAGGCCAGTCAGGTTTCAGCATTTGGTTGTACTCTAGAGGTCTTTCTGGTCGCCATAGATGAAGCAATGGATCTTATCCTCTTTCCAGTTCCCCATTGGAAAACCCAGAATAACAAGATGATACTGTAAAATAGCAATGGGCAGACCAACAACCAAATCAGGTCTCCAGAGAGTACAGCATCAAAGCAACATAAGCAATATAGCCAGCAACAGAAAGTGACAGCATTCCCAGCTCACAAGGATGCTAGCTATATTAGGATAGTGACAGAGTAAGTTATACAAAAATCCATCTGAATTATTTTCCTAAAGAAAAACAATTTCAACAGGTTTGAGTTTGCACTAAAAAAGTTCAGGTGCAGAACAAACCACCATGCACTTAAATTTTGCTCTCCTTTGCTACTTCCTTTCCAATTTCAGCTGCTTACGACTTCTTTAACAAAACTGACCTCAGCAGGTTCAGTAATTGTTAAATTTAAACAATGTCAGTATAATTATAAATAACTTGTGATAAAATGCACTACTTGTCTAGGGAAAGCATTTGCTTAATCAGCTGTGTCTCAATAGTCTTTTAGCAAACCTCAGCAACCAGACAGGGGAGGAGGAGAAGAGATCCTCTTGCACTGCTTGCTGCTGGCATTTCAGCAAATATCTTCATCCAGGTGTCCATTCTTGTGCCTAGATCTCCTACAGAGCCTTCAATTAAATATTAAACCAATCACTGCGTATGAGTCTCTTCTGTGTTGCGCTTCACTTTATCTACCATTGTGTGACTTTCCAGAGAGCATAACATTAAACTGGAGTTGGCTGTAACTCTGTCCTACGCTGATTTCTGGTGCTGCCCGAATGAACTTCAGAAACAGAACACACATTGAAAGCTTTGTTTTCCTAACATAAGAGACAGGACTAATTCTCTCTGGTTACCAAGTTCCCTGGACAGGCTCTGATGTGCTTTACAGCCATGGAAGATGCACTTCTGCTGTTAGCTCTCCTCTCCTATCTTCCTATAGAGCTAGCATTGCTTACTGTAACATAAATTCATTTTGTGTAAAAAAAACGCACTCCAGAAATTAAGGTCAGGAGTTTAAATGTGTTTTCCTGCTTGTTACAGTTGCTATCACTAAAATAAGAGACAGCACCCTAGAAAATTTTGCCATAGAAAAAGCTTTGCTGTAAAGAAATGAAAAAACTACTTATCTGACCCAACCCTACACTTGCCATGTGTTAGCCAAATATCCACCTCTATCCTTAAAGAGACAAATACACAGAGAAACATGCTACCATATCAAAAGCTACTGCAAATAAGCCACATGGACACAGCCCTGCAAAGATTTTCCTCAGTGTCTGTGTCCCATCCCATCATCCCTCCGCCCACCCCACCAGCTCTCAGTAGCAATTGCCAAACTCACAGTGCAGCACTGTAAGAATTACTTACAGAATCTCCCTTCTGTACCTTAAAATAGAGCTGATTCTCCAGACATTAAGGTGCGGATAAACACTGTAGAATGAGAAGTTAGCCCTCATTTGCACACACGCAGATCACTCCTACCGCTCTCCGGCAGCACAGGCTGCACTGCTCTCCACAACAGATTGCATAAATAGGAGACAAGTAGTTGGGTAAATTTAATTGCATTGGAAACAGGCAGACTGCTAAAGGGTTTATGTAGCATGGAATACAGAAAAGCCCACAACCCTGCTTGAAATTTGGAATGATAATACTCACAAACACTGCACTGGATGTGGAGAGACTAAAACAATCCCTGTATGAAGTCACGCACAAACCAAAACAAAGCATTTATGCATCACATTACATCCAGCTCATCGGCAGCCAAGTGTCTCCTTAATGCAGTCATCCGTTGCAAAGTTAACCTGCTTGCAAACACTTGACATGCAAATCATTTTGCTACCGATGCCTCAGTATAAGCAAATATTTCTAATGCTTGACCCGCAGAGAGATGCTTTTTATTTTCTACCTTTGCAATTTTTAATGCAGTGATAAATGTCAAGGCTCCCGCTGGCTTACTCTTTTCATGTTTAGCGTAATCAGGGATCATTGGCTCCCTAGCAGCGGTACCTGTAGGGAGCCGGTACGGGCTGGTGCGAAGGCACACAAGCCCCCCCTGCATCGTTACCTTCGGGAGGCAGTGATGGAGACCGGGGAGAAAGAAACAGGGGCAAACAGAGAGGGGGAAATAAAGCAAAGAAGAAAAAGGTACCCGTACTCATTTAAACAGAGTTGAAAACGACCGACCTAGATGAACAGCTCTTCAAGCATAGGCATTTTACTTGAGTAGGAAGACCTGGATTCGCTGCCCTATCTTTCGCACGTTTAGCTTTCCCTTCCTAGAAAAAGGCTGGGTTTTATTCGTAGTAGCTGCTTTACCTTCCATCATTTTTCGGAAAAATAATGGGATGCTGTTATAAGCCATGTGAGGGTGAGAGCAATAGCAGCGTCTCAGCCGTGCGCGCCGTGGGCTGCCGGCAAGCTCGGCATTTGCCCTGAGCCCTCCGCTCGCCCGTGCCGAAAGCTGGGCCACGTCCCAGGGTCCCCAGCTCTCCCGGGACACTGTTTCCCCAGGCACTGTCGCTCCGCTGACACGCTCCTGGCGTGTATCTGGCAATTCCGATCCGCGCACCGACGCGGCACGGGAGAGCGAAGCCCGCTCTAGCCAGTCCGGTCATTGGCATCCCCAGAACTTTTGTCTGAATAGATTCCATCACAAATATCCTCCACCCCGATAAGCTGCCCTTGCTCCCCCACCTCCTGCCCGCACCAGGGGTACAGGAGCAGCCGCCAGCCCCGCCGCGCCCCTCCGGCACGGGAGCCATCTCCTGGACCTTTTGCCCATGTCCCGTTCCCGGCGCCCCGGGGGCGGCGAGCATGGAGCAATCCCATCCCCGGGGTGATGCGGGGCTGTGAGGGCGACAAGGCAGAAGCGGAGCAAGCGCTGCCCGGGATGCGCGGCGCTCACCTGGCTCTGGCTCGGTCTCGGTGCCGCTGCCTGCCGCCGCCGCCGCCGGGCCGGGCGCACGCAGGGCGCGGGCCGCGCTTTTATAGCGGGCGCTGCCGCCCCGCAGCGCCCCCTGCGGGCCCGCCCGCGCCCTGCGCCCCGCGCTCCGCCCGCACCCGCGGGGCCGCGCCGGGCAGCGCAGCGACACCGGGACACGGCCTGGGGTACTCCTGTCCCTCCCCGCATGGCTTTTTATTGTCCAGGTCAGCGCCCTGGGAGCATGCAGGTGGTTGTTAGCAGGTTATCGAATAGTTGTTTGGGGTTTTTTTCTCTTTTTTTTTATTAGGGGAGGGAGAGGGAAATGTTTAGGGTCAGCGTCTGTGTAATATCTGATGCCTCAGATGGCATCAGGCAGAAACGGGACTTGCTCGTGGCGTGGCTTTTCTGCTCCCTGCCTGGCTGCCTCCAGCTCTCCCTCGCTCCGAGTTCATTTCTCTTTCACTTTAAAATGAGAAAGATAATAGGAAAAATAAATAAATAAATGCATAAATAAATACGAGAGCAGAGACAAATTTGCTCTTCAGAGAAACTTGTAACTCGAAGGGCAATCTCCATCACTTTTGCTATGCTTAA
This sequence comes from Certhia americana, assembly GCA_018697195.1. Taxonomy (NCBI): domain Eukaryota; kingdom Metazoa; phylum Chordata; class Aves; order Passeriformes; family Certhiidae; genus Certhia; species Certhia americana. The sequence continues at coordinate 47,444,014 of CM031857.1, read as the reverse complement.
ACTGCACCCCAAGGGTTGTAGTCCCGTAGCAAATAGAGCCCTGTGGTACCGGCAGACGATCTTTATTGTGCATTTACAGCCTTATCTACACCTACAGCCCTCTCTATGGGCATTGTTACATTCCCGGTGAACTAGCGCTCATTGTTTCAATCAGCTGTTAAAATCGGCAGCAGGCACGAGATCAGATGGGAGTTTTATGATCTGTGTCTAATGCTGGGCAACTCAATTAATTTTTATGAAGTCCTCTGGGCAAATGCATGAAGATCTGTTCAGGAGGGGGTGATGAAGGGATTCCTAGTTTCTGAGGCCAGCCAGATGATACACAGAATCCCCCTGTCTGGGAGCCCCCGCAGTGATGCCTGGAGACACAGAGAGAACAGCCAGGAGCTTACATAGAGGTATGAGACAGAGAGTGACTAGGAGCCTAGGGGCACATGGGAAGAAATGTCCATTATCTACATCCCAGTGCCAGCCTGGCCCTTTGGCAGTTGGGATTCAGTACAGTATTGAGGAAAGGGTTTGCTTTCCCAGTGCCTGTCTGATCAGGCTGGTGTTACAGCCTCATACGGCAGGACAGCCACTGTCACAGGATATATCCGTATTTCCCAGGCGCACAATAACTTCCTTATTTCTGCCTGCGCTCAAACACACTGTGCTTGCATCTGTCTGCAATCTGAAGTGCCAAGTACCATCCCTGTGGCACCATAAGGGTGTCTCTTATCCTTAAAGGACCTTCCTTTAAGGTTTGTCTTCCTGCTGAATAAAGCTGTGTTCGTCCCCTCCCACACCCCCACACCCCCCAGCCACACCACACTGGACTGAATGCTACGCTTCAGTTACAAAGACAATGAAGATAAAGGATCTCAGCTGGTAAAGTCACTGACAGCATCTCTCTGGCCTGCACAAAGGAGGACCCTGAAAAACCAGGCACTGGCTGGTTTATCTGTGGTGATTTAGGACATGGACCCTCTGGCCCCCCCAACAAAGCAGGCAGGGCAGGAGACATGGCTGCACCTCAGCTCACAATTCAGAATATTATTTATATTCAAGCCCTGAGTTTATCTATGGCTAAAATAAGGAGAGGGGATTCTGAAGAAGTGAATGAAGCCATTCTGCACCTCAGACACTGATTTTCAGCAAGCAGCATTGCCATTTGCCTTGTCCAAAGGCATTACCATGAAGCTGTTGATGACAGGGACTCAGCAGGCTTTCACTGCCCTCTTTTACATCAGTATTTGAAAGGACCCCACTGGCTCTACTAAAGCAGGAACAATAACAGAGAAAGTCCAAATTTACCCAAAATATTAATCAGCCTGGAAAGGTCTATTATATGAGAAAAAACTCAGATACATGCTAATATCAAGTTTCTTCCCTCAATCATTTTTGCAATCATTGCTCCTTTTCTTTGACTTCTGATCTTGAAACTATTGCACTCTAAAAGGTAATTCATGCTGTTATCACTCCTAATTAAAAGCAACTTAACTGTAGAATATGGGCCTTGCTTATTTTTAGATTCTGTGCAGAACTGAAATTATCTTCTGTAGATAATTCACATAAACTTGTTTTTCTTCAACATTTGGAAGAGAAATCTCTAGCCTATACAAATGTTCAATGGAAGATTTCTTATTCAACTCCAACAAGTAGAAGGCATAACAAAAGGATAGTTGTTTATGTTGTAAAGAGCAAAAGTAAATGATAAGAAACTGAAGCGTGGATGGCTTTTATAAATGCAGGCAGAGCAGTTTCAAGCTGAACCCACTTTGTTGATGTGTTTAGGAACAAGCTGCTGCAGCTACAGAGAGGTGGCAGAATAGCCTCACATATAGACCTGGAAATAGAAGGCAGTGAGGAGGACCTGGCCCAGGGCACGGACAGCCTGCCTTGGAGCACACTGGACTGGATAGGGCCCTGATGAAACTGGGGAATGGCATAACCACACACCTTGGCCAAGCCCCCCAGTTCTTCCCTCCCTGTTGTTAAAGAGCATGGATGGTTGGCACACTGGAGGCACATCCAGGCTTCATCCCTGATGTTTAAACGAGCACCAGGATACCTCAGTGGCTCTGACTGTACTGATGGACATGGTGGGACCAGGGTACTGGCTGGATTGTGACTATCTGTGACTGGCTGGATTGTAACTGGATGGTGACTATCCATGCTGATTAATTTTAAGTGTGCTGCAAGGCCAATGCCGTGTAGCCCGGCATGGCAAGACAGTGCCTGGGCACAGCCTGTGGGGTGGCATACAGGAGGGACTGTCCCCAGCAAGCAGCAGAGATAGGACTGCAGTGTTTCCCATTTCCTTCACCCTACTCTGTCACAGGAGGCTTTTCAGCCACAAACTTCACTGGAAGTCATGCAATCCACACCCCTGTTTCGTGCAATAGAACACCATTCCTGTGGACTGCTGTACAGCTTTACATTTGCTTGGGCAGCATAGGTTGGGAAGGAAAAAAAAAAAAATGAGACATCTCTGTATTAATACCAATGTCTTAGGGCCACAGGGGCACCAGATGGGAGACTAGGATCAAGCACTGTGCAGCATGGATATCATGGATATAGCCAGTCTGTGCCCGTGGCAGCTCCCGGCTCTGTTTACTTAGTGATAAATACAAAGCTGGGGATGCCAGAAAGCTGCATAAGGCTCATTTCTCTGCAGAAATAAGCAAGAGACACAATCGGTGTTCAGCTTTGCAGATTATCTGGGAATGATGAAAGTCAGGGGAAAAAATAGCCTCCCCTCCTATGCTTAGATAAAGCTGCAAAAGCTGCAACATCATATTAAGGCTATTAGCTCCAGAAGATTTTTAAAAGGTTTTTGTACCAGGGAGGGTGCAGCTTAGGTCTGCATGAGGAAGGGTCCACAGAGAAGCTCCTGGGCTGCAAGCACTGCTGAGGGCACAGAAGAAGGGGCTGAAGCTGCTGCCTGAGGGCACAGATATGCAGTTTCCTGGTGCCCAGCTCTGACTAAGATGTGTGAGCTGCTGTCTCCTAAGGGAACTTCTCCTTAGCCATCCAGGTCTGACCTGCACACAGTTTATGAGCAAAATTATTGCAGTTGAAAGTATGATCTTTTATATATATACTTTTGAGTTGTGTTTTTTGTTGTTGTTGGGAAGAGGGTTTGTTAGGGTTTTGAGTTTTGTTTCTTGGGGGGTTTTGGTTTGGTTCTGGGTTTTTTGTTTATTTGCGGAGTTTTTTTTTTTGCTTTGGTTTGGTTTTTTGGTTTTGGGGTTTTTTGGGGGTTTTTTTGGGGTTTTTTTGTTTTTTTTTTTTTAGTTTAGGTAATTACTGTAGTCCTAGCAGCTATTTTTATTCAAATGCCATCTTAAACTTCAGCGACACTGGGTAAAACTCAAGTACTGACATACTTGTCCCAGTATGAGGCTATCTGATACTAACTTAGGTATCTTCTTGTCTTGAATAACCATAACAACACAGGCACTTTTCCATTAACACAAGTGGTGACTGGGTCACTTAAACTGTTATCAGTGTAGTTAAAGTGGGACAACTCTTGTGTCTCAAAAACCACTGAGAAGCTGGCTCTGTCTATGACTGCTGCTTTTCTCATCAGGGGAGAGACTGGCTGGACACAGCCTCCCAAAGAAACCTGTACCGTAAAGATGTAGGGGAGCTCTGTGTAAATTACAGCTAAACCAACTTATTCTCTCATCTCTGAATGCTGGCTGGCTAATTTAATAGGAAATAAATGGCTGCAGTCAGAGCAAATCTATCATGTAAAGCAAACAGCCTTGCCCAGGATAATATCAAGTTAATCTATGAAGCTGATTTCTCCTTCATTTAAATTATGAGGACTATCTTCTACACTCAAGTCACTGGTGACTGAAAATCCTGTAAAAACATTACATTAGGCATGCTAGCAGCAATAACCTGCTCATTTTTAAGAAGAGTACAACCAATTGGTTAGGATGACTTCAAATACTCTTCAAATGGCTGGATTATTTTAAACCATAAATTCAAAATCTTCTGGGATCACAATAGTTGCTTCTCTGAGCTGTGTTACTGCTTGATAACAGCAGTGAAACACTGCAGACAGATGATAAAGCAGTTTGATGTGAGCTCTTGTGAATGACACCGTGGAAGATATCTGTCCCATGAGACCTGAGGAATCCCAACCATGAAGAAGAGTAATTGCGGTCAGATAAAAATGGCAGCTTGCATAGCACATCAACTTGCTATCTGAATAAATATAATTGAGCACATTTACTTGGACCAAGGGGACTTTTCATGTGCATAATTTCTAATCACCACAAGAAAAGATTGCACAATTTAAGTAATATTTATACAGTCCTTTTTTTTTCCCCAATTCCCAATGAAGAAACATTACAGTTGAGAAAAGCTCAGCTGTTGAAGCAGCCCAAGCAGTGGGAATCTCTGTAGATTATGGATTTCCATGGATTTATGCAGTTGCATACATAAATATGCATATATATACCTATATGTAACTGCACATACACAGTCAGCAGTCTATTTGCAGATTGCCTGCATCTACTGCCTTTTGAGCCACAAAAATCAAGAATCCCTAGATATAAGCAGTTCCTGTTCAAATAGCAGCGCTCAAGACAGCAGGATGGTCACATTGCAGAAGAAGCACCTCCCTCTAATTCCTCTGCCAAGAGGTGGGATTTAGAGACTGTTAGAGTTCAGAACAGGGAAACAAGGAGCTCTGATGCTAAGCCTGGAGTAGGCTTTGGTAGCTGCTTACACACATTGGGCTGATGCCATCAGGTGACAGAATGCACCCAAGTTGCCCCTTACTGACAGTGGGTGAGGAGGCCTGATTCTCCAGTCCTTTCCCCATACCTCAATCCCAGCCTGCTCCCTCATCTCCCCAGCCATGCTGGTTGCTGAACCTACAACAGAGCAAATTCATTTCACTAACCCTTCTCAAACCACTCCAGCTGTCATCACACAGCAGGGCTGCATTCCTGCTCTCCTCACAGTGGCCCCAGCCGGAGCTGCTCTGAGCCACCCAGCATTGCAAAACACTAACAGGGCAACAGAGGTCTTCTCCTGAGTTTGCACATTGAACTGCAGCAGCAGCAGTAGGGCTGCAGCACAGCACAGGGGATGGAGGGCAGGAGGCAAGACCCTTGGAGTCAGCAGTGAGGTGGGCTTAGGGCTGATTTGGCAACACAGCCAGTCTGGCTTAAGGTGGCTCCTTTTCTGTCAGGTTGATGACTGACTGGCAGAAAACAGGGGAAAAAAATAAGAAAACTGATCTGCCTCACAAAGGAGTTCAGTGAGCATCAGCATTGGTACATGAGGTGGAATGGGGAGAGCAGGAAAGGGTAACGAGAAAAGAGAACATGGAGGGAAGAGAAGGATTTCAGCTTTTTTCAGAGCTGGTTAGATTGACTCAGTGTATCATGCAGCTCTGCTCATTAAAAAGCAGCTGGTCACCCAGAAAATCTTCCCTACACAAAGGAGATCAGACCCCTGTTCCTTCCTGTGTGCATGACTGGAGGGCTGCCCAAAGCATGCCCTGGGAAGGAGAAAGTGAAGGGAAGGATGACCAGTAGGAGTCTTTGTTGTGAAAACAAAGCCTGAGTCTTAAAACTCTGCCCTCATACTACAGGCTGACTTAGAGACCTGGGATGCAATTTTTTAAATTTCCAGAAAATGGCTTTAGGAAAACAGTCCTTGTGCATTGTAATAAGTGGTTGAACTTCCACAACTAGGCAGCAGAATGGGCTGCAGGCTGTGAGGTTCAATGGCCCTGACTTATGGTAAGATTGCCCTACAGCCACATTGCCCCTTCAGCCACCCAGGAACACACAGAAACAAAGGGCACAAAGAAATGACAGGTAATGGAATCATCCTGTATGATCAGCAGAGGAAGAGGGGACAACTACCTGTGCAAGAAACAGAGATACAACCTGTCCAGAAAGTGTGAGGAGGAAGAACGACCTGGACCTAAATGTAGGAGCATATTGAAGTTAAGTTATTGATATGCATTCCCCCAGCTCTCCTCTGGCAGCCCAGTTTGTCCATATAACTTACATCACATCTGTATCCATCACTTTGGAGATCCACAGTGATCATTCAAGCCTCTGCTCTACCAACCATCCTCATTGCTGTGTTCTCCATCCTTTACCTCGATTGACTCTCGATTTATCTGAGGAGGAGGGAGAGGAGGAGGAAGATGTGACTATTAAAAAGCAGCAGCAAGAATCCTCTCAAAAGTTTTACATCAAATGTTCAGCTTGGCTGGTAAAGTGACTGAATTAACTCGATAATGAGCCAGTTTTTCCCTCAGAATTAATGAAAGAGAGGAGGATGTGCCAGGGACTTAAGAAATATGCCTTATATACACAAGAACAGAGTAATATTATGTAGAGGATAAAGACACAGGAGCAGGATTGTCCAGATCATCACCTGAGGAAGACACAAGCAATCCATTCTCCTGACTGCTTTACCCATGAGAATGAACACCCAGCATCTTTTACTGTGAGTGTTTTTGATGCCCCTTTCTGAGCAGCCACATTCAGCATAATCTTCCTCAGATGAATCAAGATCTGTCAAATCAATGCAGCATGAAGGGCAGAAATGGAGGAAAATGCTTGAGTGGTCTCTCTCTAAACAAAGCAGCCAAGATAATTTCTAACACTCACCTGCTCATTAATTTTAATGAGAAAAACTGCTTCCCTATCCATTTCATGGCTAGTGCTCATGCTTTTCAGGAACATATTCTCAGTGGGAAGGAGAGTATGGCTGTATGTATTTCTTCTGACTAGCCAAGGTAAGGACTGAAGGTGCTTCACAATTCTCTCAAGGCCCATGATTTCAGTCCTCTGAATGTTGCTGTGTGGAGAGCAGGAAAACCCAAACACACTCCCAACTGAAGCTTTATATTTGAAGGTGCCTATGCTGTGGAGGAGCCAGGCTTGTTCAGGGGACTTAGGCAGGTTGGATACAGGACAACATTGCAGTCAGGTGTTTTTACAGAGGGTTATGGACCTTGCCAGACCTGCTGGACATTCCCATTTTAGAGGTTGATAGCAATACAGTGGTCAGAGTAAGTTGTTGTAAAATCATACTCAAAGATATCCTCCTCAGCTGCCTTTTGCTCTGATTTATACCATGGTTTTTCAAATCACCAGTAGGAAACTACACCCTGTTCTCACCAGCTATCACTGTTTGGACTGGTGATAAGTCAGACAGAGAAGAAGAACAGAATAGTTTTCTAATGGAACATTAGTTTCTGTTTGGATTGCTTCTTTTGAAAACTCACAGTTTAGGATGCACTGTAAAGAGTGACCAGGGAACACAGAAGGTGGCCAAGACCTGGTTGAACCAAGCCAGTATTGCTGGAGCGATAGTACATCTACATGCCTTTCTCTGCATCTCCTCCTGAGAGAGCTGGGAACTGTCAAAGTCAAGAATAAATTGAAAACAGGGATGGCTCAGCTTTGTCATGGTATCAGCTAGTTTTCCTCAGAGTATGTTTAGATAATAGCACTAAAGAAAATAGGAACTGGTTTACAGTGCAGCTGCTGTTGCCTGTGTCATTCAACTGCTGGAAAAGCAGCACCAGGTAATTTTCAGGGTAAACTCACTGCATATAACTATTGGAGAGAGGAAAACAGCCACAAAAGAGGACCAGGAGGAAAACAACAGCAATACAGTCACAGCCAGGAAAGCAAAGGAAACTGACATTCGTGTGGATACAGAATAATGAGCTTTGTGGAGCTATGACTGACAGTAGGGCTTATCAGCAGCCTGAAATGGCAGGAATGCTCCTCCAGAAAATAATATTGCAAATGAAGTGGAAGAATGAAGAATTATGACAGTGACTCTGACAAGCTCCAAGGAAAGTGAATTCTTCAGCAAGCTCTATAGCAAGCCCATAAGCAGCAGTGACACTGCCTGCAGATTCTCTCCTGAGGGCAGCTCAGTCCAGCAGCCACAGAGAGAAGGAGCAGTGAGAACAGAGCTCAGCCCTGACAGAGTTTTCTGCATATTGCAGACAACTGAAAAGCTTCAAAGAAGGACCAATATTTATACAGCACTTGCATTAAAACCTGTGCCCTCTTATGTGCCATCCTCTTCTTATCTGTCAATCTTCTCTGGCTTTATGGCACCATCCAGTAACACTCCAGTTAAACTGTCAAACTTTTGACTCTCACATTTTAAAACCTAGATTTCAACAACTGGGACCAACAGCCACCTGTGGGATTTGGGGAGAATTTGAGATATTTTCCCACTTTGCTTTCCACTAGGACAAGGTTTGACTTCCATGAGCCTGAGTTCACCTGCAGAGACATCACGGAGTTTGGGACGTTCTTGCTGAACGTAACTACATGCCAATGGGGACTGCAGTTTAAAGAAGGGGTGAGTAGAGGAGGAGGAGGCTAGCTGAATCCACAGGCCATCTACCTGTGCAGGGCTGATGGTTTGTCGGGGTTTATTACAGCCCCAGACATCATTAGCCTCCACAGGATTTGTAGGCAACAGAAAAGAGACAGCCAAGAAATAAGGACCCTCTACTGGCTTCCCTAAGACCAGAGGGAGAAGGCTGCTCCAGGGCTTCCTGCAAGCATTAATTATACAGGCTCCCCCAGGGCAGGCCACCTGTCAGCCTCCTTCACCTTGGACATTTCCATTTGGACACTGCCCTTTGAGCTTGTCTTTGTTTTGTAATGTGACTATGTAGACTCTGAAGCAATTGAAAGGGAAAAAAAATAAAACTATGATGTATCTATTCTTCTGTGAAGAACACATTTATAATTGAGTCCTACAGACAGGGTGGGATGACTGGAATAGGATTTTCTCCCACTCCTGTTCTTTACTCTCTTTCCCCCTCAGCACATACTTGTTTCACAACACTTTCCTGCACTAACCTCAGAGTTAGACATGTTTTCACTTCAGCCACTTGACCTTGGGTGTTGTATTTAACCAAACTCAGCTCTAAGCCCCTAAGAATGAATGGATTACTATCTCCCTATGAATTTTGTAAAAATGCTGTAGGAAATGTCAGCTTCACAGTTTCCAGGGTTTGTGTTTAAGGAAAAAGGATTACTGTGACAAACAGTGAATTACCAGCTCCTAGCTCCTGTAAATGAGACTGATGCAAATCTTTCTCAAACATCTGGGGAAAGTTGGGACTAAAACTGCACTGCTGCAGTCCAAACACTGCCCTGTTAGTCCTGATATCCTCTGCCTCCCTGTCCCAGGAGAGGCCATGCCCATGCAGTCACCTTCTCCTGGAGCTCATTGTCACAGCTGGGACACACAGGGGTGCTCCCCACCCTATCAGTGTCCTCCCTCAAAGGGATACAATGGTGTCAAAGACATCCAGCTGGACACCTCACAGCCTGCATAGGGAGAGCCCCCCTCATTTTATCTCTGGTGAACCCTGGTAAGGCTTTTATTGAACAGCACAAGCCTCTGGCTCTGGAGCTGCTGGAGCCTGTTTTCCCCAGGCTTGGCACCACCTGCTTGGGTTGCCTGTGTTAAGGTGAGGCAGCTGCAATTGGGGTAGCTGTAAGAGCAAGACCCCCATGGGCTGTGTGGGGATCAGCCAGGCTGCTGAAATACCCTGTGGCTTCTCTGATATCTAATAATGCAAGTCAGCTCATCTACCTGTGCTTCTGGGGGAGGGCACATGGGGTATTTGGCTGCTGCCTTCATGACAAAGGTGAATATTGAGATATTTAAGATTTCTATTCCCATATCAAACTTGGCTGAAATCAGCCAAAAATAATTATGAATCCAAGAGATTTAAAAGACAAGTAATATTTTATGGTGTGACTCTTGGGGATGGTGCTGTGCAGGGCCAGGAGTTGGACTCAATGATCCTTGTGGGTCCATTCCAACTCAGCTTATTCTGCAATTCTGTGATTAGCTTCCAGCAAGCCTCAACCCAAGTTTCCTTCGCTCCATCACACCTGGTAGGCCTGATCCTTTGCCGCATTGACTGCTGCCTCATCATTTACACCCAAAAGTATGTGTAGATGTGTTAACACAGCTCCCCACAGGCACTCTTCTCACTAACCATGTCTCCCCTTCAGGATGCTGACCATATCTAGACACCTGGAAAGGGTGGTGGTACCTGGTGGAGTTAATGGCCACTTTTCCTGGGAAGAAAGAAGGTGGAAGAAAACCATACCAGGAGAGTGTGCTGATACAAGAACAGCATGGGGGAATATAGTTTGGATGGGAAAGGGAAAAAAAAAGGAAAAAGAGAGAGTATGAAAAAAAACTAGAAGGAAAGTGTAGGATGAGGTAAAATAAATACAGTATTAATCTGATGTGAATTTATTTGCATCACTCAGTTAGAGACCACAGTGCATATGCCAGCAAAAGAAGTGTGTATATACGAGTTTAGGTATTCCTTCCCAAGGATTAACCATTTTCTGGGAGGAGTACTGTTCATTTGTAATAAGGAGAGCATTAGAATTTATAAAAAGAATTTCAGAGCAGGAGATAAGAGGGCACATGAGAGGACACCTGGCAGTGGTCCTTTTCCCATAAGTGGTCTCCAGCTAGAAATCAGATTTGAAGTAAATAAACAAACCTAAGCAGGAGCATGCTCATCTAGGTGCTCTTAAAAATGAGCAGTATGTATAGCTCCTAATTACAGTGACATCTGCTTTGTCCTTAATGAGTGACAACTGAGAAAGCCTCTTCCCAAAAACACTTTTGACATTACCGACATAATCAGAAGTCATCCCAATATAGGCAGGCAATTAATGATAACCACATTTCAAATAAGAAGTAAATCTACCACAAGTGTCAATATTCATCTGGAGAGTACGAATCTTTGAGTCATATTTAAATGAGTTTCCTTAATTAAACTGACAATGAAGTCAGTTCATGTTTATGAAAGTGCACCTCTTCCTCTATCATCACAGGTTAAAGATTCTCTGGAACTTTCTCTCCTTTCTTTACTAAGGGCTTGTAGAACTGAACCAAGTTTGACTTCCTGCAGGCTTGAGCCTATCATCATACATGGGATCACCCACATGTTTTGGATGCTCACAGAAAAAGAACACAAGCTTTAAAAAGCTGCAGCACTGCTGATTCTGATGTAAGTAGGGGCAGGTATGAGTCCTGGCCTGCATTGATGGGCTGCTGCCTGTCAGAGTATGATATAACATTGCATGCAATTGTTCACATCTACATTTAGATTCGCTTCTACATTTCAAAATCACATATGAAGTTGCATATAAAAAGATGAAGCCATGTATGAAAAGGTAATACTGTTAGGGTAGAACTTCATACCATTCATAAAAAGGGGCAACTCTGGTATCAAATGGCTGTGCAGCTGCACCTGCTTTTAGTTTTCAAAATATAATGCTTATTAGCAAGAAACTATCAGATAACCAAATAAAAATGCAAAAGTAGTTACCTAAATATGCAAATGCAAGACTTCCCTGCACAGATTTATTAAATTGAAAGTATGAATAACGTTATCTGAGCTAATAGTTGTTTCTGCAGGGATCTGGGGAATTTTTAATGCAAGACATTAGCTCTCTGCCTAAACTGGTCTTACATACTCAGCTCAGCCTGCCTTGAGCCTGGATGAGTTCTTTAAAAAGAACTATAACCTAGGATGGAATTGCAAGTCAGATCTAGGGCATCTGTGCCTGGGGTATTGTTGCATTGTCTACAAACATCATTCAATCTCCCTTTGCTGTCTGCATTCAGCCCTTGTAAATAAAGTTAATACTGCCTCCAGCTTAGGCTCTGCTTTTTCAATCGTAAGTCTCAAAGCTGACAACAAATAGGAGGTGTGCATTATCAACAAGAGTTTTCTGAAATCTTGATGGAGCTATTCAAAGTAATTTTTATGTGAGAGACTGTGCTTGAGATAGGAACCTTCCATGTCAAAGGGCAGGCTACTGTTTCTCCACCTGACACAAATCTCTCCGTTAACATTTCAATAAATGCTGCTCCTCAGTCACCTCCTGGGAAAGGATCAGAGACCAGGGCAACAGCTTTTTTAGGGATTGTAGGAAAGAGCACATTTTAAATAATAGAGTTTTCTTTCAATTCCGAAGATGAGTCTGGAGTGGTTCATGCCCTGAGTACGTAATCATCTCTAGCTTTACATTTCCTGATGGATTTATCTCTTTGCACAGACTTGCATCTATTTTCAAATAATTGCCATCTCCTTTTCCTGTCCTTGAAAACTAGCTCTTGTGTAAGCTACTGTGAAATACTGTGAAAAAAAAAAAAAAAAAAAAATCTTCCCTCCATACAGTGTGTCACGTTGTGTTTTGATTAAACCAGCTGATGAGAGGCACTGGACACTGTTCACAGGTGATAAAGAGCCTGTTTCAAAGCTTTGTCAATTTAACTTTTACTTGTTAATTAGAATCAAAACTTTAATAAAATATCAGCTAAGCTGAAAACGTGGATGGAGAGGGATATTCAGTTTGTTGAATTATTGGGGAATTCCTAACTATGGCTACACAGCTAATCTCAGATAGGGGTGCATGGTTGACACCCCAGATCAAAAATACATCCCGGTATAAGCTGCAGAATGCCTGCGGGCACCTGAGCTGCTCTGCGGGGACTTCCAGGATCTTCCAAACCGCTACCAGTCAGCAGAGGGCAACACAGTCACAAAAACAGGGAAAAGCTTCACAGGCTCTTTACAAGTGTGTAACCCAAACCCACAGCTCCCTGTGCTAACGTGAGCAGGATCAGGTTCCATCCTACTGCAGCCAAGGATGAAACATTTTGTACAAAACCCTCTTTTCTCCAAATACAGCTGATATGCAAACGAAAGGACACATAATAAGTAAACCAACTACAGTTGTCAATATCCCAATAGAATAATTCGGAATTTCTATGTGATAACCAAGAAATAACTGACTACAGCAAAACATGTGAGCTGGCTACACTCATTTTAAATGTAAGTTCAGCACAGGGATATGAGAGACTCTAAGCTGGAGAACGAAACTAAACTAAATGGAAATTCTGGTGTTACTTTGAGAAGAAAGTTATAAGAAAGAATTCTTTCACTCTTGATGGCTATGGTACAAATACTGGACCAGACCCTAAGGGTCCAAAACCTAGCACAATATGCCCTACATCTGTGTGGTACCCTGGCATCCAAGGGGCAGTAGTTTGGATGGGCTTAGTCCCACTCTGCACCTGGGTTTTCTTTCATGGAGGGTGGAATTTGTGTGAGATTAGAATTGAGGTGAGACAGATACATACACAATGGGGAAGCTGAACTGAGCTGCAACAGAAACAACAGATAGGAAACATGGGAGGACAGAGGCAAGAGGCATCCACTGGAGATTTCTGATCTTTTTGTTTAAAAATAGTCACTGCTTGTATGTCCAGTCTCTGAGAATATGCAAACTATATCAGCTTGGATCAAATATCAGTTAGCTCTTCTGACAATGACCAGAAGTAGATACCCACAGAAATATTTAAGCAAGGAAATGCCTGTAGAGATACTACCCAGAACATCCTGCCAACCAGTCACAACCTGCAGGGCAGTGACTGCCTGGACCATATGGGCTGTGTTTGTGTTTACCAGCCCTTCACTGATTTCTGTGATGATAATTAAATGCATGAAGGCCTTTATCACCCTCCAATTCCTGTGGCAAGAAGTTTACAGAGGCCATAGACTTTTGAAGAATCACCTTGGGTTTTTCCCTGAAACTTCTTATCCACTGTTTTTCCTCATGCTTGCATTGGATAGGGTGATGTAAACCCACTCCTGTTCCCTATTGCCCCAGCACTTAGAGGCTGCCTTCCTCTCTCCACTGTCACCTCTTTTCCAGATAGAAGAACTGTACTGTTAATTACTTGTAGGGAAGAAGCCCCATTCCTTTGACCACTTTGGACATCCTGCTCTGAATGTTTTCCAGTCCAAATCCAGCTCTTTTGAGAGGCAGCTGAACTTTCCACTTTTGTACTGCAGGGAATGACTGTGAACTGTACTAAAATAACAACTGTAATTGAAGATTACTAAGGTACAACACTATTCAGCTGCCTATCTGCCTTGTCATGATGCAGCAGAGATGTACAATAAATACCACTAAAACTTAAACAAATGACAATCAGAAGTCAAATAAAACTAATGAAAATCAGAGGATGATGAAAATCATTCCTTCTTTACTCCCCACCTTAGAGAGGAAAACCACCACAAACGATCACTTCCTTCCAATTCTGTAACACAGCATCCTGTATCTTACTCTAACAGCATCTATTCTGATATCCCATAGTCAGGGTGGCAGTTTCAGGTTTCCAAGCCAGGCACAGCTTTCATCTCATGATGAATTCTGTCTTTCCAGCATATCAGACATAACGTGGTTGCTATGGAATAGAGTTCGCCTTTTACTGTTGAAAGATGATGGGCTTTCTCATTTGGCAGCATGCTGTTCCATGGTCAGGGCATGGAAGGGCCTTCAGCATCTGGCACACCAGAGGCAGCTGGTGTTTCCCTTTCAGGTCTTTATGATCCAATTTACATTTTCCATACATGCTCTTTCTGAACAACTGCTCGCTGCTTTATTTTTTTCAATTTCACTTTATGAAACACAGTCAGCCTCTAAGGATTCTTGAGCAGACTTTTCCATTTTTGGAATGGGGATAAACACAAATGTAAAATCGGTAGCTTTGGCTGTTACGCATCTGCTCCTCCTTACTGCAAGCACTTATACAAGGCCCGTGGCAGCCTGGGGGTTTGCCACATCCCCCCTGCATCCCGGGACACAGCAAGTCTGCTGCTAAACGGCGACAAGTTTTTGCACCGGAGTGGGAGGGATTCACATTGCTGCAGGTGGGCAGATATTCCACGGGCTGCTCTCCTAGATCAATACTACCAGCCAGGATCATTTGGCATCCAGGAATAGGGTCTCCCTGCGGCTGAATGCATTGCCAACACAGGCGGGGGAGACACGAGGGGCTCACACGTTTTGCCGGAGCCGAGCCGTGCTGCGGAACACGGCCACAGGGTCCAGCCCCTGAGCGCCTGGAGGAAGGGAAAGCCTCTTCCAGGCCCGGGCGGTGTCCATTCTTCTCCCAGATAAGGAGCGCGCTGCCCGGGCCCCGCGGCTCGGCCGTGGCTGCAGGCAGGCAGCTGTGCGCTGCTCCACACGTACCAGGAGACCGCAGGAAGGATTTCCTCTGCTCGCTCCCAGCCCCGGCACGCAGCTCCAGGATGAATCACGAGCCTACAACTGCAAGATACCAGGGAGATTTTGCAGCATCCTGGAGGCAACCTACCTCAGCCCCAAAAGAAAGTTCTGAGTTGGTGTTGGTCTGCACTCTCAAGCTCTGTAAAAAATATACATCAGCTGCACATTTCATTTTGCTGTCCCTTATGGCAGGAGAAGCAAAGGCAGAAAAAAGCAGAAATTCCACAGACGAGTTATGTGGAAGCTGAAAAAAGACCACTACAACTCACTAATTTGATTATCCCAACCGTTTGTCTTTTGAAGCCCCTTTCTGAAATGACACTGGACACTTTCAAAACTGATTAATGGGTGTTACATTGTTGACTGCCAGGAATAGCATCCCACTGGATCAAAAGAACAGGCAGCCTCATCAAAGAAAGACCAGACACAAGGGATTACACCTCATATGTCACTGGAAACCCACCTATGAAATCAAAAGAAAACTAAGGGTTGTCAAGGGGCATGTGCTCAAATTTTATGATCTTCCAGGACTGAAATATCAGACTCCAACCTAAACTGTGTAAAAGCACTACAATCTTCAGGTACAAAAAGCTGTCAGCTGTCATGCAGCTACTTGACTACTTACTGATTTTTGCCATAGAAGGGGTAGGAAACAGTTAAAATAACTCTGGGTGGTTATTTCTTAAAATTAAACAATCTTTATCTTACAAAACAAGTTAAACCTGCTTGAGTGATTAACAAGTGGGCAATCCAGGGTCGAGTTTTGTAAGGCCTGTTCTGCTGCCAGCTGCCCACGGGCTGGGTGGGTTTGGGAGAGCAGAGCAGAAGTGTGTCCCCTGATGCAGCACATCTGGAGAGCATGATGGTGCAGGAGACTGATACATGGGGTAACACATTCTTTGAAAGATGATCTCACATTAATAGTCTTGAATCAGCAATCTTAAAGCCAAAATCTCCTTAGGTATCAACAACAATGGGAATTCAAGACACCTGGCAGGAAATTTTGGGATTTGATTGTTGCAGCCTAGGCAGGTCCGAAGAAAGTTGTGAAATGTCAGAGTGAGATATTGCCCAACTCCTTACTTGAAACCCACAATAGGGAACAGAATCCCTGTCTAGGTGAGCTCTAGCCAATACTGGACTCAAAAGGGCCTTCGGTGCTTTTTTCATTTCTGGAAAGATCTGAGGGGGAGGAAAAGGCTGTCCTGGGGAGTAGAAGCAAGTGGCCTTACAACTGTACTTGTCACAGTGAATCAGGCAACATGCTGTAGGGCCAATTCAGAAAAACAAATATCCCCTAGTGAGCCTCGGTGCTGCTACAGGACAAGGACAGCCTTTCCAGCAATCAGCTGGCACAGGAGAGTTCTTCCTCTCAGACTCTGCTTTGCTTTCAGCCTCAGGCTTTGGTGGGATGGTGACAAAGATACATTTTTAAATGTATGTATATATTCTTTTGCATGGAAATATATGAAATATTTATATTTAAGGTGAATTTAAGGCTATTTGAGGTGAAAATCAAATATACAATATGTGACCTAGTAGATTTTTATTTTTATATGAAAACTTCTGGCAGCAGTGTGGAGGCTGCTCTGTGCATGTGCTCTCCTAGGAGATGGAATGGTCCTTTGATTTGAAAAAAAGTTAAGAAACACTATCTTGTACTGTCCTTTGGAAATTTTTAATTGGAATATCTTCATTGTAACTCCCTCTCCACAAAGGGAGATGGCAGTTTCAGTTCCTGCTCTGAAAACTGCCAGCAGTGCTTAGACTTATGCTCAGCACAAGGACATAGATATATCCGTGTGGGCATGTAGAATCAATAGCATGGAAAACAAAATGAGAAAGGTCCCAGCATTTATCTATCATGCCCCACTGCCTTCCCACTGAAGCAGCAGAGGGCTTGTGCTGGCAGTAGCATGGCTGAGGATATCAGAGGAATGGGATGCAGCAGTGGGAGGCAGTGTTGCATCATCCACATTCAAAGTCTCTCTGTTTTCCCTTCATAAACCAGGGGAAAGTACAGCTTTTAAAAGCAATTCAGAGGAGGAGACTGTATTCAACTCCCTTTATTTTACCAGTGGGAGCTTTCAACTTTCCTATCCTATTTGAAACAATATGCCTTAGTTCTTCTAAGTCATTTTGGAAAGGGGAATGAATGCATCAAGCTGAATAACTCCTGAAGCATAAAGAGAGATCAGGAGTTGGTTTTGCATAAAAATTATGTTATCCAGTTCACAGGGAGCTATTACTGCCAGGCAGCTTCAGGGATGAAAATGGAATGGATTAAACAGGTCTTATTGCTCCTGATCACATCAGTGCTGATGAACAGAAGATTTGTTTTACAGTTGTACAACCAATCAATCTAACTCCAGCAGTCTAGAAACAGGACTCCACTGTAAATCAGGCCTCAGCATTCCCTTCATGATCGGTGGCAAATGCCAGGTGCTGTCAGGCAGGGTTTCACTCCCCATGGTAGCAGCCCCTGTCCCCAGATGCCACACAGCCACTGTCAGAGCAGCACTCAATGTCTGGTATTGTTCATCTGGGGAGCCTGCAGCCGAAGAAGTTAAAAGTGCTGAGCTCTCCAGAAGTACTTCAAATAATTTCATTTATTTTTCATTTATAGCTGATAATCACAATTGCTGCTTTAAGGATGCTACAGTCTTGCAACTCACTGTGACACATTTAGTTTTCCTGGAGTTCTACAGCCTTTACTTCTCCTGTAGTATCTGTCCTGTGTATTCAGGATTAACACATCAGATTGAGGAACCCCAGAACCACCACTGAGCTATGTGTCCTTCTTTGGGATTTCAGGGGAGAGAACAAAGCTACTGAGATGAGGATTGAGCCTTTGACTCTTTAAATGTGAATTACTCACAAAATGGGTTTTTGTTCTTTTTATTGCAGTTTGGTTTATTTGTACCCAGCTGATTAAAAATCACTCTTCCCAAATATAAATCACCTTATTGATTTAATGCCAGACCATGAAACAGGATACGTAATAATCCATCTTATCCTTTATTCATCTGGAGGATAAAATAACCACAAAACAAATAACCAAAACACCACAAACTGCTTCATTTTTCTGCTCCATCCATATCACTGTTTCCTGTGGCTTATTTGCCTGCAGGCTCTAGAGACACTGTTTCAACTTTCTTGTTTAAACAAGTTTCAGTCCCTGGGAGCAGGCAAACACTCCGCTTTCCAGGCAGTGAGCACTCCACAGTGACTCTGAGCTGGACTCTGCTCATGATGCTGAGGCAGTTATTGGGCCTCCTAAACACCTCCTTCCAGGTTCTGGTCCCTCACATGCACTTCTCAGAGCCATTGGGCTAGAGCTGCCTGCTTTGGCTGAACTGCCTTTCCAAGTCAATGCTACAGAGCCCCAGGCCCATCAAGGGAGGCAAAAGCTCAGGCAAGTGCAGACCATGAACGACTGGATGTGTCTGTTGACAACTGTTTTTGCATGTCCAGTCCTGTCACAGCTGCTAGAAGCCAGGGTGGCATTGGTTCTAGGACAGAGAGAAGGGATGAGAGCAGTGTAACCTGTAACTAGATATACCTTATAAAAGGATCACCTCTCTGAATCTATGGCCAAATTACTTCTCTAGCTTTTCAGATAAGAATTTTGCACAGACAAGAAATCCCTGACTCCTAAATTCCTCCCCTTCCCCTATCACATGACCACAGTTTCTTTGTATTTGGAAGCCCATCTGAATTTCATAACCAATAATTTTGTCACTTATTACCATAATGGTTCACATAAATAGACTGCTTGAATATGAATGCAACCATCATCATCACCCTTCACCTTAACCATACCTTAGGCAGGCAAGATGAGTGCAGTGGGTCTGCACTGATCATCCTGCAGATAATTTTTTAGCCTTGAAAAACTCTCTTTCCTTTGAAAAAGAATCCTGCTGCAATTAGTACTGATACATAGCACTTGCTGTCTCAAAGAAGTTGCCATGCCAAAAAGAACTGACATGTATTTTTAGACAACACTTGAAGGTAAAACAACAGCAAGTTACATTCCAGGTACCTAAGATACCACTGCTTCCCTGTGGAAAATGAAAGCCTGAACAGTATAAGAACAGCTGGAATATTTAATCTGTTCACTTTCCTAACTTATGTGTTAGATCACTAGTGATACACAGCACGGAAAATGGGATTCTTATGCATTACTTCTTCTGCTCCCAAGCATGTATGACTCCAGCTCCAGCCTTCAAATGCACATTTCCACAGACTCATTGTCTTAAATGTGCCTGTGCCCCATTAAATTCCCAGCTGTAGTACTGAAACGTGTGCTCCAGAGAGTCTGCCTGGCACTGGTCTCACATCCTTTCAATATGTATATGAAGGAGGCAACAAGAATAGCACCAGATGGCAATGGGAATGGAAACGATATGACGTACATATGTGATGTGATTTTCTTTTTTTTTTTTTCTTGTGAATAAAGCATCTTGTGAAAAGAGGAATTAGATGCAGTATTTATAACAGTCCTTCATAAACATCCCCAAATTCCAAGCAGAAGACAAAAGGCATGAATCATATCACAGCAGGCACTATATCTGGGGAAGTGGCCTTTATGAAGATTACTTCCGTAATTTGAGCTCCAGAATGAAAAAGAGCTGCTCTTAGGAGATCTGTAGGAAGTTGATAATGGCTTATTTAATTGTAGTATCACTAATAAAATCTGTGTTTTCATCAGGAACATTTCCTTAGCTAAAAATGCCATTCTTCAATCTTAGTTGATTCTTCAACTGTAGTTTGATCCTTTTCATTTTGTCTATAAATGATCCAATGCCAAAAAAATAGATTAGGACATTATAGTTTCCTTTAAAAGGAAACTTTTAGACTGTGGCTGCAATCCACACCATAGAAGATGATAATCCCATAATAACTGACTTGGTATACAGAAATCAAACAATTACTCATAAATCAAAGATCATAAAGCAAGGAAATTTGTTCTCTATCAATTATAGAGGAAATGAGACTATAATTTGCTCTTTATGACTTGACAGCTAAAAATCTCCCATTAATTGAGTCTTGTCATTAAAGGAATTCTCCCCTTGCATAATTCTCCAGCAGTTTCAGTGGCAGTTTTATGTTCTTAACCTATTTGGTGACATTGAACTTGCATTGTATTCCTTGTACCAGCAGAATATCACCCCATTCATATTAGTCATGGGAAAATCCCATATTAAAGAGGTAAAGTAAAAAGGACATGATCTGAAGCACCTTCTGATGTCTACAATGAAAAGCATAAGACCATCTAGATTCACAGGACTGATGGACACCAACTATCAAATCAAAGGGATCTACACACACCATTCATTTTCAGATGCATCTGCTTCAGACAACCACAATGGAAAATACTAGCTATCAATAAAATTTACAATTAAAATATAAACTAGTAACCTACCTGTTTTTCCCACTATTTAACAGCAAAAGTTTGGCAAAGCTGACAGCAGATTTCAGATCACTCAGCAAGACCAGCCCTGATTCATAGCTAGACTTTTCCTACTGAAAGTAGGCAGGGATTTTTTTGGGAAGCAAATACTGGCATAAATGAGCACCATGTATTGCTGCACTCAGACAATGTACACATACAACAGAAGGGGACAGGCTCCTGTAAATCACAGGGAGTAAGGCAGTGATGGCAAACAAATGCCCAATGACTAGGTGCAGATAATAGCATGATTATCACAGTATCCCTGATGCTGGTCTTGCGCCTTATTTTGTGGGCCCTGCAAGGCCTGGTTTGTATTTTCCTTTCCTTTGTATCATTAATCACCAGTGCAGAGAGGCTGCAGCTGGATCCAGAAGATGCACAGAGGGCACAAAAGATCTGTGGATCAACAGGAGAAGAAACTCTTCTTCATGTACACAGATATTTTGCTACAATCCATCTTACCCTGTTTAAGGTGCTCAGCAGCTGGGCATCACTTCATCTTCCACTAGAGAAATGCTCATGGCCAGGGCAAAAAGATACACAGAGTTCTGTGAAGAATCCTGCACAGTACCACTGCCTTGATAGTGCTAAGCACCAGGAAAGCCAGGCAGGAGAGGATATGATGAGATTTTAATGAGAATATATCACTTTCAGCTTTTTAGGACTGCAGTCCAGCCAAGGGAAGATAAGGCTGCAGAATTCCTTTGCACTTTACCATCAAACCAAAGAACTGCAAATGATAGGTGACAATAGCTTTAAGGGGAGGGGAGGGAGGGGAATGGATGAAAGCAGAGCTTTCTCAAACAAAACTTCAAAGTACGAAAGGCAAAAAAATTCCTAGAGCTGTCTACTTGCAAGCAGTATGAGACTGCCTGCAGATGACTCCAGACAACAACAACAGCCTCAAGAGGACAGGAAAGATACCATCATAGTTGCAAAATCAAATATTGCCAGATATTCCCATCCCAGTCTCACATAGGCAATTAATGGAACCATAACCAGGGCTCCCTAATAGCCATTTTACAGATTGTGTGATATTGCATAGCGTTCAGGAAGGTTCATCAGCATGAAAAATGTGTGTGAGAGAGGAAGATTTAATGATTTTATTGTGCAGAAATGCACAGTCAGGGCTGAAAGCTATGATTTGTTATTGCTCTCATGCAAATTGGAGCAAATTTGATCACGTTTAACACTACGTATTTTCATCAGCAGGAAAAAATTCAACAGACAGTATTATGAAAAATGAGAAATTACAAGTACAATCATAAAATAAAAACTGTCAGTTTTTGTTAGCTGAAGGAATGGTTGACATTCAGGGAAAAAAAAATTACTTTAGGGAAGCATTAGTACCTTGATTTCAGTTTTGTTGTCTAGCTGATGGGACTTAGCAATTGAGACAGGCTTGATCTGATAATTCTGGCAGGGTCACAACACTGAGGATGACATCTTGTTTTCTCATGACTTCTTATCATACAGAGGAGTGTCTTGCTGATAGACATTAATATGACAATGCTGCAGCTGCCTCCATCAGATGTGCTCCCTGGGGTTGTTAAAGCATCTGTTACTTTTCACCTTTCTGAAGTAATTGCAATTGTCTTCTACCTGCAGCCTCATCATTCTGCTGAGATATTTCTACACTATGCCCATTATTGAAGGGGAATGAATAATACATCATCAACAAGCAACAGCCACTCACCTTTTCTTTCTAAATTCCTTTATCACTACAGAACACATTAATATATTGCAATAGCTATGCTTCTGTCCTAACTCTTGCATCCACTGCATTCCTTCCATTATGTGCTTGATGATACAGTTGTTGCACAGTAATTATTGTTAATATCCATGAACTATCACAAAGTCTCTCCTTTTTTTTTTTTTTTTTAATAGGACTTCTAGATCTAGAAATTCTACCTTGATCATATTTTTTCCATTGTAAATTCATCTTTGGAGAGAATTTTTACTGCATTTCAACGATTTTTTTCTCCCATATGCTGCTCAAAAATAATGCTACTATTCAACAGCCTTTCATCATTCGTTAGAAGATTGGTTGCTGAGGGGAGGGGAGGGGAGGGAGGCGCAGAGGAACCTCTATCTCACATGCTTCCCCTTAAATTTGCTGGAGTTATCATTAGTGTTTTGACCCCCCCTGAATCCTCTTAAACTTGCTTCTTGCAAGAAATCTGGCCACTGAAATGGATGTAATCAAAGAACAATATTCAGAACTTCACTCTCATGTATGGTAGTAGGCATGATTCTTTAAATTTTATTATAATTTTTCACCATTTACTATGGGATTTCACACCACTCAATTCTGAAATTAGGCTGAATTTTCTACTAACTTAGAAACAAAATCCACTCTTGAAATTCTAGGAATACTATCATTCCCTCTCTTATACAATGTTCCCTGAACCCTGTGAGTACATCCATTTCTTCAACAGTGCTCATTAAATAGGTAATTAGTTTAATGGGTTTGTAAGAGTCTGAGGTGATTTCACAAAAAAAGTATAAAATATTTTAGTCTAGTTCAGCATGAATGAACTGTGAAATTGTATTTGACTTAGACTGAAGAATTGCACTAGGATGGAGAATTACAGCAGTTTTTAACCAGTAATTTCAAGATGCTTACTTATTAAAAATATGTACTTAGCTACCCTCAATTAAAGAACGCTTGAGGCTACAATCATTTCAGCAGCTTTTCAAAGACAGGTAAATAATACCAATATGACTAAGAAAGAAGAATCAGGCATAGTGCAAATTAGTTAAAATACTGGTACCAAATTTTCCTCAGAAGATGCAAGAATGAGGATGAAGACAACCTCACCTCCCCCAGTCATCCCAAAATGAGCTATCTAGTCTATACCACATGCCCAGGGAACAGCATGGGGAGAAGAGAGACAGGAACCCCCAGAAAACCCAGGTCCACCTCAACCACTTTTTACCTCTCCTCATCCAGGCTTTGACAAGCAGCATAGAGCACATGGCCTGTGCTTTGCATACGACCAAAAGAAATGAAAAGTGCAAATGATACTGCAACATGTCCTCATGTCAGATCTCTTGCAAACCTGAGGTGAATTTGCTCACAGTGACAAGGAACAATTTCCAGGGAGTACCTCAGTGTAACAGCCACTGAAGGTACAGTTTAATGAAAGGTTTCAGTACCTTCAGTACAAGCCTTGCTGTCACCTCTTGAAAAAAAGTACTATTTAACTTACAGGGCAAAGGAAGATAGCCTGTGGCTGTCATGTAGGCAAAAGCATTGGAGTGGTTTTGGTCAGACACTATCTGATCTGCAATAAATCTTATCAATGTAAAGTAGCATTGCTGGTTGGGTTTGGGATGAAGCATGCCAAAATTGGATTTCCTCTTTTGTTAAACCAAGGCCTGAGGACAGTAACAGTGACAGTCAGAAGTGTTACTCTTATTTAGAGATTAAAAAGAAATAGCTGCGCGTGGAGATGAGCTGTCACAATCAATCTCTCCTTGATTCATACAGTAAGTAAGTAAACATCTTTTAAATAATTATATTTGTTGCTGACATCTTCTGAACACGCCAAAAAGCCAGGCCAAAGAAACACAACTCACCCATCAGTATCTCATGAACCCAAGCTTACAGTGTGTTGGTTGTAGACATGGGCAAGGCTGGTACCTCCTGCACTTACAGTGCTCTTCTGGAGCCCCAGTGGAGTGTCAGCCCCTCAAGAAACACAAAGACAAGTAACAAAGGGGGACTCTCTTCCAGTTCAGTCTTGTAAAAACTAAACAAAAGCCACAGTCAGGAAATTTGAAACAGAAAGGACAGACTTCAACCTGTGATATTTCTAAATGAGTATGTATTCATTTGTCTCTCAAAACATTTTCAGAGGTTTTTATAAAACAGTATTGTGAGGTTAGTCCAGTCTTCAGAAAGTTTAGAACAAAAGAAGAGGGGGGGAAAGAGGGTATTTCAAGCATTCACTGTTTCACATGTCCAGCTTTTCCCAGATAATTATCATTTACACTTGAATACAATATGTTATATTGTAAATCTATTTTTTTGTGTCTGTTTGAATCTCTGAAGATATTTAGTGATATCTTTGCTAATGTGGTTTTGTTTCAAAAATAATAGAACTGCTCAGTTTTTTGTTTTGGTTTTTTTTTCCCCATGTTGCCCTGGAGAATCATGCAAGTTCAGGCTCAAAATATTATACTTCTAAAGAGTTTTCTTGTCAATATAGAATAAACAGAGCTTATTCAAGTTCAAAAAGGAAAGGTGTGAGAAGGCATAATCACTTCAACTCAGAGACTGGATTGCCAGTGTTGAAATGGGTGTGGATGGAGCAGGACAGGCAGAGAGTAAAAACAGTGTAAAACCACGAAACCTGGCTGGTTTCATGGAGAACAGTTTGATCTGCTGGTGACAGCATGGCTTTTTGGTTTCCATTTCTTTTTCATGCTTCCAAGCTTCACTCACCTGACATCTGCAAGGAGCTGGAAACAATTGTGGAAGGAGGCCCAGCTGCTTCTTTGAGGTGTCAATGCTGGGCATTGACATAACAGTAGATATTCGGAGTCCTCAGGCATGCCAGGGAGACTAGAGCTCCCAAGGCCATCATGGGGCCCCAGCCAAAGAGGTCAGAGGAGAGGGGATGTAGGAAGCTGAGCATAAAGGAGGGCACCAAAGGAGGGCACAGGGTACCAGGGAGTTTGGAGTGGCAAAGAGGAAAGCCATCACAACAGTAAACGAGAAACAGCAGCAGAGGAGAAAAGAAAAAGACTGGAGATCTCTGAGAGTCAGGCAATACTTTTACTGTTTGCCAAATTAATTTTGCAATTAAGTCCCTAAGTGCTTTAATAGCTGTTCTTTTTCCCATTAAGGAGTTTTAGCAGCCATGGGCAGCCACAAAAACACAGTCAAAGAAAGCAGACAGCATAGTTATGAACAGAAGGGTCGGTGTCTGTAAGGCACACTGTCACTATCAACTTTGTTATGCAAAAGCACTTGATAACTGGTTTCCCATTTCCCCACCAGAAACCTAATTTTTTTGAAATAGACAAAAGGTGAAACTTGCTGCTCACAGCAGTGAGGTAAGCTTAAAGCTCAGCAAGTTTTGATCAGGCTCAGGAAGTCACTTTCAAGGCTATCTGAAAAATACTTGTACCTTCTCATAGAAAAAACAACCACCCCCAGGCCCATACAAAAAAAAAAAAAAGTTTTTCCAGGATATTATGCAAACTCCTACATTTATACAGCTGAATAATTCAGGGCAAAATTACAAACTGCCTGTAACTAACTGTCCAGGTTATAGCCCAAAGTGTGCAAATTTATTTGAGCAGCTTCTCCTTTTTGTTAATTCATACAGCCTTTGCCTGTATGCTCCCATTTTTAAGCTCCCGGTTTTTATGTAATCTTTTCAAAATGCTGGCTCTATGCTTCTATCAGCAATGCAGTCCTACTGAAATAAGTATGGCCATACTGAGTAGAAAAAAGTTCACCTACTTCAAATTCCCTTCTCTGGCAGGGGCAAATAACAGATGCTCAGAAAACAGGTTAAAGAACAAGTACATATGCTGACTGTTCCCGGGATACCTTCCCCACTTCCAGGAATCATCAGTTCAGGAACTTCTTGAACCAGGAACGTCATTTGTCATGGTTAGGTTATTGGGTTTAATGGGTCCCTGAAGGACCTGTTTAAGGTGCTTAATCTGAGTCTTCACACTTATCATTCAATTGGCTAAACTCAATTCCTCCCCTTTATGAGCTCCAACTTCCAAAAGAATGGAGCTGCTTTGTCATTTACTTTCCTCATAGGAGCAATAATAGCATTCAACACTATTCTAGAAGAAATTAATTTATGAACTTCTAAAGCTGGACTGAAGTGCCATATTATTTTCAGCAATATTACCCCATCTTCCTGTATAAGAAATCTTGCGAGGCACTTGTCCAAAAACAGTACATGACAAATCTGCTTTAGATATTGAAAGAACCCAGGAAAAGTTCTGCTGCTGTTCTATGATACCAAAGAGACCACCAGGATACCCTCTGTGCCTGCAATTGTTTAAAAAAAAAAAAAAAAAAAAATTGTAATTTGGACAAATACCCAGTGATATTTATGTGCACAAATATGCAGCAGAATCATGCCAGGGAAGTTAAAGTTCAGTTAAAGCAACAGGACATATTAAAAATCAGTTTGCAGATCTTTCTGAACAGATTTGAGCAGATGTTTGGAAAAATTGGGAATGGGTATATTTGGGTATTTTCAGATGGATAGGAATAAGGACTGATAACTGTATCCCCTGCTGCTTTCAATGTCAAGAATAGTTTTGGTGGTCAGCTGGTGGAGGAAAAATTACCACCTAAACCACAGCTAAGTAGACTGAAGTCCTGCTTCCTCTGAAACCTTTCACAGCTTCTTCATCTTTGAGACTATTTCTTTTTTCCCCTGAGAATCTAAAACTGGAAAAAACACATGAAACCCCTGTCTGGGGTACAGACACAGTCTCACTCATTACAATTCAAACTCCTTCAAGTGGTGGAGACTTTGTCACTGATCTCAAGAGTTCAGCTGGGACTGCTCAGGCTCAAGCCTCATGCACAGTCCTCTGGGAGAACAGCAGCAAATCTCTCACTGACTTTGAAAGATGAGAACTGCTCGTCATCTGTCACCAAGTTCCTAATGATACTCAGCTTAAATACTTGTATCCTAAACACACTGCATCCTGCTTATTGGTCTTTGTGAAGCTCCTCAATAAGCTGCTGCTTCTTGTGAGGGTAATGGAAAAAGATGAGTCCTTATCTCTGAAAAGGGAATGCAGCTGACCAGTCCCAACAACTTACTGGGAATGAAAAGCACTTTCATTTGAAAAACAGGGAAACAACTTTGCTTTAGCAAAATTTTAAGAACAGATGAAATTTAATAAGCTCCTGCAATGGAACAGCATGTGACTCAGAGGCAGCCACTCCAACTCTGCCTCAGCTGCTTACTTTCAGTTCCTCATTAAGGAACTGTTTACATTAATTAAATGGAAATTTAGAAAAGGAAAGAAACCTGCTGTTTCAGATTAAAAGACGCGTGTTGGCAGAAGGATGCCTCTGTCCACTTCTGCAAAGGGGTGAAGTGAAATACAGACGGAAGAGAGGAGCACTTTGCTGAGTCACGGTAAGCAGGGTTATCTCCAGCACGCTGCTGCCGATCATCGCCACCCAACGCACAGCTCCGGAGGGAGGGGACAGGGAGTGGCAAGCAGCGCAGCATTACCAGTACCACCGGCTGTTCTCCAGAGCACGTCTAAGGAGCTGAACTGGAGCTGTAAAATGGCTCACTAGAAATTCGGTATTAAGCAATGCCGTCAGACGACAACAACTTACATCAGCTACCTACAGTGAAGAGCTATCACATACCTAGTACATAAATGTGATTGAAAGCAAAACAGGAAGGAAAACAAAAGCACAAATCACCCCAAACAGAACCAAGCAGCTGCATTTAATAAATTCTAAATCCTCAAGTAGTCTGAAAGCCAGTCACAGCAGATCTAGTAGCTCTGGTAGCTTTGTTTAGGACTGGGCAAAACCACAACGGGATGTCTGCACAAGCCGAACCTGAAGGCATCTGGAAGGGAGCTGCTAAATTCTTTTACACTGAGTCATCTAAACTTGAAAAGCCACCAGTGTGAAGGACTTTCAATGAATATATCTAAATCTAAGATACAAAATAATCAGAGGTGAACAAGGGGGACTTTCAAATACACAAGTATGAGAGGCAAATAACTGAAAAGCAAAACTAAATAAAAACGGAAAAATAAAACTGAATAAACTACACCATTTAGAAATGGTTGCTGTTATGTGGTGTATGAGATGAGAGGCCAGCAAGAACACCAGTTCTGTTAAGATTGTCTTATTCAGAAAAAATAATCATCTCCTGATGTCTTACATATGCTTGAGGATTCAAACAAGCACAAATTTTCAACATAACACTTCAGAAGACTAAAAAGTGCCATATGGCATGGAGATTACAGTTAGCAGAAGTGCTGAAGCTGTGACAGAGGTGTTCAGAACACCCCATTTTCAGGAACACAAAGTCAGTGGGATGTTGTTGCCCACACCCTTACAGTTACATCTAAACCTAAGTCCTCCTTCTGCAGGACTACATGACTTACTCTCTTTTCCTTTCTCCAGTATTTGAAGAACTTCCTTCATATATCTTTGTTTGCCCTGCTCATGGGCAAGACACAGGGTACGAAAGATTTCTGCAGAACTGCATTTTGTATAAAACTATCTGCCAAAAATGTGCTTCTCTTCCCTTTTCAGGTTCCTTTTTAAAATTTGTGTTTACCATTGTTCTCAAGATAGCCTTGAAAGCATGAGATGAACATTAGAACAAACAGTACAGTAATGTTACTCTGTAATCCATAAATGACATGTAGAAGGCTAAGGTTCTCAGCAGATTGTTAACATGGTAACTTAAAGCCAACTCAATTTTTAAAAGTACCTAACTTCTTAGAAGGCAATTAAAATCGCCTTTTACATGTAAATATTACTTAGTAAAGCACCACTGATGTTTTCAGCCAAATATTTCAGCCAAGTATTTCTCCAAAATATCTTCATCTGCATGAAAAGAATCTTCAGTTCTTCACACATTGAGGATGTCACAAAATGCAAACCAGACCTCCAGCCACCACATGCCTGTGACCTTTGTGAAGTCTTTTCATGGGCATGTCACTCAAATTTGGGCCAGTATGAATACTGGAGGCAGGAAAGAGAGGAAGGTAGCTTGCCACGTATTGTTTGGAAATGCTTGACTTCAAAGAATAATCATCACCCAGCTAAGTCTGATCTTAAAAGTCCAATCATAGCTATTGTTTTTTGTTCCCCTTGCAGCAGGGGGGACTGGAAACAAATGAGGGCCAAGACTCTTCCAATGCACCTGCCTGAGGAGAATATGTTGTGTCAGCACTGGAAGATATTCATGAACAGGCGTTGAGCTGTTGTACAAAAGTTAAAAGGTGCTTTGAGGCAACCAGCTCAGGCTGCAGCTTTGCCTTCAGCACTAGTGAGATCACAGCTTTGCTGGAGCCACTTGGCTCTGTAAACCCAAGCCCAAACTTAAACACAGTTACTAGGAAGAAGGGAAGCAAAGGACGTCTCCAGAACTGGATCCACAATCCCACTCTTTGGCACTGGGACGGCTGTCCTGAAGGAACTGTGCGTTAAAACAAGTTTGGCCAGGAGCCTGGACTGCACTCAGATACTTGTGTTACTTTGTAAGTGACAGGCTCTTCAGCACAGCTGGATCTGGCAAGGAATTTAAGGGGCTGTGGACAATATCCCTCTGTGAAACAAAAGTTCCAACAGGCCTAAAATCCCTTCTTCATTCTGCTCAGATAAATGTTAACAGCTGGATGAGTGACCTGAACAGCCCCTCTCACCTAGAAGCCTCACATGATTGTTTTGGCTTTGCCTTGTGACAAACAAAATGCTGTCACAGGATGAGTCAGACTTTGGACTTGGACAGGTCGAGGAGAAGGACACAAGCTGATCTCATGCCAGAGTAGCACTTTTTTTTAATCAATCTGCCTGTGTGCTTCTGTGAGCAAGCCTATATGCTAGACTAAAGTAGCTCAAGTAAATGATCGAGGCCACTGAGCTTGTATGCTGGGTTGATCCTATGCTAAGCGACACTTGACAAGCCAGTGTTATCCCTAAGTTTGGGACTGAATGATGTGTCACATGGCAGTGAACAAGTTAAAGCATTACTCAAGATCATATGACCCACGTTAAGGATACTCTGTCTTCAAATCACTTTAATAAGGAACTCAATTTTCATGACGTTTCTAAACTGCCCTTGTTATTTTAATAAAGCAAATATATCAGGGAAACTTTCACGTTCTGATGCACATTTAGCAGAAGGCACTTTTTGCAGTACTTTCAAGGGAGAACCAGCATTAAAGACTGAAAGGTGCTCCTTCGGGACTCCCCAGCTATGACTCCTCTCCTTGGTACGCCGCACCTGTGACAAGGCCAGGATCATGACTCGGTGTTGTCCTGGGAGGACAGAGCAGAGCTGTGTGCTCCCTGCAGCAGGTGGGCAGAGGCACAACTGCGGGTCCGCCCCAGCACAGCCTTTCATGAGGAAATGCAGCACGTCCCCCAGCACCTGTTCCAACAGGGACAGGAGGCCTTTCCCCTGACACTCGGCATCAGCTATGCCAGACACAGAGAGACCGAGATATGTCTCTTCCTGGCACTGCTGAGTTAGTGGTTAAGACTTCATGATATTAGAGGTCTTATCCAACCTACACAACTTAATGGTTCTATTAATCAGAGGCCATCTGGTGGCTAACAAATATTGCTTTTACACACGCTGACAAGCCGAAGCACACGGAAGGGGAGCAGCTATAATAAAACCTCTAAGCTATGTCAGCTGAGAGCGGAGCGCACGGCAGCACGGAGGAGCAGCACGCCGCGGTTCCTCTTCGGCCAGGGGACGGCCACCTCTCCCCAGGGCAGGCTGAGCTGCAGCCCGGGGGTCGCGCTGCTAAACGAGGCCAGCCACGCCGCTGATCGCGCAGATCCTCGTTGTGTAAGCAGCCCAAACACGCCCAAACGAGCGCTGCGCGGCGCGGTGCTGAAATCACCCAGGCGCTGATGCGTCCTGACCGCCGGCAGGAGACAAGCACGGCGGAGGGTGACAGCCCCGGGCACAGGGACCCCGCTCCGCCGCCGGGCCGCGGCCCCGCCCGCCGCAGCGCCCCGCCCGCGGGCAGAGATACCGGCACCGGGCCGAGATACCGGCACCGGGCCGAGATACCGACACCGGGCAGAGATACCGGCACCGGGCCGAGATACCGGCGCCGGGCCGAGATACCGGCGCCGGGCCGAGATACCGGCGCCGGGCCGAGATACCGGCACCGGGCCGAGATGGCGGCACCCGGCCTCGGCCTCTCGGCGACAGCGGCCGGGGGGGCGGTGACGGCGCGGCGGGGGACACTCCTCCGCTGAGGGACACGGCCGCCCCCGTCCCGCCTCCCGGTGTCACGGCACTGCGGGACGGGCCTGGTGCGCAGGGGACAGCGCGGAGGGGCGGGGGCGCAGCCGGGGCCGCTGCGCTCCGGGACGGGGGCTGGTGGAGCGCCTCCGCCGTGCATGGGGCTGTCAGCGTGCCGGCTGCCGCTCGGCTGCTTCGCTATCACCTCCTGAGCGCTTGCGGTTTGTTTTCTGGCATAGGGTTTGACGCCCAGACCCAGAAATGAGGAAGGTTCTGTGCGTGGAGCCCGTCATTTTCATCTACATTTTTGCGTCTTCTCTGACGAGCCCGCTGGTGCAGCAGTTCATCTACCGGCGGCTGTGGGAGCAGGAGTACAACTCCACTTTCGTGAGCGACAGCAATGTCAGTCACTGCGAGCAGAATAAGAGCAGCCCGGCTTATATCAAACAGAAGGCAAGTGGCGGGGGAGGAATAATAATTGTAAATAAACTTGCAGCCAGGAGGTGTTGCCTCAGTATAACCTCCTGTTTTATAACCTTAACCTTTAATTCTCCGGAAAGCCGTAGTTTTGTAACCCGCTCTCACTTCACTGTCTCCTCGAGCTAATGTTATGCTGTAGGTAGTGATAGTGCTTTAAAGACAAAGATTTGTCTCCAGGAAGATACTGAGACAAATTCGTATTTTAGCGGGAGTCGAAAATCGTCTGAGAGAACGGGGACCAAATTAGCATTGCGCTGACATTACCGCGGGTACAACTGGAGGCTCCTCCTCCCACGACCATTGTGCCTGTTGTGTTTATCAGCCACCCGTTGTCTCTGTGGCTCCTACTGTTTTTTGTAACCATGTGAAGTTTAGCAAATGCCCTGTAATTTTAGGAATAGGCTCTAGCTTAAAATACATATATTACAGGAATTACAAGAACGAGGAACAGGGGAAATTAAAAAAAGGTTGTGGTTTTAAAACGTGGGAAAAAAGTTAACTTATATTTGCATGATCAAATACAGTTGGTGGTTTGCCATTCAGAGTACTAGTCTGCCTTGTTGGAATACAAGGACATCAAGATGACAGGATCCCATGGTCAGTTACATTTTTAGCACTTTTCTATAGTTCAGTGTGCTGGATAGCTGCACAGTTGTTGATAGCTGTTCAGTTTTTGACTGGTACCTCTTTCATTGCACTTCCAGTGCAGTTTTAATGCTACACTTAAGCAGAGCTAACTGTGAGCTGCCAGTGGAAGAGATGGTCATTCTCCATTTCCCTTTCTCCTCTCACCCCATTGTTGTGCCTCTCAGATCCGCAGTTAGACGTTATGGTTTGGATTTGAGTGGGGCACTGATTCAGCAGAAAGCTCTTCTCTTGTTTTGGGGTTGTTGCTTTTTGAATGTTGGGGGTTTTTTCTGTTCTGGCACACTCAGTGGCCACATGATTTGTGTGTCTAACACGGAAATAGCAGAGGGAACATATTTTCAGAAGAGGTGCAATAGAACCATACTTGTCAACAACAACTGGCAGTTAGGTTGGATAAAGTGTAAGATGAAACCACTGTAGGGTCAGAAAAGTAAATTATTCACTGTATAAATTGCACAGAAGTTGGAGTTTCAGAAACAGTCAGCTGTCATTCCCTTACACTGCTGAAAAGGTGATACTTGAAAATTTCTGCTCACATCCCATATTTGAATCTCTGATATATTGCATACGTGTAAGACTGAATGCCTGAACTTATCTGCTTCATTTGTCATACATAAAAGCAGATTGTTGGTGGTACCTGCTTCAAGTGAAGGTGATCAAAGAAACAACTCAGGACTTTTAGTGTGGTGTATGTGCTTTGTCATGTGACAGAAGCTGGTCTTAGTAGAAAGAATGTGGAAGTAAAAAGGCCAATAGAACTGTGATCCAACATGGCTTCTGGGCTGACCCATGGAGGTTATTGTCAGAGTAATGCTTGTATGTTACACCCAGGAAGAGTTTTCTTTAGTATTAGCTCCCCATCTGATGCTATGTCTGGTCATTTTCTCTAAGCATACAATTCTAATTGCAGAGCCCATCAAGAAATCTACATTTCAAATATATTTTTGTATTTTGCAACTCTTACCAATTCAACCTGATTTTCAAATTGCCATCACCTGTAGTTCAAGATATAAGACCTTTTGTTTTCACAAAACACTGAAGTAGAGTGCTTAATTTCAGCTGAAGTTTGTCTCTGATGTGATGGCATATTCACACATTACAGGGCTTTTGTTTACAAATTATAGTTAATTTGATATTTGAGAACATGAGTCCTTCAAGACAGTGGTTGAATAATAGTCAACAGAACTTCTTAGTTTCCCTTTCCTGCCAGATTTCCAATCCCTGCATTTCAGTGACTGCCAGTAGAGAATGAGCTTTTGAACAATTACACTCTTGTCTGCATGCCTTGCTGCATTTTTATACCAACTAGTTACCATAGTGTAACAGTTTAAGTGCTCAAAACACGCATTAATTTAGGTGCAAATGGGCCTCTGTGCTGAGTAATAGTTCTGTGTATGGGCTGAAGAGTAGATCCCATAACTTAAATCCAAACTCTTTCACTAGGAAGTGTAAAGTAGGTGTTCTGGATTTTCCAAGACCTTCCTAACTCAATTAGGTTTATAGATGTTGTAACTTTTACTGTAAGGTGCTGTTTGGCATTAATATTTAAAAGAATATCTCTCTTAACAGTTAATTCAGTGTAAGTCCTTATGTTCTGAGAATGAAGAAGCTTTATACTAATCTCACCTATTTCAAAGCAAAATGTAAAAGGAAATTGAAGACAAAAATCACTTGGAGCATGCATAAAAGGTAGAATATAATTCAAAATGGTCAGTCTTTGCAGAATTTAGATAATTATTTTTTACAATTTGAAAAAAATAGTCATCTTATAATAATGTGAGTTTAAATGTAATTTGAATATAAACTGAAGCATTCTCATCACCAACTTGGATAATCCTTTTTTTAATATATCAGAAAGAGCTATATTATTAATCATTAAACATTGTTTATCATCCCATTGATTTATTATCCAATCCACTCATTTCCCCTTGCTACTCAGTAATATTTTATCTTATGAGCCTGTGAGTTTATCATGTCCTTCATATTGTTCAATCTCAGGTGTTGCACTTCTCTCTTGATTTAGTCCTTATATAAGTTACTTGCTTCTTCATTTTAGTTCTTTTAGTTTTGAAATAGGTGGTTTTAATATCTATTTCTGTCCACTGTAATTTTTCAGAGTAGACTGAATTTGCAGATTAAAAAACTAGACCTTTCTCTTCAAATATATGTAGATCCCTTGATTATTTAATGGAGTTATGTGATTTTACAGCAGCTGAAGGTTTGACCTATAATTTTCTATGTTCTTTTCCTTTGGCTTTATGAAACCATAGAGTGGGCAGTTGCATGCCTTACACTCATCTAAATGGATTTTTCCTGTACTTATTTCTGTAGTCTTCTTTTCAGTAGACATCAGGCTTCTTATCTCAGCAAGTTCATGGTCACATGTGGTATCTGGATGTGAAACCATGTTTTTTGAGTTGCATGACTTCTTCCAAAACAAGGACACCCAAGGTTTTGGGTTTTTTTCATTCTTTCAGTTTTACACTTCATTATGGTTTTGCAATAATCTCTGTATTATGTGGTTAATGTGGGTTGAGATTACACATAGTAATATTTAATTTTATTTTTAACGTAGTAACATTTGTTTGATGCTCATATCTTTGAACAAGACAATTCTAGTGAAGAAGTGATGTCTGCAACTACGTAGAGTTCTCTTTATCAGCAGCAGAGGAGTAAAGATCAGAATAATATTTTCCATCTCAGTTTGTTCAGTCTTCATGGTTTTGACCCTTCTGGGGTGACAACACTGCTGGCCAGTGGACAGTATGTCATGAATCCTAAGGCAGTCAGACACCATAAGGGAATGGAGCAAAAGACTTTGGAGTGCTGGGGATCTTGAAGGCTTTCCTTGAGAACTTCAGGATCAGTTGAATTTTCCTCTTCACCTGGTACCTTGTAAGCAAAGGAGGAGATTGAACTAGAAACTCATGATCTGTGCCTGTAAATATAAACATTAATTTATAAAGCTGCTTTTAAAATTGCCTGGAGTGCATTCCTTTAAGTTTTAGAGATTTTTCATCACTTTGGATGCTACTCAGTCAGGATTATGTTAGCTACAGAGGAGACGCCTGTAACATGGAGTATAGATGGCTTGAATACAGGCTGAGAATGGTGTGGGCAGACTTGCACAACTGTACCTGTTGCTCATTAAAGAGCACAGTGCCTGCCCAAGTCAGTGTTATGCCTCAGAAGACTTTCAGCATGACTTTACTTTCTGCATCTGAAACTTTATCTTAGCTAGTATAAAGGATTTGTTTGAATAAAGCTGCTTCCTTTTCCCCTGCTCTCTGATCAGGTGGTTGTTTTTGAAAAGGTTGCTGTGGCTGCTCTCTTGTCACGTCTGCATCTGTGCATTAAAATCAAGATCTGAATGCATGTCCTTTAGCAGCTGCTTCATAACAATTTTATTTTTTTAGTTTAAGATTCTTTAGTTATTTTTTTCTGCAGCCATTCATGCTCTGTTAAATGGTTGTTTTTCAGCTACATTTGATTTTTATACTTCTGTTAAAAAAGAACTCTGAAATTTCCCCCTTAATGGATGTTTACAGTTTATTTTTATAGTGTTAACTGCTGTTCCTTATGTCAATACTTGCTGTGGTGTATCTGTATACCACAGATCAGAGACATCACTGATCTGGACAATTTCTGAGCCCAGAGCTTTACAGTGTTTGCAAAATCCATTAATTCACATAGCTGTGAGTCAGAATAATATTTAAAGCTGTATTTCACATTTTTGGTTGTTACTATTATTTGTAGTAGTAGTAGTAAGATTGTACAGTGGGATGTCAGAACAAATCGTGATCTGTTTACTTGCACAGTGTGCTCTAGTCCATTAATTGTTTCGTGTGACCCCCTCAGTAGAATTATTTGGGAGTAAAAATGATCTCCTGTGAGGAGGGAGCATAGGGTGTGTTCCTTAATCGATGACTGGCTTTCTTCTGATTTCTAAATAGTATTAAAATA
This sequence comes from Certhia americana, assembly GCA_018697195.1. Classification (NCBI taxonomy): domain Eukaryota; kingdom Metazoa; phylum Chordata; class Aves; order Passeriformes; family Certhiidae; genus Certhia; species Certhia americana. Next base: position 47,407,379 of record CM031857.1, on the reverse strand, counting down.
GCCCAGTGCCCTTTTGCCATACCCTGAATTGAAGGAGATACTTGCAGTTAAAGATACTTACAGCTCTTGTAAGTGCATGTTCCAAAGGGTTGTTCTCTAGAATGCATTGAAATTTCTCTGTTAACAGTACTGTAAGACTGTATCTTAAGCATTAAGTTTTGGGTTAAAATGTAACAGGGAATGTTTGAGGAATATTGGAGATAAAATTACAAAAGTCTGAATATGCAATGTATTTTATTACAGCCTAGTATATCATAATGTCATATAATCTTATAAAACTATGTTGCATGTATTGTTTTATAGTAGTATAATTTATAATCTATAAACATGTATAGTGATATTCATTGTATTGCATACTAATAATAATGTGTGTAATATTGTTACAGATTTTTTTGCCAATGTATGATAGTATTTATAATTATTTTTATTTTCTCTTTGCAGGAAGTTCAAGAAAAAGCCTCAGTTTTTAATATGCAGTTGGACTTAACTAGGGCCATTCCCAGCCTTACAGTTGCCTTTGTCGTTGTAGCTAATGGGGATCGCCAGGGACACAAAAGGTCTTTAGTTTTACCATCAATGGGAGCTTTGATTTCTGGTATTAGCTTCACTGCAATATCATATTTTTCCTTGTCACTCTCTGTCCTATTTGCAGTTGCATTTATTACTGGACTGTTTGGGAGTATAGCAACTTTCCTTGGAGGAGGCTTTGCTTACATAGCAGAGGAGTGTCATGATGAGAAGCAGAAAACAACAAGAATAGCTGTAGTGGATTTGATTTTTGGAGTTGTATCTGGATTGGCAGGATTGTCATCAGGCTACTTTATAAGAGGAATAGGCTTTGCATGGACATTTGTGATAGCATCTCTGCTCCATGTCATTAATATCATCTATATTGTATTTTTTCTGGAAAATACCGTAGGTGTATCTCAATTCCAGCATGAAGCACCAGTATCCTGGAAAGAACTTCTTAGGGAGACATTTTCAGGAGTGTACATGCTTTTTAAAACTGCCCCTTATAAAAAGAGAATTTTAATAATTGTGTTACTTTTTACATTTATGACTTATTTGTTTACTCTGCTGGGTGGGAGTTCACTTTTTACACTGTATGAGCTGGATGAGCCGCTCTGCTGGAATGAAGTATACATTGGATATGGAGCAGCTGCATTCACTTCTGTCTCACTGACCAGCTTTTTAGGAGTTTACTTATTTTCCAAATGTCTCAAAGACATTTACATTGTCTTTATTGGGATGTTTTCTTACATTGGAGGAATGATCATGGCTGCCTTTGCCAAAACGACCCTGCTCATGTTTTTAGGTGAGTTCAGAATCATTTGTTCCATGGTCAACAGTGTATATGAAAATACTATTGTGTTATTTATAGTGAATGCAACTGTTGGATATTGAACATACCACCTTGAAAGGGTCATAGAGAGGCAAAATATAAATGGTTGATCAGATTGATCTAGGATTTGATTAAAGGATGAACTGTGTGGAGAAACAATGGAATTACTTGCTTATGATTTGGTTTTAGTGCAGTGGAAATATATTTGATTTATTAATTTCTCTGTTCATGGATAGTTGTGTCTCAGTGCACATCTAGCCTGACCTTTCTGTTGCCTTTTACTATTTGGGGAACTGAGTGTTCAAAAGTATATGACTAATATACAGTTGCAATATATTTTTTAAATTGTGGATTTTAATTACTTCAATGTCTCATGACTGCTTTACAGTGAGAGTGCCATCTTTGTTCTGCTTTATGCCTATTCCTGTTCTCCGATCCATGCTGTCAAAAGTGGTTCTCCCTGGAGAACAGGGTAAGTAGAATTGTTTTTAAACAATAAAATAATACAGTGCTTCAGAACAGGGATGCATGAAGATTACCTTTAAACAAACAGATCTGTATTGGTATTTTAAGATTGCTTTTCTTTCAGGTTCTGTGTAATATGAGCCTGTGTCTTGACATTAATGGCTTCTGGTTCTGAGTTTAATATAAACAACATTGTGTTAAAAACTACTCAAAGTTTCAGCTTTAAACAAAATACTGTTCTTAAATTAAAGACCATGGGGTACTTGAAGCAGAAGATTTATACAAGTGTGCTTTCACAAGGGCTTCTACATTCACACGATTTTGGCATGCAGAGAAAGATATGTTTCTGTTATTTAGTCAATTTCTCACTTAACTAATTTAGAAAGGTAAGCAGTAGGTGGTCAATCTTCTTAGCCCTTGGAAACAATTAGACTTGGATCCTCAGCTATGGAGCAGGAACCCAACTTCAGGCCTGTGGCTTCCAAACATGTCTCAAGAAATGTAATACTTCTCGAAGTCCTTTCCTTATGGAACGCAGAAAAAAGCATGTCAGGCCTCAAAGTATGGCTCTAACATCCCATAGTTTGCTTTTGGGGAGTGTGTATTTTCTAGATTTTGGGAAATACATACTTTCTAGAAATGCTTTCCTGAGTTGATTTTATTTTTTAAAAGATTAATCTTCATACACTAAAACAAAGATCTCTTTGTACTAGCTGTGCTAAAATACACTTCTTGAGTTTCTTGGCATTCTTCAGGGCTTTGGCTACTTGAGTAGTTCGACGCAGGAATCAGGTTGCCTCTTGGCATCCTTTTCTGCTTATCTAGTGTGATTTTGGTTATGGTGCTGTGACTATGAACACAGCTTGAGAACATGTGTTCAACAAGACACTAACAGGATAGACTGCCACCCCAAAGGGTAGTTCAGTCCAAAAATGCTGTTTGTTTCTTTTCAAAAATGAGATGGCAGTGGTTTTAAGCTGAACCAGCAGTCCTTGTTGAATCATTCCTTGCTACATATAAGAGTGAAGATTAGAGAAGGAAGAAACAAGAAAGGGAAAAGTAAGAATGAAGAAGAGAACCAGAAAGGGTAAAGGATGGAGATGTATACGGCATGAGGTTAGTGAGGATGTACAGGTTAAACTTCTTGAGATAAGAAAATGCAAGAAAGTAGGCATGGTGACAGAATAATAGTAATGAAAAATAGTTTCCATCAACAAAATGTGTTGTTTATTTGTTGTGGTTTTGTTCATTTAAAAGAACTAGCATTTTGTACGAGTTGCCACAGAAGACACTTTCATAGCAAAGTAAGATCCTCTAGTGCTTGTAGCTTGCATGCTTACAAAAATACCATCAACAGATATATCTTTCAAACCATGTTTAAAAACTTCAGTACTTTGAGGAGATTTTGTTTTATTTTGTTTTGTTTGTAATTCGCCTGTTTATTTTTGGCAGGTGCTGTGTTTGCTTGTATTGCCTGTTTAGAAGTTGTGACCGGCACTATGTCAATTTCAGTTTTTAATATTCTCTATGCAACTACTGTTGCATGGTTTTCAGGCTTTAGCTTCCTCCTATCAGCAGGCATTTGTCTAATTCCACTGTCTGTCCTGTGGTAAGTATGGATCAGGATGGTTCTTCTGACTGACTTTGCCAGTAATTTCTGTTTTGACATGAATTGAAGCTGAATAGTTTAGTGCGGTAGTTTTCAAACCTTCCTATCTGCTAGTGTGCTGTAGTGGCTCTAGTTTCACACCTTTTCCCTGATCCAGCTGCCTCCCCTCAGCTCTGTGCTGTGAATTTACCCCAATCTGAAGTCTATCCTGAATGCACTGCCAGTGGGATGTACCATGCCTTTTGACTACACGAGTGCCTTCCCTTAGTTTGAGATCTTTATGTGGTGTTTCTTCCAGGAAAGCCTTTCCCACAGATCACGTGAAAGACAAGAGATTCATTTTGCAATCTGAGTTCTTCTAGATGCCTATGAGGGTTATAAACATGACAGTCACCTGGGTTTAATAGAAAGCTATCCGTCCTGGTCTTTGATCATGAGTACTTTGTGATCCAGTGCCATTAAAACCTCTAAAAGATTTTAAAGCCCAAAAGAATAAACCTTTAAACATGTTTGAAAAATAGACCTCTATAGCAGTTGTGTCTAATTATATTTAGTGACCATCTAGTAATCTAGTAAATCTAAGTAAACATGGACAGTGAAATACCATTCATGAGTACTCGTAAAGCAAAGATCACTTTACATTATTTCCAGTATAAATTACTTGTTTTTAGGATGCTGAAACAAAAATCTAAATGACAGAAGCATCACTTTTCATTAGATAGACTTGCAGTTGGGGGAAAAAGATTTTTTTCTTAAGAGGGTGGCACTCTGGCTGTAGTCTTGTATATTTTTTCTTAATACTTAGACTTCACTTTGGTCACCTTTTATCTCTGCATCAGCTGCATTTTAGGATTTAAATAGGCCATGATAATGCTGTAAATTTAGAACTTCCACATAATTTCAAGTACATTCCAGCTTCATTTTAATTTTTTACACAGCCTTTACAGAGAAGCTGTATTAATGGTAATTTAAGGTAGTGATGCGTCTTAGACCTGAGGAAATTGAAGCAAAAGAGTCTTGTGTGTATGAATAGAATACTTTCCAGTAAAGTAATAAAATAATCGAGAAATTCAGTTATGTTAACAAAGGCACAGTAATTGCTCTATTAAATATTATCTTTAGTTTAGTTCCATGTAAGTAGAGAAAGTGTCTATTAAGAAAGCAAACTCTACTGCAGAAAGGGTAACAGATATTTACCATCAATCAGTCCATCTTGCAATCAGTACTGTAGTGCATCATCACCATAAATTTCTGAAAGTTATTTTTCTTTACGTTCTGTCATTTGTTTCAGATATCTGACCCTTTGAATACGCTTTCTCTGCACCTTTCTTTTTAGAGTGTCATGCAGTTACAGTTGGAGAGTGGGAAGGGTAGTTGTTCCCAGTCTGTAACACAGTAGTTTAGTACTGTGCTCGAAGGCAGCAGTAATGATATTGTCTGACTTGTGTAATTAGGGCAAATAGTGTCATTGCTTTTGTTAGCTAAGACACATCACCAGCTTTGTGCCACAGAGGATGGCTGCTCAGAGCTATCCTGTGTGTTGGTTGGTGCTGAATCAGCATGCTATACTGAACTAACTCAGCTAAAGATACCTGTCTTATCTTTGTCTTACAGCTGGCTTCTGTGCACAAGCTGGAATGGGGAGGATTTGGCTCTGCTGGTACCTGAAGAAGTATCCAGCATAGAGAGTGCTGATAGTTGAACAAAGGATCCACATACCTGGGATTTCTAATCTGATGTGCAGTGGCAGAGATTGTTATGTCACAAAGACACCACAGAGATAATGCAACATACTCTCCAAGTGGTCCTGCAGCAATAAGCGCTAAATTGGTACCACTCAATACCCAGTCTTTTTTAGCACTTGACTAAAGCTAGCTCTTAACTATGGAAATAGGCTGGCAATTGAGATTAATGCTGCTTCAGCATGAAGGAAAAAATAAGGTAGGATGATACTTTTTCCACTTAACCTTTCTCAAGTCTGAGAATGTCATCTGTGGATTGTGATACATCTTGTATCACTCTTAAGTTGGGTGACAGAAATAAGCTTAGCAACCCAGAGTTTGCTGGCAATTCTGTTGAAGACACTGCAGCTTGTGCCAGCTGAGGGTGTGGTCCACTGCGTACATCTTGAAAGGCCTGTCTTAACAGTAAAGCCCCCAAACTGTCTAAAATTACTAAACTAAAAAAATAGTTGTGGGGTTTTTTTTTCAAAAAGCAAACTGGAGGCAGTACTTACACCTGTCCTAAGTATACTTACTGTTCTGCAGCTAGCAGCGTTTGTGTAAGTTTAACATGTAATGTGTGGACCTCGCCTGTGACTTAGTTCTTGAAATGGATTTTCACACTGAACTGTCAGAAAATCTTGCAGAGTGTGAAGTTCAGCCTAAACCTACATTTTGCAGAGGCCATATTGCACATTTATTATTTTCCATATATTAAGGACTGCATACAGACATCTGTTTTGTCCCAGAGATATTTGTTTTCTAGTTAAGTTGGTACTTGGCTTAAATGTTTCTTTTAGTGAAAAGCTGTGATAGCATTTCTTATCTGTAGATCTTTATTTTTTTAACAAGCCTGAAATGAGGTGACAAAATCAGGATCATAAATCTAACCATCTTGCAACGAATGCAGCATAATTTATGAGCACTTGAACAACACTTCTAATCTTCAAAGCAGTTTACAAATGCTGTTCAAAACATCCTTCCATAGCAGATACTGTCCTCTCTGTTGCATAAAGAGAAATTAACAGAGAGGACATGCCCAGAGCCCCAGTGCAAACTGGTGAGACTGCCAAACCTAGGAATTAGTTTTAGCACTGACTCCTCACCTTTTCCCTTAAGATCTTTAAGTAGAAATTATCCTGATTATTAGGTTCCAGAATGCACAGCAAAAATGTGAATGTAACACCATGTTAAGGACCACTCCCATCTGATTTTGTTGAGTTTTGCAGCCAATACTGTTCTGATCTCTCAAAGTTGTGTGTGACACTTTTCCCAAAAACTGATTAGGTAGAAAAAGCCAAACAATGTAAAGTGGTTGCCATTTAGAGAATGAAACCTCCAGGGAAGCAACTACAATGACTTCACATGCACACAGCATAGGATAAAAACGTAGACAGACATCGCACTTGCTGTGTAAGTGTATTTACTTGTGTAATTAATGAGCTGCGTACAGCCACTGATACCCATCCTGTAAACAGAGACTGCTGCAGAACTTCTCAGTAGTACTCCACAGAAAAACAGTAATACCAAATCATGGTGGTACTTTCATAGATCCTTTATAACTGAATAATTGCATTCTTTCTACGTTATGTATCATGTTCACATAGAAGCCTGGAAGAAGGTTCACATAAATTAATGTGAGAGCTTACACTATTCAGGAGACCACTATCTGCTCATCACAGGTTAAAACAAGGCCATTTATCCAGGCCAGAAGGAATATGCTAACAGTCCTGAATTCCCAAGATTGATGTTGGCCATTAAAGATCATTAGCTTTCTCTCAGTAATAAGACAACAGCCAGAAAATAAAACTGATTAACGCCTTTGAGGTACCCAAGCTACTGCCAACTCGTTGGAAACATGAGCTGAGTTCTGCAATAACCAGAGGGTCCAAAAACCTAATAATGAGTACTTGTAGAGAGATTAAGAAAACACTGATGTAAAGGACTTTAGCACAAACATTACATTGTCTTCTTTGCCTCTTCATTATGCAGTTATGTAAGGCTTTATGAAATTAACTATTTCACACAAAGCTGCCTGGAAATAAAAAAGCAAATGCAGAAGGGGCGTGTACCTTCACTTGCTCTTCTTCAGTGCACACCTCTTCTAGCACTCAGAAGCTCACAACAAAGCGAGCCCCTTCCACAGTGGTGCTGTGTCAGTCCAACTGAGGACAAGCACGTACACCTCAGCAATGGTGGTGTTGTGATTTAACTGCACAAAGTATGTGCTGTTTGCACAGTATTTCTGGTAGATGGAGCGTTTAGAACTGGCTATAAATTTTAGGCCACAACACATAGAGGACATGAACTGTGTTTTTAAAATTCCTTGCACAGTGCAAGCTGAGGAACCAAGTACTAATACGCATCAGATTATTAAAGCAAAATCTTCTACATTTATAATAATTTCTTTGTGTATAAATACAAATTATTTTGCCATAATAATAAAGTTTGGTTTTTTAAATTCTGTGTAGTTCTTGTGCTTTTACATTTTGTTTTGACTGATAGCCAATGGCATAACTGATAGAGGATTGTTGGTGTAAATAGGAGCAGCACTATGGTGTCATCAATTTTTACAGTCATAACAAACAGCAGAGCAGGAAGATGTGCTTTTACTTCGCTCCTGTGCCTGGAGAGAGGAAAGAATGTCGCCCAGAACATCGGCACCAAGAGGAGGTGGGGAGTTGCAGAGTAGGGACAACACTGCCGCCTCCAAGACGTCAGGGCGGGGCCGTGTGTTGCACCTGCCTGAGCAGCAGAGCTGGAAGTGCCTTCCTCTCCTTAGCCAGGCCAGATCTGTCCCAACTCCAGTGCTCAGCACACCCCACTTAGCTGCCTCTCTGGGTTGCTCCGTGCAGCAGCTGCTTTACAGAATGACACTTGCACAAAATGGGAAGAATGGGCTGGGGCAGGAAGCCCAGTCCACAGCCCAACTCCCAGCAGTACTGGGAGAATGTAACCCCTCCTTTCTACCTCAAAAGCTTTTTGCCTCAGTCCTACTTGACTCCCATTTCTCAACTAACAGCATAAATTCTCAGATGTGCCTCTTACACGTACTATTTGCTTTCCAGCCTGGCTAACCCCTAGGATTAGCTTCCTTACAGACATAATGAACAATGCAACTTCCTGGCTCTGAATATGGCTTGATCTTACCCAAGATTATTACAAAGTATACTAATCATTGAACAAAACCACACAGAAATTGCATGCAGCCTGCTAATCTGCTTCTGGTTGTACACTGCAGTAATGAAAAATGCTAGTAAATTACTTGTATTAATGTTTTGCTCAGCATCCTTCTTTCAGCCAACACTAGGAAAGGCCAACCTGCTCCATACACTGAAGTGGGGAACTGTAAAGTACCAGTAATTGTGTCAGATTGTTGGATGGCTCAGTTTTCTTGAACAGTGCTGGTAAGATGGCAGACCTCCTAAAAGTCCATGCCAGCACCTTTAGTTTTCCCAGACCTGACAATGTAATCCCTCTGCTTTTCTGGCCTGAGCCTTGAGCAGTAAAGCCTACTGAAGCCCAAACTTGCTTTGTAACCAGTTTAGTTTAGTTTTATGCAAAACTGCAGAGGAACTTGTCAATTATAAAACAGCAGCCAACTCTGATATATAAAGACTATCACATCTCACAGAAGGACAAGGACAGCTGTACAAAACAAAAACGTGAGTAGGTCTACGCTTGCATGTTCAATTTATTGGTCCTCTGTTTAACCTCCCTAAGGAAAAAAACCCAACAAATTAAACAGCTTGTATTGCATAGCAGAAGTCTCTAATCTCTAGAAGTCCCAAGATAAAGAAAATTTTAGAAGCTTCACTTCTTAAATGAAACAAATTTAAATACAAAACTAAGTAAGAACACCACCAAAGTGAGTCATACTATCATCTTAATGTTTCCAAACTGCTGCAATGTTTTGCATGTAAAAGGACTATAAAATTTACGGGAGAGAAGCTAGAGGCTTTGGCCCACACAGACAGGGAAATGTGTAGTAGCTCTACGTCAACTAAAAAGCACAAGGGATGCTTGCAGATGGGGAAAGAGGTTTATAGCAACATTCTTGCTAAAATTATCTACAACAGAACACTAATTACATTTAACCAAGTCATTAAAGCCTTCTGAATAAAAGACAGTTACTGTTTTAAAAATACTGTTTCAAGTTCTTCATATCTGACAACACATAACATTCTTGAACCACAGACTTTTTTTCCTGATATGCCACATTGTATTAGCTGCCTTGCAGGATTGATATAACATATACACGTGTATGACACCAGAAATAGTTGTTACAACCCTGAATTTAATAAATAAAACCACTTAGGCACACAAAAACCCCTCCAGTGGTCTGCTCCTTTTAAAGCTGTATTTAGGTATAAATCTCTCATTCTTCCTTAACTAAGATCTGATTTTTGTAAACCCACAAATAATTACTTCTGTATTTGTACCACCGTATCTTCATGTTCTCACTGCAGCAGCTTTATTAGGTACCTTCATAATTCTTTATTCTTTCTTGATACTAAAATACCCAGACCTGCAAGCGCTCTTTTGGATTATGTTCAAACAGATTTTAAAATACATCTTTAAATCCCAAGTGGAACTTGCTTCTGCTTTCAGAAACCAAAATACCTTTTCAGGGACACACATGGAACAATCCAGACCTTTAACCCCATTCTTACAGCAATACTTTCAATTCTACACAAAAGCTTAATAGCTCACCCATAAATAGCTGTCAAGAGACGGATACAATGTATGTAACTGGCAATACCGAAGTTAAAGACCTTAAAAGATATTGAAAGAAAAGGGACAACACTGGGTCATGGAAAAGAGACTCTTGATTTAGGATTAAATATATTTTGGAATGCAACAGCATTTATAGCAAACTTTTATTCAATAGTTTAAAAAGTGTATGGAAATTTTCATGAACAAAGAGTTATGCAACGGAAAATACCTTCCTCTTCCCCCATTAAATGCATTTACTACAGTAGTCAGTTTTAAAATGCCTGGGTATTTTTGAATTTCTTGTATACATATATAGCATTTCCATAATTAAGAAGCTATTGTCCTGAGCAGTTTATGAAAAGGCATTATTTAAACTACCTAGTTACAGGACATTTGTATGATTGATAACAAGCACAGAACAATTTATAGACTTGAAACATTTAATGTGCCTTTTCATTAAGGAAGGCAAGTGATAACTAGGTCTTCTTAACACTGTGAGTGTCAATTTAGTACCATGTACTTAGATCTGTGCTAGAAAGACACACACAAAACATTTTTGTGAAGTATATTTTGTTACAATAAACCAAGCTTGTGCTCCATCATCATGTGTGGTTCTCCCATAACCTCACTCTGAGACGGATCTGGAAAAGAAAAGTTGACAGCATGAGGTCTTTACCAAGCTACAAAGACCAACAACTGCTAATGAAGGTGAACATCTTGTTTCATTCTAATGCTTAGTGCCACGGTTACTTGACTGATTTTTGACAGCCTTGCAGAGTGCGGATCTGTACCTCAGAAGCCTCTATCCAAAGCACTGGTCAGAGAACAAACACATATATTGTGGAACAGCATGTCATAAGGACACACACATTTCAAGTAAAACTAACCAGTTCTGAATAAGCAAAGACTCCAACTGTCTGAATCTCAGAGGGATTACACTACAAGTTTAGTGTTTGAGAAAACTCAAGTCTGACTGAGGCTTTTCTCCACAGTTGCCCTACAGCTCTTTCCAACACAACTTCTCTGCACAACAGAAACACACAGTCCTCCCTTCTGTTAGCTGGGACATATTCCTGGTTTCTCTTCTTCACCCAACTCCCTAGTTTCACGGAAATTCTACAGCCATAAATATGTCTGATATTCCCTCCATTCTGTAAAGTATGGTTGACATTAGCCATTGTACTCAAAGGATATCAAGGAATGTGCAGAGGACACAAGAAAGACCAATAGTGACAGTATGAACTTCTTTTGTATTTAAAAAAACCCCAAAAACCAAAAAACAACAAAAAACCCAAACCAAAACAAAAAAAACCCCACCAAAAAACAAATACAGGGCCAGAATACATGTTGTGACTGTTTGGAAGAAATACACTTTTCTTTATGGGTGCATCAGTCATGTTTTCCTTCCATAAATAAAACATATTAATGCCTCTGATTCCTCCAAAGACCATAAAAATATCTAGTTCGCTTCCTGATAAAATAAAACCTTAATGAAAACACTTCTAACCCACTCACTCCTCAGCACTCTATAAAAATCTAACAGCTTGTGGGGAGCAATGGTAAATACCCAAATTTCTACAAATTATGTTCAACATTGCTCTATCCCTGTGGAACCACAATAGCCAAGATTCTTTCCCTTGGTCCCTGTATATCCACCTCAGAAAATAACCTCAGATTTATACCGTGCCTCTAGATCCAGATTTGTTCCTCCATTATTTCCAGCTTCCTATCTCCCTAGCTATTTCCATTATCCAATCCCACTTCAAAATACTCTCTAAGTCCTTCCATGATACTCCCTGCCTCTTTCTATGTCCTTAAGTACCAGCTAGAAGTAAGTTGTTCAAAAGCCATTTTTCCAGGTTTATTCTATTCCACACATAGTCAGGAGGCTACCACACAACTGCAGCCTGTTGAGTTCATTTGAGGGACCCTTTCCCCTGTTAAGTACCTGTTTCATTAGTTCTGTACCTCTTCTCTAAAATTTGTTTTTAATTACAGAACTTAAAAAACTTTGTAACCTCTGCTTGACTAAATCTGCACAAGTACTTTAAAGGTTTCTGCAGGAAGAGGCATACTACCTACGTGCATAATTACTCCTTTAGAAACCCAGCCTACAAGCAAATATTGTCTTGCTCAATATTTCAGAGTAATTTCCACATAACTTACAGCTGAATTACATTCATTTCTCCTTCCCCAGTGCTTCTTTGCTTCTAGGATTTAATTTCATTTTGGGAGTTTAACCCTCTTGTTCAGTAGAGGCAAATAACTTCACAACTCCCAAATTTTACCTTTAAATGTTTCCATAATATTAAAGCCAGAATGTATTTACCATTAAGGATATCCTCAAAACCAATGCATTCATCATTTCCCCTCAAAATATCCATTGCTATGTTTGAGCTGTGAAGAAATGGTAGACGCTGGACCTGTAAAAAGAGTTCAAGCAAGAGTTCAAGTTTCTGCAAGTCTGAAATAGAAAGGTTTCCTATCTGGATTTCTCAGTCTGAAGTGACTGAGAAAAGTCAACAGGCAGAAAAAACAATACTGGAATAAGAGAATTACTGGCACATGAAAACACACAAACACACGACCATCTTCTTTTGGTTATCTGTTTGAAGAGAACAGCCTTCTAACAGATTTTTAGTTTTCACTGAAGTGTTGGTAGCACAGCAAATACTGCACTTTAAAAAATAACTAAGTACTTTCTGTCTCCTCTGTACAGCTCCTCTCACATAAAGTTGGGAAGTTCACTGCAAACCTCCACACCCTGAGGTCAGTACTGGGCAATTGATGTATGCTGTAGAATTTGGAAACTACATTCTAAGCCTCCTACATCTGACACAAGTCAGGAATGTAAGTGAAAGAGATATATTGACTTTCATATTCAAACATAATCCTCCTTTTAATCCATTTAAATCATAGTTAGCCTCTGATCTCAACCAATTCTTAAGCTTCAAGTCCACTCCCAGTTACTTTCAACAGTCTTCTGATCCCTTCACTCACAATATTTCCAAAAGAATTTCAAGTGATGCACCTAGATTTCAGAGCATAAATATTCTGAGAATGCATTCACTACTAGTAGAGATACTTCTTGTTAAACCACAAGAAAACTTATATACCCAACATAAATGTGGAAGTGAAATACCTTCTGATCACCGTATTTCCCCCACCTATCTTCCAAAACCACCTCTGGAGACAGACAGACAAACAGGATATCCTCACCTCCCTCATCCTCTGCAATGGGCTAATGCAAGCTAGGAAAACGAATCCTCAAGACAGCACAGCTGAGACCAAGGGATGTTTCTGTACCTCACATCCTGACTTTCACATCTTCAGGACCAGAAATTTCTACCAAGCTTAATGCAGTTCACTGCATTAAGCTACTATGGCTTAGTAGCACCTCATCACTCAGAGTACAAAATTGCTCTAAATCACTTGAAAAACCTACTCTTAGTAGCTTGACAACCTTCAAGACAAAAAAATTTACTAGGACTAACGAGTTTTCTATGTTTCCCCTTCTCCAGCTACTCTCAATCCTAGGAGAAAAGAAGGAAAAGGAGACAGACTCAGCTTCTCAATTAAGAGTTAAAACCTTTGAACTTAACTCCCTGTAGACCTCCCTTGATCTTACAACAAAGGCTGAGGAACAATAAGCACACAGCAAACTCTGTTTCAGGTTTCACATTACCTCTACATCTACTCCCAAACCACTACCTGATTCAGACCTCTAAGTCTCTTTTCCCTACAGTTCCAGAGACTCCCTCCCGTTAAGGTCATACATTCCACAGGGGAGAGCATTAGTTTTAGGAATTAATACTCAATTCCTCCTGCTTTTCTCTGAAGGCTTACAGGAAGCTATTCCACAGAAAAGCAGTTACCACTTCACCAAATAACCAATAAAAGAACAGCAGCTAAAAGGCTTTAGCATACTGACTGTTTTAAAAACTAGTAATTGCACTGTTTGGTTCATCGTTTTTACCAGTAGTTTTTTAACGGTGAATTAATTTCTTTTGGAAACAGAAGGTATCTCAGAAAAGGAAGATGTGCCTCTGAAAGCACGTTTCAAGGTAAACATTTCTCAAATGGCTTAAATTATACCAGTTGGAAAAAAATGCCTACCTGTTTCACTGCTCTGAATTCCATCTGCAGCTTTAAAGGTGCATGGATTCCTTGGATGTTTCTCAGCGTGGCAAAGTTTGTTTTATCTTGATTTAACTGGAACTGTCACAAACAATATTGATTTTTATTTTAGTAGAAGTTACTTTAAAGTACAGCCACAGAAGAAATCTGTGACATCCTACATCCTGCTTACTAAATTTCTATGTAAGAATTCAATGATACCATCAAGCATGACACAAGTGTACAGGAGAGAGTGATGCAGTAAGATTTGTTCTATTAAGCTGAAATAGGATTTTTGCTGGATTTTATTTCAAATTAATAGCAGAAATTTTGTTATTTTTATAATCAGGAGATGTAACACCACCAAGTGGTGTAGTTTTGCACTACTTTACAACAATATTGCCTGGATGAATAGGAAGCTAAATCCAGTTTAAAGATCACAAAAGCCATCAGTTAGTCATCAAAGACTGCTTGAAAACACTTGATGTACTTCTTCTCTGATCAAGCAGGGAAACAAAGCACCACTTACACTCCTCATGATCGTGGAAAGCAAACAAAACCCCATATTTTTCCCAACTGTTCTCAGACTTATCTTAAACTTAAGACAAAGAAAATCTATATAGTAGAGGTTTTTTAAAGAAAAAGTGCTTACTTGTGTATACTGGAGTACAAAGAAGTAAGCTATACTTAATGTTAAACTTAAGCTTAAATAATCAAAAAAATTCAAATCCCTAATTTTAAAATCTGTACTCCATCACCATGACAAAAGCCTGTTATTATGAAAATATATTTATCAGAAGGGATCTCAAAAACCAACAGAAAAACACAAGTCAAAGACAACAAACATTTTTCTTGTAACAATCTATACTGAATGCTCTGCAAAAGTTAGCAGAAAATACTATTTATATACCTCATCCTAATCTTACAATTCTGGTTACATTATTTTTCCACTTCTTTTATTTTACAGATATAAGGATTTTTGGACAGCAGAAACATTTGGTTTCTACCAGTGCTACCTGAAAAACCTTTTTAACATCTATAGCAGCAAAAACAACCCTAACTATCTCAGGCTAACTGCAGAATTTTCCCATTCAAATGTACATGAAAATAATTCTTAAATTTGCCTTAAACTTACAGAAAAATTAGGCAAATGTGGGAGAAACAATTTAGAAGACTCCCATACTTCTTAGGGGATCACACAGCCTGTTTTATTTCTGTGCATTTTTGTCTCTTTAGCATGTGATCTTTTGATTATGCTGGTTTCATATGGAAAGAACAGAGTTAAAAAAACCCTAAGTTATAGCAATCAGTTTAAAAAAAATAGCTCTGAAACATGTATAATATAAATAAGCTCACAAATTTGGTGTCACAATATCATCCTTTTAATGTAAGGCTACACTAACACTGGCTAAAATTAGAATATATTACATCTCACAGTCAGACCTTGCCTGCAGTTTAAGTTAGCAATTTGGAACATTCTATCAAAACAACCATTGCTTCAGGACATTTTGATATATTGTATCTTCTTCACTGACAAAACAGGCACCAGAGACACTCAGTCCAACCAGCAAGTCTGGCCTCCCTCTACCTTCCACAGACCATTTGCAACGGTCCATAAGCGATGACTGAGCCAGGCAAGGTTGCAAACACTTTTGATAAACTGTAGGTGTAAAATGTCTAGATGGGATCGAGTCATTTATGGAAAAATATGTACTTGTTCACAGGCTGAAAGTCTGAAAATGAAGAGAGATGGTAAATCTACAGACAAAAACGGGAGGATCAGCCTCCCCCAGGTTCAGTGTGCCCCTGGCATACCTATGGTGGCTGCACACACACTCTTAGATGACTAAACCTGACCACACAAGTCCCTGCTTGGAAGCCTGCTTACACACTTGATGTGGGGACAGATATGAGTAAGAGATTAATATTAAACAGACTCGCTGGCAATGTTATTTGTACAAATAAAATGTTACTATTGTTGAACACCTTCGCTCCGTTAAAGACCCTGCCCATTACTTGCTACTGCACAAAGCAGTCCAGATTACCACAACATTAATTTAAACTTCCTAATTAGTTAATAGTGAAGATGGCTACATTTGATGTTATGCTTACATTCTTTTCTGTCAACTCCAGTGGGTGGCTGGGCAACAATTCATTTTTCACACTCGTAAAGCTAGAAGAGCAAGTAGAAAAGACATTAAGTTCAAAATAATTGGGATATGGTTTTTTAAGTTGCATTCCAAAGCAAATCACACCAGCCCACAGAGACACACAACTGGCAAAGTCTGAACTACAGAAAAAAAGAAAAATTAATAGTGAGTAAGCAGCAAGTAAAACCTCTAACTACAGCACTACCAGAAGAAACAGTTTCAAACATCTTTTATACTCTTGACAAAACAAAACGGTTTTTTCTTCCTTGATTCCTTTCGGAAAGAGATGAAAACACTAATAAATGAAATAACTACAGATTTAATTACAGATTTAAACTACACTGAATCTTACTTTGAAGTCTCCAAGCTTTTGCAATGGAATATTGTACACACCTTCCCCCCAATGCCAGTTGTATGGCATTTTACACTCCATGAACTTTTTTTAGATTCACTGTCCAAGACAGAGACATAAATTTCACACTTGTGCAAAAAGGCAAACTCCAAACCATTCTTATTATATTACTTTTGGGATTTTCCCCAATGCTGAAATGAACCATTTCCCACAGTATTATGGCACGCTCATATAAACATATATTAAAACTATCAGATATTTCACAATTATCAATATTTTGCTGTTTCTTTTCTGAAGAACAGTACCACAGAGGTAAACAATTGTTTGCAACACACCTTGCAAAAACCTTCTTTAAAAGGCAACATTTAACACATACTTAAGTTCAGCACTGTCTATGACACAATTCAGCAAGCAAAAGTAAAGTGTACCCTCTGCGCAGAAGATCATGACCTTCATATAGTCCTGAAGCTGAAACTTCTGTAAATGAGATACTATCCTTCAACAGAGAAGTGGTGCCTCTGGAATTCTGGAACAAAAAGGAACAAAGAGGATTACTTCAACAGAACCAAACCACTTTTTTATGGGTCATTAGGCCAGCCAAATGAAAGGAAGTGCTCAAAGTCTCCTTAAAGTACTCCTGGACAAGCCCTAGACTTCAGTTTCTTTAAAATAGAGGTAAATCAAAAACACACACAAACACCCAGAAACAAACTCTACACTAACACAGAATTCTTTCAGAGAGTCTGATAAAAACTAAACTGACACCATTTTTTGATCTGGTTGACCCAGATCAAGTTAAAGTCACAATATACCCCCTGTTTGCTCCCACACTGGGCTGCAAGGATGGAAAGGAAAGAGGCAAGTCCTGACAGCTGACAGGACAGACAGGAGCAACCCTTCATTTACTGCAATACTGACACAAGATCAAATTTAGCCATGGTCAGAGGCTGCCATAGAGAGGATCTGAACAGTCTAGTAGGCCAGTTAACTGAAAGAACAAAACAAAACAGTTAACTTGAAATGGATTACCAGAAGCCCACAGACTTACTAAGTATGGCTTGCAAGCAACCTAGGCCACTAATTTCACTCCAATCTACCCGAATTTATTGAAGTGATTTTAGGATTATTCACAAAAATTGCTCCACCAATAGGGCAATGTCTAATGAACAGTGGAAGGTGACTGATGAGAAGTTCAGTGCTAGTTTCTCCCAGCAGCACTGTCAGATCCGACTGAAAACTCATGCTTACAACTAAGATCTTTTGTTCCAACACGTGAGCTCTCAGTAACATAAGAACTGTAAGACAGTCCTAACATGCCTGTTGTTCCATGCATATAAAACATCTACCAATTCACAGACTCAGCACTGACCAGACCTTTGTGAGACTGCTGTACATGAAAGCATTAAAGAGATACGGTACCAGGGGAACGTGACAAGAGGGAAGATGAGAGTTAAACTCACAGAGAAAACCACGAAACCCTGCCCAAAAGCATCGCTCCCGAGTCACACCAGGGCCGCCCCATCTCAGCGGTCCCACCACGGAGGGCCGAGGCGTGCCCTCCCGCCCCGGGAGCTGCGCCGCCGAAGCGGCAGGCTGCGGGAGGCTGGGCACGGCCGGAGCCCGCCATCCCGGACCGCTGCCAGGGAACGGCCTCCGCCACAGCCACCACGCGCCCTGCGCCACTCCCGGCCCAGGAGCGAGCCCGCCATGGCCGCGCCGGACCCCCGTGACTCAGCACGGCCTCGCTGCCACCGGGGACGCCGAGAGTGTGAGGGGAGCGTGATCTGGCGAGGGCGGTAGGGTAGGGCGGGAGGTGCGGAGCGGTTCGGTGCGGCACAAGGACACCCCCGCCCGCCCGGCGCCGCCGCCGCCCGCACTCACCATCTTGAGACCCCGACGCGCGCAGCCACTTCCGCCCTGCCGCCCGCTCACTTCCGCCCCGCCCCCGTACGTCAGCCGCGCAGGGGCGGGGCCTCGTGGGGTAGTGGGCGTGCTGAGGGGGCGGGTGCTGATGGCGGCTGCGCTGAGGGCGGCTGCGCTGCCTGGGCAGGGTGTGTGAGGGGAGGGGGGCTCGTGTCCCGGCTCTGCCCTCCGTGGGCATGGCTTTCTTACTCGCGGGGATGTGTCTTGCGCTGTGCGAGGAAGCACAGAATCAGTTAGGTTGGAGAAGACCTGTGAGACCAGCGAGTCCAACCTATCACCGAACACTAACATGGCGCTGAGTGCCATCCAGTCCTTCCCTAAACGCCTCCAGAGACGGCGGTCCCACCACGTGTCTGGGCAGTCCATCCCAATGTTAAATCAGAAGAAACTCCTCCTCATGTCCAACCTAAACCTCTCCTGACAAAATCTGAGGCCATTTCCTCTTGTCCTGTCGCTTGTTATCTGGGAGAAGTGACCGACCCCCACCTGACTGCGCCCTCTTTTTAAGCAGTTGTAGAGAGCAATAAGGTCACCCCGGAGGCTGTTCTTTTCCAGGCTAAAACTCCAGATCGTTCTCAGAAGCCAGCAAAGCCAGTGCCACCGTGGCTGCAAGCGGGAGCTGAAGTTGACTAACACCTTGCCATGGCAGAGCGGGGCAGCCAGGTCTGTGGTGCCTGGTGTGGGGGGCTTTTCCCCCTCCAACCCTTCCTGTCCCGCTCTGCCACAGGCAGCAAAATCTTCTTGGGTGACACCAAAAGCATCACAGTGCTGACAGCCTGAGGTGGTGAAACCAGGCAGTGATGCTTCCAGAGGGGTTTCCATATATTTCAATGCATAGCTCCACAGGTGTGGAGCTGTAAAATAAATATCTGGGATATTTATTTTATATATTTCTCGTGAGATGTGTAGCTCATTCAACCCTTTAACCTTTTAATTTGGGTTACCCTTAGTAACCCAAACTGACCTGTTTTTGCAGATTTTATATGTGGCAATTAAATGCCATCTCTCACACATGCACACACATAGACACAGAGGCAATTTAAGCAGGAATTTTATATATGTTTTAATGGCACTCAGATCTGGAAATAAAAAAGACTGAAAAATGAATACACTTTATATTCCATTTTCCTCTTTCTTGGGCACTGTCTGTACACCTCTTAACCTCCACCCACCCTCTACATTCTCAACCCAAGTTCTGGCCCTTTGTATTTAAGTCTTAGGTTTAAAGCAAAAACTTCAAAAGAATGAGAATGGAGGACTGTAGTTTTTAAAATAATTTTTAGGAAAATGAGCACCACAAAGGCTTCTCTGATCTTATAATTATAATGGGTACTTGGTTATTGTGGTGCTGGATTCATTATTATAGAATAGATGTGAATACAAAAAACAAATCAAGTTCCTGTTTAACTGCAGCTTACAGAAAGCTCGGTTTTGTCGCTATATGTATTTATTTATTGACTGAGTTTGTTGATCAGGATATGACTGTAGAGATGAAACATCCAACTTTCAAAGTCATTCTTGCAGGACACAGACAGGATGCAATCACTCCATGTACATTTTTGACATCACTGCAATCCACAGTCTAGGCTGCATAACATAAAAGGACATACATTGCAAGAAAGAACTGGTTTTCCTTTAGAGGCTTTCACACTAGGGAAAACTTCCAGACATAAACACAAATCACACATGTATTTTTTTTTTTCATCAAATTACCAGGTATTTCAGACTGGAGCAAGGCTTGATTTCTTTCACTACCTACCAATTTTGCTTTAACCATCTTACAGTGAGCATCTTGACAGTAGGTGATCGGGTGCCTCTCTGCAGCCCCACTGCAAATAAATAGGAGTTGCGGGAGCAATTGTTAGGCTGGCCAAACCTGGGATCGGAAACGAGAGCCCGTGGTGAGCAATGGTGAACAGCTCAGAAGCAGCAGGTATGGCAGCTCTGCGTGTTGCAGGTGATTTCCACCAGCACTGGGATCACCAGAGTGCAGAGAGGAGCCCACGGGCACTGCACCAGGCACGGCAGCCCTGTGTGCTGAAACCTCTATGCCAGGGAGCGGTGCTGGCTTCAGGGCTGGATACTCTGCCTGAAGGAATCTCTCTGGTGGAGGCTAACAGGATAGAAAGTGAGATGCAGTGACTGTAACTGCTAAAGGGGCCTTCTTGTCTGGGGACGCACTTTGAAGAGGATGTGGACACCTTAAAATTAGTGTGAAAGTAACTATAGCTCCTCTAAATTGGTGACTTCCATAAAGTTAGGATGATGAATTTCACATTCTGCCTTTAAAGATGAACTCCAAATGATTGGGGGTTTTTTGATAATTTTTTTTCATCACTTTATGTAGAGGAGGTCTGAAATGTATGACTGTTTCTGGGTATTTTTTACCACAGCATTTTTGGAATGTCAAATCTGGTCTTTTTGGTTTAGCAGTGAACCTTCACTGAAGATTCAAGCTATCCTTAGGCTATGGATACATTTATCTTTTGGAAATGGGGAAGAGTTTACTATTTTATTTATTTTTTTTAAATTATACTGTTCAAATGGTCTTTTATCAGTTAAATTGGAATTAAAACCCCAAAATCCTCATTAAACAAAGCTTAGACAACCTGACTTAAAGTAAATTCTGAATTCAGTTACATAGCTTTCCCCTGCCTGGATCCCATGGCATCATTTCATGGGAGGTCTGTACATTTCCCGCTGAAGCTTCCAGAAGAAAGGTGGATTCAAAAATTGTCTCACAGAGGCACAACGTTAGCTCAAAACCTGCTTTAACATAGCAGTAAAGAAGAGTTCCCAGAAGAGAGCTGGATCTCCTCTTCCATGGGCAGAAAAGGCTGGTATGGGGCAGCCTTTCCTACCTAACCCTAACCCTTGTTTTGTGTGGGGCAAAGGCTGCAAAAGGAGTATGTTCTCCAAGGAAACTTGTCTTTGTATCCATGTTTTTTAATATTGAAGCAGCTTTGTCACTTTTCAAAATATAATTCTTTTGACGTATCAGTGTCAACAATCTATTCTGACTACGTGAACCTCTATCAGAAGAAAACCTTTATCCTGTGGGACTGGGAAAGTCTTTCACTGGTTTTTGTCAACAGCTAGTTATAACTTGTTAAAGTGAAAGTACTTTTTATTTGTTTTTAATCAAATCAAATAAACACATTTTCTTTGATCTTCAAGAACTCCTTTCTTGTTAACTTGCTTTATACTTTTATGTTTTGGCATTCATTGTAAATCTAATTATTTAAAAAGTTATTTTGTTTTACATTATTAAACCTTTTCTGAATTTAAGATAAACAGGGGCATGTTTTGTTAAAGATTAAAAATAAATTTCACACAAAACTGCAAAACGTAGCGAAGATAATAACATGTAGGCGTCAGACTGTTCCAAAACAAGACTCTCTAGGGGCTCTTCTGAGCACATGGCTTCGTTAAAACCATGTTCTGAAAGGGCTCAGGAAACCCCTGTCTCTAACCCACCCTTTCCTGAAGCTGGTGAAAGTATTTAGAAAAAAAGTTACTGTTGCAGGGAGACAAAAAAAAAAAAAAAAAAAAAAAAAAAAAAAAACACAAAAAAACAAACAACCCACATATTGCTGAAGGAGCTTATTTTTTCCTGTTTGTTTACCAGCAAAATCTTCAGTTTGTAGGATCTTCTTTAGTCAAAACTTTCCCATCCTTATTGTTCAAAAGCAGCAAGCAGTCCAATAGGTGACCACCAGAAAGAGAACATAAGTATCTCCATATGAATGCCGACTTTTTTAACATACTGTAACATCTAGTGGGGAAATAATACTGACAGTCTCTCCTTTCGTTATCTGATTTATAATTCATCAGTGAAATTTAAGTGAAAAGATAATGTAGCTGTATTAGTGTCTTCAGTTCCTTCTTTGGGGGGTCAGAGAAGGGAAGCCAGTTGTGTTTTGATCCAAGTAATGTATTTGAATTAAAAAGGAGTTCTTGTTCTCTAGAAGTGGTGACTTATTTTGCAGCTTTTGTAAGTTTAGGAGTACTTTATTTGCAGTAATCCGTTGTTCGTACTCTGCGTATCTGGGCTTCCCGGGGCTCTTTGTGCAGACAGAAGCGCAGGATGCTGCTGCACTGGGAGAGCCGGTCACTAGGGGATGCTCAGTACCCGAACACCCCGCGCCTGCTTCCCTCAGCGCTCGCCAGCCGCCTCTGTTCAGCCTCGCTCAGATACTCCTGGCTGGGTTTGAGTACTTTTTCACTCGCAGTGCTGTAAGAATTAGGAAAAAAAAAAGGTCAAAAGATAAAAAGCAATGTATGTGCTACAGCTGAAACTATATGGGCAATATTTGACAGAATGCTAGTAAGCTTATAACTTTTTTTCAGTAAGCTCTATTACCTCCTTGTGACACTATTAAACTAATCCTTCAGGCTAAATCCAACGTTTAACCAAGCCAGTGTTCACGTAGTCAGACCTCTGGTCTGAAACCGGGTCCCTCATGAGAATTCAAAGGAAAATATTTTTGTGTTTCCCCTCAGTCTGGAGTGATTTTTCATCAGAAGCGTACCCACTCTGAACATATAGGTGAGACTAAGAGCACATTTCCTGTGAGAGTGTCTTCCTACGGGAAACCTTGAATTTAATTAATGGTAGTCACAGCTGAAAGAATTGAATGGAACGTTACTTCCTAGTCCTGCTACTGCGCAGGAAAAAAAATCCCACAAGAGTTTGCCAAAATGCCTAGCAGCAAAAGGGGAATCTGAAACTGCTCTGACTCATAACCATATCCATTAAGCAGCTAAATAATCAGAAGTCACCTTAATTTCCTCCTATGACTGAATACAATAAATGAGACCATAATCACTAAACTGAAAAGTTGGCATTCGGCACAGAAAACAGGCATTTTCAGCAAAAATATATGCATCACTAAAAATATTTTTTGTTTCTCTGTAATAAACTGTCAATCAAAAATATTTCCCATGCGTATTTTCTGTTATTGTAAGAATGAAATTGTGACAAAGTTTCTGATCCAGCCACAATGTGCTACCTAAGAATTAGGCACACGGCTATCATGTGGTGGTGTCTGGCTTAGAAATAGTTAAGTCTTGAATCTTCAAAGGCAATAAAGTGTTGAACTCCTCAGGATGTGAGCCAGCCAGTGCCTAGGTTTAGCCAGCAAAATCAGAAATAGATCTTGAGCCTCTTAAACATTGGCCAGGCTTGGGCTTAGGTTTAAATCTGATGACTCATTTCTGACAGAAAACTGCAGTTTGCTCACTTCTAAATAGACAGAGGTGGTAGCTTACAGTAAGCTCACATGCAAACCCTGACACTTGTAGAGGGCTTGCTTGACTTACAAAGAGTTCCATACAAGTGTAATGATCCCACACATTGGAGAATGGAGTTCACTGAAGGAGCAAAAAACAACATTGTTTTCGTAATGAAGAACTATTCCACTGTTTCTGCAGGAAAAGCTTTCATTACATTCAACAATATTATATTGTAAAGGGTGTTGGAAGTTAATTGTTTTTAAGGAGAAAATAATGTATCACAAACTTTATTTTTTGTTCCTACTTTTTTTTTTTTTTTAGCTTTTAGTTTTTGAAACTATGAGTATACATTTTCCATGGATGATTTTATTCGTACTTCCTTACTGCATGTTGTCAAAATGGGCTTAACTTGTTTTGATCTTCATATCACGTCTCTTAATTCTGAGTCTTTATAGCTACCTGTTCCATGGCATGAATTACTTTTCTGTTATATGTGTTGTACCAGCAGCTTAAGTCATGTTCCTGTCCTCCAGTTTATTGCCATGAAATGCTGATTGTGTGTTGCTGGAACTTTGTTACAATGAGAGCCCCTATTCAGTTTATATTATATCATGCTTGTGACAGAAACTGTCAGTGAATTCAAAGAGTGGCAGCTGTATATTTACTAATTAAAGAATATTGCAGCAAAGAGCCAATACAAATTTTTTTCACAGTTATTGAAGCACATACCATTACAAGGTTGTAGAAAGTTCTGTATTTAACATACTGGACTAAAACTAAAGAGAAAAGAAACAAATTAAGATAATGCCACTGGGTAAATTCTCTATATTTAACTCTACTTTTGCAAAGGAAGATTGTGGATCAGCTTCAGAGTGACCTTCAATGGAAAGAAAGAAGGAAAGAAAGAAAGAGAGAGAGGAAGAGAGAGAAGAAATAAATTTAAATAATTAGATTTAGGCTGGAACAAAGGAGATGCAAATTAGCTGTGAAAACTTGTGTGGTTTCTTCTTCTGAAGGACTTTTTTAACTTGTGAAAGATTACCGGAAAAACAAACCCCAAGCCATTTATTCAAAGAAGCAAACAGTCCTGAAAGGGTTTGGGAAATATATACAGTGGACATTTCAAGACAGACTGTCATATCCTCCTCTGAGAGTAAATTTGCGTGAATACCTTTGTGGTGAAGGATCAGAGTGGGCAGATCAAAGCAATATGCAAGCTCAAGGGAGATGAGGAGGGGGAAGGAGGTCAACATTTGGATTCAAGGGCTCATCTTGACTTACTGAGTCCTGTCCACTGATGTTACAAAGAGCCATGCTGTATAATTATTTTCATAACATCTTAATAAACTTGAATATTAAGTTAACTTGATCTTGTTCACTTTCCTTCTTCCCTGACTGTTCTTATTATGAGAAGTTGTGCTCGAACCTCATTGTTCCAGTCATGAAAACTTAATGTTTGGACAGAAGTTGTTCAGAGCCAGTTTATACCTATTTGTTCTGGTGGCTTTTAGCTCACATTGTTTTTCCCCATGAAGAGGACATGAAAACTCTGCGTCATCTGTTCCTTTGATAATCCCAACAACCTTTCCCAGAACACGCTCCAATTTTACATTCTTGAACATGAGTAGTCAAACTTTTGTAGAGTGCTTCAGATGAGGTCACATCAGTGCATACACTGCTACACACAGTAATACAATTTTCATACAGTTTAGGATCACATTTGGGGTTTTTCTTTTTGTAATTCCTTCACACTTTTGCTTCATAGGATACTCTCAGACTTTCTTTTCGTCTCAGATGTTTGATTGGCAAGCACTTAGTTGGCAGTGGGAAATATTTTTTAAATCTCTAGTCAAAGATCTGGTTTTATTCTGTTATATTTCTCTTATTCTCATGTCATTCATGTGTGATTAGCCTGATGCTCCTCTGGTTTCAGACCTCATGACTTTCTGGGTTACCATTAATTTTAATTAACATATTTCTGTTTCTTGAGGGACCAACAGCTACAGAAATAGGAAATAAGACTGATCCTAAAAATGCATCCCAAGGAACTCCAATATATGCTGAATCACTGCATTTCAAGGCACTTCATTGTAGTCTTCTGAGTAGAGTTCTATTCAAATTTCAATCCTACCATTACCACCCTTCTTCTCAATCTTAAACAGTTTTCCTTATAACATTGTCTCAATTATTAAACTAAAATTATGCTAGATGAGAGCTGTATTTTACTAATTTCAAAACTTCCTTTTCACGGTCAAGTAAGGATATTTTATTGTTATGACACAGACTCCTCTTGGAAATTGACTTTTTTTTCAGTCTATGTTATTTTCCAATTACCCAATGCCTAATTACACACTCCTTCAAAGTTTACTATAAAATTATGCATATTGTTATAATCAGGTTATTGATTCTCTGCTATCTAAAATATCCCTCTCTTTCCTAAATAAAATTTGTAAGTACACCACAAACTAACAGATAAAACCAATATTTGTAAGATTTATTGAAAACCTGTATTGTAAGATTTGTGATTGCTGTGCTGATTCTTTGAGAACTGAGGATGAAAATTGCCTAAGCTATGACATTTGGGTTATTCAGCTCCTAAAAACTTTCTGCTACCTTGGAAATAGACATTTCCAGTTCTAGAGATTTCTTCAAAATTACCATTCAGTCTTGCTGTAATGTCATACCTTCTCATTCTGCTTGAAAACTGAAGAATACTTATTTTTGGTGGCTCTGTCCTGGCTAGAAATTGCATCTACACCATATTTCAAGAACAGCTGTATCTGCACTAAAATTATGATTATTATTTTTTCCAAATTTGTTTTTCCCTCTAGATTCCTACTAAAGCTGATTGCAGTAAAAGCTATTGCATTTGGCTTTTCTTTGGGAATAGCATGCTGACCATCCTGACCAAAAAAATCCTTTGAAAGAAGAGAGGAAGGAAGAGTGTCTGGAGCCTTCTCCTCTGGGATATTTATGTCTAAAGAGATAAATAAGGATCATACCCTAAATGATGTGCTGGACTGTAGTTCCTCAGTGCACAAGATTTGGCTAAATGGGGCCAGATTTTTCTTCTTGTAGTAGAGAGGGAAAATGTGAATCTGCTCTGTGTCCAAGAGAAAAAACCTACTTTGCATTATATGTTGAAAAATAGTACTGGGATTGGGTGATAAGCTATTTCAACTGTTCTTTCCCTCTGAACAGTAGATACATTAGACTATGCTTCTATTCTGTCTTATTTCATATCCATTTTTACGAACACAAGACTAAAGCACCAGGCCTCACCATACAAATGCAATAACAACACTATGCCAGTGTTGGTCCCAATGATTCTTAAAATAAAGTCTATCCAGAGTGCTTCCAAAACTCTAAAGATCAGAATTTTTCTAATCTTCAAATAAAGAGACAATTGTACTTACAGCAAGTGTACTTAGCATTTTGAATTGCTCTCATTTAGCTCAGCCTGCCAACGTGTTCTGCTTATTCCCTGAAGCAGTGCTCAGATGCAGCCTAAAATATGTGCTTCTGCATATTACTGGGTTGTTTTCAATGGCAGACTGAAAAAGATGCTCATTCTTTGAGACATGTTCCTGAATGTCTACAAACTGGAGGCCACCAATTCATCCATTAATGAAGAAAGGGTGCTTTAACATTGGAATGGGCTGCTCAGGGAGGTGGTGGAGTCACTACCCCTGGAGGTGTTCAGGAAAAGACTGGCTGTGGCACTCAGTGCTGTGGTCTGGTTGACAAGGTGGCGTTTGGTCAAAGGCTGGACTCAGTGATCTCACAGGTTTTTTCTAAGCTAACTGATTCTGTGATTCTGGGATCTCAGCTAGCTCCTTACTAGTCTAGTAGTGAGAGGCTAATAATCTATTATTCTGTTTCAATGCCACATTTCCCAATGTTTTTTCTGGCAGTTTTCCTGAAAGCCTGTGTAATTATTCATCCATCATTTCATACCTAATGAATGCCATAAGCTCATACTTTCTTTAGCCTAATGACAGATATTATGGAAAAAAGTCTGTTGTCAGTTGATATCTTCATCTGCTCTGCTTCCAGTGGCAACTCATGCACGTTGTAAGGACTGATAACTTACTGAGTTTGGTATCACTGTGATTTCCCGAAAAGTTGCCTCAGATTCCAGAAGGAGAGAATTCCTCTGAAGGAAGATTACAGAGATAAGGAGCACAAAGTGATGTGTTTGACCCTCATTCTAGATACACTTATCTATTATTAACTACTGTCTGGCATATTTGAACATAATAAGATGTGAATGTTAGGTGATAAGAAAGAGAAGAGTAGATTTCAGGATTATTTCTCTGTTCAAAGGGTTTAATGCCTGTCCTATCCCCCACTTCCTTTCCTAGCACTAAAACCACAAGCGACTGAGTTATGATAATACATTGGCCTTTGTAATCCTTCTAAAATAATTCTGTTATTTGAAAAATTATGAAGAAAGAAAGTCTACCCAATACATTTATTCAGCAGCTAAAAGCCACAGCAATAACTATGGAAGAGAACTCCTTGAACCTCCATCTGTGTTTATTCACAATAAAATATTAAGAAAACATAGCTGTCTTGTAGCCAAAGGAAGGATGTAATGTTCTTACTGAAACAAGAAAGCTAACAAATAGTTTTCCATTGTCTCCCACTCACATATTTTTCTTGCTTTTCCTAATTTTCCTGTAGTAAAACATAACTTGCTGACTTTGCAAATTACCTTATTAAAATTTTGGAAAACATTTCCTATTTTCTGTGTGAATTCTGTGAACAGGACAGTGACAGATTTTCCTTGAAGCTTTGAGTGTCCAGGGAGTCAGTGTCTAAGTATGGAATCATAGCATGCATTATCAGGTTATCTCTATATCCTCTTACTTTCTTTATCTTTTCCTGAGCATGGAGCCTTTTTCTTCTCTTGAAATGCATATTTCACTTTGGCCTTCTTCCTTACTAGCAGTGAAATCCATATTACAGGCATACTTTAAAAGTTGTTTGTTTTTTTCAAACAGGGGAGAAGCAGAAGAGAAAAACAATAAAGACATAAAGTATTTGCTTCTTATCATCTAGGTGAAGATTGTACAAGAAGTCATTTATAACAGGCTATGAGCCTTAATTACAAAGTTTGTAGGTAGGTAATGTTTAGTCCTCACACTGTAGCCTCTTCCTTCCTCTCTAGATCACTGTTCCTTGGAGCTCACATTGTGTCTGCATTTTCCTAAAAAATCATTGTATCTTCCTCTCCAGGAAGTGGCTTGTTCTTTTATAGCAAAGCCAATCTTTGTCCTCTTTAAAGGCCATATATCCTCTGCTGTCTAGGGACAACAACCCTGGACACATCTGTCTAGACATGCTAGAGCATGCCTTCCCTCTTCCTATACTGAAGAGCTGACATTCCCATAAAACAGACTTTACAGATACCTTCTTGTGTCCATGCAGATGCAGAACTGATTTGGAGGGGTATTTGTCCTTACATGCAGTTGTTTTAATAAACATGCCTGTAAGATGAACCATAATTTTGCATAAGCAAGCCTGTATGGGTCACTGCTTATCCATTCTTTCCCATGCTGTAAAGCACAAGAAAACAAAATAAAATACATCATAGGGTTTTTTTGAATAAGCTGTACCCTAACATTTCAAGAATAAAGGACAGCCTATTCATTCCCTGTTGATTCTTCGTGGTCCACTGGAAGGGAATGTGGGGTGTCCTATAAATGTTATTTGATAAAAGCTGAGGCTAGGCACCCTGCTGTTTTTAAGGATCATGCTGAGATGAACTGCTGGTAGGATATGCAAGACAGCAGATTTGTTTATCCTTATTTCTCCGCTCACATCCCTGAGCACACATGGTTGCTGTTTTTGTTTTGACTAATTTTGACTTTTTTAAATGTGAGAAAAGTGGCTAAAATGAAGTCATCCCTGTCTGAAGTCGGGACTCGTGTGAAACAGTGGAAATGCTGACAGGCCTCTGGCTGCAGCAGAGTGAATAGCTGTCCTCCAGGGCTGAATACTCTCCTGCCCTCCCAGTCCCATTCATACCATTGTTCTCAAGGAAGAGTAAACCAGGCAGTGGCATAAGAAAGCCCACATGCTTCACACACTCCAGCTCACTGTGATTGCTCAGGACCTTGTAGAAACACAGAACCTGGTGAAAAGATGCTGTGATATATTTGCTTTTCTTACCCACTTGAGTCTGAGAACCAATCAGTAAGGGGTTTAAGCCTTTTGAATCACATCTGTTCATTAAGGTCTGCAAGCAGAGACAGTGGATTATGATCATTTTGTGTTCCAGATTTTACTTATCTATGAATACATAGATTTTGCTGATTTCTTAAACTGAAGGTAATTTTGTTCCCATTCAGTTTTCTGTTAGTTAAAAAAAACCCCAAAGATGTTGCTTATCAATATTAGTTATTTCTCTTTGTGTAAAATATACAGGCATTACAATATAAGACAAGGGTCACAGTCTACTAGGCAATTTACATAGAGAGGATGAAAAGACCATTTTTACAGTAAGATGTTTATACTTCAAGCTTAAGAAAAGTCAAGAGATGGAGCTTCTAGTTCAGTCCTGCAACCTTTAATTTTTTTGTATCATAGCTGAGGATATAAAATACCCTTGGGAACACAGACACATGCTTATAAGAGTGTAAGTTAGTCTGTGGTAGAAGATATTTACATCATGGGTAGGAAGGCTCTGCAGAGGGATCTGAACAGGCTGGGTTGATAAGCTGAGGCCAGCTGTATGAGGTTCAACAAGACCAAGCACTTGGTCCTCCACTTGGGTCACAATGACCCCATTCAGTGCTACAGCCTGGGGCCAGTGGCTGGAAAGCTGCACAGTACAAAAGGACCTGGGGGTGCTGGTCAGTAACAGCTGAACATGGGCCAGGTGTGCCCAGGTGGCCAAGAAGGCCAGTGACTGGCTTGTACCAGCAACAGTGTAGCCAGCAGGAACAGAGCAGTGATGGTCCCCTATCCTTGGCACTGGCGAGGCCACACCTCGAATTCTGGGTTCAGTTCTGTGCCTCTCACAACAATGAGGACCTTGAGGGGCTGGAGTGTGTCCAGAGAAGGGAAACAGAGCTGGGGAAGGGTCTGGAGTGCAAGACTGATGAGGAGCAGCTGAAGGAGCTGGGAGTGTTTAACCTGGAGAAAAAGGGCCTTATTGCTCTCTACAACTGCCTGAAAGGAGGCTGTAGCCAGGTGGGGGTTGTTCTCTTCTCCCACATAACAAGTGACAGGACAAGAGGAAATGACCTTAAGTTGGCCAGGGAGGTTTAGATTGAGTATTATGAAAAAATTATTCCCTGAAAGAATTGTAAAACACTGAAAGAGATTGCCCTAGGGAAGTGGTTGAGTCACTATCCCTGGAAGTATTAGAAAAATGTGTTGATGTGGCACTTGGAGATGTGATACAGTGGTGGAATTTGCAGTGCTGGGTTAATGGTTGGACTGAATGATCTTAGAGGTCCTTTCAAGCCTAATGATTCTATATTCATCTTTAGCTAACTAAATTAAATCAGGCTAACTATAATTCCAGGAAGAATGTTGAAGTGGAAGATATCAATAGAGAGAGTTGAGATAAGAGGTTCTGGAAGCATGGTTAGGAAACTAATCTTGGCAGCAGATAAACTGGTATATTAATTTGCTTTTGAGACAACTCCTTACATTTATGTCCATGTTAAAATTGTTGGGAGAAGGGTTTCACTACAAGACAGATTTTTTCTTTTACTGAACTCAGACTTGTTAGTAGAGTTTCACTATGGCTTCTCTTATTGCTTCACCTGCTGACTCACCTGGGGAATAATCACATTAAGATTTGTGGAGAGCGCAGGCAGATAGACAACTACTTGGAAATATAGGACATAGTGTCTACTAAGCATTATATGGAAGTCATGTCTCATTTTTGTGGTGATCATGACATCCAAAAAGCTCAGTGCGAGATTTCTGCTATTTAAAAACTTGCAAAGATCTCTGTGTTTGTAATCAGTCAATGTACTTGTCTTAGGACAGTTCCAGGATAGGATATTTTCTCCCAAGAATCATTCCTATTTAACCCAAGTTTAATCGGAACCATTTGTTTTTCATCCATAAGTTTATTTCTTGGAAGTCATTGAGACAGCTGTATGATTTTAATTATCTATTTTTTTAATACAGAGATTACAATGTGGTCTTGTCAATGTATTATTGGCAATGGTGCAAAAAAACCCATTACCAAGTGCAATTATTAAGACCCTGAAGAAAAGAAAGATCCATTCTACTTTTTATTCTGTTCTGATTAATGCTACATCTGAAGGCTTGAGGAAGAAGTTTTGCATCATATCTTCCTAGGTGACACTCTAATAACCAAATCCAGATGTCTACATAATAGATTCCTGGATCTAAACCTCCCAGCTTTGCTGTCCATGACGCCCTTACGGCACAGCTTGTCTTACAGTAATACCAATTACTCAGAACTTAAGGAGATGCATCCTCTCCTTTACCCTGTTGGAATCCACTTGTGCACTTTCTCTAAGTATTACTGAAGGATTCACAAATATATAAGTATTAACAGATTTAACCTTTTTTTTTTACTTAATAAATCAGCAGCTGACTTACAGTGAGATTAAGATACTTGCCCCAAATGGAAAGACTCTATTAAAAATGCTGGAAATGACAAATGATCTCTTTGGTTCCAATCTGACAGGCTAGACAGAGCATCCTTCCCATTTTCAAACTATTTGGAACCTGTGTATTGGCGCTGTATCTCTCTATGACCTGCAGCAATATTTCTCTTGATTCTGCTTCAGCAGTAATTCAAACACATACTTAAATGCTACTGAAACTAAACTGGATTTCAGCATGTGTCTTCCTGCATTGTGATTCTCTCATGGCCCTATAAATTATATAATCATATAATAATTTCACTTGGAGGGATCTTAGGATCTCAGCTGGTCTATGCGTACTCCCCCACTTCAAATGGAGTTAGCTTTGAAGTTACTCCGTGTAGGTCAGGGGCTTGAGTACCTTTGAGGATAAAGATTCTGCTGCAGCCTCTTCTCCCACCTGGGCACCTCATTAGGAAGATTTTTCCCTTATATCCAATAACAGCTCCTCAGCTGCAACTTTCATCCCTGAGAAGAATCTGTTTTCTATAACCACCCTTTAATTAGTTGTAGACCGCAATCGGATCTCTCCTTTGGCTTCTGTTCTCTGAGCTGAGTGAAACCAGTTCTCTCGTTCTCACTTCCTACGTCATGTACTCACCCCCTTAAGCCTTTCTAGCGGTCTTGCTCTAGCTTGTCCTTCTTGTACTGAAGATCCTCATACTGGACACAACAGATCAGATTCCTCTCACACACACTGACCAGAGGGGGACACGACTCTGCTCGGTCTGCTGGCTGAGCTCTTACTGATGCAGCATATGGCTCTTGTTCAGTGCTGCACAACAATACTGAGGCAGAGCAAGCAACATGGAAGGGAGGGCACAAATCACAAGCACTAAGCAGGTTCTGCATTTATTTATAACCATGTGAGATCATTTCTGGTTTTTGCCTGAGGGCTGACTCCTGCCATAGACAAGGAGAAAATCAGAATGGGAAAGATCCACAAAATCAGCAAACACTGACTGCCTTTGAACTTTGGTTCAAAAACCTTTTTAGTTTCAAAACTGCATTTGATGATTTATGCATTAGTTTGTCACTGCTTAATGCAACATATAAGTTTAATGTAAGCTTTCCAAGTGCCTCTGCTGAACCACCAACTTTTCTTACTAACATTTGTATGAAAGGTGCTGAGTGCATTGGATAAAGGATGTGCTCAGTTGAGTTTGGCAGCCTCAAATATCTCAGACAAAAATAAGTTTGTTGTGCACCTGTTTTACATTTGGGGGTTCACACCAGCAAAAAAAGGTATGTCTTCAGGGTGTAGGTTCAATTTTGAGTGATACAGCTTTATTTTATCAGATTATAAGCACTGTGTAGAAAACCAAACCATGAAATCAATCAGAAATTATGCTGTTAGTCTCATTATATAGTTGCTGGTTAATGATTGCTTCAACCTGTCTGACATTTAAAACTAGAAAAAAATTGGGAAAAAGAGAACACTAGAAGATATTAAACTTTAACAGAATAATATTTATAGTGTTCTTAAAATACTAGTCAGGTATCTGGATGTACAAATTCAACATTAGCAGTGGTTTGGATCCAGTTTTTCACCCTTGACCACTACTAAATAGAGTTTTCTGGAGTTCCAAAATGTTCTTTGATTCACCTGCAATCCCACAGCCAGACAAAGCCAAAGCATATTCTAATGATCGCTAATGCTCCAAACTCTTACTGAATTCCTGTCCAGTATGTACAAGATTTTCCTAAATCAATCTGTGAGGACGTGCACAGACTGAAGTGACATATGCCCTACTCCAGTGAGTTTCTAGCACTAACTTTTGCTTTCACTGTTTAAATGAAGTTCCTTCTCTTTTGGATGGCTTGGCAAACATTTAAGGTTCTTTTGAATGCTTAATATTTGTCTGTAAACACACGTGTCAGTTTTTGAGGGGGTGGGTTTAGTTATTGTTCATAGCCTTTTGTGGCCTCTGACTGACATTTCCTATTATTTAAACAGCTAATTAGTCCCTTTTTATTAGGTGTAAATGTGTTTCCATGCTTTGACAGGCAAACACTAATCTCTGAACTTCAGTAGCATGTAGGAATTTATTGCCTGTTAATTGTGCCCTAGGGCATAGTGACCTTTAAAAGTGAAATAACAATCATTACTTCTCCATATATATTACTGCAGTGCCTGTATTGTTGTAACATATGTCCAGTTGGATTATCAGTCATACAGAGGGCAGCCATTCAAAACTATACTGATTTTTCAAACAAGGTGGAGTTTCAGATATTACTACTAACAAAATACAATATCTGGTTATTACACTTCAGTCCATAATGGATTTTTTTCAAATGGCTTCATCTATTTTTGTTTCTGTCTAGTGACAACATGAGTGCCAGATTCTGTGGGTGTTACCTGATTTTACTCTTTATGTGTAATGATTTTAAATTCTTTTACATTCTGCTGCTTCTGTTAGGGCTTGTCATTATAGTATATAGTTGAGAGATTTTCTATGTTCTGTGTCAGCAGATGTGCTTCTCAATATGTGACTCAGTGAGAACACACTGAGTTTTCCTTTCACTTGTCAATGCATTTGCCTTTTTGTCATAAATGCTGAATGTTTTGTGGGCTCTTATTCAGCCACCCACTCTTCCTCCTACAGTCCTTTTCTCAGAAACATTTTTATTTATTATTTATTAGTCAATGATTCCTCTTAGTCAATAAGATTCCTCTTATTTGTCTTAAAATACATTCCTTAATGTGACAATGAAATCATGCAAGGATTCATTATCAGTTCAGGGCAAATTTAATATCTATTCTCTTTATTTCCTAAGCTAATATGCATCCTTGAAAAACATACTAAGTGGAATACTCTGAAGGGACTGAAAGAATGACACTGTACTGTAGCGCTGAATGCTTTGGTCAAGGACTTCCGATGCAAGTTTCTATAGTATCAAATTAATGCATTGCTTACACATTTTGGAATCCAAACGTGATTCCCTTAGAACTCCTAAGGAAATGACTCCATAACAGTAAATGATTAGATACAATATAGAGAGTGTGTGTGTGATTGGAAGGGGAAGCAGTGTCCTTGATTGCTCAGTTTTATTCTTTTTGGGCTCCATTCCCAAGCATCTAAAAATATGCTGTGCTGATCCCTTTTATTCTGAGGCTATATCCTACCTCTTACTTCAGCTCCCACTTCCTTTTGGCTTACCTTCTTTTCAGTCTGACCCCAAAAGATATACTATGTAAAATTGCTTCAACCACAGATATCTAAAACCAGACAACCCAATAGGTAACCATGCCCTATTGTTCTAAAGGAGGAACGTTTGTACCTCATTTAACAATGTCAGTTCTTGGCACCTTTAGAATGAAGGAAGTGTGTATTGATGCTGAGACAAAAACCTCAGTACAAACTTCGTATCCTGTATCACGCTTATGAGTCTTTGTCAGAAGACCTGAAGAGTCCACTAGCAGAAAGATTAATATATACTCCATATTAATCCCTCAATCAGGATATTAAGTAGACTGTGCTTCTGCTCTCTGTTCAGGAAAAAAAAAAAACAAAAAAAAAAACATTTTGATGGTAAATTTGTTTTCCAAATAATTGTGTATTACTACCTCCCTATTGCACTGCTGCTCAGAATGGTTTGGAAGGATGAGTTTCAGTGGGAAAATGAATGTAAAGATGAACTTGCTGAAGTTTTGCCCAAGTGTTCACAGAGCTGTCACACAATTTTACATGTACTACAGAGTATGGAAAGACGAAATCATCGTAGGCAGATAGATATTGAACAGTAAGTTATGTTATCTAGAGTGAAAGGGAATAGGGAATGAAGTCATACCAAATAGTAAAAAATAAAGTCAATATAACCACAAAAATGGTCAGCAGGAGATACTTTTTAAGAATACTTTTTAAAGTATTTTAAGCAAATTTTTAAGAATACTTTTCCCAATTTCATCTCGCAAATGTACTTTTTGCATCTAATGGAAATGTGTTTGGTCTGCCTTCAGATCAGCAGTACAAGAGGGGAAAAAATCAAAATGAAAAGAGTTTCATGAGGGCTAAAGAAACGTCATTCTTTTGCAGCCATGTTACAGGACAGAAGATCACATCTTGCTAGCCCTGAGGGACAGCTGCAGGTGGAGCTTGGTGCAAGGCACTTCTGCACTCAGTGGGGTGGGTTGTACCTCACTGTGATATTGGACAGGGCTGGAGACTGAGATCGGTGAGGTCGGTGAGATTGGTGGCTGAGTGCAGTGAGGCTACTTATGGTGCATCCAACAGCTGATCAGGGAAACAAAAGCCTCTAAGCTCTCTTGATAAACTTGTGCACTCCATTTTCATTCTTGTATCATTTTGCTTCTATTTATTTTGTTAATGGTCTGAAAGTCTGAGGTCAAGCAATTACTACTTTCAGTAGTAGGAAAGTTAGGGCAATTTTACTGTTACTGCGTGGGCTGGGATGGAATTTTTATACTTCTCCTCAAGTTTCTTCCTCTTTAGTGTAACAGTTTTTCTGCCATCCCCAGTATCTCTGTGGTTTACAGCCTTTCTCACTATTGCAGTCCCATTTCCTGATAGTACTGTCATCTTTGTCTCCCCTGTCACTCCTACTCAAGAAATGATGAAATAACTACTACATTTACCAATTATCAGAGGTTAATTTGTTACCTAATTATGTGGGCAGCTTACATGCCAGTCCGCAAAAGTCCTGAATTTCAAACCCTGCTGCTTTTTGAAAACCAGATCCACTTAATCAATTTTTGTTGGGCAATTATAATTAGGATAATTAGGAGCCCAACACCACTACTTCAGTGGTGGAAATTCTGGCTGTGATAGGTGTGTTTCTTTCCTGAATGAGTATTTTGACATAGGACAGCTTGGTTATCAACTAGATCCTTCAAGGATACAGAAGCCCATGTAATGATTGTCTTCTCTATACAGCCATTTCTTGTGCTCTGTGAAGATTCTCCTAGATCCTCCACCAAAGTCCATGGACTCAGAGGAATATCCAGCATTATTTTATGATCCAATACTTTAAAGATCCATTGCTTTAGTCAGCCTTTGAGACATTGCAATAGAGTTGGTGAGGTAAGTTTTTTATCAGCTTTTGTATTTACTGAACTCTGGGCTTGCCATAACCTCATTTTAGTTATAAGACACAGGAGTTGTATTTAGTCTTTCTACAATGGCTTTGATTCAGGCTGGTTGAATAAAACCCTGTTGAATAAGAAAGTCAGGCTAAGTTAGGGGAGGTAATTCAACAGCAACATGGATCTGTGAATGTGTCCAGTCTTTCTTGGCTAGAGAGCAGTATATAGCTTTTGTTCTTGGGATTTTTAAAAAAAAAAATAATTATTGGAGGTAAGTAGGTATTAAAAGAAACCACATTTGTATAAATTGTGATAATTTTTCTAAATTTTCTCTTGTCCTGTGTTGGTAGCCTGTTCTGCAAGTTCCGTTCCTGGTGCTCAGGGGTGTGTCACAAACTGCAATAGGTTCAATGAAATTCTGGGGTTGGAATAGGAAAATACGGCTTCTTTCTTAGTGATTTCTAGCAACTTCCAGTAGTCTAAGCAGAAGAAAAAAATTTTAAGGCATTCTCCATCTTCTTAGAAAAATACACTCACAAAGGATTGGTTCATCTGCCTGCTTTGCTTCATCATCAAATCAGTTGATTTTTATGGGACTATTTTTTAAAATCTTTCCTGTCTCTACAGCATTAACTCCTGCTATATCCTTTGATTCTGGTGCCAGTGTTATTTTTCTTTCCCTATGATTAGTTAATGACTACTTCCATTTCTATAGCAATCACATTACTATTGTTTCTATGGCATTGTGCCCAAGCCCAATGTTGTCTGTCAACACACTTCATGTTTTCTTTTTTTAATTAGTAGCTGGAAACACAAAGTAGGAAAGCACAAAATGATGTTTTGGTATGTTCTGGAAAATGGTCTGTGTGATAGCTTTGAGGAACTACTCTATAATACTCAAAAAACAATTTTAAAGGCTTAAATATTTAAAACATTAACATATAAAGGAGTGAAGTGAATTATGACCTGGACATTTTTCTTCTGTTATTGCAGCAGCTAGAAAGAGAGATTGAAAAAAGATAAAT
Organism: Certhia americana; assembly: GCA_018697195.1. Lineage (NCBI taxonomy): Eukaryota > Metazoa > Chordata > Aves > Passeriformes > Certhiidae > Certhia > Certhia americana. The sequence goes on along the minus strand of CM031857.1, from coordinate 47,369,039 downwards.
GTATAATTATGATACTTAAGACAGATGGCAAGGACTCTATTTTCTGTTCCATGACAGACTTTTTTTTTTTTTTTTTTTTTTTAATTATAGAATTATATTTCAATTTTCTTGTTCTTCTAATTCTTTGAAAAAAGGTAGGAAGATGCCAGGTCCCTTTCTTCTGCTTCAATAAGAATTATTGATTTCCCAGCAAGTACAACTCAATTCTAGATATATAAGGGCAGTGTGAAAGAAGACAAAAAAAAAAAAAAAAAAGGAAGCAATACCCCTTCTGGATAAAGTTTAAAGTCTTGGTTAGGTAAAAAACCAAAGCACTAGCAAGAGGAGAGCAGAAATATATGGAAAATATCACCAAAAGAAGAAGTAGTCACTTGTGAAGGAGAAAAGTGAAATGGACTTTCAGATCAGCAGCCGTCTGACTTGCAGATTCACACCAAACAAGATGAGACCTTGGAAATGGTTAAAAATAAAACCCAGCAGAATGAAACTATAGACAAAACACTCTTAAAGAGTGCCAACTGAAAATGAAACAGTGTACTATATGCTGTCACGTTTCCTAGCACAATAGAAGTGAAAGATGCCAAAAAGGAAAAAAAAAAAAAAAAAAAGAAAGAAAGGTGCAGGTGAGGATTAACTTATGGGGAAACACTTAAGTGCCCTGATGGCTGTGATGAGGAAACATCATTAAGTCTCTGTTCTCTGAAATAAAAGGAGGTTGTAAACACAATTACAAAGAAATGTGACCGAAACAACTGTGGCATCTGTCTGTGCACTGCACGCTGTTCAGAGGCAGACAAGCCTTCTACAGTGATAAAGCAGAATAAAGAAAACAACTGCTGACAAATAACGTAAGCAGAGATTCAGTTTCTGAAAGGAATATTAGTTTCTCATCCACAAGTCTTCAAGCTACTACTTGTGGGTTAATTTTGATCCTGGAAACAGTAAACCACAGAGTAATTTTAATTTCCGTATGTGTGCCCAAAAAACACAAGCATTCTGCACTCAAGCAGGCAAGTAAAAATGAATTAGGGGAAAACAAATATAAAAGCAGTTTAGCCAACTTTTCACTGAACTAAGTGAAAAGTTCTATATCAACCCCATTAGCAATTTTCTTTTTTGCCTAAAAAGTTGAGTATTTTTGCATTAGAAAATATTGACAATCCCTGAAACAGAGTACTAAATGGAAGGGGAGGGAAAAATGTAGCAGCAGATGTCCCTCATTCAGGTTATAGGTTTAAAGACAGCATTTAGGCAATCACCACACAAATATATTTGGGAATACCTTAGGTGTTATGATAAGCCCTTATAACAAAGAACTTAATCAGAGGTTTATGTAAGAAAGTAGAAGTTGTGTTCGATTTAGATTTCAGAGGTAAAAATCAGTATCAGTTACTTACTACTTCTGGTTTGAATTGCTGTTGACTTCACTGTGAAAAAGAATAGGTGGACATAGAATGGATACTTCTAGAAATCTTGATTGCCCTGGCAATAAAGCATAATAAACTGACAGAAGAAGGTTTTCAGCACCCTAAAGAAAGACCAGAGAAACAATATCAGAGCTTTTAAACCGAAACATTTTCTCAGAAAAGAAAAAGATTCAGGAAATGTTTCAGTGTTCCTGCCATCTGGGAAGTATGTTACTAGTTGACAATGAAGCAACTGCATTCACCATCTTCAACAAGAGGTGGTTCCTGAAACAGGCAGCCTAAAGGCCTTGCAACTTAACTGCTGTTTCACCTTTGCTTAGGAGAACATCCTAACGAAAAAAAAAAAAAGATTATGTCTCCACAAGACAAAAGCACCCAGAATGTAGATCCTCCTTGTGAAAACCAGGCCAAGTCCATGGAGCACTTCACAGTAGAATGTTTTAGCTCAGAAATAATGTCAATCAAACATGACTGCACAATTTCCAGATCTAGACCGGCTTTATTCAGTCAACTCAACTCATCCATCTCCTTAGTATCTCCTGTTCAAAGGTTAACAATACTACCTGGAGGAGTTGAGGTCTGTCTGCATCCTTTGGTGCAGTTATGGTTGGGTGCCTGCTTTGGTCCCTATGGTTTGTGATTTCTTTTGGCTCACTCCAGGCCTTCAGAGGTGTGCAGACAGTAGAAAACATCAATTACAAGGACGTAGTTTAAATCTAGGCCTCAATGCCTCTGCAAGTAAATTCCTTAGAAAATACTAGGTATTAAGCATTCAGCAATGTCTTGGCTAGAAAAGAAGGTAGAAATATCTGAAACATGCCAAGAAGGAAGCCTGAGAGACAGCTCAGTTGTCCAAACATTGGCATCTGGTCATTTTACACACCCCAGGGAATCCTGTCTGGATTCTGGCTGTTGCTCCTGAGAGGCCTGGGCTCTCTGGAGCCATTTCTCTCTGGATGGACAGCTCACATGGCATGGGTATTACAGGTAGGATTAGACACCTGTGTTTGGCCCTGTGTTGGGACCAAAAGAGTAGGGTTGCTGAAGGAACACAAAGAAGTATCTGAAGATTTGTCTTCTCAGCAGGGCTGAAGGAAGAAATATTTTACATGAAGGGTCTTCAAGGAGCACTTTGTCCTGGTCAGACAGAGCTGGCAAAGCCTTTTCATGCCCTCAGTACATGGTCACTGAGAAGCAGACTGGCTCAGAAATGAGTATGTTTCTTATTTTCAAAATGTTACAAAAACTCATCTGTTGCTCTTTTGAAATCCTTACCTTAGAGGAGAGACAGAAATGCAAACAGATACATTTCTTGTTAAGCACAAACCAAAGCATTAACTTTCAGATCCTCCTATTTGTTTTCAAATAGACTGGATTTTTACAAGCACCTTGCTTTTTGTTTCTGTTGTGCAGCTGTCTTTTGAAAAGGTAGGCAGTTTTGTTGATTGAAACACTATTTCACTTTCCTTTTTAGGGGTTTATCTCCAGGAACAACTGTATGTTTTGTTTTGGTTTATCTTGCAACATTCTTTTCTGCAGAAAGCACTTCTTTCCTCAGCCAGATCTAGATTTCATTCCCTATGTTTGCAAGTCTCACATTACAGTGAGACTGTATATATGTAAGAGAGAGCAGAAAATCACCACTAAAACTAACTTTCAAAATTTAGTATTTCTGTACATAATGCTTAAAATAACTTACAACCATCTGTGAGTCAACCTGTGAGTTAATTACAACTTCATGGAACAAGGAAGCAGAAAAGTACATTGACTTATGTTCTGAGCAAATTCCTCAGAAATATCTGCAGTAAGTTTGGCAATCATATATTTGCAATGACACAGGGGAGAAAAAAAAAAAGAAGATATATTCAGAATCTCAGAATTGTTGTGACCCATTAGTGTGAAACTGCCATGAAAAGGCATGGTGTTTTTGCATGTTCGACTAAACTGATTTAAAACTGGGATAGGTATAGAGAATGTCTATGGAGACACTTCTGTCTTGTGAGAAGAGGCAATTAGAATAAAAATGAAGTTGATTCTGTGTCTGACATAAGTATTTATCAAGAAATAAAGATCTATAAATGGTATTTAAGCTTGAAAGAAAAAGTCAGCATGTAACCAGGAAAATGTAATCTCAGCAGGAATTAACTTAGGCTGGAAATTGGATGAAATTCCCTAAAGTAGGGAAATAAGGTTCTGTGGCAGCAAACAATCTAAGCAATTAACATTATCTTTTTTAGAAATGGGAGTTGTATGAGCAACACAAACACCTACATGGCTCCTGCTTCTACAAATGTTCCTTCTCCCTTTGGAATCCGTTGACCTGTTTGAATTAAAGCTGATACAAAGGAATAGGTTTTAAAGGCAATTATATTCCCAAAGTTTTCATGAAAATAAGGGCTAGGTAGAGAGAACCCACATGAGAAGAAATAGAGAGGATGTCTTTTGTGTGAATTCATAGTCTTATTATCAGCAGCATGTCCCTGAGCTCACTAGGCCATTAAATGCCATGGGAAAGGCTTCTAGCAGAGCCCACACTTTCTCAAACACAGGAGCTTCACACTACACTGGAAAACAAGTTTCAGTAGTTCCCCTGCTCACATGTGGTGCATTTCTAACACTGGAGCCCTGTTACACAGTGAAAGGTTTTGAACAACGTGTTTGTCTACAGAAGGTCTGATGACTTCACCAAGACAAAATGTTTTCTGTCCCAGTCACTCATGCTGTATGAAATTAGACACATAATTTCATTTTTATTTGAATTTCTTACATTTACCCTTCACAAAGCAGTCAAACTGACACTTTCAGCTGAATCATATTTTAAGGTGTTTGTATTAGATATGTTACTAACATCAACTTTTTTTTTTGAGTAATATTTATGATGAACAGTTATGAATCTGCCCCATCTGGATGCAATGATAACTTCAAGCACTCTAAAATTTGTAGAAAGTTTGTACTGTGCTGAGAAATTCCAGGTAGAGGAGAGATTTTGAGTATTTTTCTGTTTCATCGTTATGAAATATTTCTGTGGCAACTTGAGCAATAGCTTTCATGGAACAGAAAATGCAAAGTGTTTATTTTTAGGTGTTCATTTGATATGCCCTATCCCTTAGGGCTGTGCCTATTTCCGCTCTTAATAAGCCTCATCCACTTCTCAAAAATGATGGGCATCTTAATTTCATTGATGGCTGAGTCCAGTGTAAAGTGGATGACTGGCCATTTCCCAGGGTTCAGAAATCACAAGCACACTTTGTGTCTTGCCATGAGGACATCCTACACATACAGGCATGGGTGAGTGCAAAGAAACGACCCCTCCCATTTGAACCTGTTCCCAACAGAGACCCAATCAGGCAGCTAACTTTCTTTTCCATGGCTTGATGACAGATGTTACCGTAGGTATTGCCTCAGAGACCAGCCATCACCAGAGGGGCAGGAGAGACATACTTCCAGTATAACAAATTTACTTCTTTGAAAACCCCTTGAAAGCAGAAGGTGGCTGGTGTAGTAACGTGCTCATGTGCTCATGGCAATCTCCCTGTTGTTCCCACTTCTGTGTCAGACGTACTTGACTTTTCTTCAGCTGTTTCTTGGCTGTGAAATCTTGTAAGCAGAAACTTTTTTCCTTGTGGTCCTTCTCCCAGTGGACTCCTAACTGCCAACTTGGACTTGGGAATATACAGATGTTGAAAAACAGTAGCGGCAGCAGCAACAGCAAAAAAAGAAAGTATAACGCTTTGTCTTGTGTCAGACTGTGGGCACTTACGTGATCTCTGTTACACAAATCATGAGCAACTTTGTAGATTATCAGCGGTATTTAGACAACTACATCCCTCATTCTGATGGGAGTTAGGCACTTCAATGCCTTTAAGGATTTGTGCCTCTGGGGCTTTTTCCAGATAACAGAAGTCTATGGCAGAGTTGGTGGGAGATAAACTTGAATTGCCCACATCTGAGGGCTGGGGGGAGGGCAGGCACTACCACCGGCAGAATGAGCGCAGCTTTTCCTGCCTGCGGCATTCCTGGCCTTTACGGAAAGCCTGGAAGGAGCATGGAGAGCCGGCATGCTGACTGCGTTAGAAATGACTATCTGATATTAGACGGGAGCTAAGGACCACGAACCAGAGCTGGACACGGTGTTTCAAACTGTAACAAAACCCAAACCTGTGTCCCTGTGAAGGGAGGCAATGGAGTGTGTGAACGAATACAGCTCTAGGGTTGCAAGACCACCAGCGCCATTCAGCACTTTTCACAACCAGCTGTACTCAGCCGTGAGCACCTTGCAAGCTACTGGAAACCCGGATGATCTGTTTTATGTTGGGATTTTTGTTCTGTTATGCTTTCACAACGAAGGAGACTCAGAAAATGGGCACCATTTAGGTTTTGGGGGGGGTTTTTTGTTTGGTTGTGGTTTTGCTGTTTGGTTTTTTTTTTTTTTTTTTTTTTTTTTTTTTTTTTTTTTT
>CM031857.1:47151823-47363055 GCA_018697195.1 Certhia americana | reverse complement strand
TTTTTTTTTTTTTTTTTTTTTTTTTTTTTTTTTTTTTTTTTTTTTGTGCGTGGTTTGGTTTGGTTTGGTTTGGTTTTTTAAGGACTCTGCTCTTTGGACATAGGAAATCCCATTCTATTTTTATACTGGAAAGTTTCTAAATCATTCTTGAAGGTTCCTCATATTCTCTTTCCCTAAAATTCCTTTAACTCAGTCCATCTACATGTGAGAAGAGGGGGATTATGTTTTCTTTTTGATTGCAAGCAGGCACATTTAAAGAAAATTATTTGCATTTTCTCATAATGAGCCACTGTCAGTCATTAGTCGCCCAAAGTGATTCCATCCTGCAGGCAGCCAGATTCCAGAAAACACTCGAAGCAAGAGACTGACCCTACTGCTCTTACTGGACATAGACTTCCCTTGGAAATGGGTTTTGTATCCCATTAAGAAAGACAGGAACTCGCCTTTAGTAAGAGCTAATAAGAAAGTTTATAAGAACTATTTTAAGAATAAGAATTGTTCTTTCAATCCTCTCTTAAGGATTAAGTTAACTCTTTAAGAATTGCTTAACAAGGGGATAGCATCAGCAACAGCGAATCTATCCAAAATAATCCATGTACCCCCTCTTTTGGTCTGACATGAACCTTCTAGATTAGGAATAAAATGTCTTTATTACTTACTTAAGGGAAAGCAAGCCACGATACTTTTGAAGCCTGTGACAGGAAAGCATCGGGACAGGAAAGTGTCCCAAACTGCTTTTGGAAACACCGTGGCTCTTCCTCAGATGTTATTTATCTTTTCCTGCTAAGAAACTGCTGGGACCTGCAGCTGACGTGAGCACCGTGTACCCTGTGCTCAGCTCGGTGCGGAGAGGGAACCTGCGGGGAGCCCGCCCGTCCGCGGAGGGGATGCAGGGCATCCAGCCCCCCGGAGCCGTGCGGGCTGGCAGTCCCCGGCTCCCCGGGCTCTCCTCGGTACCGGGAGGCGCCGGCCTCGCCCGGGTCCCACCGGGGAGCGCCGGTGCCGCCGTGCAGCCGCGTCCCCGAGGCCAGGGCCGGCCGCAGCACTGACGGGGAAGGCATTAATTAGCTCCTTCTCGAGACTTTGCAATCTACATTAGACCGGGGCGTTAAGTGAGGGGGAGGAGGACGAGGAAGAAGCTCCTAATCCGTGGTGTCTTTGTTCCGGCTTGCACGCATCGGAAGCGGGGCCGAAGCAGTGTGATCACTTTGCATGGAAGAAGAAAGATATTTGCAGGCACTTTGGCGCATCCTGGCCTCCTGAGCGGGGCTGGAGGAACGGCGACGGACACCCCGGTACCCTGCTCCGCCGCCGCATCCCTCGCAGCTCCCAGCCTCACCCGCTTTTCTCTCCACAACCCTCCCACCCACACCCACACCCCCAAGATCAAAAGCTCCTTGCTGTTGCAAAAGGACTATTTTCTCAGGCGCCCTTCCCCACCACGGCTTTGTGAAAAAGACAATAGACTCCTGTGTCAGTGTTGTTGGCACCAGCCTTGCATAATACAGGAAACAGCATTTCCTTTCGGGGGTGGAAAATTAACTTGGACCGTGCGTTTCTCTTTTTATTGCTGACCGTCCACACCCCGGGAAATTCGGCTCGCAGGCTCTCGGGAAGGGAAGCGGCAGCAGCCTCTTCTCCGCATCCTCCCCGGCGCAGGGGGAGACCCGAGCGCGGCTCCGCGGCCGCGGCGGGAGCGCGCCCCGCCCCGCCCCGCCCTTGAGCTCCGCCGGTCCCTCCGGCTGCCCCGGGCTGAAGGTGGCACGGCGACCCACAGCTCCTCTGGTCCTGTGAGTGAGAACGCAGCCTGCTTATCTCCTTAAGAGAAAAACAAACAAACAACGACAACAACAAAAAACATCAAGAAGAAAGCGTCTCTTTCCAGTTGTGAGAGTTTAAAAAATCAAAGTGAGAGCTCTGCCCTTTGACAGCCCACGGTAGCTTACCCATCGGTACTTTACCCATCGGTAAAGTCTGATTCCACAAAATAGGTTTTAGCCAGTTTCTTCTAAGGATGTTAGCCCTTGCACAGTGGCCGTGCCAGAAAAGCCACACACTTTTTAATAGAACATTTGAATATCTTTCTAGTCCAATTCTCCCGTGGAGAGACTTTAGGGTTAAAAAATACATAGCCCTGTATAGATAAATCTTTGGGGCAAAATTGACTTCAAAAAGACTGTGTGTGTAAAATACACTACACATTCCAAAATTGTTCCTCAAGTGGTATTATGGTCTTCACTGCCTGGTGGTGTTCAGGCAAAGGTAGGTTTGGGTTCTGTGACTGCAGCCCAGTTCTAGCTTCTCCATCTTCCCTTTGCCCACTATTGGGACTGATGAAAAGTCAGTGCAAACTCCGACGATCTCAAGACTACTCCTGTCACCAAAATCTTCTGGGCTGCTCTATTTGTCTTTTCCCTTTTTTTTTGACAACTTAAACTTTAGCTTCAGGGGATGACTTGCTCTCTTTCCAAGGTAAAGACACACATGAACCATATCAGCAAGTCCTTGTGCTTGTGAGGTTAGTTTGTGCACTGATCATTCTCCCTCCTAGAGGATTCTGTGTGCTGCACCTAGTGACAAGAGAGCATTTCCAGATGAGATTTCTAAACACCAGTTGAGCAGCTCTGAGGCTGGTCAAATCAGTGGGCAACCTTTTTCTGCATCCCCCACCCATGCTGATCTGCCAGTTTAGGTTTTCCTGCACTGGAGGAAGCAAAGATACTCATTTCATGGCATGGAAATGACACTGTTGCATCACTGAAGTAATGACTGCCCGCATCACCATGAGTACCTCATGAAACTAGAAGTGAAACAATCTTTTAACTATTTGTGTCAGCTAGTTTAATTTTTTAAATACTTTTATACTTTATACCTTTTTTGTGTAATTTCAAGGAAGTGTTCTGTGAAAAAGAGATATCTTAAGACTGTTGTCTTGAAAATCTCAGTTATGACTAGAGAATGAAAGAAAAGACAATTTTAGCGCACTTTGGAGGAAGCTTTTACTCCCACTGGACCAGTGGAGCTCTCCTTAGTCTTCCTCTGTACAATGTCATCTTTGCTACTTGCAGATGGAGCTGGAGATATCTCTAACATGGTTTTGGACAAACATTGCAGCTGGAGACAGCTATGTGAGGTTCCAGGCAAACACTGTATTGGATCTTCTTTCTTTCTGCCTGTCCAGTAGACTTGACTGCTACTGCTTTAGCCCAGTTTAGCCCTGGGCCCAGAGCTCTAAACTTGTATCCTGAACCCTGTCTCCTGAAATGCTTTTTCCTGTGGTTGTGTAAGTGAAACAGCACATGGCGCATGGAGTACACTGGTCCTGCTATTTGGGGCACATGTGGTGTAACCATATGCATTACTCTGATGTTGCAGGACCTTGACAGAGCTGTATGTATCCCACATTTCCCAGTACAGCTCCCAAAACACTCCTGTGAACACCGTTTCTGTGGCCAGAAATGTTTGCTTTTGTTCACATTTTGTATCTGGTTTGTTCCAAAACAATCAGGGCATAGGCATTTGTGCACATCACTGAGTCACCAGCTTCCCTGGAGCAGCTGCTGCGTAGGCTCCCAGCGTGGGGGCCTGGTTTGTGTTATGGTGAGGGAAACACTAAACCTCTGGAGGTTAGTGCTTGGGGTGGTAAGAGGAAAAAGGCTTTTCGTTGTAAGTTTGGTTTTCTTTTCATGGCCCAATATTTTCTTGGGTAGTTTTCCCTTTTTGACATGTTTTGGTTTGGTTTTGTGGTTCTTCTGCTGACCTTCTGGTTGTCTTTCCCACTGAAAGTCAGTGACCTTAGTACAGTGCCACAGGGAGGATGTGCTGTCAAATCTTTCATGTGGTCTTTCTAAATGCTTATCCTAGTACATTCATGTACTTATGGCTCCAGGAAAGGCATATATATATCCTCTTGGATAAAGAGAAGAAGAAATGGTTGGGAACTAAATTTCAGATGCCTGGGAGATGAAGCCAAGAGCACTACATCACCACCACACTAACCCTGCTATGCTATTGATGCAGGTGTGAGGACATGTGAGTGGGGTCCAGCATACAGTGGAAATGCTTACTAGGAATCTTCTATTGTACTTGTGTTTTTCAGAGACAAAAACATCTTGTTCCACTCTTTTTTTCCCTGTTCAGTAAAATGTTGCTGAATGCACATATAAAACCAATTGTGTAGTATTTTGGAAGAAAATGTGCATTGTAGTAGATTTTGCTTTTTGTAGGGGGTAGAAATCACTGGCTTTCTGTTGTATGGTTCTGACCAGAAGAGGAGATGTGAGCAGAGCCAAAATCATGTTGGATTTGCCAGAGACCCTTGAGGGCCAATTAATTCTCAAGTGAGCCAAGGGCAGTAAACAAGCAGGTAAGAGCAGCTGTTACACCATCAAGGAGCCTGAATGTGGAATGACAAGTGTGGGTCAGGATCAGGTCCAGAGATAGTGATCAGGGTCAGACCATGTCTGGTAATTGCCCAGTAGGGACACAGTAGTGGTACAGGACTGGGCACAGGTGTACCTGTGTGAGCTGTGGTGCAGCATAAGCAGGGATCAGTGGTACGGTTTCAGTTTCAAAGCAGCTCCCAAGGAATAGGAGGGCCAGACTCTCTCCTCTAGCTTCCTCCACATCACCCACTGCCAGTGAAGGCAGTGACCTTGTACTGGACCAGCTGAGCTCCAGACACTGCAAATCCTGGAAGGGGTATACTCTCCAGGTCCAAATATTCCAAACTTCCAAATAAAATACCCAGTAACCTAGTAATTTTCTCATGCCAGTTAACTAACTATAATGAAAAATGAGCAGCATCAAATAATGTGCTCTCATTGCCTCTACTTCCTTAATATAGTTAAAGAGCTGTCAGCTTTGCATGCCCTCAGAAATGAACCTAAGTGTGATGCAGGTGAATACTGGCTAGGTACAAAGTTAAGAGTCTATACAACATAAGGTATAGCTCAGTCTTGTTGAGGGAAAGCACCACCACAGCTGTAGTTTATGTTTCTGCACACATTTACCTATGCATGTGACCAGGGAGCAGGTATAAATTGATGTCCCAGCAAACACCGTAGTATAGACAAGAGTTCTCAGCCTCTACTTCTCACAGTCCTTGAAAAAACTAAGGATAATGGTGATGGTAAATGGCATTTCCTTGATAGAGTGCTTCTTGAACTCTGTTCCTGCCAAAGGATATCATAATAATGGTGATTGGAAACACCTAATTGAAAAGAGAGAGGAAAAGGATGGTCTTGGGTAGACCAGTGCAGCTCACCTCACCTCTTGCTCCAGGTTACTGTCTCCCCAGTAGCTAGATCAATACAGAAAGTGACAATACTCTTCTAGTCCTGACAGTTCACTGCATCTCCCATTGCATGGATGTGTTTGCTGTAAGTTGTACCAGTAAAATGACCCAGGTTATAAGTGACTCTCCATAGAAAGTAAGCAAGTTACATGCTGGACTGTTTCACCAAACTGTTTTACATTGAGCCCCAGAAACAGTTCTAAGCCTCAGAAACAGCTCTGCCAGTTGAACTGAGAAGGGACTAAGGGGGATGGAGTATGGTAGACAGGGAGCTTTGCAACCTTCTACACTGGTTCTGCAAAAATTTTGATGTTTTCAGGTGATCAACTGAAATATTGCTTTGAGTAAATTTTTTTAATCCTGGAAGCATCCAGTCAAATTAAATTGACAGATGGAGATTCTTCAGAAGATCTGCAGAGGGAGATCCAGTGTGCTCTGCTTTGATATCTTTCCTTCTCCCTGGACAACAAGATCTTGAGACCATCTCAGAGACAGTCTCGTCTATTCCTGTGAGGTCTCTCTGATGTGAGTACAACACACGTCATGAGGTCCCTCAGCTGTAACTCTGACCCATGCAGTCTTCTTCTGTTGTCAGGCACCTGCTGTTGCAGGTGCTGATGGTGACCCTTTTGTATAATACTCTGAATGTTGGAAACAGAGCCACAAGGAACTATTCTGAGCATTGGTGCAAATAAGGATTTGTTACCATGACTAGAAAGAGTCAGGTCATGTTGGGAGGGTATCAGCTTCTGGTGCGAATGAAATTTTCTAGGCTCTTTATTTTTGCCAGGTCCATTGGAACTGTCCAAGCAATTCTCCCCAGAAGATTTGGCTAAAGCCTTAAACAAGATGTTCAAAGTGCCCTGTTACCACTGGGGAGTAGAAAACACACGCTCAGAATGTGTCCCAGTGACTTGACTAAGTCATATCCATAGGGGAGTTGCCACTCCACCTAGCTCCTGAAGCCAGACATGCAAGAGACAGAGAGCAGACCAGAGGCAATGGCCTGGCTGAGTATGCAGCTATGAAAAGCCCAATATGCTCAGGGCGATGTCTCTGTTCCTTTGTCTTGATAGTCTGCTGCTCAAAGTGGACCTAAGGTCTGAGAGCCTTGATTGCCCACCTTCTCAAACAGATATCCTATTGCTCATTTTCTATGTTGTTCTAATGAGCCTTGCTCACTGCATTGTCCAGGGATTGGCGAGGGATGCAAATGGGAGAGATGGTGCTTTTGCTGCTTGGCAGCTTGATGATTTTAGTGTCAGATGTGTGGGTTGTTCAAGTACTCTGATTTTCCTGAAGAACAGAGTAAAATTCAACAATACAAGGTACTGCTGGGCTGCAAGTGAACACTGAAAACAAATGTTGTCTACTGTGAAGGCTGTTTCTCCTCTCTCTTTTTCAGCTTCTGTAGTGCTGGAGATTGAGCAGATGATCAGTCTTGCAAAATGTTCACTTGATATGTTTCAGAGGGTTTACTCTCAGCTGCTAAATTTGGCTGATTTCCTTCCTAGTATCTAGTAATAGTATTTTTAACAAATGCTAGAAAAACGGTAATTCCCCCATTTCAGAGTTGAAGGGAACATAATAACTGTTATGTATCCATTATTCATATAAAATCATAGAATATTCTGAGTTGTAAGGGACCCACAAGAATCATGAAGTCAAACTCCTGGCCCTGCACTAGACATCCCAAGAATCACACCATGTTCCTGAGAGCATTGTTCAAATACTTCTTGAACTCTAGCAGGCTTAGTGTGGTGGGGAAGCTTTTTCAGTGCCCTGTCACCCTCTGGGTGAAGAACCTTTTCCTAATATGCGACCTAAACCTCCCCTGACAAAGCTTTGTGACATTCCTATGGGGCCTATTACTGGTCACCAGAAAGAAGATAAAAGCTCCTGCCCCTCCTCTTCACCCTGTAAGGAAGCAATAGATTTGGGAGACTATGAAGTCTCCCCTCATTCTCCTCTTCTCTAGGTTGAACAAACAAGTCACTTGAGCTCCTTCTCCTAAGTCTTGCTCTTTAGGCCATTCACAGTCTTGGTCCCATTCCTCTAGACATACTTTAATAGTTTGATATCCTTCTTATATTGTGTCACCCAAAACTGCCCCCAGCACTTGAGGTGAGGCTCACCAATGCAGAGCACAGTGGGACAGTCCCCTCCTTTGCCAGGCTGGCAATGCTGGGCCTGGCACCCGCCCAGGATATGTCCGACCTCCTGGCTGCCAGGACTCACTGACACGAGTCACTAATATGAGTCACACTGCGGGTTTATATTCAACTTGTCACTGATGTTTTCTCTGGTGCTGCTCTCCAGCAGAATCTGACAGACCTGTGGTTATGAAAGTCATCCTTCTTGCCCTCCTTGAAGCCTAGGACATTAGCAAGCTTCCAGTTGAGTAGGATGTCTCCAGATTCATGCTCGTGCTCCCCAGGGGGCTCCTGGCTCCGTCCCATGCTGAGTCAGCCTCTCTTGTGCAAGCTGCCTGTCCATGTGGGCCTCTCTTGGGTTTCCCCTGCCTCTAGAAACTCACCCTATTCTTCACAATCCCCTGCTCTGCTGTGAGATGTGCTTGTACCAGAGCTGTTTGACTCAGTGAGTAATGGTTGAATTCTAGTGATAGATTTGGCCTCATATATGCCACCCACTACTTAGGATCAAACCAAGGCCTAAGATTCTGGTATGAGGAGGAGATCATATTGGCTGCAGGATAGACTTTTGCCTGGGACAGATCTATGGCTATCTCCTTAGTGTTTGTCCAGCCACAGCACCTGAACTGCTCTTCAAAGGTAGTGTGCATCCTACTGGGTGTTGGGAATTGCATAGTAGTAGTACACCAAAAAAACCAACCAAAAAAAAAAAAAAAAAACAAAAAACCCAACCAACAAAAAAGAAAAAATCAAGTACATTCCATGCAGCCTTCCCCTTCACATATGCATTGGCTGTCTGTCCAGATGTTCCAGTTTAGGTGTTTAGACTGTCCAGTTGCAGGCACAATCTTCCTACTGTACCTTCTTTCTGCTTTATGGGAGTATCTCTTTCTTCTTTCTTCCCCATATCTCACTGCTAGGATCTTTCCGTTCTGCAAGTTCCACATCTCATCTTTCCCTGACCTTAACATATAAAAAGAGTGAAAAGAGATTAGGAGCAGATCTTCAGGTTTGGCCTCCCTGGTCCTCAGCTACTTGAGTGGATCAGGGGCTGATGACATCTGTTGGAGAAGGAAGAAGCTGTGTCTTGCCAAAGAAATGTGGTCTTCGGAGGGCCATGATGAATGCAGCTGTGATGTAGGAGGTGTGAAGAGGATGGGGAGGAACTGGTTCGACACATCTGCGGAGCTTGTGATTGGGTTTGTTGGGTTTGCTCAGACTTAGCACGTAGTCAGCACTGGGTTGGCCAAAGGCAGGTACAAACTGTTCTCTGAGGTCCTTCCATAGGGGGGCCCTTGCTCCTAGGGGGTCTAAGCTGTCAGGATGCTCAGTGTCCTAGTTCTTGTTGGTCTGTCCTCACTGGCTGAGTGTTTTCCCAGCTGCTGTCCTCCCCAGTGGAGGAGGTGACTTCATGTGAGTCATCCTCTTCGGGAAAGAAACCTCTGGGTTCTTCCCCCTGTGGCGTGAGCAGCTGAGAGGGAAGGTATCCATAGCTATTTTATTTTCAAGGTCTCAGCTGGGGGCAGGAAGATTGGAAAATGCAGACTTAAATTTGTAGCTTAGGGTGTAATTTATGAATAGGAGTCAAACAGACGCGTGCAGGAAATATTCTCACAGACCTTAAACTTTAAAGCTAAACAGTTCTCAAGTTAAAAACAACATCAACTTCTCTTTTTTTTTCCTTGCACAGGATGGTCTGGTGGGACATGGGAGGTCTGAGTTCTATTTGTGTCTCCTGTCACCAGCTTCCTACGACCTTGGACTAGCTGCCTAACCTCTCTATGTGCCTCCGTTTCCTTCTCTGTAAGAGGGGGATGATCACATTTACCTGCCCCATGCAGACACTCTTGTGACTTAGCATAAAAATATAGGAACGACCACACTGGGTCAAACTGAAGACCTGACTCATGGAACAGCCTTTCTCTGGCTACACAGGGAAAAAGTGAAAACACAGGGCTTGAGTTTTGCTGTCATGGGCTCTCTGCTGAGCTTTCATAAAACAAAACATATATGGGAAATGTGAGGTATGCGCACAGGGTGGGGAGAGATGTATTTCCAGGGCTGCCCTGGTTGTTATAGAGTCAGTGAAGGCCAGCAGGGGAGCTGGCCGGGCAGACTCCCTAAGCATCCTTAGCTAGTGCTGCCCCTTCCTGGCTTCCCTGGTCTGAGAGCTCTCAGTGCTGCTGGCTGAGGACCTGTGCTGGTTTGGGTCAGGCTCCACACAGAGCGGTCCGCCCCGCGGCTCCCTCTCCCCAAGGAAGGCGGGGAGCGGATTCCTGTGCCCCTTGGGGCACGGGCAGCAATTGGGCATCGCTCCTGGCAGCCGGGGAACGATTGTAAATCGGCCCGACTTGGCTCCCAGCTCAGCAGCCGGTGACGGGACGCGGCGTTTTCGGTGTTTTCCTGTGGAGACGAAGAAGGGCTCCGCAGGACCGGGACCCCGCCGCTCAGCATTTGGTCCAGGAATCCCAAGTTCGCTGCACGGCCTCGCCAGGGGAGCCCGGCGACCTGCGAGCGACCAGTCCCGCTGCCCGCCCCGGCAGCGCTGCAGCCGCGGCGGCTGGAAGCAGTCGATAGCCGGGCTCTGGTGGGACGGCACGGCTGGGCTCCTGAGGGGCGGGGGGCGGCCGGGACCGGGAGACCCTCGGGGCAGCGACACCGTGCCCGCCGACGAGCAGGCGGGCGAGCGGGCGGGCGGGGGACGCGTCCCAGGGAGGGCGTGCTCCCGGCGGAGGATGTGGGCGGGGGGGGTGGAGGGGTGCGCGGCGAGGGGTGGAGAAGTTATAAATCAGCGAGGCTGAGGCTGGCGGGTATCTGATGCCCGTGGGAGGTGAAGCTGGCAGAGCGGCCCGCAGCGGATACTCCTTTTCCGCAGGTCGGGCCGGGCCGGGCCGGGGCGGGCGGGTTGGGCTCGGGGGCTGCTGGATGCGGATTCCGCGCCTCGCTTTGCCGTTATCTCCGCCACCGCGGGAAGCGCCCGGGACTGAGGGAGAGCCCGTCGGAGCCCATCCGGCGCCTCTACCCCTGCCTCGCCGCCGTCGGCAGGGAAAAAGCCCTGCGTTCCCGCAGGCAGGACCATGCCCCGCCAGCTGCTCTCAGGGACCGTGCTGCTGGGAGCCGCCCTCCTGCTCGCAGGTAAGAGACCGCTGGTACGCGCTGCCCCAGCCAGATCCCGTTCTGCGCCGATCTCTCCGCGACCGGCCCCTAATGACGTGCCTCATAGACTGCGCCTCCCGCTCCATTGACCTGTCCCGCCGCACCCCGCTTGTCGGCTGGAGCCGGAGGGCACCTGCCTCCCCTTCGCCCGTCTCCTCTGGGCAGGGCCAGGGAAGTGATCCCTGCTTCCAGGGACGGAGAAACGTTGCATCCCCGAGCGGTCGTTATACTCCGGTTCCCCATCGGTGTGCCCCGGGAGCAGCTCCCCGGAGGGTCCGGTGGTGCGGAGCCTGTCCTCCTTCAGTCAAGGCAGTGGCGGCGTGGAGGCGAGCCTCTCCCGGACGCTGGGGACCGCCGTGCATCACCGGGTGTTGTCCGAACCGATGCATCACGGAAAGTGAGCAGGGCACGCTTAGCTGCAGGGCACGCTTCTTTCCTCCGCACTTTGTTTTTAAGTGTCCCAGCTCTGCCCGTGAAGCGGCAAAGGTGTACCTTTTCTTTCCAAAAACCGAGGTCCTGCTGCCTCCCGCCTGAGCAGGTCGGCGAAGCGCCTGTGGCGCTCCCTGCGGGGCTGGCTGCCGAGTCTTACTGGAAAGTGGGATGAAGCTGCTCTCCGGTGTCTGCATCCCACAATGATGGGGATGGATCATTGAAGATTTGATGTTCTTAACTGAGTTTTGTTTTACCTTGAGCCAAGAGCCAGTCCCCGTGGGCCGGATCGCCGCGTTGGGCAGTGTGTCCCAGCGTTGCGTGGCTGATCACCTGGGAGCAGGGGTGCGTGGTGGCGGGGCAAAGGCCGGTCCCGCCTGGGCTCATGGCTCGGCAGTGCCGCTGACCTGCGGGGATGCCCCGCGGAGAGGATCGGAGCGGCGGTCCCGCTGCGGGTCCGTGCCCTGGCTCCCCTTGTACCGGCCCGGGACAGAGGGGACGGCGCTCAGCAGAAAGGGGCTGGCGGCCGGTGAGGAGCGAGAGCAAACCCTGGGTGGGGAAGCGAAAAGCCGAACTCCCTGTGGGACAGCCGTCGAGGCCAGCGTTCCTGCGGTCAGCGGCTCGCCCGCCCGGCCACGCTGCCCCTCCCGAGTGGCCGGGGGCTCGGTCTGCTCCGCGCCGCTGAGCCCACGGGAGCCGTCCCGCTGCCTGAGGCTGCCCGGGAGGAGAGCTGGCGGGGCCGCTCCACCGAGACGTTTTCCTGCTCGGGAAGTGCTGATTCATCAGCTTTGATACAGATATATAGGTATTCTTCTACTTTTTTTTTTTTTTTTTTTCCTCTTTCTTTTCCCCAGGAAAGTGCTAATTTCCCCACATTATTTGTCTCTGCCTAGAAGGTTCTTATGCCCAGAATGAAATAGGCACAGGCATAGGACACCCACCCTAGATACAGGAAATGTGGATTCAGATCTTTGCCAGGCTTCCTTCACAGCTTGAGTTTGAACTTCGGCGTCCTGCTCCTACATGGGCTCCTGCAGTGACCAGCTCCGCTAGGGGACTGGCTTCCTCTTTCCTGTCGGAAAGGTTTTCCATTGTGCAGATCATGGCAAGCCCACCGCCCAGGGAGAGGGTGGACTCTCTGAGCCAGGGGCTGTGAGAAAGACCCTGGTTCACCTTCCTGTTCATGTGCGCCCTGGACCAGTCCCAGTGGGAAAAACTTAGCTTGCTTAGGGGATAACCTGGGGCTCTGGTGCTGGGAACAAACATCCCGATGGTCTGCTCAGATGCTGTAGGCATTGGAAAGTTGCTTTCCTAGTTTGGCTGAGTGCCCTTACAACCATTTTGCTGGAAATTCATATCCTCCCTATATATAAGAGATTGTGCTCAAATCAGAATTTAAATGTTATCAGACTCATTGGTCTTTCTTGCTTTTTTTTTGCTTGTTTTCTAGAAAAGCATTCTTGCTCAGCTTTGTCTGGACATATCAGTTAGGTTGATCACGCTTCTTCTGGGCCACTGGCAGAACTCTCCATAGTCACATTTGCATGGAGAGTTTGAAAGTTATTGTTGAAATGGTGAGATGTTTTCTACAATACATCTCTCTTTTTCTCCCATTCCACCCTCCTTCACTGTTTATATACCCACATTTATGTTTTCGTACCTACATTTCTTACTCAGGCTGCCCAGCACTTCCCGTTTCCAGTGCTCTTGATGAAATTCAATCCATCACTGGTCCCCTCTTGTAATTGAGTCTCTGCAGGTGCCTGCTGATCTTCCATTTACTGACAAGTTCTAGAGGAGATTCTTGGAAATAATCAGTGTTTCAGAAAGAACCTGGAAAGACCTCCACAAGGAGGAGACAGAAGGAGGTCTTTCAGCTCACATAAGTCTACTTAATAATTTAAAATTCCCCACAGCAACATGAGACCTGCAAGCTTTGAAAATCCCCATTTGAAAAATGAGATTAAGGAAATTCAATTCATTTGACATGTGAGTGTTGTACGCTTCAGCTCTCTTGTGCACACACATATTTTGGTTAACTTGGGAAAGAACAATACTTTTTTTCTGGGTTTTGCATAGTACTCACATATGTTTTCTTTTTATCTTATGATTATTCCACAAATTGTATTGTACAGTCACTACTGTACACATGGTACACAATGGTCAACATGAATATGTGGTTGCTGTATTAAGTTCAATCTCCCAGTCCTCAACTTCGTATTACTATGATTTTCGTCACTAGCATTTGGGATTGTGAAGGACTGTGTTTAAACCCAGAAAACATAAGACTCTGCAGCCTGGATCAAGGCTTATGCACCATGTTTCCAGAAACATAAACTAATGGTTTAGGTGTATTTCCAGCTTTATTTCTGGCTTTCCACCCAGAAGTGGTACCTCACAATTTGCAGCTGGAAGGTAAATAGATACTATTACAGTCTTATCTGTGAACAGCATTGTATGATCTCAGTTATTTCAGTTGGAATTAGAACATCAAAATCCCCAAAAGGACTTTTCAATTTCATGGCCAGCTGGAAAAAACGAAGGATGAAATTCCAGGTCAAATCTAATCAGTGTTGAGGTTAATTTCTTACAATAACTAACCTGACGTCTCTGAAAGTGATGTTCAGATGGAAGTTCATATGTTAAGGTTTCAATTTGATTTGAGTACTTGCAGAAGCAATGACACAGACAGAATGGTCCAGTTTGGGATTAGGGGTGGAGTTATTAACAAAGTAGAGAAAAACTGGCTTTCCCACTTCTTCTGGACCTTCACAGAAATGAGACTCCCTAAAAAATTCCAAACTATATTCACATAAAGGAGAAGAGGTAGGCATTGCTTTTTTAGAGACTTTTTAAAAACATCTGTATGGTGTTAAAGCATCAAACTTTCTGACATAGCTAAAGAAAAGAAGTTACACAGATAACTGATGTTTTACCAGACAGGTGTTTTGCCCACGTGTTCCACACAAAGCTAGATTTCATTCTCTTACAGCTCGTGTAAATCTGGAGTGACTCCTTTGGGCTGGGCCAGCATCTTCTAGATTTACAGTTTGTGTTGGACGAAATCAGGACTTGGCCTGTGCTGTAGTAGAGATCTTCATATCCAGAAGCATCCAATATATTTAGAATCCTAAAAATTTGCCTTTGAGGAGATTTGGGAGCTTTCTGTTGGTGTTGGTTTGTTGGTTTTTTAAATATCCAAACAATAACAAACAAGCTGTCTATTTTTTGTCAGATGCTTCAAAGACTCAAACCAGTAGCCTTTCACACTGTGTGGGTGTATAGGACAAAAGGAAATTGTCCTGATTTTCAGGACAGTTGATAAGTCCTTACACTTTAATGTGGTTTGGAAACTTCCAGCACACTGTTTATCAGCTTGCTAGTTTTCATGTCTGACCAAGATTGGGAAAGGAAGAAGCTCGGCACATGAGGGTTAAGGTTTGGTGTTTCAGAAGTCTGTGTCCAGAGGGGCTGTGGTGGGGCTTCAGCAGCAAAATTGTTCCTTTGAATTTCCCAGAGTCAGGGTTTGTGACTTCTTGCTGCAGGCTCAGAGGAAATGGAAAGCAAGACTGCTGCAAGAGTAGGTTTTGCATGAAATGCCCAATCACAGTCATCTCTGCTATTGGAGACAAGTCTCTCCTGTTGGTTTGAGACCTTCAGAAGCAAACCACTCCCTCCAATGACATGCTTCATCTTTAGATCTCATCCCTGCTCCCAGTAGTATCTTTTTCCCCTCTATCAATATTTATGAGAATGTAGAGGAACATTTCTGTATGTATTTGAGCATGAATTCTTCCCACAGACAGAACCAGGCTCTTTTCTCTTTGTCTTTGTGATACATCCTTACTGCACATATTCCTGCAACTGGGAAGCAACCTTTCCCAAGCATCTTCAGCTGGGAATGGTCTGACTTCTTGATATATCATGGGGAACTGCTTATCCTAACATCGGTCAAGTGATTGTCAAGAACATGCCCACACAGTTTTCTCTTACTGAGATGCAGAAGTTCAGTTTCATTCCCTTATGGCTGGAGATCAATACTGCATAAAACCTCATGTTTAAAAGAAAGAACTATGCTGGAAGCAGGAGTTAGAAAACTGCAAATGCGAGAGTCCTTAGTGCTTGCTCCAAAGCCAGACATGGCATAATACCATGCCTTTGTGATCAGCAGAATGAACTCATGATGAAACTAAGCAAACAGCTAACAGATTGAAAAATCAACAGTGAGGGCAAAGAGACAGGAAACTATAGATTTCAGAGATGCTTTTGTCTGAAACTTAAGTCTTGAGCCATTAAGATGTATGGAGAAATTTGGATGGGGAATGTGGATCACGATTTCTTCTGCACTGTTGTGTTTGCATTTTGGGTGTTTTTTGTGTGAAACAGTGAGTGGAGATTTTCCAGACTAAAGGCGAAGAGAAGGACGATTTAGCTTGTGGTGATCAGTGTATTCAAGACCATTATAGGTCTTTATGCTATAGTTAATAGATTCATTCATTCATTTTTCTTGGACTTTGGTTTGTCTTGTGGTAATGCGGAAGCAAAAGGTTCATGTTACTGGTGAGCTGATTTTACTCTCTCTGTTGTTTTCCCCTCAAATCACAGTTGATTTTTTATTACCGAAATCTGTGTCCACAATGTTATTTAGAACATAATTCAGTATGATGTTGTTGACACCCATTTCTCTTGGCATTCTCAAGCCATTCTCTTGACTTCTCTGGGTAGTGGGGCTGTTTTTCCAGCAGTGACTGGTATGTGGCACCAAGCACTTGTGCAATACAACTTCTTTTTGAGTTGTATTTCTTCTTTTGGAGATATGGCCTTGAAACAAGGTTTTCTTTGCTGTTGGAGCAGCTGAAGGATAGGCAAGGGGCTAGAAGGCAGCTGCTTCCAGGATTTCAGTGGATTGAAGATGCTGTGGCAATGTGGTGCCACTCCATGCCTGGAAGCGGGTGAAGCAGGCAGGACACAGTGGTTCTTGAGAGCCAGGGACCTGTGAGCAGATGTCTCTGTTCCTCAGATGTTCTCTCAGGAAGCCTGTGCTCTGGGAACAGACCCCCTGCTTAGTGCGTGGGGAGCAATAAGGGATGAGTGTGAGGGCATTTCATGAGAGGAATTTCACAATTTCACATAGCTCACTTAAGCGTCCTTCCTGTGGGATTCTTCCTTGACACAGAGTGAAGGAATTCACCCCTTTTGTTCCCATTGTCATTCCTCTATGGAAAAACCTCTCATCAGGATCTCCATAGACTAATGTTAACAGAAGCGTGAGAGTTGCCATCCTGGATCAGACAAGGGCTTTTTTAGCTTCATGTCGTGTCTTTAGTGGTGTCCAGCATCTGATCTTCAGGAAAGGTTCAAGAAGCCTTGCAGGAAGCAGTTATCTGATAAAATTCTCAAGTGGGGAATTTTTTCTCTATTATGATCTAAAATCCAATATTATTTCATAAGAGACTATGGGATTGAGAGTCAAGGAAACTAAAATTTAGTAGTCTGCTTATGCAAATGGGTATTACACAGTGGAAATAAATCCCATTAAACTGAATAATACAGAGAACTTTCTTGTTCTGTTATGCTGAAACTGTTTGGGGCATCTTTCTTTGTGTCATGCAGTGCTGTAATTGATAATCATCCTAATTCTTTTATAAGTATTAATGATTATCATTTCCCAATGGAATTGAGCCATAGGCAATCTTGCTAGAAGATTTCTGCATGTGCACATACCTCCTTAGACTTGGTGCTTTAGATGTCATTTAACAGCAAAGTGGGTTTTGCTCCTAAGCCACTGCAAGGGACTCCTCTGTGCAGACCGTTCCAGTTCTTCTCACTTCTCTATTTTAAATTGTTGTGCTGCATTATTTACTTGCTCTTGTTTTGAACCCAGGGGCTTTACTTATAGCTCTGCTTTATAGGTTTAAGTGGGGTGGATGGAAAGTCGGTTCCTGACTTTTCTTTTTGTCTTGGAGACAAAACAGGACAGTTCAGCTGGAGCTGAACAGTAACGATGGAGCTTTGAAAATAATGACCAGCAGCCTTCAGCAAAGTGTAACTCCTTCAACTTTGCTTTATTTCTTCTTTTACATAGTTCCTAATTTGTTTTGATTTAATTTAATTTAATTTAATTTGATAATTACTGTAGCCCCAGATGAATTTGACAGGCCTGTGCTGCTGGCTGAGCAGGTTGATTACTGGCAGGTTGTCTTTATGAAAGTCTTCCAATTCAGTCCTACTATATTGCTTTATTTGTCCTGCCAGATCTGTTACAAATTTTAAGTATCAAAGTGGTAAAGAAATTTAGTTTGGCCAAGAAAATGTACACCTTTACTCTAAATTCCTAAGAATTCTATATCGGTTTTGTGTCAATTTTAGTGTAGTTGCTTTCTCTTTATACTGTATTAGTACTTTTCTACTTGGTTATTAATGGGATACACTTTTCTGAAAACTATAAAAGTGATGATTATGTGCTAGGATCTGTCACGGTGGAACTAATGCAAAGGCATGGTGGTTGCTGACACCTGTCAGTAGGTAGATCTGATAACTCACACGCATAGCTTGGATGGGCTCTTTACACTGTGTAAGCAGAACAGGCTGAATTCTGTATGGAGGCACAAAACTACACTCCTGGGTCACTGGAGTGTAGATTTCACGCCACTGGCTGATCATATGGCATCCCTTTGACTGGGCAGATGGGCACTTCTCATCTGAATGGCCTGAGCAGGCACATCAAGGTGGAGGGGTATGAGAGCCACATGGATTTGTGCTGAATGTGGCTGTGAAAGCTAGTGCTACAGCCTAGCTCTGGTATTTCCAGCCTCAGCTGACCTGTTCTGGTTTTTTTTTAAGCTGGGCATTTACTCCATTGGGGTGAAGATCAGATCAGACTAATGTGGACACAACAGTGGTATTTCTCTTCTTTTCTCAGCGCACATCACATATATATGTGTGTATTTTGCCTTCTGGGTGTGGTTTACCAAAGTGATCCCACAAGTGTTCATAATGGAGGTGTCAGACTGTGCATTTGGATATCCATTTTCAATTCCATGTGCTCAATGGGAAAGAAAAAGGTTGTGGTTATGGCTGGTTTTATTTCTTCTCTGTAATTATGTTCTCCTTATATAGCTGATGAAATGAGCACCTTCATCAGGCTAGATATTGGCCAAGATGATCATTTCAGATACTATATTTCTAGAGATATTAAAACATGATGGATACAACAGGAAACCAAGATTATTTTTCTCTCAGATATCTGGCTGTTAAATATTGAAATTTATTTTTCATTGGCATTATATAAAGTGCCTATGCTCATGCATGGGAGTTACCTGTGAGTTTACGGCGAACAAGGCATAAACTTCTGATGACCTGGTGAAGCAAGTGCCTTCAAGTGGGCCTTGTGTGGCACAGAATATGGAACTGCATGGCCTTGGTTGCCCAAGTATTACAGGAAATGTCAATAATTTCATCTGGTAGTAACTGGAATGAGATTTATGTCAAATAACCAGCTGAGGTTTCAGTTTGTTTAATTTCTGCACCTACACCTGTTTGAAGTGAACAACCTCTCCCTGTTCTTTACTAGAAAGGCTTTACCACAAGCTTCTATAAAACCAACCTGACCTAGCTAGGGCAAATACTGACAAAATATTTGGCAGTTATTGGGGAAATTTATATTTGTTTACATTTGCAGCTATTTGTCATATTGGCATGATAGTGGGTACTGTTCAGAAGCTTTAAGGAAGTATCAGTACTATCATGTTATATATTAGCAAATGGGTGCTTTGCTTTGGCTCTATAGCATTTAATTTTACATCAGTGTGTATAGTCATCTAGGAAGAGCAAATGCATACAGAGAGTAAATAAATTATAACTTGCTCTGAGATCTAGAACTAAAAAGGAAGGGACGCACTTGTTCAAATACTTTTCTATGCCTGTGAAGGCCTGTTTTGGGCACTTTCACATCCGTTCTCCCTACTGACTGATTTTAGTTCCACAGCATGGAGTCATGGTCAAGGATTTTAGTCTGCCCAGAACTCATTTAATCTACTGTTACCAGTCTTATGCTGTTCAGACTCTACTATGGTGTGTGTCATAGAGCAGCCCAGCTTTGCCATCCACTAACCTCTCTGTTTTTTGTGGGTTTTTTAGCTGGTTGTCATGCCCTAATGGTACTTTAAATTCATAAATTATAATTGAGATTGATCAAACTTAAGCATTTGGTGCAGAAATCACTTGGCATGTATTGCAAAACATCCGACTAGATGAATGGAATGTCTGTTTTGGACCTGAAAGGGATGAACCAATGAATTGATAATTTGTGTGCCTCTATGTGTACTTAGTAAGTAAATAGTATCCAATAGTTTTCTTGGTCTTGAATGGAAAAGAGAAGACCGTTTCAGTCACCACAGAGATATGTGCAAGTGATGGCTCTGTTAAGGAGTGATACAGCTTGAGCTGTTGCTTGTACCCTGAGGGTGTTTCTGTCTGCCAACTGTGTGCTAGCACACATGGTACCTCTTTGCACAGGAACCAACAGGAAACAAGTACAAGCCTACCTCTGGGTCCAGGGGCCTGTATCTGTTAACACTTGTAAATCCCCATGGCTCTTAATTGACCTGCAAAGTTTTTCTTCAATAGAAATAGTGGTTACATTTTGCTGCTTCAGATCATGAGTTTGCTCATCTGGACAATTGTCAATGTCAGCTTGAGACCAAGTCACACCTCCTTGCTCTCTCACAGTAAAGTTGCCCTAGTTTCTCTTCTGCAGGCTTCAGGTGTGAAGTCTGGACTTACTTCAGAGGAGTGCTGAGAAATTAGATGACTCTGAGATTTCCTTTAGAATGGGGACTTAAATGGCATCTGAAAGACCTGGAGGTACCATTTCAAGTCTCAGGGTGCCTCATGGTTTGGCACTGTAGGTCTTTCCTGGAGGCTGTTTCTAAGTACAGACAGTGGAGAGGGTGCTTTTACCCCTTGGAGCAGGAACCAGGCTATGCTACATTCTTTGCCTGTACCTCAGCTTCAGAAACCCAGGTGACAGATGAGATGGGGGTTATTGATGCCATGGGCCTAGAAGAGTGTCTCCTTCCAGTAACAGCTCTTCTTCACCAGAACTCCAGAAACACCAGAACACCAGAACATAAGTAGAAAGCTTCATTTCCAGGGTGCTCCCTTCTCCCTCTAGTCCTGTAGCAGGACCAGACCAGACAGTTACATATTGAACAGGAAAACAAAAAATTCTGTTCTATTCACCATACAAATTTTAAGACAACTCTCCCTAAAATTTCTCTTGTCTTTATAAATGCAAGTATTAATGCTCAGTGTTGATTAAACTAGAAGGACCTGTTGGTCAAGTCTTCTTCATATGGTCAGATATAAATTGAAACATAAGGCCCTCTTTAGAGTTGAGTCATGAGTATTTTTCTCTCTAAAAACATTTTTCATCTTTAATAGAGTGAATTGGTGTAATGATGTAATTGCAATTATTATGGATAGGTACAACTGTTTGACCAAAAAAATAGTTATATTTACTTACAGAATGGATTAAAGAACCTTTTATAGAGATGGTAGTACAATAGCTTGTGAAGAATAGCTCTGAAATAAAGAAAACTACTGATCTCTCAGGTTTCCTTACAAAACGGAGTAAAGCCGTGTTCTCCATTTGAGGTTTGCTAGTGGCCATATTCTGGTTAAGGTGCTGCTGTAGATCAGAGTCAGCTCATTTTCACTGGAGATGCAGTGAAGGTCAACCCACTGGGTACTGTCCTGTTCCTTTACATTTCTTCTGGATTCTGCAATTGCTTGTTAGTTGTACATGGGTGGGTATTCCCATTCCCTTCAGTGGAATGACTCACAGAGAAGTGCTCATAAGTAAGAGTCAAGTCCTGGGCTGCATCTGAACTGAATGAACAATGTTTTAAGCAGCACAGAGAGGTGGAGACCCTGTTAAGAAATAACCTGCCCTCACCTTCCAATGTAGGAGTGTCCTCCGCAAAGTATATTTTTGCTGAATGTTTGAATCAGGAGGAAATAATATTTGATGGCAAAACCCTCAAAGGTTCAGTTATGTTTCACAAGGGGTAAAACAAGTGCAAATGCAACAGTGACTGAAACAATTAGTTCATGATGGATAACTTTATTGCCCACAGATGGCACTTTAAACACAGAAGGTCAGATTCTTTGTACACACTGAAGTGGCAAAGATAACTGATCATTCTCCTTAACCTCTCATTGTGCAGGTGGAAAAAGATTAGTGAACATGTTGCGGCTAACAGGAGTGTCTGGAAGACAGTCACAGCCCCAAATTATGGAAAAGATGTTAGAAATTCATCAAACTTCAAGGAAATTTATAATAACTTCTAATATTGTAATTTTTTAAAAACTAAGTCTTAAAGTAGCTTTTGGATTTACTTTCGTTAGTCAAAGGTAGAAAAAATCTCTGTGTATGAAAAGAAATTTAAAAGTAGAAACTGGGAAAATTAGAATGGGAAAAATAACCCAGATCATGGTTCCAGTTTTGAGTTCAGCAAATCTATCATTTTTAAGAGAAACTAAGATTTAGCAGAAATCAGTGGAAGGTTTATCATTTGTGCACAGTTGCTCATTTGTCTGTAGAACTGGACACATATCATATTGGAAAAATGAATGCATGTTCATTTATTTATCTTTTTTTCATGACTTGTGATCAGAGAGTTCTTTGGTTATCAGATAATTCAATTTTTTATTTACTTAATTTGGAAGAAGATCAGCTTTTTTTCCAGGGCAGAAGTTAATTGAAGAAAGCTCTCTTTTCTTTTCCCTTGCTAATCACATATTGCTCTCTGCTTTCATTAAAAAAAAAAAAAATTTCTTCCCCTTACTTTACTTAGAATGGCCAATTTTTGCAATCCAAATTAACATTTACTCATTAATTAAGCAACTCCATCGACTGACTTTCACATGTATCTAATAGGCCTTCCATAACAAATAAAATGTATTCCAAAAAATCACCCCTTTCCCCATGGGAGGAGATTCCTCAGTTATCAGGATTAATTAGTTCTCTTGTTGTCACATGAAAAGAAGTTGCACCCCTCAATGTAGGTCAGTGTGAGGGTAGGCTGCTGATGGTCGCTTGGTGACAGGCACAATGATAAGTGAATGTGTCCTGTTGAGCCATGACCCTTCAGAAAAGACAGTGTCAAGTAAAATGCCCACAGAAGGTACATAGAAGGCATAATCTGCTTCTAAATATTGACAGTAGGAATTTCCCTGCTATTCTCCTTCTTTTTTCTTTCCTGGTAAACATGTCAAACTCTATTGCATTTGTACTCTGCATCAGTTTTGAAGCATTTAAAAATGCAAGGAAGCTAATGACCCGTGAATAGATAGGATGTCAAATAAAGCTATTTTTCTTCAAGACATAGCATCTTGTGGTAAAAGCATTGTCTCCCATACTTGTAAAAGCAACAATATTGGCTTGAAATAAGACCTCAGCTTTTTTCAGCCTGTGAAAAACTTAAGTAAATCAATATATAACCAGGCTTATATCTCTAGCCAAATACACTGACATTAAGTCTTGAATGTTAATATGATTAACTACTGGAGTTAATGTCTAAAATGTACTTGAAATCAATGATGAAATGCTGGCTTGTGTCACTGGTAGCAGAGTTAGACAAACACTAAGCACTCCTTAAGATCCCACACACAATATTTATAAATACTGTTCTGTCTTTTAGATATATGCAAAATGTGTAAAAGGGGAAAGGCTTGAGTATGTATCCAGTATATTTGGGTTTCTTTTTGGCCTACAAGATGGGGTGAAAAGGTAGGAGGTTTTGTTATGTTTTTTCTTTGATTTCAATAACTTGGAGGCAGATTTGACATACAGGCTGCCTTATTTTGTATGTCTCATTTAAGATAAATCTTAAGGGCTTTCACATCTTTGTTTATATCACAGTAAAGTTATGAAGAGAAAAACCTCGTAACATTTACGATGGTTTCTTGCTCATCACCTTTGGCAGACCTTGAAAACAGCAGCAGCCCACATTCCCAGGGCTGGTCTCCTGGTCTCAGCAGGGGTCAGATGTGGGCATGGTGCTACAGGAGTGGCTTTGCTCCTGGGCATGGTACAGTGCCAGTGCTGAGCAAAGCCCAGCGCTCAGCAGCGCTGGCATGACCAGGCACTGCAGACTCACTCTCCTGTCTTGCTGTCAATGCCTGTCACTCATATGGATTTTTCCACTTTCCCACCACGGGAAGCAACCTACATGTTGCTCTCTAGCAACTAGGTTGAGTGTTGCAGCTCTAGCAGCTGGGCTTTGATCCCAATGGTTTCCTCTGGCAGGCCATCACTGATGTTTTTTTCATACATATTAAACTGCTTGCAAACACCGTAGCATGCTTTCAGCTTTTCCAGAGCCTCAAATAAGGAGCAGTTCAGGGAAATCTGAGGTCAAGCTTCCCCTGAAGTAAAAACCAAGATTCATAAAGCTGGATATAAACTCTGCCTTCTTGGGAGAGCATCTGACCCTTCAATTCTGGGATGACAAGAGGAATGCAAATGAAAGGGGGAATGTAGGAGTTTCACAAAACCATCAGATTGTTTAGCTGGAGGATGTTGACAAACCCTCTCAACCAGAGTGCCTGGGTTGCTCTCCAAGAAGCTGCCTAGGCTGTTGTAACATCTTATCTCAATTTCCCAGTGATTAGCCTCAGAGGCATTGTTTCAGAATGGTGAATGAGAAGACTCATAGACTGTAAGCATCTATGGGAGATTATCCCATAAAAGCACAGAGTGAACTTTGGTGGAACCAGCCCTTCAGAGTTGAAATCCCTAAAGGACAGGTGTGAAAAACGTGTGTTTGCAATGCATATCACATAACAATTACTTCTTCAAAGATTTGCTGCACCATTTTTCTCCCCTCTTACCAACTGGCAAAAATATATTGATTTCTAGTTAGAAATATGATTGTCTAAACAAATCTCAGGGGAAGTCTGTGTATATGTAGTCTCACTATTCAAATCTATGGTGTTATTTGTGGTGCAGTTCAGAGGACCCCTTTATTCTGAAAAGTTGTTATGCCCTCACTTGCAGCTTGTGCAAGTGAGCTATAATTTTGTTTACATCTATGTTCAATGTACCCTTTAAATCTTGTTTTGAATTGGCACAGATGACAGAAACATATGGGAAAACTGCTGGAGCCACATCTTAAATAAGATATACAGGGCTAAAAAGAAAGCTCCTGAATTTGGAGCAGCCATTGACTTTGATGTGTTTATACATCCAAAGTTTAGTCACCAATCTCAGTAAGAACTGGTGTCCAAACGTTCCTTCTGTAATCGACAAAAGAGGGAGGCATTTCTGATACGTAGCCCCAGGTAAGGTTCATGTATTTCTACTATGTTTGATGCATACAGCTGGTCAAACTTCGCTGTGGCAGGGACCTCTTGGAAAGACTTAAAATAGCTAACCTAGAACTGTACTTGATTGAGTTCTAGAAGAAAAATCTGCATTACCCTTGACTATGAGATGCTGCTTCTCCCATATGTTGACAAAGTAATATTTTCTCTTGGAGGAAAGTAGTTGGGTGTTGCTCTCTTTCAACGGTGATATCTTTACAAATTACACTTGAGTCACAATTAAACTACAACCAGTTTTCAACTTTTAACTGTTTTGAAATATTTTTACATTGTGTTCCCAACTTCTGGAACAATTTTCTGTCAGTGCAAGGGCAATGGGATGGATCAAGCACTGTTTCTTCCCTAAGGCATGCTCTTCTGTCAGCTTGCCATGGAAGCTTTTGTGGCTGTAGCCTATTATAGGGCAAAGATAAGTCATAATGTCTTTCCTGCCTGCATCTCCCAACTTGATGAGTGGGAAGATCTCATGTTCTTCTGGTTTTCTGACCATGGGGCTTTTTCATGATCTTCTTAAAAATGCCTCTATGTAGCTTTCACAAAGCCCATCTGGAAGTTTTCAAGTGTCCTAAGCCACCTCACGTTGTACTGACACCAGGATTTCAACCGTGCCAGAATGGTCTGGACACAACAACATGCTTGCTTTCTCAAATAGGCAGCAAATCTGGTCTGGAAAGTGTCTTGATCTTCTTCTCAAAATTTACTGTAAGGCTCTGCCTATTGACACCACTGACAGGAAGCCCACAGCTGGTGAGGCACCATATGTAGTAACCTTCAGTCAGGAAGGGAAGATCCTTAGTACCCTTTCACTCCTTCCATATCAGTTCCAGCTTTGTAGCAAGTTGTTTGAGTGGGATTTCAGTATCTTTGAAGTCAGTACGTGGCTCTTGCCATGGGAGTGGCTGACTTTTACCCTTCCCATTGAAGGGGCTGCCATGGCCGTGTTTCCTGAGGAAATGCAGCCAGTGGTGCTTGGGGGCACATTTCCTTGGTTAGATGTGGAGCCACAAGATCCTCAAGTTTCTTCATGGTATGTTCAGTGAAAAATTTGAGAGCAAAGTCATTGACAGATAGCTCTCAACTCTATATTCTTTCCTGAGTAATGCTGAAGGAAGGTTATTTGGGTCCTGAGTCAGGGCAAGAGGACATTACTTAAAGGAGGAGAGTATGTGTGGTGAGAGAAGCACAGTTTTCTTTTCTTTTCCTTTCCAGTAAAACAGCATAAGTGTGAGTGGACTGGAAGCAGAATTATTTATCTTTGTTAATGTTTTGGTTTTTTTCTTTGTTTTTCTAGGATCTAGTTCAGGATCAAAAATAAAAGTTCCTGAGCTGAGTATAAATGGCATACAGCACGTTGTTCAAGCCGGCCAGACTTTAAATCTCACCTGCAGGTAACCAGCAGAGTTGGATTATGATAATTTGGCAGGGACTTCATACACCTGACACTTTCCTTTTTTTGTAACTGAAATTAGAAAAAAAATTTAAACCTTATGTTGTGGGGAAAGGTGGGGAGTGAACTTCAATGGCAATTGTTTAATAGTTCTTTGTTGTTTCTGTTGTTGTTTTTGGAAAACAAGATAAAAGAGAACCCCATAAATAGCCTGATATAATAAAAAAGAAAGCTTGGGAACTGGAGCTATATTATTGCAGCCCAACATAATTGTTTCTGCTTCCTTATCTGTGTTTGCAGGGGGGAAATGGTTCATTCATGGTCTTTGCCTGAAACTCTTAGCAAGGATAGCAAAAGGCTGAAAGTAATTAAATATGCCTGTGGAAGGAATGGGAGGCAGTCCTGCAGCAGTCTGACCTTGAGCAGAACTCAAGCAAGTGACACTGGAAATTATAGCTGCAAATACCCAACAAGTCCAGCAAAAAAGAAGAAGGAATCAACAGTCTATGTATTTATTAACGGTAAGATTAAGTTTCTTTAACACTTCTTGTACTTGCTCTTCAATACAGCAAAGTGGAAAAGTAAGGCAGTTCAGCTGTGGCTGAGTTTTGAATGAAATTTTCAGTCTTTCAAAATGTTAATTTACCCATTAATGTATAAAATCTGCTTTCTCTTTTTTTTTTTTTTTTTTTTTTTTTTTTTTTTTTTTGCAAATACAAGTGGTAGTCTTTTATCTGTTAGAAAAAAAATGAAGCAAGAAAAAGACACAATCCAACCACTTGCCTAGAGTAAACAGGAGTCCAGATGAAACTGAACTACAAGAGAATATATGAAATGGCTATCAGAAGCCATATCCTACATGACCAGATGTGATGTGATTTCTAGGCAGCTGACAGATGCTGAAGTTGTCTGTCCAGATCACTGACTTGACTCATGCTGCAGAAAATTACTATTTGCATGTGAAGTCATATTAAAAAATGTCCTCTGTAGTCCATGTCACACAGATTGAAAAAATCTAGAATAAATGGAATCAAATTAAACACAGAGCTGTGTTCAGCAAGCAAGCATTGTGTAATGTATGGGAAGTGCTGGAATTAGGTCAGTGTAGACTATCAAAGAAATTTCTTTCTGATCCTGTTTCCTTCCAGGGTACTAATCAGACACTTCTGAAACAAGTTGAATTCAATAGACACAACAATAAAAGAACAAATTATAGACACTTTAGGGATTTAATTAATACTTTAGTTTTTCCTTATTTTTACAGAGTAAAATTAATGGATTACTGTAGTATTTCAGATTTTGAAAGCCCATGTTACAGAGAATGTGCAACTGGAAGTTTTCCAAAATCTGTGTCTGCTGCATCGAATGAGTTCACATCAGAGTGAATTAGCCTTTGTTTTCATTTTGTGATATGAAGAGTGAGATTGGCGCTGTGAAAAAGCAGAATGAAGTGGACCTCTCTCTACACTTATAGAAAATAAGATTCCTCTCCTCATTACTGTGTGTTGCTTTGTTGAGCACTATTGGCTATTTCATCCTACTTTCTTTCATCTGAAATATGCTGCAGAGTGTTTTTGTCGCCCAGCTCTTCCCATGTAATTCATTGTAAATCAAACAACAAATGCATCCATGAAAGAATAGCCAAAGATATTCACTTAGTGACCAACAGCCTGCAGCCTAGGGAAATTCAATTTCCATGGATGCCTTTTGCAAGTTTCCCATCACGACACCTCCTTGAACCTCCCACCTTGGATGTCATCCCTGGGTGAGACCTACGCACAGTCCTCCCCATTCAGCATGAGAGAAGGACCCCTCTGCTAAACTGACTTTACGATACAAGACATGCCTTTTCACTCTCTTGGTCTCTTACCTGTCTGAAGAGTTAATTTTTCTGGATCCCAAATTTCTACAAATGAGAGACACAACAAGTCTTCCTAACTCTTCACTGTTTCCCAACTTGTATGTGGCTTGCCTGCATCTGAAAGGGACCTTCACTTAGATTGTGAACCAAGATTATCTGCAGAATTCACACGGTGATGGAAAAGAAATATATCATTGCAGAAATTCTTTTGGGACAGTCCCCCACCACCTCCTGTCCTCCCACCCCTCTAATCAGTTAACAAAGGCTGCCTAAGTGTCTTGGTTTTGTTGGTTTTTCAAGGACGATCAGTCATAAATCTTGATGTCACTGTTGAAGAGACAGCTAGATTTTATAAGTCCTACCTTATTTGCCAAATAACTGTTTAAGGAACAAACCTGTAGCAACCTTAGGCCTCTCTGGCATGGTACTTTTCTGAATTTGACAATCTTTTTGATTGAAAATCAATTTCTTAACATTTAAGTGTTAATTGTGTCCCAGGAAGCACACCTGAAAGTTAGGGAAAACTATGGATAATGAGGTAGGCTGCAAGGTAACTGCTCATTTTAATGCCTGTTGGAAGTGTTACTGAGCCCTAAGGTGGAGAAAGGTCCATTAGTCTTCCAAAACTTTACAGTTTCAGAAAGAATTGTTGAACAAGTTAGAAAGAAACAAGACACTGAGTACCAAAACTCACCCTTTATGAAAAGTGTAGCATTAGAAAAGGTATTTTCTTTCTCTGTGCTATCTCATTATCTCTATCTCTTTTCTACCTGTTTCTGAATATAAGTCACTGTATCTGTGAACATGCATAAAAGTCACTTACCTAGCTCAAATGGGGTTGAGAAGGGGGTAACAAAATCCTCTGCAAAGACTTTTTCCTGAGTTTAGTTTTACTTTGCATTAATTTGTGGGTGTTTAGGAAATAAACATTTGTGAAATTTGTGTCCCTCCTAGTTTTGTATTGTTTCCTGTGACAGGACGTTGTGTCAGTCCATTTCCCATATTAGCTCCATGTGGATCACCAAGGTGCCTGTTTCCCATGTCTTAGCATGCTGTAGATGAGAACAAATAGTTGCTATTTACAAACACAGAATCCAAATCAGGAAAGTTGATATTGTTTGTACAGGAAGTCATCACTTATTGTTTTAAAAATGTTCTTCATTTCCGTAATTGGAGTGATACTGAAAATGAACTGGATTTAAAAAGGAAAAAGTCCAAAGACCAGACCACAATAAACTCAGTAAGTCCTTCGCTTCAGTGATGAATGTATGCCACAGCAGAAAATGTACAAACAAAAAAACTAGACACAAGGCAATGAGAAGGTGACTGCATGTCCCACAGACCCCAGGGTGACTTGAAGTGTTTCTGAAGTCCTGCTTTTGGGGGCCAAGGAGAGGCAGGCTGCTGACTTGCCTTGGAGGGGCTAGTCCTGACACCACCCTTCTTTCGGCTGGAGAGGTCACTACTGAGTTGCAGAGGGGAGTAAGTGCACAAAGTGTCTCGGCAACTCTTGACCCCATACAGTTCAGGAATTGAAACATTAGGCAAGGGAAATTAATTCTCTTAAGAGTCTTCAACTTTTTGCCTCAAGAAAACTGATGGCCTGGCTTCTTCCACAAGCCATGGGAAAAATCTGAAACGAAGCAAAGCCTCTCTGCCAATTTCTCCACTGTCTGGGACCCAAACTGCTAAGAGCTTTGTTTTGTAAGGGAACTGCAGCCTAATAGTAAAAAGGAAAGATTTGCAATGAATGCTCACTGCATACATTGCAGTGAGGCACGGGGAATTTTCTGCTCCAAAAGAGATAATGATGGAATAAAGACATTTAAGAGAGACCAAATTATCAGCAGGCTATTCTGATTCCTATGTAAATTTCCCTGGGGACAGTACTAGGGGCTTTTCTTTCTGTCTGCTTTGTTCCAATATCTCCAAGGCACTTTTCAATTGCTGGAGCTCATTCCCTGTCTTCAAAAATGTGTAGTACTTTTAATTCTCTACTCTCATAATTTCTTGCCTTTGAAAAACTGGTCCCATGGTATGACAGAGGAAAGGCTTGTAAGCTCAATTACACTGATATATCAAAGTTAGATTTTTGTATGAATTTAAGCAAACTGTGATTCAAGTTGCAGTGTTATTATTTTTTGTGATGAAGACCGTTTTTGACTGGTAATATACAAGAGTAAAATCTTAATTCTCCTGTAACAGAGAACAGAATTCTTCTCAAAGTAAAACTGTATTTGGCTCTAGGGTAGTAGCCCATTTGTTAGTCAGTGTTTTCCCTCTCCTTGTCTTTTCTCATGATCTTGTGGTGTATGTCTTCTGGTCATTTACTTTTCCTTCAGAATGAGACGTTTTAAAATCAGACTTCTAGGCTGGGTTAGTTGTCTATTCTCTACACTTAACAGAGAACAAAAGGAGCTTCTGATATCACTGACTTTTCAAGAAACAAGCCTAGAATAAATTTCTTGCTTGAGATGATTTGAACTAGGCTAGGCAAATTAGAACTGTGTAAAGGTACAGGTCCTGAGAGTACTTGTGCTCACAATAACTAGAATGTCAAACATGCCCACTAGTTGTATGTATTTGGTTTGATATGCATCTTGGGCTCAGCAGTCTAAAATGAATGGGCTGTATCATTAGGGAATTGATCAAAATGTAAGCCTTCGAAATCCCAGAACGTGGGATTCTGAGCTTGTTTTCAAGCACTAAAGTTGTATGCTGCAGGTTCTGAGTGTTTCAGAACTTTCTGGGCATCTCCCTGGGAGGTCCTCCTGCTGACAGATAGCTGGATCCAGACCCAGAACTGACATGCGTTTAAGATTTAGCTTGAATGGATTGACTCCTGTAATCCTAAAGATGCTATTGTTGCAGAACATGGAAGTTATCCAAAGAGTTCTGTGAAAAGGTCTTTTTAAATCAGAAGTATCAAAGTAAAAATAATTCAACAGGTAAAAAAACTCAGTAATTCAAAACACTATGAGAGCTAACAGAAAGGGAGATTTTTCTTCTTTCTCCTTTTTCTTCTTATTTACAAATAATGCACTGATAAAAGAACCTGCTAAGGCCTGGGAAACCCTTCCTCTCCATGCCTTTTTTTTGCCTTTGCTTTTGGCACAGTTTTAACACATGAGCAGTACGGTTTTGGCTTACACCGTCTTGTAGTCAATACTATGATAGCGCTTCTGTTATGGGGAGGAAACTCTTTGGAATTAAACTATGTTGCAGCTGTATCAAGTATGCGGACACATTTTTAGTTTCTAATGAGGTTCCTGTTACAAAACAGAGACCTCTAGGACTTGCTGACGTCAATGGCCTGTAATTGCCGCGCTTTTGTCATTGCGTGTACTCGGGCTCCGTATCACAGGACCTCGCGTGGAGTGGAGCAAGTGCAGACACTTTGGCAGCATCCAACGCTCTGCACTCACCCCTCCGTGGTCCTTCTCACTCACCAAGGCTCATAGCTCCTACTGAAGCAAACACCTTTCCAGGGTGAGCCATCACAATGGAGGGATACATCTGAAAGAGCATTCCTAATAACCATTCGCCTTTCTAGGGATTGCTTGCTGAATGTAGTAATAGCTCTGTTGTGGATTTCCTGGCTAATATGATTATTTTTCCTGAAGATTTTTAACCGTGTTTTGTTTGTGTCATGGTCCTGTGTTGATGATAGCATATGATAGCATAGCATAACTAGCCTCCAAGGAAAACAAACCAATCTTGCCTAAAAACTGTTGTACAATTATATTAGAAAATCTTTGTGTCTGAGTGTGCTCTAGGTATAAACAAATAATATTATAAGTCCAGGTAAAAGAAAGAAAAACAAACAAGGAGGGAGTACTTTATGTCTCAGTTTTTCTTTCAAGGTTTAGACGTACTTTGTATTTGAGGAGTGTTATTTTACAGGTAAGATGAGGCAAGTGTGGAACAACCTTTCTAGAATAAGACATACAAAATAGGATTTTTTTCTTTAAAGAAATTAAGCATATGAGCTGGTTCAACAGACACATTTCCTAGGGCATGATTAATCTCATGGTAAAGCAGATGTCTAAAACAGGTCAGATGAGTCCCATTGCAAAATTCACCTTTTCTCACCAGGTTCAAC
This sequence comes from Certhia americana, assembly GCA_018697195.1. Taxonomy (NCBI): domain Eukaryota; kingdom Metazoa; phylum Chordata; class Aves; order Passeriformes; family Certhiidae; genus Certhia; species Certhia americana. The sequence continues at coordinate 47,331,282 of CM031857.1, read as the reverse complement.
ACTAACAGTTGGCTCCTAGCTCAGTGAGAAATGTCTCTATTGTAGATGTGTAACTGAGGCTGGAATGACTCTTGGTGTGCAAGATTCTTTTGGAATTACTTCTGAACAGCCCCAATAATTTATCTGGGATAAATAAAGTTGAGGAGGTTTAATCCTTTCAATGGAAAGGGAAACTTCAATGAAGTCTGCATGTCTGTTCTTTACTAGAGACTGTGGTCCTTTTCACACGCATGAGGGAAAAGGGTGTTATGTGAATGTGGTGAAAATATTTCACCTCTTTTAGCCTGAAAAGAATCTTAAGGATGAGCCAAGTGTAAGTAGGCATTTTGGAAGAACTTCAGAGGATAAGCTTTTAAAGATTTCAAGGAGCTTAGATTTTCCTGCAGAGACTTTTCTTCTTGCAAATGTATGTGTAAGTCCTCTGACTTACATAGCTCAGATTATTAAAAACAAAACAAACCCCCAAACAGTAGCTGTAGCTTGTGGAAAGAAAAACCCACTCCATCTTTTCTGAATTTGGCATTTCAGTGTTGGCTAATTTAGTTGTTTGTGCAAACCCCATAAATAGCCTAGACAGGTTACTGATACCAGACATAACATTGCTTGTGCTAAGTCTCTTATCAAGTTTTTATCTGGCTGCTAACCAGCTTAGCAAAAAAGCTGCTATTTATGCTCTTTAACAATATAGCAAATGACCTTCATGGATTTTGTGATTTCATGCTCTTTGTGGTTTCATGTTGATTGTAACTGAGAGATAGTGTAAGGAACACAGTCAACCCAGCACACAGTCATTCATTCTGGGCATAATTTAAAAATACACCAAACTTATTTTTGAAGTAACCTTTAACATATGTAAATATTCTGGCTGTCCAGCTTTCATTTTGCTAACCTCACAGGCAGCTCTGAAAAAAAACAGCAAAACCAAAATAAACCAACAACCAAAATCAATAGCTCATAAAAACAAGATCAACCCCCTTAGACCTTCCATTCCAAATCCTAATGAAGCTGAATGTGTAACCTGGATGTAAAGCTGGGTGGGGAAGATTCATTTACCTCCCCTCAGGAAGAAATTGAGAGGATATGTAGAGGGAGCTAATGGCAGTAACTGGGGTTGTGATGGGAAGAAAAAAGGTAAAAGGCAAGGAGAGCAATTGCTTGGGGGACAGAAGAATGCCATGTTGTTGGCAAACCCTGCCAAGGTGACATAACCTGCCCTGGTGCTGCTGTGTGTTCAGGTTTGCCTGATTCAGGCTGGTAAAGCCTGCACCAGATTCCGATCTTGAGGCACCAAGGGTATCCCATTATGGCCTTTAAGATGGAAGGAGAATAAAATCAAAGGGAATCAGGAAAAGCCTCCATGCTCATTATGAAAACAAAACTGTGCTAGGAAACACGATGCGTATTTCTTTTAATCAAAAGCAGGAAGACATTTGGAGCACTCGGGGCCATCGATTGCCCTCTGGCCCATGGCGGAAGTCCCCGGTGATGTCAATGGGAGCTCTGCACGCGAATAGCGGGGGCACGGCGACGCCTTGGCGCACACGGCAGGGAGTGTACCGGGGGAGGCTGTGACCGAGCTTTGGAGCCCACCAAGGGCAACCAGAGCGCTTAGGCCACTTCCATATAGCACTCTGTTGACTCCTCCAGGCGTGGACGTGCATTTCCACTGAAGAAGAAGAAGAAAGAAAAGCCAAACATGGTGTTTTATGCTGGTTTCCTGTCCCTGCCTTTGGATGGGCAGGAATCCTGAGAGGTCTGAGCTGCACAACCCCCACTGCCTCGATATTGGCATCAGTCAGCAGTGATACTCTGTCTGGAGACAGCACCGGCAGTCCCCAGAACAGCTCTTCCTCACACTTACAATGATCTGGAGATTATGGTACAGGAAACCACTTTGCAAAGCTTGCTGGTTATGGGCAGAAGCTCTTGGTTTTGTGACAAAGACAAATGAGTCTTTGGGGAGCAGTAAATCAGTTTGTCTGGTGATGCTAAGGGGCAGGTGACCTCTTCTGTGGCTGCAGTCCCTGAAACAAAAAAGGTTCTTTTCCCTATGCTACAGGCAGGTTAATTCTTGGTCTTTCCTTGAATCGTACTGCAGAGGAAACATCGGCCTAACAAGTCCTCAGGGCATTTTTTATTACATATGCATCCTCTATTACTCATAAGTTCCTTTCGCTATCTCAGTGGACATTTAATGCCTACTATTAAATAATACTTTGTGGCTTTCATTTCAGAAAGTTTGTATAACAGATTCATTAAACCACTTGAGGAAAACTTTTTCTGGAGGACTTGAGATCCTCTGCTTTAGGATTCTCACCAGTATAAATTAGAGCAGAATCTGTTTCTCTTCCTGTTTGATGTCTCAAACAAAAATATTATTGCATATAGTAAGAAAAGAGGATCCTCAGGGCAGAACAGTTTGATGACCCTGGGAAGTGCATATCATACTTTTGAAAGACAAGCAAAAGTAACTTGCTTGAAGAACTACTTGTGTGAACATAGGTCAACACGCAGAAGTTTGAGGCCAGAACACTTGAATCAAGTGTTGCAGTTTGAGGTTTTATAAGGGATTGGTCCTTGCTAGTTTTATTAATTTCTCATCCAAGAAAGATTTCCATTGTTATTTAAAAGATTTTTGACTGAGTGAAAATAATGGAATTTGCCTGAAAAAATATTGCAGCTGTAGATAAGCACAGAATTAAGATCTTAATGTTCCGCTTTCTTTAGGAGTTAAAAAACAAACCTTATGTGAATTTGGAGGTAGTCTATCTGTGATGTGAGTCAAACTGTAACTTCAGATCTGAACACCTGCAAAGAAGATTTGGAGCCAGAGACTGTGGCTTGAGCCCCTCTTTGTTAAGTGGTCCAAACAATAGTGGCAGCAATGTTCCCTGTTCCCAGTGCAAGCTATTTATGACAATGCCCTTTGTTAAAGGGATTGTTCAAGGGACGGTAAATTACTCTGCCAAGCTTTAGTTTTGAGTCGAGAAGAATTAATGTTTTCCTGGCATTTTCATTTACCTTGTCACATAAAAAAAGAGACACATAGGTATTGTGATAGTGGGAACCAGGAGAAGAATTAACTCTCTCTAGTCCGTATTCTCGGAGATGAAAATACAGCTGGTTAATCACAGTAGATTCTTTCTCCTGATGCAGTCAATCTGAATTTTTCCTATCAATTTTCTTGCAGAGAGCAGGAAGGTGTACTTTTTAAGGGGTTTCTGATAAGAGAATTTCAGCTCACTTCACATTACTTTTCCTGGTAATAAAATATACAAATGCCATGACATAAGAAGCACATATCTCAGCAGTAGAAGTGTTGCTGTAATAGAAAAATGGATTTCAACTGTCCTGAAATTCAAAGATTTCAAAGTACTAGTACTTATATTGAATGATAAATATATATTCAAATGCTTAATAATAGTTTAGTGAACATGTTTAGACAAAAGTAAAATGGAAGATTGATTTCAGGACTTAGTTTAGCTTTCGTTATGGACAGGGCTAGGCTGTTTAAGTCTGTATGCAGTGTTACAATTCCTATACACTGCCTTAAGATTTCATGTATTAACCTTTATTTTTTTTCTTTTGCAGATACAAGCAATCCATTTGTAGAGATGCACAGTGACATACCTAAAATAATAAACATGGCTGTAGGAAGAGAAATGATCATTCCATGCAGAGTCACAGCACCAAACATTGCTGTAATTTTAAAAAAGGTACGTTTATCCAAGCATGCTCTGAAAGTGTTACTGTGGATGATGTTTTTGGTTTTGTACAACTATTTTACTGCTTTTGAAGTATTTGAACAATTTGATATTTCTTATGCAACATTTTTGGGTGCCTGTGTGTTCAGAAATATTTCAACCCTGGAGGCTTCATTTTGTGTCGCATAGAAGGGCTTCTTCAAATCTCCTACAAACGGTGGGAATTTTCTGAAGAAACTTAAACTTTTCATACTACTTTATTAAATCCTCACTGGCAAAGGTTTCTTAAGCCCAGGAAGGAATTTCTTGTTAGGAGAAGAGATTTCCTCCCACCTCTTTCCCTGCCCTTCCTCCCTTTTCCTCTTCTGTCCTCTGGAACAGCCGGTGAGTCCCTGGAGACTTGCTGTGGCTGTACAAGGATCTTTGCAAGCCTTTGCCCTACCTCACTCCCACCAGAGATTTTTGCTGTTTCCTTTTACATATGAGTGCACTTAGACAAGGGATGGCTTTTCTTTGTGGGGAAATTTTGCAGGGAAACTGCAAAGTTTGGTGTGGTGGGACTAGTTTTAGAAAAACGAAAAAGATGTTTCCATGTTTTGGGAAAACATTTGTCTCCTAGGTGCCTTAAGAGTTATGTGGACAGCTAACTGAACCATATGTATACAGTAAAGTACTTGGTATCAAGGCAGAGAATGGGGCATTTTTTAAAAGTTATCTTTTTTTTTTTTTTTTTTTTTCCTTAAAAATTAGGTGGAAGTGGCAAAGAAGTTTTATTTCTAAATAAAGGGAGTTATGTACATAGTGGCAAGGAAAGTTCATCACTGTTAAAAGGAAAAGAGGTTTTTCTCTTTATAGAATAACACCATAAGATGCTTATCTAGTGCAGCACAAGTCTCTGGTTATTCTTTGACTGCAGAGCTTTATACCAACCACTAATTTTATCAATTCTTTCAAGTGTTGCTTTGCTAATATAGATTTATAGACTGATTTTGCTGCTTGGTTTTCACCTGTTAAATCCCATGAAAAAGAACAAATGCAAAGAAAAGAAGGTGTTCAGACCCAGGACGTTACCCTATGTGTGTAGGTACACAAACACACAGTTCTCCTGCAAGAAGATGTACAAGGTTCTGTGGCAGTAGAATCAAAAGCAAATGAGTCTTAGCATTCCATAGAAGGAGTGTTGTAAAATGGGAATTTACATGGGCACTGTAGTGTTGCATCTGAAATGTCAGCATATTAGATTTCTAACTGAGAAAATCCAGGTTTCTCTTATTAAATAATATATTAAAAAAACCCTCTCTTTATTTGGAGAAGGTTGAAACTCTCTTTTTTTTCATATCAACTTGCCTTTAGCTTGGGCCTGTAGTGTAAGGCACAGCTTTACACCACCAAAACCAGATGTAATACTCTCAGAAAGAGAAAGAGGAGGTGAAGCCAAGTCTTGAAAGAAAGGACTGGTTGCTTACATGTTTTGCATTCCAGGAAAAATAAATGTGTTCCCTAATTAATCCTAGAATTTCCTGAAGCATGTAAGCTACAATGAATTACATCATATCTTACTTTATTTATCTTCTATGACACCCTTCTATGAAGATTCCAGCAAGGTTCTACTCACATAGCAATTAAGAAGTGTGTTAAATGCATTCCACAGCTGCAGGCATAGTACTGCTGGAGAAATGGCAAGAGCTATTTTGTGTTTTTCCGTCAGTGATAAAGGAAGAAGTTGGTGTCCCCATAATGCAGTCCTCTGGTACTGGAAAGAAAGTCCCAGCTCTTGTGTCATTACGTTCTGCCTTCTATATTCCAGGAAGTAAAAATACAAAATATTTTTAATAATCTCTCTGTTCTGGTAGGGCTCCCTACAGCTGCATGAGCACTGCCTCCAGGATTTGTTTCTTTGCAATGCTACTTCTTAATTTTAGTGGACCAATGTGGGAAAGGTTTATTATCCATATTCAACACTATAAACTATTTTTTTACTCGAACTTCATCTTTACCTTAGTCAAACCTTTTTAGATACTGTGTTGCTTTCATTTTCAGGCTGAACATCTGAGCAGATTGTATTTCATAGCATGGCAATCACATACAACGTAGAAGGAGGGGGTCTTCAAAAATCAAGAAGCTAATAAAACTTGGACTGAGAAATGGGGCTGAAGCTTTTAATTCCTATTTCAAATTCAGCCTTCAGCTCCTAATATAACCTTTATCTGCAGCATCTGATGGACTTTTCCTTATCATATGAAGAATTGTGAAATCGATTAATAGTTTTGATCTAATGCTTAATAGCTAGATATCCAGAGCCTCTGAAACCATCATTCCTATCAACACGATTCTGGTAGCCTCATTCAGGATACATAAAATAAGATAAACTTTATTGCAGGTAAACTGTGCACTTCTCTTACCTCTTCATTTGCTCTTATCTTGATAAAGCAATGGAGAAAGCGTCACCTTTTGATACAATGATTTAATCGATCTGTTTAATAAGAATCCTTTTGGATTCTCTATCAAAAACCAATGTCATTCATAGGAATAGAAGTAAATAAGCTTCAGTACAAGGAATCAAAAGTGGAAAAACCCTGAGGGATGTTGTGAATCACATATCTGGATAATCTGAATTCTTAATAATGCCACCTCATCCTTCCCAAATTGGTGGAAGGGAAAACATGAAAGAAAAGACAAGCATTCAAGACTCTAATGTAAATTTTAATTAAACTATTAGTTGTCTCTTCCCAACATAATCTGCCTTTGGAGATGTGGGGAACCACAGTTTGACTATAACTCTTGACCATATGTACATACCCAGTACGTGGCTGTACTGTGTTAATGCCACCAGGTACCAAAAACATTCAGCAAAGATTGAGCAAAGCAGGAGGCACAGCCTATACCAAAAATAGTTGCATTAGAAACAAAGTACAAAGAAGGTAAAAGGCCAAGAATGCTCTGGGAGCCACAGTGATATGGTTCACACAGATTAGTATGTAGACAATAAATTCCATGTTTACTGCAGCCGTCGCAACAAACTGATTCCTTGAATGCCTCTGACTCGCTGTTGGTTCCCATCTGAAAGCTATTATTGTGGCTGAATTTATCTTCTGCTGCTTCAGTGGAAGTCTCACTGTTATAGCACAATGTTTCTTCAAGGTTTTCTACTTCTCTCTGTGATGACCATATGGCCAAGATTTTTGACAGGGCCTTGAACTACACTGGCTGTGCTCTGCATAGGGGCAGGACCAGATGACCTCTGGAGGTCCCTTCCAGCCTAAATAATTGTGTGATTCTTGGATCCTCTGTCTTGTACCATCCATGCAGTGATCAGCATGGTGATGACGATACCATGTTTCTAATTGGTGGTCTAAGAGCTGGTTTAGGGCAGAGCAAAACAACTGTGTCTCTCTGAGGGTCGGAAATTGGTAATCTGAGCCAGTGGGGTTGGCAGAGAACAGCATGGAGAAGAGCAGGGTAAGAAACTGAAGTAAGCAGGGAGAGAGGGTAGAGCTGTGAAGGGATGTAGGCTGAGCACCAGCTTCCATCCATCTTCTCTTCTGAGACAAAATACTGGTATTTCCACCCTCCAAAAGGGACTTGTTGCAGAATCTTCATTTTTTCCCCTTGAGATTTGGTCAGAGACCAGCTTTGTCACAGTGATCTTTTGCTAGTCAGACACCTCAGTTTTCTGAAGTTTTCCTTTCAGTCACTTAGTGTTGAGTTTTGCTTTCACAGATGACTGGATGTAACATTTTAGTTTCAGAGCTGCAAAAAAAATGACACAAAAAAGATGTAGCTCTAGTGGTTTTGAGGGGTGTCAGATGAGTAAACTGTACAGGCAAAGATTTGCCTGAGGATAAGTAAGCCTAGCAGATATCCAGACAACTCACAAAATTACAAGTTGTAAAACAGGACTCTTCTGGGTGTTTTGGTTACTTTTGTATTCCTGAAGTAAGACTAATACAGAGTCAATTATATTATTTTGTAATGATATTACTTAATTACTCAATTATATACTGAATGTGCAGTGAATGAATTCCCTGGGAAATACCAGACTAGGAAGACTCTGACCCTCTGTCTTCACTTTATTCGTGAAAGCCTATACAAAAATATGTTTAGAAATAGTCTGGTTTCCACAAAAGCAGTAAGAGGATAAAACCAATTGAAGCTCTTGAAAACATAACTATCAACTAGTTAAAACAAAGTTGAAAATTTGCTTTGTTTAGAACAGGAATGGCAACAGAGCTCATAGGGACCAAGATATTGTTGAATGGTAGCCGGCAGGCTGTAATGTAATGGGCTTTACTTATGTGTGTGCTACACACATTTCCCCGTGATTTGCTTGCTTAATATAGCGTCTTATCAGCTGTTGTAAAGATAAGGAATTCTAGAACGTCATTTTGTGCTCTGTACTTATTGTTCATTTGATTCATCGTGCACTTGGTTATTTTGGAGGAAATGGCACGAGATGAGTGAATGTGGTCTCAAGGGTGTCTTTCTGCATAGGCTGAGCAGGCAGCATTGCGGGTAGCATGTTGTAGAGAGAAGCTGTACCACACGGGAAGGAGACAGACATTCCTGCTTCCCCCAGCATGAATGCCAGCTGACATTCCACCTGTGCTGGCTTTGCTTGTAGGAAGGAAAGGGTTGTCCAACACATAGGTCCTTTGCTCAAATAAATGGGAAGAAAGGGATGAAGGGACAGAGTGAGACTGGTGCACAGTGGGAAGGGATGAAGTTGATCCAGGGATCTTTCCTTATGACCGTAATCAATTTAAACTTTGCTCTGTGCCATCTTTAAAAAGATCTTATTTTTACCATTAAAGCAGGTGTTATCAAAGTCGAGTCATATCTAGGCTTTGTACTTGTGGCTGATCTCTGTTCTATCCAAATGGTGGCATGTATTCCATCAATAAAGTATAACAAAATGGCATGATCCTAAAACAAGACATTTTGTCTGAGCTTCAATGGCTATGGTAGGCTTTACTTTTTCAGGGTTTTCTTCATACCTTACTCAAATAGGGCTTAAAGTGCAAAGGATCTTAATGTAAAAGATAACTTGTACTGCTGAGAAAGGGAATGTTTGATCCCACATGGAAATAATTTTTTTGATTTTTTTTAAGTCTTAGCAAAATAAATATGACATGCATGGAATTGAATCCTGGCAGAAATTTCTTAATGCCACAAAATGACAGCAAATTTAGTCCAACTGTCATCTCCATTGAAAAGTGTGTATTTGTTTCTCTGTGGTAAAACCAGGATATTTAATTGCAAAGGTTCCTGGAGATGAGCACTTTCACTGCCAACCAGGAGCCAGCAGAATAGCAGCCCAAGTGCTGAAGCTAATGGTAGTGTCAATCTATTGTGTTATAAATTACATCCTGTTATAAATAATGAATCCTGGAAACAAATGCAACATTCACATTCTTCATCCAGGTTTTTCCTCTATTTTGTAATGAAAATGTGACTTGAAAAACCCACATCATTAAATGTCATCCTTTTCATGTTGATTGGCATTTTCTTGGGTGCTTTTCTCCCCAGCCCTTTTTTACTAGGCCACTTTGATTAGAGAGTAGACATGGGGGTGAGTTGTTTTTATGATGTGTGTTTGGCACTTCCAGATTCCACGAGAAACCCTAGTTCCTGATGGCAAGACAATAATCTGGGACAGCATGCAAGGCTTCAGAATACCTAAGGCAACTTACAAATTCATCGGGCTCCTGAGCTGCGAGACGACCGTCGGTGGGCACACATACAGCACGAAGTACCTAACGCACAGAGAAAGTGGGTGGCATTTTCCACTCCCCGTCTCTCAGACAGCACCCTACCCTGCTGGCATTACTAATTACTCTCCCTCTTTGTCACATGCAGCCAACACAATTTTTGATGTTCAGTTAAGCACCCCACGCCTAGTCAAGCTGCTGAAGGGAGACAGCCTAGCAATTAACTGCACTGTCACTGCAGCCTGGAACACCAGAGTGCAGATGACATGGACTTACCCTGGAGAGGTGAGTGCTGTGGTTGGAAAGAAGAAACCAGAGGTTTCCCACAGATCATGCTGCATCTAGCATCCCGGGAGAAATTCTGCCTCAGAATGCTTGCCATTGTTTGCATTCCATCATTTTGACCCTTGCTGACATGTCTCTTAAGGTTTCTTTTTTTTCCTTCTGATGCTTAATTTCATAAGTAAACATGTTTACACAATGTACTCTGGTTATATTGCATAATCACGAGCGAAACACTAGAATTGTTTCATCTCTGGGAGTTTCTTTTCAACCTGATGAAACAAGAGAAATTTATCACCCTGTCTCAGGCAGGGACTCTCTCTTGTGACAAAAAAGTTTTCAGTGAGACTGTCTTCTCAACACATTCATTTCAAAGACTGGCAGACAGTCAGGCACCCGATTTGAGCGTGTTTAGAAAAGATATTTTGATTTAGCTAGCCAAAATCTCATTTGTTAAGTGTCACATGAACAATCCTCTTGTTTTGACAACTACAGGAATGATCTTGAATGTGTTTCTCCACCCCCCACATTGGGAGCATCCTCATAAATATTTGTCACTTACAGAATAACTGCCAGGGAGTCCGTGTAAAACTGATAAGAAATTTGACATTAGCTTAAGGTTTACAACTCCCATTCCTTTCATGTCAGTTTGATTTATGCTGGTGATTCAAGTCAAGATCATTTATTATGTCACTCATTGTATCTAATCACAGGCTGAAATTATGATTGCATTATATAGGGAAGATTAATGCAATTGTTTATTGCTTACTGTAGCCATTTTCCCTGGCATTTTTTCACCTCAGAAATAAACGACTTAGCAACAAGAAATGCTCCAAATATATTATATTGCTCGTTGCTGCCCTACCAAGCCCTATCTGGGCACCACACTTGTGAAATTGTGCTTTGTTTTTATTTAGATGGTAACTGAAGGGTGCTCAGTGTTTATAAGACATCAACAATGTCCTGGGTTAAATAAACTTTGAGGCCAAATGCTGAGGGGGAGTTGCAGGAAATAACTCCTCAGAGTCACATTATCTTCAGTTCCACCCTGCTATTCCCTTGCCAAATCTAGTCCCTTTTCCTTCTGTAGTGTTTCCAGAATTCTCCCCTCCTTGTGTTAATGTCCTTTTCTTCTATGTGTCTGCTTCCTATGGCACTGAATCCAGGCACCAAACTATGTGCTGCTCTTCATATCATGGCTTCAGGGATTTTTAGGAGCAGTTCTGGACAATGGCAATGGGGAGCTTGGCATGTTGATATGACAGGTTATACAAAAGAGAGGCTCTTCCTCTGGATAGTACTAGTTTGGATGCTGTGACAATTTGGGTGAAGACAGGGATGAATTACCCTATAAAGTTGCTTATACTTTTTATTGTTGACCTTCCGGAAATATTAAGCATCTTTTGCTTGTCTGTGCTGTACAAAGGCATCTGGGACTTTTTTTGTTTTATTAGGTTATGGTGGCAGTACAGGAAAAAACAAAAAACCTTAATAATCAGGAAAATTTCTTGATTAAGCGCTTTCTTGTTCATTTCTTTGGCTTTAATAGACAAGGAAAAGAGGTTCCGTAATGCAGCGTATTGACCAGAAGAATTCAGAGGCCAACGTTTTTTACAGCATCCTCGTTGTCGACAGAGTGCGGGACATTGATAAAGGCCAGTACACCTGCCACGTGAAGAGCGGGCCGTCAATCAAGGCTGTCAACACAACAGTCATTGTTTATGGTAAGAACTGGCACACATTTGTAGAATATTCAATGCTCCTGTACCGAGGTCATGTGATAGTTTTACATCGTGACACAAGGTGGAAGTGGATTTGTAGCACATTTGTCACGGGCAGAAAAAGGCAAGCGAGGGAGGGAGGCACTCCAGGGAGGAAAACACATGCCATTTCTTCCATGACTGTTTTGTACCCTTGTCAATAGATATGGTAATGTTTAATTTCATCACTTTTGTCTGCTAAGTATTGTGATGGCAGTGTCCTCAGTCAGTTCTAGCAGATACAATCAGGGAAATTCTAGTTTGGCGGGGAAAAGTAGGTACAAGCATAATTTAAATAGAGAAATCCCACTTCCTCTTCTATGGTACTTATGCATTTCTTTCTATGAGAAAATAAAGAAGAAATAAATACCCTAACTCTACATGGAGCTGGTAGCTGGTAGACCATCCAAAAAATGTAAATAATTAATATGGTTTTACAGGGGGACCTTTGATCAAATTCCCTATGGTTTGTTTGAGACTTATGTAAAATCTGGAAATTTCTGATATTATATCAAATGTATATGAATAAGAATTTTTGTATCAGGACTTCTTGGGAAGTGATTCTCTTTGGGACACCCTGTTACAATTAGAACTATCCAGGATCTTTGGAGCACCATTGGTGTTAGAGACCAAGTGGCTGGTGGGTGTCCTCTACATCAAATGAGTCATGGTCAGAATATAGATTTGCTACATATTTTCAAAGGTGTATTTTTTCTCTCCTATCTGGAAATGTGGACTAAGCACTCTGTGTTGGTATTCTTAGAGAGAATTTCAGTCCATTTTCTCTATTTAGGCTCTGGAATAAGGCACTGTGAGAATAAGATGAATGATAATGACCACTTACTGTATCTTAAACAGATAAACTGCATCTGTCAGAAACTGAGATTTAGATTAAAATTAAAGTCAGAGAAGTTGGAGATTAAAATTAGAGTTAGAGAAGCTGCGATTGTTGAAGTCAGCCTGCATTCACACAAGCAGCCCCATCTACAGGATACCCATATTAGAAAGAGTCTGTGTGAATAAAAGTTTGCAGAATCAGGGCTGTATCTTTATAACCTGACTTGTGTAATTAAGCTACTTATTTGTCTTGTGCATATTATTTTCAATGTGTGTGGTAAGTGTGATTAAATGTTGAACTTGTTTAATGGGCATCATTCATCCTTATGCAGTTCATAATGTGAGTAAATATTGCACCATAGGTACCATCAAAAGGACACTCAAACATTTTTTATACTTTGTATGTTTTATTTTGCACAATCTGGCAGGGGAGAAAGATATATTTTCCAATATATTGTATGAATTTTATGTTTTATTGCCTCTAGTAAAAGCCATCAGCTTGGCAGAGAGTTGGAGATATGGGGAAGAGCAATTGGGAAAGAACAAATTCCAGAAGGGTGATATTATTCCAGTGAAGTGATTGACAAAGATTTGTTTGATGAAACAGATGTTTACCAATGATACAGAAAGCTTCTGCCTTTTCCTTTGCTATTTCTCTGAAGGTCCCTTAAATCCTCTCTGGCAAAATATTTTCTTTTGGAACATTCATTGATTCTTGGCCTGTAAGAGTGGAAAGGTCATCTGATCATCCTCAGTTCAGCCTCCCACGTACTACAGACCCATTTATCTCTTGTGCCTTTTTTTCTGGCTGGAGCACAATGTGAATTTGGCTAGAGTGTATCTTCTCCAAGCAGATTCATGTCCTGTGAACTGCATCTCAGTTTCTTGTATATTTCTGGTATTTTTTTCTATTTTATAGATCTCTAGGAGGTTAGGCTCTATTCTTGCTGTTAACATGTGGGAGCATCCAAATTACTAAAGATACTTTTTATTTGGAGTCACACTTTCTTTAGTAGAGCTACTCTTTTTTGCAGGATGAAAATCAGTAATACAAAGCACTTCTTTATTTTGTTTAAGATAAAATGTTCATTAATTTGAAACGCCGAAGAAAAACAGCGCTGGAGGCTGTAGCTGGAAGAAAATCCTATCGTTTGTCAATGAAAGTGAAGGCATTTCCCTCTCCAGAGGTTATATGGTAGGATAACAGTTACTTCCACATATGCGTCTTGAACCTCTTTTTATAATAGAGTTGGGGAGGATTTTTTTGAAGTTTCAGAGCTGCCCGGTGTTCTTACAATTTATGAGAACACTACCTCCATTTTGCAAGTGCGAGAATGGAGATATGAAAGGTTTAAAGCTGTGATCCTCAAACAGGTTGGATATGTCTCCTCTTGAAATCCATGGACGCTCTACAGCTGAATATCTCTACCAGCCTTGACTGAAGTGTTGCATCCAGCTTCACTCAGATCTAGATATGAAACCTGAACTTGTTTTTCAGACAGTAAGAGAAAGAAAAGAAGACTTTCATTAAAATAAATTATTAACTTGAGTAATGCAGACAGGCACTATTGCAAAAAAAGGGAAATTGATATTATTATGCAGTGATCTGCAGGTTGTAGATTTACTTCAGCAGAGCATTCACTGTATCATTCATTTTGTCTCATGTATGCTGTGTTAAGAAATTTTTTTGATTTTTAAAAAATTTTTTTATTAATTCAAACCACTTTCATATGCAACAATGTTATCAGTTCATGAACTCAAGGGGGTTTTTTTGTTTAAATAATTTCAAACAGTAGCTCTGGCTACTGTTGCACTTTAATATAGGGTCTATGACAAGACTGATTAATAAAACAAAGCATACATACATGAACAGTGGGAGTTCATGTTACAGCCAGGAATTAATTTTGCTCCAAAAGTGTTGCCTTGTTTTACAAAACCTTTACACTTATGGCTTCATAAGTGGAAAACTAAGGTGTGAGCATGACACTGTTGCCAGCCATTTATACATCATTTTCTGTTTCTCCAGTGTTTGGGTTCATTGACTACACTATAGATCCAAAACTTCTGAACTAAAAAAATATCCAGGCATTTTAAGAAATCTTTGAAGTTATTTAAAATTAAAATTGAGGTTGGTCAAACATTGGAATAAATGGTGCAGAGTGGTGGTGGGGGGTCTCTGTTCTTGGCGATACACAAAACCATACTGAAAATGGTCTTGGGCAACCTTCTGACCTCGTTTTGTATAGGACATTAGACTAAATGACTTACAAAGGCTTTTTCACCTGCAGCTATTCTGTGGTTCTGTAAAATACACATACAGCAAAATGCCTAAATCCATGTCTTTTGACCAAATTTTAGTGCTCCTCTACTAATTTACAGAGTTTTCTGTAAATAATTACTAAAAGCTGTGAATCATTTAGATCAAATCCATCATAATAATGAACATGTGTTGCACCCTTCTACTAACATCATGTTAACCTTCTTGCAGCTTGTTAAAATGCGCTTTACACTGTATTTTAGACCTTGAAGAAAAATCTTATGCTTCAGGAATCTGTGTGTGAGCAACATGATAGTACTTTCTACGTTGATTTTCTGTTATCTTTAAAAACATTCACTTGATAGCAGGATATCTGATTCTTAAGTGCTTATCTAATCTACTTACTCTTCCTCTTCCTAAAATCACAGCTGTGCTCAGAGTACTGTAATACTTTGTCCCAGGATGTATTCTGAGGTCATAGAGAAATGGCCAGTGCAAGATGATGCAACCTTTATTTCTGTGACCAACTCTTAGCCAAAATGGTTGTCTTTTATTCTAAATGATGGTCACAGCCTTGGACAGCTGGGATCTCCAGAGATAGAGTTGCAATTTTCAGCAACTCTCAGATACCATAGAGCCCCATCAGATTGTTATCAATTTTAATATATAGAATAGTATTCTCTAAAGTGGTTTACAAATATCAGCAATCTTATTTGAAAGAAAAGGACAAGCCTCTGGTAAACAGAATCTCAAACTGGAAATCCAATCCCTTCCCAAAGATTGAGGAATATGATGGTAACATGGGTGCTTCAAGCAGAAGTCTTTTTCAGAATTTTGATTTCTGGAATTCCATGAAACAGGTTAAAAGATGGGCTACCTGCTGCTGAAAAATGTGCCCGGTACGTGGTCAAAGACTATTCATTAGTCATCAAGGATGTTGCTGAGGAGGATGCTGGAAACTACACCATAATATTGAGCATTCGGCAGTGGAACTTGTCAAAGAATCTTACAGTCACTCTTACTGTAAATGGTAAGTTTGCAACAGGTTCCCATACTTCTCCTGAACATGTAAATGCTCAGTTTTCTTTGGATTGTGACCAGCACACATCAGGACATTGTGAGTTTTCTTACTGACTTCATGGACCCAAACCCAAGTCTCATGTGCAGGGTGAAAGACCCATCTTTGTACCAGAAGACATATGCTGGTTTTCATTAGAAGTGTTTCTGTCCTCCACAGCCACATACTTGTTCCTGATGACTTAAATGTGTTACTAACCACTTGTCTGACTTGACTTAGGACTGCTGTTTTCCTTTGTTCTCCTGGGGACTTTTCTTGTTATTCACACTGCAAGAACGCGGTGTATTTATAATAGTGCAACATGTTGGAAATAAGCTGGTTTTAATTCCTTTCCAATTTTTTACCCTTTCCAGTGAAACCACAGATATACGAAAAGGCTGTGTCATCATTCCCTGATCCCAATCTGCATTTACTAGGCACCAAACAAGTGCTGACATGCACTGTGTATGGTATTCCTCCACCTAAAATTACATGGATGTGGTATCCCTGTAAACAGAACCATTCTAAAACAAGGTAGGACAACACCTTTACTTTCATTTAGTATGTCTTCTTTTACTATTACACTTAAATATTTTTTACAAGTGTAAAGCTTGCTGTCAACGTTGCTTAGTTAATAAAAATTGTCAATATATTTTTCAGTGGATGTGTAGTCACAATACAACTGTTTCTCCATCATTATTTGAAAATGGAGGGCACAGTGGTTATTTGGTATTGCTATTTGGGTTTATTTACAGTTCACTACTATTCATGCATGCAATATTGGTCCAGAAGCGATAATTGGTTTTGCATTTTCATGAGAGAAGACAATGTCTTGCAAAGTTCACATGCTTTCACATGGAGTTTTCCTCCATGCTTTTCTCCATGCACAGTGACCCCCATGGTCACTGTGTTTTCTTTTAAAATCAACAGAAAACATTGTAGAAACTTCTTCCATTATGAAGGCCAGATCTGTCCTGTAAGAAGTTTAGTCATAGATTCAGTTCAGCAAGCTAAATGTGCCCACCATTCTCCAGATGATATTTAAACAGAGTAAGGAATAAATGGCACGATGCAAGCTTACTTGACATTGATGTGGTGCTCAACTAATCCTCTTTTTACATTTTAGTTTTCTTTTGAACTCTGTTTCTTATGATTAGGAGTATGTGTTGACTCACTTATCCACAGCTCTTCCTGCATCATGAAATCTGACATGAAGTTAATGATTAACACTCAACCTCCACAACAGCATTATCATTATGTTGTTATTGGAGGGTTCAAACAGGCAAGGTATTTTGACCACAGCCCAATGAAGATACTTAGAAACCTAACAAGTTTAAGACACATTTTCTCAGTTTCAGTTGAAGAATAATCATATGCAACAGGATTTCACTTTTTTAATGCTTTCATAGAATTGGGATTTAGCACCAGACAAATATTTAAGTTCATGCTTAATTGCTAGGGTACAAAACACGTCCTTCAACTAAATAGGACATCTCAATACTAAGGGTCTCAATAAACATCTCAAACTAAGGATACTTGTAAGTGCTTTGATATCAGTGAGAGAGTGGTTGGCACTTCCTAGAAGCACATTTTATTTTTCCCACTATGTCTTTGGTATTATGCTAATGGCTGTCTTTCTGTGCCCTTCTCACCAAGAGGTGGCACTAGCAATCTCTCCTCTTGCTAGAATAGGTTTTACCTGAAGTTCTCCACTTCAAGGACAGGTGAGAGCTGCATTTCCTCTGTCTGGTATGTTACCTTACAAGGACAAGTTGCAAAATTTATTTTTGCTAATAGATGTAAGAGAAGAGAAATCACAACCCTCTCCTAACTAGAGAAATCTTGAGAAAGGCATATATGAAACTTTTCAGTCTTTTAGTTTCTTTGAAGAGTTTATACAACTATGAATACTCTGGATTGAAGACCGGTGCAGCACTGAAGAAACAGTTGGTTCTTCCTTGGGAGTTGAGGTGGTGCTCATCTGTTGTCAGATATTTCCTTCTGTTAGCAAGCACAGGTCTGCACTCCTGCACAGGAGAGCGTGTCATCAGACAGAAGAATAAACTTCTGCATGCAGGTGTTCAGTAATGTGCTGAACTACAGACTCCATTAAATGCTAATTAGGAGTGTGTTTGAGCAGGTGATCAAAGGAGAAATGCAACAATTTGAATCAGCTATTGGCTCTGTTACAATGTTGTTTCCAGTCTGGCTTCCAAATTGCCTTCATAATTGTTCTGTGATGATTCCCTTTAACTCTCTCCCCTTCCTTCTCCTTTAAGTACTCATTGAAGAAGTAGTCTAGAGAACATGATTTTTAATGCTTTGCCTAAAAGGAGTGGGATGACTCCCTCTGAATAATATGACAATTAACTATTGCAGAAAGGCAGAAATACCTGAGTAATTACATTTTGTCTTCTGCTCCAAGAAGGGAGCAGAGTGGAGTACCTCAGCAGCTGGCACACCTTGCTCAGGCTGACGTCTATGCAGGTTCAGGTGCTCTCCCTGAAGAACTGGAAAACTTTTTAATCCCACTTATTTCATTATACTTCCCCCTCTGTGTGATAGGAGGTTTACATAAACAACAGATTTAAGGTGCGTGTACCTTGTGCAGGAAATAAGAAACGTATCTTGTTCTGCCATTACATCATTTTTTTTGTATTAATCTGCCCAACGTTAGGTTTCCAGTACTAAAATGTTGCTTTATTTGTGCTTAATTCTGTACGCAGATGTACTTTAAGTCAATAAACAGGTTACCCTTCAGTATAAGGTAATGGAGATTCTCAGGAAATTTCTGAGTCCCACATCATAGGACAGAGTGTGCATTCTGAATTAAAAGATGCTGTTGCTGAAAAGACCTTGCACTATTGGCTCCAAGATATGTTTGCTTCAATATTTACACGTGTGCTTAACTTCACACCACGTAAGCACTGCCACTGCAAGCTGGGGACTGACTGCCTAGGTTAGATTCTTTTATTTTTGAAGGACTGTTGACTATCTTTAGCAGCTACCATTAGGTTGTGTGGATACTTCTTTCACTTTGTTTTCCGAGCAGTATTTCAGTTACAAAAATCTAAAAGTACATAATGAATTTCATAGATTTTAAATACAGATATATTTTAATGTTTTCTGATTGGCAAAATCAATTTGCATAACTTCTCTCTACTTCACTCAGGCCAGTAACAGGAGACTGGCCAAATAAAATAATTTCCATAGTTTTCTTGTAATAAATTAAAAAAAAAAACCAAACAAACAAACAAAAAAAAAAACCAAAACAAAACAAAAAAAAACAGTGGTAAAATTGCTCAACGAATGTGAATTTTTGAAATGTGGAAAGATCAACATCATTAAAAATTCCCTGTTCTTTGTTTTCTATTCCAATTACTTTGCTTAAACAACTCTTGCTGTTAATCAACCTCTTGTTAGCTAGCTAGCTAACTAGATATGTAGGTGGAAAGACTCTTTTCTGATGTTCAACCAAACAAGGAAACATAAAAGAGTCAAGGAAATCTGTCTGGGGAAAACAAGCAATGTTTTGTGGTTTTTCAAAGCTTATGCAGAGCTATTAGATTTAGAAATGGCAGTCAAAAGACAGTAGAAAATACAATGCAAAAAAAAATTAAAAGTAATTAAAAAAAAAAAAAAAAAAAAAAGCACCTTTCTTAAATGATTGAGAAACTGCTTTTCCAGGGCTATCTTATTGCAGCATATGTTACTGGTCTGTAGCAGACACATTCCCAGGCTGAGCAGCCCCCAGGTGTTCAGTGCATATAGAAGAGCACAACCCAGTGGGACACCTGTCCTGAAGTGTCTAGCAGCCTCCTTAGCCTCTTTTCTACACTCTGGAGCCATCCTACCCATCCTGAAATTATCTCAGGCTGGGATGTAAGCAGAAGGGCAGACAGCAGCAGGGCTTGCTGAAGGTCTCCAGAGCCAGGCAGGCTGGGATCCACCTAAAACAGAGTCTGCAGAACAAGCATCTGCATGCCAGGAACGTGCTTGATGTTAATGGTTCTTGACCTGAATCTCTTCAGTAGATTTTGTTTATCTTCAACTGACCTGGCAGGAATTGCCAAGAAAGGCATGTGGGATACTGCTATTGCTCACTGGAAGCACTGGCTTGCTCAGCAGCTGTGCAGCGTTGTTTGGGGCCAGTTTCTCTCTCTGGACATTTCTATGTAGGCAGTTCAAGACAGACCTTCAACCTCCGCCCAAGGTTTGACTGATTGACCCTTCAGAAACTGAAGAGTGTTGCAACATCAAAATTTTACCGCAGGTGTTTTAATTCTCCCATCACCTTGTTGCCTCCCTTCTCTTGAGCTATCAGTTTTGTTTAGCTTCAAACTGAATGTTATATTATTATTTTAAAACTCTGCCATCACATCAGTTCATGGTTTTTTTGGCTTTTGCTTTTTTTCTTGTGTGTGTTTGCTTGAGGGAGAGAGAAATGTAACAGTATTATGCAGTTGCTTACAAAAAAATTAATTGGGGAAACCCATACATGATTCTCTGCTCTCCTGACTACAGTGTCAAGATATGAAATCTGCTTGGTGGTAAAACCACCTAATGGTGGGATTGGAGATGGAGGGCTGAACACATGAAGTGTCTGGGACGAAAAAAACTAGAGGTGTTCCTTGAAACTCCTGCAGAGATACAGAAAGACTGAAACTATCATAATGACAGTGCATAGCCAGACTCCCAGCAGCTTCAATGAAAGAGGAGGCAGGCCATGTGTGCATAGCAGTCTAATTGCATTTCTGCATTGTTTATGTCAGGGTATTAGTAAGGGATTGAAAGGCAGAATCATTAGGATGTGCTTGGATAGATGATCTGGGGAAAACAGATTTGGAACATCAGTGAGGTATGTAAAATGAACAAGTAAAGAACAAATGTTAATTGTATTTAATTGGGAATGTACTGAACCACCCAGATTTAATTGTTGGATGTCTGCAAACATTGATGCCCATTAGTTTGTCCACAGTGACTGGTTTTGTTCCCCGTGCCACCTTCTATTTTCAGGAAGGGGAAGTCTGAGTATTTGGAGCTGGTGAAAGTAGGTCAGATGCCATTAACAAACAGGTAGTTCTAAAATGCCTTTGTTTAATTTGACATGTGGCTGAATCTTCAGCTCTACATTCACACTGGCTGAGGATCTGGCTGGTGGCCTTTGTGACTTCCACCTTGTGCTACAACTTACAGCAATCTAGTAATGTAAAGGTACTTATGGGTACACCAAAAATCATACTATTTATTTTGGTGTGGTTTTTAGTATAACCTTAAAATAATACAGAGGAACTGTCACAAGTGTACATTGCAGCAGCATGGACTTTCAGGGAACTTGAAGCCAAAGGAAAAAGAGGAGTGAAACAGCATCTGATCTGCTTCAGCCTGAAAAAGCAGTATGCTCAAGTATCTCCTTCTTCACTTTCACTAGGAGCCAAAATCCAATGCTTGCTTGTGAACACATTCTTTCCTTTGAGTAGAACTAAATCTACTAAACTAAACTAAATTTACAGTCACTATTATGGAATTCTAAAGTATTTTTATTATTTTAAAAATATATTCTGTTTGCAAAATGCCATTTGAATCAGATCTGGCACGTCCGTATGGTTACAAAAGCTTGACAAAGGCATGCTTTATACTGAGTACTGTTTTCCCCAGTCTGTCTACAGGGTTACATGTTGATGAATTTATTCTGCAAGCATAAATTACTTCATTATGGGTCTTAGCTGAATCAGAACCTTAAGCTTTCAAGTTTTGATAGTGCTAGTTTCCAAATCACTTTAAATCAAATTTAAAAAAAAAAATTAAAACAAGAAGCATTTCATTATTTACTTTGTCATTGATCAATCTTCAAACATAGGAACTACAGCAAGATCCAGATGGTCAGGGATACTCTGCTTAGTGTCATGCTTTTATTCTCAGTTGCCCATGTTGGGGGTTTTTTTCACTCGCTCTTTCTTTTATTTTTTCCCTTTTTTTTTTTTTTTTTTCCTTCTTGTTGCCTTCACAGGGTAGTCTCTTGGCTTTCCTATATGTGGCTGACACCCAGCCTTAAGGGAAAACACTTCAGGGTCACGTAGATGGCGGGATGTTTCTGCTTGATCTTTTACTCCGTGTGGCCCAGCCCATAGGAAATAAAGTGTGTGACAGGCTGTACGTGGGGACTGCACACGACGTGAGCGAGGCCCCGCACGCTGGCTCTCTCTGAGCCAGTGGGGTGTCCCAGCCCATAGCCAGAAGCCTGCTCCTGTACTAGCAGGGGCTCCTGGCCAAAGGAAGGCACCAGGTCAAACTCTGTGTGTGCTCAGGAGTGATTATGAATGGAGTACTATTACTGGATTGAGTACACCTTTTACAAAAATATACAAACTTTAGTTAGCATCCTCTTTCCTTTTATGTGTATGCCTTTCAAAAAGCCTTTGCAGAAGGCTTTGAACAGGCATGTGAGAGGTAGGATCGTGCTCAGAAAAAAATATTCAGTTAGAAAATAGAAAACAGAGGTTAAGAGGGAACAACCAGTTCTTGCAGCGTAGGGAGGTGATCAGTGAAGTTTTTCAGGAGCTGGTGCTGGGGTCTGTACTTGTCAACAAGTTCAGAAATAACCTGCAAAAGGTGGTAAGGAGGTGACAGTGTTTGCTGATGATGACAAGTTATTCAGATTTGTAAGGATGAGGGGCTGATTGCAAAGAAATGCAGAACTCCATGAATCTGGGTATCAGAGTGAAAAAGTGGCAGGTGAAATTCTCTGAAGGTAAATGCACATGATATAAACAGGAAAAAAGTCTTGCTTTTGTGTATAAAATACATGTTAAAAAGCTTTTGGCTGATCATTGCTACTACAAAAAGGATCTGAGTGCTGTGATAGATGGGTTTGTGAAAGTGAGCACCACCATGAGCACTTCAAAAAGAAAGTCAAGTGTTAGGAATTACCAGGAAAAAAATAAAGACCACAATACAGAACACCATGAAAACTCCACAAATCCATAAATTATCAATGTCTATTATGCTATGAGCATTTCTGATCCTTTCATTTCAAAGGATGCAGGCAAACTGGGAGGTACACCAGGAATAGCATCAAAAAGGATCAAAGGAATTTCTGAGAATGAGAGGAATGTGTGAAGGATGAGTGAGGAGGGAGATCAAGGCTCTTGCAGACTCAAAAAGATGTGACTTGAGAGATAGAGGATAGAGACTTACAGACTTGTGAAGGACACACATCTGAGGATCAGTTGTGTACATCTTTTCCAATTCAAGAGGTAGGGGCCATTAGATGAAGAGAGGAGGAACAGAATTTGGAACTGAAAAGGGATATAGCTCCTCATTTAATGGTTAACATATCTGTGAATCTCCTTGCCAGAAGATTTTGGGGGGTTGAAAACTTTCTACAGTCTTGGAAGAGAAGTGCAGAAACAGTGTATATTGCAGGAAGTTCCTGAGCTGATAATAATTGGTGACTGGGGGAGTATTAGAAGGAAATATCCAAAGTTAGTCCCTCTCTTACTCATCCCCAACCATCTGCATATGGTCATTGTTGGGACAGGATATGGGGTAGATGGATCCTTGGTCTTACATCCATGTCTGTCAGTATTTTCTCTTCCTGTTTTCCCTCTAATCAACTCCCCTCTCTCCTTAAAAATGTTTCCCTCCATTCTTTCTCATCCCTTCCTTGTTTTCTGCCTGCACTTCAGCCCCTCACTCCAGTCAGCCCAGAGTTGCTCCCAGATCCCTACTTAAAGAGAAGTTGAAAACAAATCATCTCAAAAAACACAGCCTCAGTGGATCAACAGCTCCTGTCTCTTTTGCTAATCACTGGAAAATGGAAAGGGTGAGAGTTGTGCTTCCAGCTTGTCATCAAGACAGGCAGTATGAAGGACTGTAAGTAGGCTACTAAAGAGTTACTCTTTTCTAGAACCAAGAGGATCCAGTTAGGACAGCAAAGGAAAGAAGGGGGTTTCTGGCATTCTGAGAAGGAAGGAGATGTGGATGCATGGATTACCATAGATGTAAGGTTATGTCAAGAAGTTGAGTTAGCTATTAGAAGTGAGTTGTGCAAGGAAAATAACTTACACTAGAAGGGTCTGAACAATATCTTGGACTTTATTTATAGGGAACATAAATTGGAAATAAAAAAAGCAAAGTACAAGATGGACATTTTAGGTAGAAGTTTTGTGGACTTTCTCTTTAGGATTCTAGCTGTTCAACCAAATTGCAAGACCTTCTTCTTTGCAGTACTACAGATTCCTTTTTTCTCCTGAAAGAAATTCTAGGTGCATGTGGAAATCTCCTGTGATTGGAAATGTCCTGCTTCTCTGTGCAGGACATGGTTTTATTGCTTTTGCACAGAGAAAGTGGAGGCTGAATCCCAGTGGCTTCATGGGAGATGAGACTGAACACAGTTTAGTAAACGAGGGAAGAGAGTGGTATAACAAGAAAGGAAAGTAGGTTTGGCCAAAATATGGTGGTGTTTTGTGTCCATGAAGAATGCTAAGCAGTGTGAAGCAGAAAATTGAGGATCAAGAAGCAAAATATAATTTTCTGATAAGACAAGGTGAGAAAATTTCAGATATCCTCAGTTTGCATAGACACCTGAAAAATTACTCTCAAATGCTGTTATGTTCCCTAGCAGCCAAAGGTTTCAATTAATGACAAAGAAGTTGGAAGCAAAATGGTTTTTTTGGTGACCCTCAGCCCCACTCATCTGCATTTTTTTTTTTGTGGTAACTGGTGTTGCAGGGTTCTCAGGTGTGCAGTTATAGAAGTGATTTTTTTCCTGTGGAAATCTGAGTGGGTTGATGAAATACTGAAAGTTGGGGTAGGTAACATTGCTGTTGATCTTGCTGCTTCTTTTGAGATAGCAGATCAATCAGCTTTCCAGGCAGCCAACTGGAATAGTTAAGGGGAAGTCATAGTGTTTGGAAAGGATGAGTCTGAAAGGGAAACACCATCCAGTTATCTGGCTGAATATCAGCAATAGCAAGAAAGTCAATGTGCAGCTATCAAATGCTTCCTTTTTCGATAGAGCCACGGCAGTACAGAGCAAAGCTCTAAATGCCTCCTACCCAATGCTTTTCAAAGATACCCCCCAGGAGAATGAGGCTTTTGGGACATCAGGAACCTGATCCCAAAATAAATAAATATAAACAAACAAATAATCAATGAGAAATGTAAAATATATCCAGTTCCTACCACCTACAGTTTTTCTAACTAGCTCAGCTAATGCGCATGTTAGGGAAGGTGTTTGGGATGAGTTCCCAGCTGCAGTTTTGCCAGTATTTCAACCTCTAACTGATTGGTTTTGACCTAGAGCAGGAACACCTGGACCCACAGCTTCTTAGAATCATAGAATTACACACATAGACAAAGCTGGCAGGGAGCCAGCACATGTTCTCCTTCCCCCACCCCCATAAAACACATTTTACAAACTGTACATACTCCCTACTACTATTTTTCCTCTCTGTTTCCTGCTTCAAATTGACTCAATACTCCCAAGGACACGTGGCTACGCCAACCCTGCGCTATCGGTCGCACAGCATTGGACGCTGAGGCACAGAACAGGCATGGCCCCTGCCATTCAGATTTTTTTTGTAACTTGCAAATAAAAAACAGTTCCTATGTATTCTTTACAATTCCAGGAATTTCCAGAGTTCCTGTCTTAATGTTAGTGTCCATCACCATTGCCTCTTAAAAGATGTGAGTCAGCCCAACTAGAATTTGTAGTAACTTTGCCCTGCTGCTACTAGGAATTGCTGCCCTAAGAAAAGGATAGCTGCAGAGAAAAGTATGGTGACTGCCAATAATCACTCTAAAAAATGGGCACTGTTGGTGACAGCATGGTTTCCTCTCCCTCCCAACAAATACTACCCCAGTGAATGAGAGTTTGAGTGAGGCTGCCAGGGGCTTTGCCAAGAGGAATGCTTAGAGAGCTGAATGAGATGTTACATGAGGTAATGATTGCAATGGCCTCTGGAATCACACGGGAGGGCTTGGGAGGGAGAAGCTGGACAGACAAGTCAAGAGATGAATATTTTTCCAACTGATCTGTGGATTGAGGCTCTTTCACTGGTATTTGTTGTTGCACTGCTTGAACTGAAAACTGCAGTACTGTCTTTGGGATGGGGAAGATGTGTCTGGATGGGCTAGATCTGGGGCTTTCAATCACATCTGACTGTCATACTTGGGGTCAAACCATCCTATGAATAATTGGACAAATTGCTTACCTCAGCCCCCATGCTCTGCTGTAAATCACCGAGCAGCTTTTCTTCTGAGACCAGTAGTTTCATCGGCAGCACTTTAGCTAGGAGCTGGTTTGTGATGTGATTTCAGTGAAATACATCAAGATGACATGAAGTACACTCTTACCCTGGAAACTTTTCCCTGTTGATAGTTATAAATACACCATGCTATTGTGCTTGGCATGCTGCATGCTAATAGAAGTGAGGGCTCTGAAACACATTAGGAAAGGGAGCGGGCCACGGAGCAGAGCGAGGACAGTGTGAAGCGAAGGTTGATCACCACCGCCTTGTCCAGAATAAGCCATGGGAGTTTTCTTATCTCGCTTTGGCAGGAGGTGCTGCTAGCTTCCTGTGCGAAATCACGAGCATATGCTGCTTTCCTCTTGTTGTTTGGCTTCCTCTGCTACACAAGACGGTTCCCAGCACTGTGATTATCTTTGCATCTTCAAACATGGCACACTCTGCTTCCTCAAGGGCTTGATGTATTCTTGAGGAGCAGGCTGGCTCCCCTCCCCCCAGCCACTTCTCCAGGGCCCCCACGGGTGCCAACTCCGCACATCACAGACCTTTTATAAAACTGGACTTACTTCTGGTTGCATAAACCACCCCCAGCCTCTCCAAATTCGTGTAAATTCACGAAGCTCTGGGTGATGAGCAGGCCTGATAGCAGAACTCACCCTGCCACTAGCAGAGGCACTCTCACCCCTCTTTCCCCCTGCGGGGCTCCTCTGAAAACCTTACAGAGAATTAGCAGCTCCGGTTTTTACAAAAGAATAGCCTTTTTTTCAGGCTCTTTACACAAAGCCTGTGCGGGTGCACACCTGCAAATGTGCATGCCAGCACGCATGCAGGCACATGGGAAAAAGTACTTAGGGTGTGATTAACCTGCGTGCTCTGCTTCTATCAGCACTCCACTAAGGCAGCACAGTCTGATTACCTCACTTTGAGGTTGTGTAACTTTTATAAACTTAGGTTTGTACACACCCTCGTTAGCATTTGTTGTGTGGGATCTCTGTACATGCAGAGTTGCACCCACAAAGTGGAAAGGTGAAAGGGTCTGCAGGGACACAGGTGAAAGCAATGTGTAGAAATGTGCTGGCAGATATCAGCTTGTTTATCAATCCCTGCGCACACTGTGTGCTCGTGCGGTAACCCGGCGGTAACCCTGCTGTAAGATTTCCTGAAGATGCAAAGCACCGAGGCTCATCCCACAATAGAACATTTCAGGAATTCATGCACTCTGGAGATATCTGGAGTAAGATTCAAAAATCTAAAATGCAGTGGGATTTCCCTGCAAGCACAGACAGCTCTTGCTAAAAATGCAATGCCCTTGTTATTTTACTGAGTGGGTAGTTTGAAGAAATTGATAATTTCCTTGAAATCAGAAAAATATGTAGTTGATGTTATGTGAGGACACACTATGAAACATCAATCGAGTTAACAGGAAGATGATTGCCTGTTTTGGTTCCAGCCAGCATAGATTTTTGTGTTTTCATTTTTCCCTCTTTCTCTCCAAGCATCTGTGCTTAACACAAACATGTGGTTTGATGATTACATCCAAGTTCAGCAGAACCTTTTCTCTTTCTGTTACAAAATACCTGTTGTTAGAAGCTGAGGTCAGGTTAAGAGGCAGGACTTTTGACTAATTTTTCCCTTCCCTATCTCCACCTCATGCTGTTGGCTTAAGCAGCATCTCTCACATGGCACCCCTGGCAGCAGTAAGTGGTGGGGTGACTAGGAGTATTAACCTGAGTAGCCAGCTAAGGACAGTGGACACAGCTCATGTGTTGTCCCTGAGCTATTTCAGTGTATTTGAGGTTAAAGTGAAGGGATTTGGCAGCTGATGAGAGGAAGCATCTGGTTCTGCGTCCAAAGGGATGAGTCTGAGTCTTTTCCTAGGCTCTGCCTGGCAGCCGTGCTGCAACTGATCCGTAAATGTTTGCTGATCCAGCAGTCAGTGGAGCCGACGTTGTGTGTACAGCAGTACTCACACCTCCAGCCGTGTGCTGTTGGATGTCATATTCTCAGCTTGATTGTGACTCCTTTTTTATAAAAACCATGGGCAATAGCTATGAATTGTATTCAATTTTCTACTCTAATTGCATTAGCGTTGTAATCACCTTTTCAGATATAGAACGGAATGTGATGTCAGCGGAGTTCGCATATGTGCCTCCAGGGCTAATCTAGCATTTTGCATGTGTTTTTCTTGTTATTGTGATGTTATTGTAGTTATGGTGGTGGTTTGCATTCTGGTATTAATGAGTAATCAGCACCTCATTGTGCTCAGCATCAACAAAGACATAACACTGTCCTCATCCTTAAGACATGGCAAACTAAATACATACAATCTTTTTAAGGAATTGTGAGGAAGCGTATAATAATAGCAACTGAGTCTGGAAGCACCAGAGCTGTAAGAAAGGAAATTAGTGATGCTTTTCAGAGATGCACAAGCAGCTTCTGAATATGCATTATGTCTTCTTTCTGCCCTTTACCAAAATATGTGTATGGACTTCTATGGGAAAGAGTACAGAATTTCAGCTCTCTAACAAAGAAGCATAAATGCATTCTGTGGGGAGAGGAGAAAAAAAAGTATTAGGATGCACTTTTTAATACACAAGTGGGATTTGGTGTCTCTGTTTTCCTTTACAGATTGTACCCAGTCACAAATGTGCTTTTGATACTGCCTGTTTGTGTGCCTGGCATCACAAATTGAATTTTGACATCTTCTATGGCATGAAAATGTTACCAGCTTAGCCAAATTATCATAGCCTCTGTGTTTTATTCTTGTTAGAGAACCAGACTTCTTAAAGCTTTAAATGTGCAAAGTAAATGGCATTTACCTTTCTGAATAATTGCAGCCATTTTTCCCAATCTGAGTGCAGCAGGTGCCCTTGTTAATGCACCTGTCTTTCATTCACCCTGGCCTCAACAATAATGTATTAGAATCTGGCTTTTAAACCAGAATCTGAAAGAAGTGGTGGTGTAGATAGGGCTTTCCTGCCATGTTCTTGCTCCCTGTGCTCTCTCCAGGCATGAATCTCCATTACCTTCTTCTTGGCTTTTTTTGTCTTTTTGACACACTGATCCTTTCAGTGCACATTGTGAAATTTGGGCAGCCCAAATTAGTTCCTATGTCATTATTTCTTTAAGCTGTAATATCCTAAGTCATTGGCCAGTTTGATGCAAAGCTGCACAATTTAAAACAAGCATGTGAAGTTGGTATACCATTGGTATTCTAAACAACACAAAGTTTACTGTGCAAAGCAAACTGCACAGTTGGCTGAAGGGAAATGAACCTCATTCTTTGGTCAGGATTGCTTCATATTCTGTTTTTCAGTCACTGGGCTTTAGAGTTCATTTCTCCAAACAACTGTAACACAGAACTATTTGATTACAGATACTACAGCGATTATCTTTCAAATCCAAGGAACATAGTGTATTTGAAAGAACTTCAGCAAGCTGAAGGGTTAATATCTGCCAGTGATGCTGGAATTGAACAAACAACAACTAAATTCTGGATGAAAAACTGAACTAGATAGTCTCAAAGAAGAACAGGGTCAGGCAACACTTAAGAAGAATTCCAATGTGTTTATTTCCATGTGTACCAAATCAGATTTTAAGAAACAAATTAGCTCTACCACGACCACACCTGAATGTTCTGATTGCAAGCCAATTTGTTGCATAAGACAAAAACATTTTTTCTCTGGAACTTCCATTCATTAAGATGTATTTGATTTTCTTCCAGTTAACATTATCATTTAAAACCCTTTGTCATTTCAGTATAGGTTTGTTTTACTTCATTTTGTTCATTTGCAGGATTATACTTATTTTTACTGTGCATCTTGTAATCATTGAACCTCAATATTAATATCTTACTGTTTTGTAAACTGAACTAAAAAAATATTCAGAAATGGAAACCAGCATAATCTTTTTTTAAAACAAAAAGAACCTGCACAGAGTATCCAATGCATCATGGAATGCATCTTGAAACAAATATAATTTGTCTTGAGTTAAAGGCTAAAAATAGTATGAACTCATGTTTTGTCAATGTCTAAAAACAGGAGCTTTGCATTTGGAAATGGGATGTTGGTCTTGTACACCCCTATATTTAGGCTCTGGCTGTAAATTCTGACCTCACAGTTTGCAGTGGGTTAAATGTAAACATTGGCTCCAGAGAGCTAATATTCAAGGAGCGGCTGTGGAAGTGAATCCAATTTTCAGGCTCCAAACCTCAAGATTTAATGAAAAGCAATTATACTTTCCTGATCATCACAGCACCTGCTGTTTTCCTGACTGGTCACTGTTTTCAAAACAATTGTTTTGTCTTATATGTTGTATTTCTATCACCAAATCAATAACATTTCAATTTTTGTTGTCTTTAGGCACGGATTTTGCTTTTACACTGAGGGATCTTTCATCCTGAAAGCTGGCAGCAACATAGGAAACAGGATCCAGAGCATCACTGAGAGAACGGCTGTAATAGAGGGCAAAAATAAGGTATGATTCCTAAGAGCAGATGACCTTTCTGTGTGACAGCATGTGTTGAAAAGATTCTGTAAGATGCCATCAAGGCAACAGAGAAAAAGCCAACAATTTTTTATTGTTTAGATTTTAGATCTGCATACATACAGGTAAATTTCATACATGGTATTTGTCTGCTGAGAATAATTTTTTTGGAGGCAGTCATATTAAGGTAAGTGAGATGCCAAGAGAGTGTATTGGTGGGATTCACTTATATCTGCTCTCTTATTCATGGTCTGAACTATCTTGGGGTACTTCAGAAGCACAGGGCAGGGTTCCAGGCCATCTTCGCCTCATTCTGTGCAATTGCACAATTTCATGTTATTTTTCCAATGAAAATTAAACTATTTACTCTCATTAGTCAGTTTATTCACAGATGTTGTCCTAGATGATTAGATGGCCAAGTATATTTTGGAATAAATTCTAAAGAGCCAAAAGAATCCAGATAATGGAAGCAAAGTTTAAGAGAGGTCTCAGTCAGAGACAGCAAGATGGGATTTATCCCAGCAGTGTTAACCATCTAAATTTGGGTGTTAGTCCAAGTCAAGCATCCCTTTTCTGGGTCATGGGGAGGTGCAGATAATTCTGAAGGGTGTGTAGGTCTGTAGTCTGTTGGTGTCTAATGTTGAAGAGAAAGCCAATGAAATTAACTTTTCAAGGGCTAAGGAGGCTTGTCCTTCACTTAAAGCCTCAAATCAAGGATACCCTAGATCAACTGCACTTCCCTGGGATAGACATGAGACTTGTTTGGTGTAGTTGGGTGGCCTGTGCTACAGGACAGCTCAGGTGCCACAACACTGTCACAGAGTCTGTTTTCACAGGCTGGTTTGGTTTGTGGCAGTAATAGCTAAAGAGATTATACATTTTAAAGCCTATCTTACTCTAGACCTTTCACTTTTAATGACACCAAAATGCTTTTTGTAATACTAAGGGCATTGGGGTTATAGGTCTCTTTTCCTTGATGGCTGCCTTCAGTTTCCTGCATATGAAAATGGGTATAAACTGTAGTTACTCTTGTGTCAAGGCCCTTTCACACACCACAGAATAAATAAGGTTTTACGTGCAGCCAAGAATCAGACTTTTCTCCGGCTGTTATATTATTTAGAAAGTATCACAGGTGTTCATGGCACCATTCCAGCACATGGGAACAGGCTGGATCCCAGTGAGGCATTTGCTCTATTTAGCTGTCCAGCTCTACGTGCTTAAAGATCAAGGCAAAGATGGGAGCAAACAGTTTCCTAGGGTACACTATCTTAGGAAAGCACATGAAAAATGAAACATAAGGAGGGATTTGAAGGAGGAAAGGGAAATCATTTCAGGCACAGGAAGACACAATCTATTCCACAGGGAGAATGATGAAAAAGATGATAAGAATCAATTCTTTTTCAGCAGTCATATAGCTGTGCTATGGGTGCAGTCCTACCTGCTTACAGGGTGCAGGAGGAGTTGTCTAATGACCAGATCTCATTCTCCTTGTGTACCATGCTTTTTGGAGACAGTGGAAGAGGAGTGGATAAAACGTCAAAGCAACTTCCAGTCAACAGCAAATAAATTCCTCCCCAGAGGAAGATGCTAATAATGGGTCCTTTCGGCAGAACTGCAAGTCTTTGGCAAGCAGCCCTTTTTAAAAATGTGCCCAGAAATGAATCAAGGAATGTCTTTGCACAGAGGGATTTTCATGAAACTTATTGGTCCTCCCTGGTATTTCTTGTCTTTTTGATCTTTAGTTCAACTCAGAAGGGTCTACCTTGCTTTGCTTTATTCCTCCTGGTCCCTATGGGGAGAGGGAGGTTAGTGAAACAATCTCTGTACTCAGCTTTTTTACAGCTTTTCTAAAGTTTCTCTATTTCTGCTGCTCTTCCATAGCTTTTCAAGCACAGCTGGACTGCTATTGTAAGTAAAAAAATGCTCTCTAAGCCCAGGCTCCTGGCCAAGCTGAGAGTTGCATGATTAGTGCACACACAGATGCTCTAGAGCATCCAGGATTGTTTTTTTAAAGACATGGGTGTCCGTGGCTTTTCACTCTTTGCAGCCCAAGACTCACTCTCAGTCTCCCTGAGCAAACTCAAAGCGACAGTTCAGACAGAACCCTTGCCCATCTGCAGCGATATTGTCGGAGTGTTAATAGCACTGAGCTCACTGAATGCAGCACATCATCACAAGTGTCTGTCTCTGATGGACTGCTACTGTGAGCAGTTCTATTCCTGCAAGCAGCTGTGAACAGCTCTCTGAGGCACTTCCACATCAGTGGTGCCCTGCTAAATAAACAGTGTCTACCCCACTTCCACATCCCAACACAGCAAGCGTGGTAAAAACAATCTCAGAGCTCAATGGAAACAACAAAGATGTAGAAGACAAAGAGGTAGGAAATGAATGAAGAAACTCAGAAGGTTTCACATTTGGGTTAGCATGAAAGGAGAAATGCGTGTGGTCACAGGATGAGATTATTGTAAGCAAGGGAAGAGATGAACAAGGAATGATCAATAGGTTTCTTTAGCAATGAAGGTAGCTGTTTTCACCTTCCTAAAGACATTGTGCCAGTTCCACATATTTCCTGTATGTGCAACATCTAAGTGCCTCCAGTTTTTGGCTCTTTGCTGTGGTAGGTTGCTTGTTTGTCTGTGGTTATCAAGGTAGCCACAAGTATATTTTAAAGTTAGAAAAACCTCAAGCCCTGTGCCTGTGCAGTCGAAGTAGTGCAGGAAGCCTGCACTACATTATTCTTTGGTGACAGAAAAACCGTGACAACAGTGTTTTAGTAACATTTCCGCTAAAGCCTCTCTAAGCGGACATCGGGAAACTCGAATGGTACAATGGAAGAACTTCGTAACATAAGCCATAATGCTTAATCATAAGACAACTCTTGAAGTGATTTGATTCCCCCCACCCAATGTTTTCATTCTTGTTTTGTTGGACATTACAGCGACTTCCTACAAAGTTGCACTATTCTTAGGCCTTTTGTGTAAACAGGTCTCAGACACTCTCCTGTCATTCAGCTACTATCACCCATCTAACACTTCTCAGTGTTCCCAGTTCAAGCTGACTGCTGTGTCTAATGGAGGGTTAACACTGATTATTATTCTTCACGTGGTCAGTGTTCATTAGAAGGACTGGCGTGCAATAATAAAGTACAAAGAGCTGGTGCGTTCATTGTGCTGGTGCACACAATTGGTAGCAGTGCATGCATTTGGTGTGTTCTGTCCTGGGTGTGCAGGCACATACACTGGCTTATCAACAGCTTTGAAAGAACTCAGTAGTCCTTGTACAGGGGTGCAAGGGACAGGGTGCTGTAGGAGGAGTCAGCAAGGATCCTGGGCATGCAGAATGTGCAGAAGACCACTAAGAAGGCAAGTTTAGATGAGGGAAAACAAAAAGTGTGGGCCAAGAAGAAAGGTTTATAAATCCAAGGGAAGGAGACAGTAAAAAGGAGGACAGTTGACTACAAGGAAAAGTTGGAGGGAATGAGACAGAACCCTCTTGTTTTTGGGAGCTAATTTATTGAGAAACTGAAATGGAGCAGAATGTCACTAACTGCCTCATGCCTCTGCTGCTAGCAAATGGAGTACCACTGACCAATAGCAGATATTGTGTATAATGGGTAGTAATGCATGAAATTGGAGCTTACCATGCATATATGTGTGTGTGCCTGTGCGTGTGTGTAAAAGTGTATATGTGTGTGTATATATATATATATATATATATATATGTATGTATGTATGTATTTATGGCTTTGTTTTCCACTGCATGAATACCTAACTGACACAGGTTTTTAGTGGTTCCAGCATTTGGAAATGCCACTTGACTTCATGGAAAATGGGAAGTAGTTGCCCTGTAACATGATTCTGTAAAACAAAATTTAGACTCACCATTGTGCATCTCTGGTTTGGCTGGCAAAGACTGGTCAGCCTGACTGGTGGCAGTATTAAAAAGTGTAACCCTCTAAAGTGGAGTGCTAGATAGTCAGAAGAGTCAATCCTTCCTGGACATGACTGATAAGTGTAATCATGCAAAATAGAAGGTTCCATCTCTCCTGTATCTTCTATGCCAAGCCCTGAACATCTATCACTCTTCTGAGTTCCCACATTACTGATGAGATGAAGAAGCATGTGCTGTGTCTGCTTTCAGTCCTGACACATACCAACTGTCTGGCCAGTACATCTGTGCAGATTGGCCATCTGGAACCCAAAGAGGAAGAGAAAGCTGTTTAGCTCACTACAGCAGCATTTTGATCTTTCTCCTGTATCCAACAGCTGGTTTTCATGAAATGCATGAGATCTCGTAAGCTTTGAGTTGTCACTAAGTTTTGGTTGAAACTGGACAATGGATTCAAAGATTACTTAGCGTGTGGGGGAGGAGAGGGCCGACAGATGGACAGGCTGGCAGACAGATGAACAAACGGACAGTATGATCTTCCTCAGAACCCAGGCTAAAGATAGCAGTGGGAGCGCCACTTGCCTCTCTTCAGCACATTGTAACTCCTCCTGGAGCCTTCCCGAGTGCTACTAAAATTGCTGTCAACACTTTTCAGTGAATGTTTGGGAGGTACCAGCAGAGCCAAGCCCTTGGTGAGATTAAAGCCAGCAGAACTTGGAGCTTCCCACTGCTGAGCTGCGGGACAGCACGGGATGCAGCGGGAAAACACAACTCTGCTTGATGTACAGCAGCAACTCATAGAGGTTTTCCTGTCTGACCCAAGGGGGAAAGTGGGTGCTCTCCTGAGCGTACTCATGTCCTCCTGTTCAGGATATTTTGGTGTTTCTTCCATGGTGGTCCTGAAGGTGAAATGTGTTGTCCAGATGTTTTGTGCCGATGCTCCTTGCCAACACGTGAGGCATGCAGATCACACGTCTTAGGCGCAAACAGAGCAGTCCAGCAGTGTGCTACCAATATTAAATATTGATCTTCCTAGACAATATTCCTTTAGAGAGAAAGAAATCCAACAGCATAAAGGGAGCGTATTTACATTTATTTCCTTTTCTTCAACCAATAGTTCTTAAAAGCATAACTAGAAGGGAATTGGAAATAACTGACAGACTCGCACTAACCTGCCCTATGTCAAAAGGGCAATATTTTGCTTTTTGAACACAGGGTCTGTTCCAAGAAGTCAGAGCAGCAATCTCTGAACAGAGCAAGTTCATGTCAGTGTCTGTAGAGGCCTTCTGGGAGTCACATAAGAGCCAGGTTGCCAAACATTTTCTGAAAACTTCTTTTCCTTCTCTGCCATCAGCTGGAGCACTGGGAATCCTCTATCTCATCCATTTTGAGACAAGAGAAATTCAAACAGATCCTCCAGGGGAAAGACCAGCCCACCGTGGCTCCAAGCACAATGATCATGTCAGCTGCTTTGCATTCTCTTTGCCTCCCCAATCTTTTCCTCATCAGTTTCCACCACAAACAAGTCTGTAAATTCCTCTTCCATCTCTTAGGATTTCTGCCTTATGCCTCTTTTATTTTCCCAGCAAAGCAGCAGCAGTATGGGACTTACTTCCCTAGCCCCTGGCCTTAAGATGAGCCTGTAACATGGTGCTTCAGCCAAGATGATGGGAGTAGAATATATGCATAAAGGGCCAAGCTTTTAGTGGTAAATGGGGTTTGTAATGATGCTCAAGATACTGAGCATGCCAGGAGGGATTTGCCTGTTCTTTCTGATCATGCCAACTGAAGTTAGACTTTCTGTATATAATGTAGTTGCAAATCCAGGGCCTGAAACTCCCCGTTTCCATGCCAGATGATACAAGATTGCAAAAACTTTTGCTTCTTTTGCAGCAACAGCTGTACAGAGGGACCATGCTGTACAAAGTGGTCTCAAACAGCTATAGTTTCTCCATAAACAACATGCCAGGCTTAGTTTTGTACACACTGCTTCTCTGGTGGGTTTTGGCTGGCATCCACAATGAAAAACACAGACTGCACCACTGGAGGGCTCACAAACTATTTAAAGAGATGTTATCTTATCCTTGTGACTAATTTATAAGCTAAAAGATTTATACAGAGACATGTTGTCTCTAAAATATTCTATTCTGTTGCAAAGTCAGTCTTGTTTCCTCCTAGACACTGTGGCTTTCTCTGCCTTAGTTGAGTAAACATTACCAGGTTGTGCTCTTTGGCACTAAGACCTCCTGTGTTCACAGCATTTATTTCCCTTGCCCTCCAATGAGCCATTGCTTGCATGGGAGTTGCCTGTTGGAAGTGATCCTTGGCCCATGCTGAAGAAGTATTTGGGACAGTGTAAGTTGGTCAAAACCAAAACGCTGCTGGGGGAAAACTGGCAGTTTTAATCACTGGCTTTCTATGCCAATGAATGTTCTCTCAGGAAATTTAAAAAAAAAAAAAACACAAGAAAAGGCATCATATGTAAGTCACTGCAGTCATACTGCTTTAGCATAACTCTGTGCACCATCTTCAGTGTGATAAAAGTAATAATCACATCACAGTGGGCTGAAGCAGTAAAACTCAAGACAGCATGCACTATTTTCCATTAAAAAGTAATATCTAATGACATAAGAACAAAATGCAGTTTATACTTCCAAAAACTTTTCAGACCTTTGGAGTAGTTGAGGGAGGAATAGTCAGCATGTGTTTTTCAGGCTCAATAATGCTCTGCTTCTGGGTAGAGTAGATTAAAGACAGGTGTCCTGGAGTCAGAGAGCAAGAGCTCCATTCTCCTTCACTGTGCATGTTAGGTCACAGTTGCTTCCTGGACAAAGTTGCTGTGAGGTAATACCAACTAGCAGAAAAAAGGCTATTTTTTGGTGGAAAGTCTGGGATGGCAGAAGCAGTCTTTAGCCACCCACATTAGCCTTCTCTGGTAGACATTGTAGGACTTCCTTCTGGTCTGAATTAGTGTTGATAAAACAGATGCAGGAATCCTGGTGCTGTGCTCTGTGTCTACACTTCAAAAAATTATGTTTAGAACCTGGAAGAAATTCAAAGAGAATGAGAAAATATGGACAGGGCTGGGCCCACCCTTTATAATTAGAAATTTATAGAGGTCAGCCTACTGAATTTGGCAAAACAGGATGGGTTTTCTTTCTAAGGGCTGTAGTTACCTGTCTGGTATTACTGATCCTCTTTCATCTCACAGAAAATCTAAAAACATAGTTTGTAGAAATTATAGCTAGAAATACTATGCAGTGTGTTAGCAGACAGGTAGTTGGCCACTAAAACAATTTAACAGGGTAAAGGTGCTGTAAACATTACTTGTAGTGAATTTACCATAGTGAAATCTTCTAAAACAAATAAGTCAAAACCAAATGATTTGGCTCAACAGTGTTTGCTTGAGCAGTAAGACAAGTAATAGACTCGTTCTACTAAAGAATGATTTTGGAAAACCAGAAGATCTATGTCATTTAGGGGCTTAACAGGAGTTTGGGGATAGCTATGGATTCTCCCAGCAGGAGACAAAACCAGTGCAAATGTTGAGTCAATGTTTATGTAAAAATGTAGATAACTGGTCCTTGTTTATTGCTGCCTCAACGTCTCATGCTTGTCTCTGAACTCCAGCAATCAGGCAGACTTAAAAGAATGTATTAATTGCAGAGAACTTATTTTTAAGATTTTTAGAAAAACCAAAAAGTTCCAAACAGTGGAATTCTGAAGCTCCACAATGTCCTTTCATCACCATCCCAGCTCTGCTCCTAACGCCAGCCAAACCATGTTTTACAGAACAAGTAAAATGGCAACAGAAGGACAGAAAATTAAGCTACCAAGTTGTAACTGGGAACACAGTACACTGATGAAGTCCATGCCTCATGTCTCAGTTCCATAACAGAATGACACATCATTTGTTTCTGCATAACTTCCCTCTTCTGCTTAGTGCCCTAGCCATTAGGCCATGGCTTCCTATCACCCTAAAAGTATAACTCTTATTATTACAGTGGTTTTTATGTTTCTAAGGGCACATTAGGCGTATTTGGTCCCTGGCCTTTCAAGGCCTTATCTTTCAAGTCATGTAAGTCAGAAAAAATGTTTTATGTTCTGGAACTCTTAATATGGTGATAGAATATAACATAAATAAAAATGACATATTGTAATTTAATAATACAAATATTAATTCTAAGAACAGAAAACAGTACAAAAGAAAATGTTTGAACTTCTCTTTTGCCGCTGTTCTGTCTCACCTGACACATATGTGGGAAAATGAAAAAAATCAAATGAGTCCAGTGCAACACTGAGTTACATTTTCCCCCCAGGATTATCCAAATGCCTGAGGCATGCCTCACCTATTCCCTTTGCAGTCTGGCTCTCCTACAGGCTGCTTATCTCCTTGTGTGAAACACATTGTGTCGTGCTTCATGTCTTGTAGCTTGCCATTACATCACCAGCAAGAGATAAATGAATCTGAAAGACACATTCAAAGGTTTTTGGTCATGATGGCTTTGATGATCTAAGGGTCACCCAAGGCGCTTGTTTCCCGTTATTCTTCTGTCCTTTGCAAAACTGTATATGGTGACATGTCCTTTAAATAGCCCCACAGGTGCCCTTCACTGAACGAATGGAAAGAGTGGATCACAGGACTGCCGATAGTCACTTAGGAAAAAGACTTAACTGAGTTCTTGAGACAATGAGAACTAAACCTCTTCTTTCTTTTGCAGACTGCGAGCACTCTTGTTGTAGCTGAAGCCAAATCCTCAGGAATCTACAGCTGTGTGGCATCCAATAAAGTGGGGAAATCTGAAAGAAATGTCAGTTTTATTGTAACAGGTAAGATCTACTCCTCTGTAGGGTCAAACATGTTTCCTGATCCTGGAATTATAACTGTTAGGCTGTTGTGGCTTTTTAATACACCACAGTTTCAGAATTGCTGTAATGTATGCACTTGTAAGCTCATACCATGCTTTTGGGTGATGCTGGTAGGTTTCACAGCAGCTGGTCTGGATTTCTAGGGACACCAAATTGGTGAATGACTCATTCCTCCCTCAAGTATCAAGCATGACAGAAATTACTCACAAATACAGCAATGAGTAATTCCCCATTTTAGTTCATCTCTGCAGTCATTTCATACATGAAATTTTTGTGTATTTTCACCCACCAGTAAGCCAGTTTCATGTGTGACATTGACAGTGTCTACAGCCTCATTCTTTTGCCCACCAGGATATCTCACAACACAGCCAGTGCCAGTGTCTGCAGGCAACATGGTGCTAGAGGTATCTGGGGTACTCCTCACAGAGCTCAGGGACAATGGCAACTTGTAAGGGGAAAAGTGCCAGGATACAGACTACAGAGTTTTGTTCCCTCGCCTGAAACAGACAGCCTGGAATGTCATTTGTACCACGGCACTGAGAATTCCTATCATGTTATCTTCACTTACGAATATGCTTTCTGT
Organism: Certhia americana; assembly: GCA_018697195.1. Lineage (NCBI taxonomy): Eukaryota > Metazoa > Chordata > Aves > Passeriformes > Certhiidae > Certhia > Certhia americana. The sequence continues at coordinate 47,291,599 of CM031857.1, read as the reverse complement.
TAGTTTTGCATTACGAGATGTGTTTGAAGTGTTCACAAACAAATGACTTAATGTTTTACTTCAGGAATTACTGAAAAAAAGCCCACAATGTGTTTTTGGGAATAACTACTGCGTTATTCAGCAACATAAAGTCTGCACATGCAATTACAAAGGATTTTTTTCTGTCAAAAATTTTGTTTTGTTTATAAAGCGGTAGTTTTATAAACTTAGAGTGTTGGCAATTTTCAGGGTAAATCATTAAAGAAGTGTAATTCATTCAAAAATATGAGAAAAAGCAAAAAGGCTAAAATATTTGAATGCTTTAATCCCCAAATCATTATCTCTGGAGGTTTTATGTTGTCATTCTCTTGCTTATAATTCTAATGAGTGATTTTAATGAAACTCATTCTGTTTCTATTCTGAGATACCAAAAGAGAATAGACATGCAATCACTAGATTTGGTAAAAAAAAAAAAAAAGGAAATGCTACTTCAAAAAAATGTTCCCCCTCACAAACTCTGTATTTTTAAAATATTCTGACTAGCTGAATCATAGAATACCAAGTTGGAAGAGGCCTCAAGGAGCATCCAGTCCAACCTGTCTTGAGAAAAGCACAGCATCTTGTCCGGATGGATCTTAAAAGTGTCTAATGTTGGGGAATCCACCACTTCCCTGGGGAGATTATTCCAATGACTGATTGTCCACATCGTGAAGAATTTCTTCTTGTGTCAAATCAGAATCTCCCCAGAAGTAACTTGTACCCATTACATCTCATATTTTCTGTGTGTCTCCATGTAAAATAGGAGTCTCCAGCCATCCTCCAAATATTGGAACGTGTTGATAAAGTCTTCCCTAAGCCTTTCCTCAAGGCTGAACAAACCCAGTTCTCTCAGCCTCTCCGCATATGGCAGACTTTACAGTCCTTTGATCATCTTTGTGACACCTCTCTGGACCCTTTTCTGACTTTGCATGTCTGTTTTATATAGAGGGGACCCAAACAATGCAGTATTCTGGATGTGGCCTGACAAGTTCTGAGCAGAGTTCTTTATATCTGCTGGTGATGCCCTTACTGGTGCAGCCCAGCAGCCTGTTGACTTTTTTTTTCGCAGCAACACCCTATTCATTAAAGCTGAGCTTGCTGTCCACCACAGGTCCCTTTCCACAGAGCTGGTCCCCAGCTGAGTAGATCTGTTGACCCAGATGAACTGGTTTTGTGCTTCCAGGAGAGAGAGTACCCTTTCTTCTAACTGGTGAAAGAGAAGACAGCTTGGGCACCAATACCTTTCTCTGGCACCTCCAGTATTTTGTAGTCTTTCTTGAATTTGCCCAGATTCCATCTGGCTTCCATCTAGCTTGAGGTATCACTCTTGCCCACACAGAAGAGTAGCAATGAGTAGTAGCCAGTGCTCTTGAGAAGTTGTGGCACTGTCTCACCAACATTTCAGGCCTTAGCTACCAGAAGGCAGCATAACTCCCTGTCATGCCAGCACATGGGCACCACTGCAAGCAATCATAATTTCTTTTTTAGGTATAGGCTGTTATGCTGCTCGTACAGTTTCACCTGGCAGACTTCATTTGTGGGTGTCTACAGCTGTTAAAGTTCCATGTCATAACACACTTTCACATTTAGAAAGTGCCAGTTAACTATAAATACCAAGAAAATTGGTAAGAAGCATGAGAAGTATAAACAGATAAGTGACACACAGGCAGGTTGTTTGTTAAAGTACAGAAACAAGAAAAATGTCTCTATGTTCTATTAATGGAAGTGACAAGAACATTTGCTGCCTTGAAGATGACTCTTGTCTCCACTCTCAGTTTTGCTTTCATCCCCATCCTCACATTGCGTGTGTTTGGACAGAAAGCTGAACACCACATAGTTCTCCATAAATTAACATGCCAATGATAGCTTCATCTTTGTGTGGGTACTTCACACAAAACTTTGAGAAGTCACTGAGAATCATTCACTGAGAATGCTGCTCTTTCAATGTGCAAGATGCTGAATTTGGCCTTCTCTATCTCTTACTCCTCAGTTTTCACAATATGACATGGAAGACCCTGAAACCAAATGAAGTTGTACTTTGATGGACCACATTCCCTGTATCCAAACCTCCCTTTCAAAGTTTTATTGGTGGTTTCAGGTATTTTAGCGCAGTGGCATGCAAGATTTAGTTTTCCTGCTTAGACCTAGCATCTTAAACAAGGATGGAAGGAAATCCTTCTCCTTGATACTAAAGCTTGCACAAGAACATGCAGATGCAGAATATTATGACTTTCCTTCGAAGAATCTTATTTTGGCTAGTGTTCAGACAGAGGAGTGTCAGCTTTATTATGGCTTGGAATTTCTTAACATCTTGACTGGTGGCAAGCATTCTTTATAGAGTAGTGAAATTGAAATTCATTTGTTCTGTGAGTTCCTGGAGCTGATCACTTCTGTTGTGCTACATGGAAAGTCCTGATCATCCTCGGACACTCACTGGCATTGATTGAAAGCCGTGTAAAAACCACTGTTATTTGATCCCTGCAAAAATCCAGTTATGCTCACCATTATTCTCCTCCATCAGGCTAAGACCATGTGGCTGGGTACAGCCTGGGTTTCACATCAAGAAACAAACATGTCCAGAATGTGCTGAAAAATGCACTGAGGGAGTAAAAACCTGAGAGCCTTAAATGCTGATGGATGTGAACAGGACACTGCAAAGTATTTCCTTCTGATGAGTCCAAAACCAATACTTCAGGTTTTGTGTGACAGCTTAGGGCTAGTTTATCTTATGTTGTTGAGTCTGCTGGCGCCATTTGAAGTCAGCCTGAACCACACAAAAGTGTCTAAAAGTATGAGAATTGTCTAAGCAGGAGGGGATGACTCCTTGCAGGAAAAGGAGCTGCTGCCCTCTGTGAAAGGGACACGCCATAAATGACTCCAAAGAGCAGATGGAGACAAAGCCTGTTCTTAACAGGGAGATCCCTTTCTTTGAAGGCAATCTCCCTCAGCCCTTGTCCTGGGGAAGAGAAAATGCACGTACTCCAGTGAAGTGGCCTCAGTGCTGTGAAGGGTCTCTTTTTTTGTAGGCAGAAACCATTAGGAAGGTGGTGGAAGGCAGAATGCATCCCAGCAACCCTCGTTTGGAGCTGACAAGTTCCACTCCTTCAGGGAAAGGTGAACATAAGGAAATTAATGCCAACAGAGAGCCTAGGAAAAACAAGCATGTTCTTTAGTTACTATAAGTATAATTATTTCTGGGCTTAAAGTGAAACCTGCCTATATTTTCCTAGGAAGTTTGAAGGTGATATACAGGATTTTATACACTGTGCCTGAGGGTGTATGACATGAATACCATGGGCTTTGGAGTAGCTTTCTTATGGCTTCTGTCACATGAAGGGCATTTTTGCTGTATTGTCACTGACTTAGCTCTAAAAACAAATCATTGTTCAAGACTCAAAAGTAGCTGTGAAACTTATATAAAAGCAATGTAGAAAGGTGATTTCTGAAAGCTTTCCTGCTCGTTGGTATGGAAGCAGTCTCTGTAACAACACCTTTATGCCAAATTTAATTGTATTAGAACCCTTTCCTCCAGCCTGCCCCTTTCCCTACATTTTGGGCTGTTTTGCTGGCACACAGCAGGCCCATGGGTGTGTTTGCAATTACAGAGGGTGAAACAGGAACAGCTCTGCCTTATCTCCCTGGTTTCCCAATGTCACTAAGCGCATTTTATTTTGAGATTCCTGATGGTGCTTGGCAAAGATAAACAAAATCTTCCATCAGGAAACCTGGGAGCTATTTCCACAGGAAGCTTCAAATCACTAAAGTAAATAAAACCCTTTTACATTATTCCCAGCCATGTTATTTAGCTAGCCTGAGCCTGCAACAATTGGTGAGAGGTGTCATATATTAGGAGGCTCGTAGCCTTTAAACAAATTATTCTTTCGGAATCCTGTGTATTTTGCTTCTGTCCCTAGATTAATTCAGAAAATAGTCTTCACAGAAGGCACATCAAGGAAGAGCTCCAGACCTGACATCACAAAAGCAGTTGTAACTATATTATTCTGTTGGCATGCTATCCTTTTAAGCTAAAAATAGTTCATTTGCCTCAGTCCCCAGGGATCTTCAGTTTCATCTTAAGAGTTTTGCTTGGCTTTTCTTAGCTTTTACTGAGTACTGGAAATTTCAAAAGCAAAAAATTACCACTATTTCTAACCAATACCCTGGCTTTCCCAATACACATCAGAACAATTTGAAATGTACTGTGAGGAAGATGCAGCACCTTCTCTCTTCAAGTACTTAGCCATATTCAAAATGTTGGCCATTTGATTGTTTTTAAGTGTGTCTGAATTTAATGTTTTTTAAGAAAATCAAGTATAGGATTAACTTCATCTAACTTAAATCTTAGAGTTTAAGTATCAAAGCCCAAGCTGATCATTAGGATCTCTTTGTAGTTAAACATGAGGGACCAGGATCTCAAATTTGACTCATCTTAAAGGGGTGGTTTGCACTGCCTTCTGGAGAAGCCTGTGTCACCCCATGAACTGTAAACTTCTGCCCACATACAGAACATCTATACTCAAGTAGATGTCTTACATTTTGGCAGCTGAGGCTAAATGTGAAGTATTTCATGTAGGGAGATGTTTCATCTTAATAGCACTTCCAGTCAACATGTTCTTAATTGAGATTAGAATCTGGCACCACACACTCTTACATATCAAACAGGATCCTGATGGCAGTCACTCATAGATGAGTTCATGAAATTTGAAGTTTTTCTTATAGCTTTGTTTGCCAGAGAGATAAAAGTGGTATCCCGACAGAATGTAAGTGGAACAATTTAACCCCCAGGCTTTAATACTCAGTTTAATAATATTTTAGTGTCACTGCCTCCACTAGAGATTGTTCTTTGGGCTGCACACCTGAACTACAGCTGATGACAGGCACACACTTTGCTCCCACTGCAGGGGCACAATGAGTTCAACCAGCAGAAATCAGGCCTCTCCCTGGGAGGCATCTGCTGTCAGGATAAATTTCAATCCAGGACTAGCAGGAGCTCATTTACCCTCTGTTTAACACTGAGCTCTAGATGTGGAAAAGAGGATGTTAAGGGGAACAACTGATGCCAGGCTTTAATAGGCAGAGACCAGTGAGCAGGAGATGGTCATGGTTCTTCTGGGAGGCAAGGCAGCTTACTTTGTAATATGGGGACTTAGGGAGAAGCTTTCTGATGGATTGGTCAGTCAATGAGAGAGGTTAATGAAAGAATATGTGGGATATTATTCACTTGAAAGGTACTTTTTATGCATTCCTGCTGAAGTGACATTAAACCTGAAGCAACACTGGTAAGAATGAACTGAATGGAAGTCAGCATTGAGCTGTTCATGGTCTAAGACACCAGAAAAGAAGGTATAATTCTCCCTCATGAAAGAAGAATCCATTCTTAGGATTTCAAGTCAAGTTTACAGCCAAGTGCTGTAGCAATTAGTAGTGAAAGAACAATTGAAAATGGCCACAGTTGATGTCACTTGACCAAGAAGAAGGAAATGAGTTTATCAGAATATTGGCTACAAATAAACCAAGAGAGGCTGCATTCTAGGAGTAAAACTTGGAAGTGTTTTCTCTCAGGAACTCACTTCTACTTTCACTGAGGTCACTGTTGTAAGTGCCTCACTGGAGGGATGAGCCCCAGGTGGAGGCAGCTGGGAGGCAGCTGACACCACCACAGCTCTGCACCACTCCCCAGGTGGAGGAAGTTGCAAGTGACATTACAATAAACTGCAAACAGGACCTTTTCAAGTAGGGCTTTCTACATTGTTGCCTGAATCATCTGCTACTTAGTGAAAACTTAACCAGTGTCTACACTTCGTAAATCATTAGTGCAATGATCCTTGGGTTCTCTCAGGGGAAAATATCTTTCACTTGTGTTAATGCCAAGACACCTAAACAAAATATCTTCATCCTAGTGCTACCCACACACTGCTGGCCACCCAGGGCAGAGGGCACTCCTTCTGCTTACCTCTTGGGTGGCTGGTAGGTTTTATATGCAGGAAGTGTAAACACCTCTGTTCCAAGGGAAATCTCAGGCATGTGATCACAGATTGAAGCATTTTTAAGAAATAGACATACTTTATCAGAATACTTGTGAATAACAAGAACACAGTATAAAAAAGCATGATGAAATGTAGTATTTTTATACTGCCCTCTTGAGATTCCTTTTCTGTTATGCAGTTCACAAGCTGGAGCTTGTGAATATTCCTCCTTTTTCATAGTCCCACTGTGCTGCTTTTAAATAATTCTGCTTTTGGTACCTTGCCCCAGTCCATCTTAACTTGGCAAAACATTTATACAAACTCATTACTTCCAAGTGCAACTTTGGTTTACACCAACTGACGTCTGAGGCCAAGTGTATCATAGCTCCAAGACAAATTATAAGAATAGCTGGAGCTGAGTGTATGAAAGGGAAGATTACTCACCTGAGCAGGAAGACAATGACGCTGATTAGTTCAAAGGCTTCCTGATAAAGGGGGAAAATACATGCTGTGCTAATTTTGACTCGTTAGATTCATGTAAACTAAAAAGTGTTCTTGATTTTTGACAGATGTACCAAGTGGATTCCATATTAGTTTGGAAAAAATGCCCATTGAAGGAGAGAATCTGGTATTGTCCTGTTCGGCCAACAAATTCCTGTACAAAGACATTGCTTGGATTTTACCTAGGACAGTCAACAATCAAACAAAAGCAAGGAAGTCTCACAACAGGGAGTACTCCATCACCCTCACTCTGACCATCAAAAACGTTTCCCTGGCACACTCAGGCACCTATGCCTGCCGAGCAAGGAACATATACACGGGGAAAGAAGTGCTTCAAACGAAAGACGTTACAATCAGAGGTGAGCACTGCAACAAAAAGGCTGTTTACTCTCGGATCCTCAAATATAAAAGCACAAGGAATGATTGTACAACACAAAGCAATGTAAAACATTAAAGGACTCATTAAACAGTAAGAGATGTCTCATATCATCTTGATTTTTTTATTGCTGTTGCTACCTTTCAAGCCCTGAGGTGGTGCTCAATTCCCCATGGGTTGGAAATAGGAGGAATAGCAAACAAAATCCTAACACGTGAGCTTCCAGTTGAGTTCAGATGGGTGTTTTCTGCTTTGAAAAGGCACATGGAAGCTGGGGTTTGGAAGATCCCCTGTGCTACATTTTACATGTCGATATTTTTTCTCTTGCTGTCTCCTACTGAGCAATAAGGAAAACTTTGGATCAATCTTTTCTTCTGCTTTGATATCGGCCTCATCAAAAGTGTCAAAGCTGAATAAACTGATTAACTTTAAAAACTGCTGTTTTCAGTCAACAATGGACATTTAATAAGCTAACTTGAATGTGCAGAATGAGCACAATTCAGTTTGAGATTGACTGGACTACATATTTTTTATTTTAATCTGATCTTGATGGACTTATGAATATTACCTGCTGAGCAAGTTCTAATATTTATTTGAAATTATTTTCTACACTAAAGTACATTAATCTTAAAAAAGTATCTTCTAAAAGAAGTATGCAGGGAAGAAATAAAGATGTTGATATAATGCACAGACCTATCATATCATTTATAATAATGATGATTTTACAACTGACAGACATGAACCATGTTTCTCCAAATAAATCCAGGTAGACTTCCAGTTGCTGTGTTGGTCAATTTTTAAAGTCAGTTCTGCACTAATGTAAAAAACTACTGATAAAAGTGTGAGTGTTGCTTCTGACCTGAAGATTCAGGAGTTTGTAATGTTGTAATTATTTTATTAAATGAGGAATGTTACACTAACATGACTGACAAAGTTTTAGCCAGCACGGTTAGTTAATACATTTTAAAAATACAAATTTGAAATTGAAGCCATTAAAAATATTCATTGCTTTTGGTATGCAAATGACAATTGGATTTATTTTGGGGATTAAGAACAAGCAAAACTGCTGAAGGACAATTAAGGGCAACCTAAGAATTTCTTGTGAGCATTTCCCCTTTTCCTTTGTCATGATTTTGCTATGAGATGTTTCTGTGTGCTATAAATTCTCTATAAGGAAGAAGTTACTATTTTTAATAGATCTGATAACTTTATTTTTTTACAATACATAGCTTTTATTATTTTTGGTTACATTTATGATCGATCATTTATATAGCATTTACATAAGCCATAACAAAACAGACCACAATGACCAAAATAGCTACAGCAAAGGAACAAAGTGGCTATGCTTTTAAAATAGAGGGTGACAACATGACAGTTTCTTGTGCTTGGGAACTCACAAGACTATTTCCTCCTTTAGGTATCGAGACCGTGTCCCACGGCTAAACTTGCCTTTCACGTGGGAATTGCTTTTGTCAAGTGTGAAAGGGTAAACAATAGTATTTCCCCATAATGCCAGTTTCATGGAGCCCAAAATGCTTAGAAAACAATTGATAACCTGGAAGTTGTCAGAGTAAAGAAAAGAATAATCATTTACATCTTAAAATGTCACCTATAGCCTGCTTGTATACAGTAACTCTTTTGTTCATTATTAGCGTGATGGCTTCCAGAAACAATGTGTGCTTGCAAAGGGATCAGGCTCTCTTTTTTTTTCTGAAAACATGCCTAAAATGCAAGTGAAGTTGTTGGTGACTGCTTAAAAATGGAGCAAGCACACTCTTTAGCATTTGCAATTCTTCAGAAGAACTACAATACAGAATCCCCTTTTTTTCTAGGGTATTTTGTGGGAAGACATTTGATGGGGAGGTGGGCGGTGATGACAGGACATTATGAATTTTCCATGGCCTTGGGAGCCAAAGCATGATGACTTGTAGCAGTCAGTTGCCAGGCAATATGAGTTTGGGTCAGGAAAAAAGAAAACCCAAAACCAGAGATGTTTAGACTGTTCTGTGAAATTGTTGTGCATTGCAATGATGTATGTCACTGCCGAGTGGAGGTCCCACCAGCCTGGTCTCAACCAGCACTCAGAGGGCCACGCTGTTGCAAGGATGTCATAACATCCCAATGTGGCTGTCCGTGTTGGAGGGCACAGAGAAAGCTCACTGGAAACCTTTGAGGAAAGCAGTTCTTGGTGGCAGGATAAAAACTACTGATGTCACTTTTGATGTCCTCGGATGACTGGAGAATCTCATGGATTTGGGGAGTTTCTCTGCCTTCTGTTGTGTAATATATTATTTAGGGAGAAAAGTGTGAATTATATTTCTTCTTCATTTTTTTAAAGTGTTTTAAATAAAGCTTGTATTTATATTTTTGTACCGATTAATAAAAAAATAAGTGAACAGACAACATAATCATAACAAAGGGCAAAAATGGATGGAATGCAAATGTAAACCTGAAAATTAACAAATTGTAAATTTTTCCCTTTGTTCGCTTTTAAAAATGCGAATTTCCCCTCCCTACCACCCCAGGTCAGACAAGTACTCTGGCACCAGTGTCCTCGTCTCCCTTCTGTGACCTCCCCAATCACTCCCCTGGGCCAAATTCTGCCTACAATGAAGTTCCTCAGAGTAACTGAGAGCAGAGTTTGGCCAGCAAGGCAGCATTTGTGGGCAAGAATGAAGACTGGGGTCAGGTCTGGGGGGCTGCCCTGGGTGCTGAGCCCCACACTGTGCTGGTGGCCAGGCTAAACCCTTGGCTTTGGAGTGAGCAGAGTGGGACATTGGAAACTGTTCCCCTTGGCTTCACTGCAAAAATGAACGTGAGAAAGCAGGTAGTTTGCAAAAGAGAATAATCCTCAGGTTGACCAAGTCCTTGAAAAATCAGCTGATTGTAGCAGAAAAATTATTGAAAGTATGTGAATGATGACTTAAGCTTTTAAGCGAAAAAGTTTTACTTAATATGAAATCCCATCTTTAGTGTATGGCTATAAACAAATTAAAATTAATCACAACTCACAGAACGTGTGATTTGCCTTTGTTGTGTCATCTTGTCTGCCTTCATTTTGGATGTCTAGGCTGGGGTGTCTGTCAGGGACTGCTGATAAATGTGGAGCTCTTCTCAACACGCATATGTGGACATGCCTCAGACCATAGTTGTTCATAGTGTTGTGCAAAATGAGAATTGAACAAAAATTGAGGTGAGGTATCAAGGAGAAGAGGGCAGTCTTCTCTGCTGCAAGGCAAATTTAGCTGACTATGTCTTCATGTGATGAAGAATTCACAATGTCTCTCATAAGCAATGCTGTTTGGGAAGAGAGGACAAATTGCCTACCAGGCTGTAAACAACAAATACCATTGCCTTTGGAAATTACTGGCTTGCAGCTCAGAAAAGCCTAAAAGCCATAGTCATTGCACAGTCATGACTAAGTTGGAATTAATTTCAAGGGGTAAGGACATTACAAAGACAACTTTAAAAATGTTTTTAGTGCTGTGGGGCTCATGCACACTGCATAACCTGGTGGCACATAGGGGTTCAATATTTCTAGATAGTTTTTATTTATGGCTGGTAGTAGAATAATTATGAAGACGGAAATGTCTGGTGGCTAGTTTTCCTGTAAGGATAAAGAATAATCTTCCAAAAACAGAACATCAGAAATTCAGCTGATACTGGACTTGGTGTATTGGCATCTGTTGCAGCCTGAAAGAAAATATTTCCAAATAGTAGGTTTCTGCTTTTTTTCGTATCCTTTCATATTTGGAATTACCATGTTAGTAATTGCTGATCCTGGCATTGTCCTTGAAGGAAAAGATTGCAAATAATTGGGGAATTTGAGGGAATCTGCAAAGCATTTCCATCTGTGACACTGCTCAGGAGCTCCCTGAATTCTCCGTCACTGCTTTAAATGGACCAAAATACCAAGAATAATGATGTGAGAGTTGAAAATGTGAATGAAAGATGTTGCTATATAATGTGCAAAAAGTTGTAAATACCTTGACATTTGTTAGAACAGCCTTCAGCACTGTATGAAATGAGGGAAGGACTGGCAATGGGTTGAAATAATCCTGAGATTGTTTTGTTTCTTTCAGGGATGATTTTAATATGATGTTCGTAGAGTGTTTTTGAAATGCTGTAGTGTGGTTTGGCCAGGCCTAGTTATGTTCAGCCAAATATGTGAAACACAAAAGTGGAAAAATTTATGAAGATTTAGGTGCAACGCTTCTGTGCTCATGGTTACTGTTTTTTGATTATGTGAGTTTACTGAATATGATTTGTAACTGTACTCTTTAAAGTAAGTAAATTATCAGTCACATTCATGGATATCATGGTGTACAGAGCTGCAAAGTGCCCTCAGCAACACACAGATACTCTGCTACAAGGGTGCCCTGACGATTCTTCAAATCTTTGGTGTCACAGTTTGTTTCTTTTGATGATGAAAAACAGAGCTTTCACAGAAAGTCATTGCTTTCAGTATAAACAAGCGTGGTTGGCCATGGAACTGAGAAAATCTTTTGAACGCTGTCATCACTGGGTGTTCATTGATCACCATAACATGCTATTGCTGAGCAGTGAGATTTCTCTGCACACACCAAATCCTCCTGAACAAAGTAGAACAGTAAATAAAATCAGTGAAAAATGAACTTGGTAGAACAGCCGTAGCAGTCTCTAACACCAGTAAAATTAGTGTAGGGGAGATAATTAAATCTCCACAATTACGAGAAAGTAAAACAAAGGTGTTGTTTTGTCTTATAGCTCAAGAGGCACCAGCCTTGCTGCGGCAGCTTACGGATCAGACAGTGAACGCCAGTAACTCTGCCATGTTGGAGTGCCAGGTTCGTGGTATTCCTGAGCCCCAGATATCCTGGTTTAAAAACCATGAGGAAATACAGCAAGAACCAGGTGAGAGCTTTGTGTACTCACCTACCTCTTACAGCGGGCTTTTTATTTACCATCTGCCTTAGGTAGCCATTTGCAGAGTCATTGGCATCAGTACCTAGATGTAAGGAAGGCAGTCAGGCAGCAACCCAGGTGCTCCAGGTTATTCTGTCTCACACCAAAACATGAGCCAGGCTGGAGATCTAGACACAACAGGTTTCTATGGAATAGGTGAAAAAATTTTCACCTTATAAGAGTCATCTCCAAAGAAACATATTTCCTTCCATTTATTATAGAGGGAGCCCAAGGATCAAGTGTCTTGGCCAGCAGATAGTTAGGCAAGAGAAAATGAAGCTGTCATGATGTGTATGGAGGTACCAGTGGGAATCTGTGGTCAGGCACTCAAAGTATGTTCATTAATCAAAAGCTATCCAGGAGACTAAATCCACGTCTGGGGTGTCCAAAATCCAAATGCATCTACTGGTGGCAGAAGAATCCAGATCGCATGCAACAGAAAGGAGCAGCTTCTGAAATGTGGCTTCAAAGATCAGCTAAGGCTAAACATCCAGCCGCTGGCACCACAGTCATGGAAGTCATGAAATATCCTTGGATATTTCAGATGGAAATGAATGATGGAGGCAAAGGCAAAACCTTTCTCATGGGAATTCATGCACATTTGGTCCAGAAGCCCACACTGAGAGAGTGTTAAAACACTCAGCAAAAATGTTCAAGGAGGTTTGGTCCATAGAAACTTGAATTTAAAGTGTAATCTTCTACAGAACATTTTAGAAAGTTTTTAGTTTTGATTGTGTCCTGAATTATTGGAAATTACTATAGTATGAATAAAAACAACTGGAAAAAATTCTGGGGACTTCTCCAACTGAGCTATAAGCCTGTGCAGACTTGCAGCCCAAACACTAAGCTTAATCTAGAGACAGATTCCATGAAGCTTTACACTGATCACATCACTCTAGTGTGCATTAATAACGCTATCTTCCAAAATGAGTGTTATGTGTCTAACTTGGGTGTAACAGATACAATTAGGAGCCAGGGAGATGCCTCCAGAGGGTAGGTCAGAGCACTTCAGTTAGGTGCCTGAAATAGATGGTGGAAATACATTTTGATGAGACTGTAGTTCTGATGGAACCAAACACAAGTGTGTACTTGACTGTGCATTTCCTGGCTAGAAGGTGCCTTAGCAGCAGTCCTGAGGCCAAATCTGCTCCCTGACTCTTCCTTGCTTCTCGGAATATTATCCAGGCTAGCTTCTGAATTGACCTAGCTGGAATAAACAAGGTGTTTAAAACTTCAGGTAAGTCCTATGTTTTAGGGTACATCTCATGGGATTTCTCTTTGCACTGTGCAGAGCCCCTCTCCAAAGGAGCCCATCATTCTATGCCACATGGGCAGGTGAGATTTGGAGCTAGTCTGCCGCCCACAGGGGCAGTCTGAATGGCTTTTGGAAGGTGCCTAAGCTTGAGCTGCTTCTGGAGCAGACCTGGGCCTGTAGGTGCAGTAATCAGATTATCCTTTTTCCAAAAGCTGCAGACATGCTAAAGCAGTCACCTGGATGAAAGCATAGGCAGAGTGCTATCAACATAAACAGTACCAAGTACTTCCAAGATCATTCCCTTAGGCTGAGCTTTTTGACTCACACAAGTGCTCTGTAAACACTGGTTTCCAAGAGACTCGCAAGGCATCCAAGCGTATTTGGCTTTCCTGCAGATAACATTGTGCTGTGCAGTTTGTGGCTCAGATTTCTTTTGAGAAGAACTTGAAGCAGATTTTATTACACAAGGGCCAGTTTTTGTTTATATCCTGGCTCCCTCTCATTGCAAAATATTTAATTTCACAGGAATAATTTTAGGGCCTGGAAGCCGAATGCTGTTTATTGAAAGAGTAAAAGAGGAGGATGAAGGACTTTACCAGTGCATAGCCACCAACTTGAAAGGGTCTGTGGAGAGTGCGGCGTATGTCACGGTACAAGGTAAAACACCACACTGAATGGGAAGAGCACACCTTCCAGAGTGATGTTCTTAGGCTAGAAGGGTAGGGGTATGACCTGGGACTCATCTGGTGATCTCTGAAGCAATTTGAAGGAAGTCCTAGCAAGGGAAGCGTACCAGGTTGGAAAGGAAGCCCAGCAGGAAATGCTAACTCAGAGTGTGTTTACACTGACCTAAAAAGAAGAATTGCTTCAACCCAACAAAGATCAGGTCAGGGTAGAAGACAAAAGTAAATTTAGTATCAGCAAAACAAACAAAAAACAGGGTAGGTAACACTCTCCTACCCACACGTTTTCCCATTTCCGGTTAATTCCAGAGAAATTAGAGGCCTGAGATATTCTCATTTGTTTGTTTTCAATGTAAATTGAACTGCCAACTCAGACTGGAAGATTTTAGCCTAGCAATAGCTACATATGCAGAGGTACTATTACAAAAAAAGTAGTTTGGTTTAGTTATTTCTGTAACCATTACTTATCTTGCTATTCATTTAAATGTCCACTATTGTTCTGCCTTTGACAATCTTGGCTCATGCCTGTGGCAGTGATTTTTATCAATTAATTTTTACATTGAATAAAAATAAAGTTTATTGTGACCTTTCAGTTTCATTGAGTACCCTTTTGGCTCATGAATTATGAGATTAGAGAAGTAGGTTGACATTCTCCATATAAGTCAGGTTGTGCATGCATTAAATTTGACATAATATATTCTACTGGCCTGGTATTAAGTACATAGTCCTAGATGCATTTAGTTGCTCCTTATAGAACACAATTTGAATACCAGGCTTCTTAGGCAGAGATTATATGTTTGTGGCTATTCTCATATATTTGTGAAGTGTGTTTGAATACTTCCCAATATTTGGATACCATCCTGCAGCACAAGACAATTACAACTAGTATAGAATTTTTGCTATGAATGTGTTAGCAGTCAGAGTCAATGATGATGATATAATGATGTTTTTGCTTGAAAAAGTCAGGTGTAAATATACATACATGTGGGCTGGCCCAGCTGGTGAAATTGAGGAGTTAAAACACCTATCCCTAAATGAATAATTGTAGAATCATAGAATGGTCTGGGTTGGAAGGATCTTTAAATATCCTCTAGCTCCAACCTGGTCTAGTGGAACACCTTGATCAGACCAGGTTTCTCAAAGCCCTTTCCAACCTAGCCTTGAACATTTCCAGGGATGTGGCACCCAGAATTTCCCTGGAAAACCTGTGCCAGTGCCTCATCACTCTCAGGGTAAAAAATTTCTTCCTCATATCTATTCTAAACCTCTCCTCTTTCAGTGTGAAACCATTCTCCCTTGTCCTATCACTCCACACCCTTGGAAGAAGTGACTCTCCAGCTCTCTATTAGACCCCCTTTAAGTAATGGAAGGCTGCCAAAAGGTGTCCTTGGAGCTGTCTGCTCTCCAGGCTGAATGATTCCAGCTGTCTCAACCTATCTTCACAGGAGAGGTGCTTCAGCCCACTGGTCATCTTTGTGGCCCTCCTCTGGACTCTATTCAAAAGATCCACATCATTCTTATGTTGGAGGCCCCAGAGCTGGATGCAGCACTCCAGATGGGATCTCACAACAGCAGAGTAGAGAGGCAGAATCACCTTCCTCTGTGTGCTCTGATAATATTGAGGGTTTTATAGCTGCTGTAACAGCTAAACGAATAACTTGTGCCAGCTGCTTGCTGTCCAAATCATCCTACTAATTCCCAGTCCAGGACAATGTAATTCATTATTGTATTGATTTTTAACATAATTGAAGCTCTGCTGTTTACTACAACCACAAGCATTCAGTCAGATGACTTCTAGGAAGTCTTATATCCTGATCCAGAGGAGAGGAAGGCTTGTTCTGTGGTTACATGTCCTGAGGGACAACAAGCAATGTTCTGGTATGATTTCTACAGGAACAGGAGATGAAGACTACCACATTAAAATTTATGGCTTTGAGACTGGATGATAAAAAGAGAGATGTTTGTCTTATCTACTATGATCAAGGAAGATGTCTTTCCACTCTTTTCCTACTACATGAAGGGGTGTCACTAGAGGTTTTTTTACTCACTCCTACACTGCTCTAGAGTGTCTGTCCCTCTCCCAGGAAATGGCAGCCTCCCACCTCATCCCTGGACCTGGAGGGACAAGATCAGGGCTTGAATGTGGGCCTTCCTCTAAAGCCACATTCTTGTCTCTCTGAGAAACACAGGCCCTGTGCCTGCTGCTATGAGCAGCAAAGCCTTGCCTCTGTCCTGGGACTCTCGGGACATGGGGCTGCAGATCAAAGGGTGAAGAGCAGTGCCTCATGTCGATGGCCACGTTTAGCAGATTGGAGGAGTAGTTTGTGAATGAGTCAGGAAGGAAACTGTCTGCTCTCTTTATTTCCTCTGAAAAAACATTCTTATACTCGCAGATAAAACAATGTGTTATTTTTGTGTCCGAGATGGATGACTGGATGGTGGAATCAAAGGGCCATTTTTAAGTAATTGCAGGCTGTGTTTGGTTTGGAAGCAGGGGCTGCTGGGATGTCTGTGGAGAAGAAGGGTCACATCTGTGGGCATGTAAGGACAATCTTTCTGCTTGCTCTTGGCTGAGGAACTGAAGAGACAGCAAATCTGCAAGAACAGACTAGGAACTGCTAGAGCACCTAGCAGGTGGAGGGGACTGTATCCCTAAAAATCTGGGGAGAAATGCTGCTGAGCATGTGGGGAACACAAATTCTTGGGCAGCTTTTCGGGAGTATCAACATGCTTGCAGAGTTGCCATGAAAGCCATTTCCTGCTTTCCCTACTGAGGACCCTCACAGTTAGTTGCAGAGGTGCTGCTTTGAAGATGTGGTGATAAAGAAAGGAGCGCCTTTACAACTCATCCTTCCTGAAAATGGACATATTGCAACAAAGGAATACAGCAACGTCCCCTGTCCTAAAGTTGATGTTTGATAATTTAATGTGAATCCTGCTGATGAAAAGGAAAACATCTTGTTAATTAAGTATTCACTGAACTATTCTGACACTATGAAAATGGTGTTAGTTTTTAAAATAACTTTTATTTAAATGACTTCTTTTAAATAACTTTTCTTTGTGTGTCTGTCTGTCTATCTATCTATCTGTCTATCTGTCTATCTATCTATCTACCTACCTACCTAACCAACCTTTCTGATCTTGTGTCTCAAAAAGTCCTTGTGCCTTTTGAGCCATGCTGAAGTCATCAGAAATTTCTCCATGAGGTGTAACTGCAATTCCCACAGCTACTAAACGAAGTTCAGCCTGGGCTATGACTGCAGTTTGCAAGATTAAAGGTGGACATCAGGGGACACTAAGACTCCTGTTACCTCAGAGGTCCACTAAAGAGGGTTGGAATGGAGTTCTGGTGGTTGATAGTTCAGCCTCAGTTCAAACAAGGGCCATCACCAATGGTCTGGCTAAGTTATGGCAACCTCTGAGGACAGGCATTCCTCAGCATCTCTGAGCATCCGTTCCAGTGCTGCAGTGCTGTGATTGTGAGATCACATGGATTAAGCAGGGTTGATCCCATTGGGGTGGGAGTGAGAGATGCTTTAGGTGAGGCAGATTAGCATTGTTGCCCCAGGCTTTGCTTTTTCCCTGCTTGACACCTGAGCTGCACTGCAGTGTTTGGAGCTGAAATCCTAATGAGAAAGCCCATATCAGCCAAAGGCTTAAGCTTGTGGCTGGAGGGATCAGCAGTTGATCCTGGCTCTCATTCTGGCATACTTACATGGTTCTGGTGGCTTCTGTTGCTACTGAAAGAGAGAAGCTGCTGCTGATGGCACTTCTTCACTTTCCTCCTCATCATCCCTCTGCAGTCCTGCAGACATGGGGTCGCGCAGGGGGCTTTTGGAGGGGATCTGGAGAAGAAAGGGGGCTGCTGTGGCAGAGTCAGGCAGATGGGACAGAGCTGAACACAGGGAAAAGTCTTTGTCTAATGAGGTATCTGGTGAGTAAAGGTCTGGGATGGGAGTGTGAGGGGATGTCTGAAATCTTTGGCTACCAGGTAGAGAAAGGGATTTAGTACTCATTACAGTCTCACCAAACTTTGCTAATCCTAAGGCTTCTTCTAAGTGTTTTTGCCTGCTCTGCCTCAAATGAAATCTTTTTCTACCCAGCTGAGAGGTACTCAGAGAGCTCTGACTTCAAGGCTTTCAGCAAGACTGGCATTTGACAACCCAGCCCAGCTGGATAAATGCTTTCTGGTTGCCTGCATTTGCTCAAACATTTCAAAGACAGCACCTTCACATTTCTTTACTGACTCCTAAGCAGCTACTGCAGTGGTTAGAGGGTTGCTGTCTTCCACCCCAGGCCTGGCTGCACCTCACAGGTGTTCTGTGTCCTGTCATATGAAGCTGAGGCAACCAATGAACCTTCAGCCCCTCCAGGTTTTGCTGAATAAATATCAGAAACTATTATCTGCCATCTGCAGGAGTGCTGCTCAGAAGCAAGAGGAGACTATCTGTGTGTAAAAGGAAATTCTGATACCAGAGAATAGGCAAGCTGCACTAGACTGTATTATTTATGATATCACTATCTTCCATATCTAAATCAAGTACTTAAAAAAATACTTGTGAAAAAAGAACTCTCTTGGTGTTTCTGAGACTAGTGTATATCCATTGCAGCCATGTTTTTCCTTAAGGAACTTTATTCTCAAAGTTCCAGAATGGACATGCCAGGGATATCTTAGATATGGGGCATGAGTACAAATCTGATTATAACTTTTAGGGAGGGAAGACATTATGCTAATTAAGCAACACATCCTCTGAACAAAGTTTTGTGGCCTTTTGCCTAAAACCAGGCAGCACATCCCTCTTTACCTGGTAAATTAACCAGTGAGACACAATAATAACTTTTTAATTTGTAAGGAGTAACACCAAGCTGCCAGGCTCTGAAACTCGGAAAGTTCAGTTGACAAAACTACTGTGAAATCATGTTCAGAATTACTCCCCTTGTCCTCTCATTTACCCTCTCTAGAGAGTATATCAGAATAAGAGGCAGGATATGATGGTTCTTTTTGCATTTTCTATCAATCAGATGGAAAACATTGTGGGAAGTGTGGGATTTTGATGTGATCACAGGATTTGCAAAACAAACTGCTTTGAAACTATTTTACAAATCCCTAAATAGCAGTCTGAAGTGAGTTTTATTTTGGCTTTTTAAAAGATCTGTCAGTGGGCTCTAATACTTTCCAGATTTCTAATGTTCATGTTTTCTTGCTGCTTCATTTTCAGTTGTTGTTAGTTTTGTTTTCCCCTTTTTGTGCTTAATCAGTTCCCTGGTTTCTAGAGCTCTCCTTGTTCCCTGCCAGCTGGGTTCTGTGGGTGCTGCTGGCAAAAGAGGGGGTACCATGTTCCCTCAGGGAGCCTGGCCATGTGCTGCTGGAGATCTGAGGGCACAGAGTCTGCCAGGGGAGCAGTGGATTGGAGGGGGTGCCATATGCCATGGGTTTCTGCCCAAGGGGAATGAGGCTCAAGATCATGGTACCATGCTGTGTATGAGCTGAGCTCCCAGGTTACAGATCAGATCCATCCAAGCCATGGGAAGAAGAGCTCATGGACACCTGCTGGCAGCACCAAGAGTCTCCAAGAGAATCCCCAGGTCAACCGCAGTGATGGTTTTGATGAGGGCTGGAAGATTTACAGCATGTCTGGCATGGAGGTGTGGGCTTCAGGGTTCAGCCATCAGCAGGGAAGAGCTCTCTGAGAAGTGGGTAAAGAAAAGCATCAGATCCTGGACTGCAAACCCCATGCAGCAGCACTGCATTGCACTGGTTCACACTTGGAGCCTACACCAGCACAAGCCCTCCCAGGAGCTTCTCCTGCAAGTTAGCAGCAGCTCTCATACCACAGTACTGCCTGTGGGAAAGGCCCAGCAGAGCCATCCCCTCTGGGCAGCCTTGTCCTCTCCTGAGGCTTCAGGAGACCTTTTTTTTTGGCTCTGTGAGCCAGTCCAAACAGAGATTAATACCCCATTGAAAAGAGCTGGTCCTTCCTGGTATTTTATTTTAATGGCAGAAAAAAACATGAAGTGCCCTTGGTTTGCAGGTCATTTTCTAAATATGTTTCCCACTTGATTTTCCCAGGCATGTCAGAGAGGTCAAACCTGGAGCTGATAACTCTGACCTGTACCTGTGTGGCTGCGACGCTGTTCTGGCTCCTGTTGACTCTCTTCATTCGCAAGCTGAAGAGGGTAAGGACAGACAGGGATCTCCCTGTGGCACCTGCCTCTCCTTGGCAGCCCTTTGCTCATGTAAGAAAATTTTTCCTGGGTTACTGGGATTGCTGAGTCTACCGAAGAAAAATTCTGTTTCGCTTTTGCAGCACCAAGTCTGCCAGAGTTCAAGGAGAGTTTGGACAACACTCTCAGGCAATGGCATGACTCTTGGGGCTGTCCTCTGCAAGGCCAGGAATTGAACTTTGATGATCCTTGTGGGTCCCTTCCAACTCAGAATATCCTATGATTCTATGATTCTTTGGTACTGCTCACCCTTGTTCCTGGTGCAATAACCAGGCTGCCGGTGGATACTGGAGAACTGTGACTTTCAAGGCTGAGCATGAGTAAGCCTGAAAGAAAAGCCTGTGGGGACAAGGCTCTGAGGCTCACAAGAATTTGGGTGCCTGACTCACACCAAAGGCATCCTCATTCCCTTATAAAAACTGTGGGGGTTTGGCATCCTAATGTCTTTGAAGTTTGGGTGAGTGGGAATGACAGATCTTCACAGAATGTGCTGGGGTCTGGTTCACACAGTGCCTGGTATAACTACATCACTTCCAAAGTGATATTTTGCTGAAGGGGTTTTGATGGTGCAGCTTCTAGAGCAGATGATCCTGTACCAACATGAAAAATTTAACTGCCCCTGCAGCTGACCCTCCTTCTTGTCCAAGGCTGACTGTGATGGTTTAAATCCCTTTTTGCTGGCAGCACCCTGTCTGCATTGTATGGTGTGGGCAGGCTGAACCACAGCAGCTTTCCCAAGCAGAAAACACACCTCCTCAGTGGTGCAGGAAGATCTCAGTGCAACCTGTAGGAGCAAATGGATTTGAGGGAAGGTATTGGGGCACTGCAAGACCTGAGCTGAGAAATGGCTGCATGCCCCCCCTCTCCTCACTCCCACACCACCAGCAGCCCAGGGGTATCATAGCACAGCACCATGGGGGTCTGCTCACAGCCAGCACAGCTGGGCATGTGTCAGCTGGCTGAGGGATGGATGCTGAGGGTGCACTGCATCCTGACAGACCATTTTATCTCAACCTGCATTAAGCCTACTGGTATCTTAGGCTGGGTACTAGGAACTTTCACTGACTGATGGGAAAGCAGCACTAGACCTCCAAATCAGGGTGGTATGGCAGCAGCCACTCTGCCTGCATTCCTACTGCTGCAAGCTTTAGAGAAGAAATGCGTGGGGAGAAAGGAAAGCAGAGGTCATCTGAAGCTGTGGAGAAACTTCATAGCTGTAAGAGAAATTACAAGGCAAGAGGGACCAGTACTGAATACTCGACAGTAATGATGAAGCAACTTGTAATGTGGCTGCAAATCTTGGGAAAAAGTAAGCCTTAGATGTAGCAAGGGATTTCAAATATTTTTTTATTTTATTTTATTTTATTATGAGACAAAAACTTGTTAGTTTGTTAAAAGATAATAAAAATATCATCATCACTGTAGAACAAGGGACTTTAACTAAAAGACATGTTAAGGCAACTTTCCAGATGAGCCTTTCCAGCTAGTGTTAGTCTATGTTTATGGTCCTCTCTGTGTTTCTCTTATAAACCCTTACTCCCAAAGATTTTTGTCTGGAATTAGCTCTGAATTACATTTTATATACGAATTATGTTGCCACAATAGAAAAAAATAATATGCTCTCCAAGAGCATTTCCTTAAAGCCTTTCTGTGATGCACACAGGGATAGATTACATCCTTACCAATTTTTCCTCATTGAAAGTGTTGCTTCAAATCCTTATTTGTGCCAAAAATTTGATATTGAGTACATCAGAAGAGAGAACTGTGGGAAACTGTTGGAATTTTCCACTCCCCTATTGCTTTGTCTGGGATGGGTCTGCTTAAAATGTGGTGGGTGGGAGCATTCTGCTGCATGCACCTCTCTCTAGAAATGCCCTTTTCTGGAGTACCACACAAGTTTCTGTTTCTACTCATATCCCACTTATCCATGTCCTTCCACACTTAGTGGGTGTTTTGGAGGCAGGCTTTAAGCCTTCTGACTTTTTCCCAAGCATCAGTGCATCCTTCTTGGGACAAAGTTTATGGTTTTGGGGAGGATGTTGTGTTTGTAATCAAGGCATGCACAGCTAGGAATATCCTTCTCAGAAAACATGCCTGGAAGTGCAGGTATTAGGGACATATTTCCAAGCTGCAGAGGAGGGAAGCTGGAAGTACTAGGTGGCAGTTAAAGCAAATAATAGAAAAGAGAATATGTGGTTATATCTGTAAGTTTGTAGTATCTGTATGTCTTTGTCTGTGTGCTACTTCCACAAATTTAGGAAAAGCAAGACATTCAGGTTCAGTTCTGCAGATTTCCCATAATCTCCAATAGCCAGGAAATTATGGCAAACACTAGGCCATTTCTACAGAAAGATAAGTACTCCTATGTCAAGAAAAGTCCAGTAGATTAGAATGTCAATCTTCATGCTCTTTGAAGGAACATATATTTCAAAATGGATGAACTGTAGGGAACTTTCAGATCAGCTTCATCTTTCCTTATCTTTCTCAAGTGAAGTGGATAATCCATTTGTTCAGGAGAAACTAAACTGGCAAATTAATTTGAAATTTTATGTTTTAAATTATGTGTTTGAGTCCAGCTTTTTATAAATTCCTCCAGACTCAAATGGTTTGAGTAAATTTTTCAGAAATGATACCAAAGAAATAAAAAATTCTAAAAAATTTGTCAGCAGTTTGTGAAGTGTATAATGTCCGGTGTCCTGATGACTTGTCTTGCACAATTTCTAACCACATATGGCCTATTTTTGTGGGA
The DNA here is from genome assembly GCA_018697195.1 of Certhia americana. Classification (NCBI taxonomy): domain Eukaryota; kingdom Metazoa; phylum Chordata; class Aves; order Passeriformes; family Certhiidae; genus Certhia; species Certhia americana. The sequence goes on along the minus strand of CM031857.1, from coordinate 47,268,882 downwards.
TATATGGAACAAATAAACACTGGCAGTCGAACTCCATCTGTTGCATGTGGCCACTTCTTGCTTTGCACAATCATGAAGGAAAGTTATTTTTATCAGCAGTGTTTAGTCACTTGCTGAAAGTATTTCTTCTGACTGTGCAGAGGGCCTGTGTCATAACACCATATGTGAATAGAGATTCACATGGATTTCATTGAAGAAAATGGTATGTCACTTGGGAGGAAAGCTAGTGGAAGGAGTTTCTTTTACATAAAAACTCCTGCAATACATAGAAAAGCCAAAGAGAACTTAACCAAACCATCCACTGTGCAGTGAAACACTCAGCCTTGTGAACAAAATGGACTTGGAACCCTTGATCCAAACAAGGAGATGCTGACAGATACCCTAATCCTCTTTTTCATTTTGCAATGTCTTTGTGTTCTAGCCTCGTTCATCTGAAATGAAGACCAACCATTACCTGTCAATCATAATGGATCCCGATGAAGTCCCCTTGGATGAGCAATGTGAACGTCTACCTTATGATGCCAGCAAGTGGGAAATTGCAAGAGAAAGGCTAAAACTAGGTAATGTTTGAATAGTTCATATAGAGTTTGGATTGATTGAATGAGATGTATCTGTAACTATGGGTAAAAAGGAGCTGGATGTGTTTTGGGCACTCAGCACAATGCACTGCCAGACTTGGTGTGATCTGTTCCACACTGAGAGCACCTGTCTGTGGATGAATTACAGCCTTTAGGACTGACTGACCATGCCTACTTGACTTTTCACCTGTATATTTGGACTACATGTAGGAAAATGAAAATAGAAACAAGAGACCATTTAGGCTGGAAAGGACCCTTAAGATGAAGTCCAACCATGAATAATCTACCTGTTCACTCCAGGAAAAAGCTGTGGGAGAGAGTGACAAAGGCTTTGCTAATGTCCAGGTAGACATCATCCAAAGCCTTTACCTCATCTATTAAGTTGGCCACCTGGCCACAGAAGGAGAATATAGACAAGAATGATGCATTCTCTATTTTTGAAACTGATTTACTTAAAACATGACCCAAAAAGAGCCATCAAAGAATTCCAAATCAGACTGCCAACTTCAATGTTTCTCTCTCTACACTCAGGAGCCTGATCTTTGGCAGTTACTGTAATTTTAGTTATTCACTATAATAATGATAGAGGGCCTGGAGGGGAAGCTATATGGGAAGAAGTCAAGGCCAATTGGTCTGTTTAGACTGAAGAAGAGGAGTAGAGAGGAGACCTCATCACAATTACAGCTTCTTCATGAGGGGAAGAGAAGGGACAGGCACTGCTCTCTTCTCTATGGTGTCCAGTGACAGGATCCAAGGGAATAGCCTGAAGTTGTGTTAGAGGAGGTTTAGGTTGGATATTATAAAAAGGTTCTTCAGCCAGAAGGTGGTTGGGCACTGGAACAGGCTCCCCAGGGAAGTGATCACAGCACCAAACCTGACAGAGTTCAAGAAGCATTGAGACAACACTCACAGGCACACAGTGTGCTGCTCGGAGTTGTGCTGTCCAGGGTCAGGATCATCCACAAGGATGATCCTTGTGGGTCCCTTCCAACTCAGGATATTCTATGATTCTATGGTTTTCTTCCCTTTCTTCAACCTGGAAACTTGGAAAAAAGCCTGTGCAGAAATGGGTTCTCATAATCCATCCTGACGCCCTTCCTGTTTCTCCCTCTCCTTCTTTATCCAGCACAATCTCCTTGTTTTCCCTCTGTACTGCATTTTTATAAATATTCTGTTATTGCACCATAAAGGGCAAGAATGTGACATGGAAGTCCATGTCCACATAAAAAAATAAATATCCTTTAAGACTTTAAACCTACGGCCAGCTCCCCTATAGATGTCCCAGCAGAAGGCATGGGTTTGGGACCATTCCTTACTAAGCCTAGTGTGGGGTTGATGAGAAGGGAAGGGGGGAAGGGACCTTATTTTGAAGTTGATTAATCCCTCCAGAAACCACATGGATTTTAGCAAGAAGGTCAACATTAAAATATCAGTGATAAGCTCAGCCTCGTTGCTATAGTGCTGTTTGTTCTTTCAGGCATGCATTACATTTGTCCTACAGCAAGGTCTAGAAAATCCCTGCATTTTAGTTAGGAGCTGTAACAGATTCCTCCTGTCTCCTGGGTATCAGGGACCGAGCTTGGGTAACACATGCAAAATTAGGATCACACTTAATTTTCCTGCCAGGAGACACAAGGTGGCCAGATGTGAATAAGCACAGCTGAAATACATTGCTCTATTTATAATTGTCATACGTAGTTCTGGGAATGCTGGAACCTTGTGCTGGAGTGACTTCAATCTTCAGACAACTTTCTTACAATGATGGACCAAGAGTCTGATGTGCAGACAATGTGACCACTGGGAAAGAAACAAACAGAAATGGAATGTAAACACCAAGGAAAAACCCGTGCCTTGCAGGGTTAGTGTTTGGAGTCCAGAGGTGATGAACAATGACCAGAGAATGAGTTAAAAGTGGAAGAACTGGTGCAAACAAATAAAGAATGCTGACAATGAATGAGAACCAGATTTGAAAATTGTGTATGTGCAGTATGATAAATTAGCTCAGTGCAAGTCCTGCTTACATGGCAGTCGGCTCAGTCTTTGAGTAACCTTGGCAGTCTCTAAGGATTAGTGTCTCACAAACACAAAATGTGCTTCTATGGTTTTTTAAAAATATTTTTACTTGGAAATGCAACCTCTTCCAGTATCTGATGTGACTGTTTTTCTCTTTCCACCTACTTGTCTTCCAGGACACATATTTATTATAAATTTTGCAAAGAAGTGTCTCCTTTCAGGTCACATCTCTTTTGCTGTGTGTTCCTCCAACATGCATACACACAGCCCACGGCTGTGATGCAATGCTTATATAACAGGACTGTCCCTTCATCTGTAAGAGGTACAGACATTACAGGAAATTTCATAGGGGCATCACTGAAGTCAGGGTAATTAACGTTCAGCACAGATTAGTCTCACTGAGACTAAAATGTCATCTTTTCATTAGGCAGAGAAATGCTGGTGCCATAAATCACTGTCAGTGCGGCCGGTGATAACACGCTGTGTTAACTGAGCTATCATGTGCTTCTCCCCTTACACTTGGGCTTGACCTTCCCCATCTGGAGAGGTGACTCAGTGCTGATGCCGGGATGCAGGGCCCAGGGGAGTGTGGCTGCTGGCTCCAGCGCAGTGTCACACACGTTGGTGGCAGGCAGATTCCAGAGCCCCGCTCCCTCCTGTCCACTGTAAGCACCGAGCACCGCTCTCCTGCATGAGAGAGGAGAACCCAGGAGAACCCACCTGTGGAGAATACCCAGATGACTCAGAGTGCCAAAGAACCTGAGAAATGAACACACCTTCAAGCCTGTGCCTTCCCACAGACATGGGGCATGGTGTCTTGTGAGAGCTTTCTCCTAATGCTCCAGCTCCAGTGATTGACATGCTTGAAAGATCCTGCTAAAATGGGACTGAAAGGAAAATCACCTGATCCAAAACTCTTGGCCGAGGCTTTTATGCTCACTTTAATGCGTTCTGAGCAGCCCAGTAAGTTCAAGTCAAGTGTGGAAAACTTAAGTAGCGCACTTTGCTTCATTGGTCTGGATCTAAATGCTGCAACATTGCATACCTGAGCATTACCATAAACATGCATTGTAGCTGCCCAAAGGCCACGACAAACTGACTGCTCAGACATCTGGGCAACTAAATATTCCTCTGTTTATTATTTTTGTAGTTACTTTGTATGTCAATAGAAGGGACTTTTGCGAGAGCAACCATAGCCGCAATTGCATACTAAACTGTGGAGTTTTCAGCTACATGCTGAAAAGTTAAAGCAGCCCTATCCTGAGGTACCATTCACCATGGTACAAACAATAGCAGAGCAGCAAAGACGAGTGTTATTACAGTTTCTCATTGAATCACACCGCTGTTTATAGAAGGAAGTGCTGTTTCCAGTGCTCATTCTCCTTTCTGAAAGGTTAGCAGCTTTGTGCAGCTTTATGAGCCGGTGTGTTTTCCAAGTGGTGACTAAGTAGGTTATCACAATGTGGGAAGTGAATTAACAGAGATGGAAACAGATTAAAGTTACAGATCAAACAAAAGTTTGAGGGGTTTTATAGGACCCCAAACTGCAAGCTTTTCTGTAGAAACCATGAACAGTCAAAACATTAAGGACTAAACCCATCAATTCCCTAAGAAACCTGAGAACTGAATCTTAATAATGCTTTACTTATACATCTGATGAATAAAGAATCTATATGCAGTAACTGAAAAAGGTGACAGTAGGTTTTAGACACACAATGAGTCATCTGTATTTCTCTATCAAACACTAAGCCCTTCACAAGTCAAGGTCAGACTGTTGATGTTTTTCAGTCATTCTTTGTGGTTTTTATTTGCTGTAAAAAAAAATATTTTTTTTTTTTGCACATCTAGGGTGAAAATAATTTTCTGGGGGATTTTTGGCTTAGCATATTCCACTCCATATTTCCATTGCTTTCATAATGTATGTTATTTGCTTCTACTGACAAATATGCTGAAAATTACAGTTTAGATACAATATACATAAATAAAAGGCAATGTTAATTTAAATTAGTACAGACAGCAGCTCTTTTCCTCTGCTTGCAAGAATCTGAGTGGGATTCATCTCTCACTCAGATACCAACAAGATAGATGTCCAAGTGAGAGCTAGTAAAACCAGTGTTTATCACAGGAATAAGAAATTGTCCTGTGGAGATGGTCATGTCCCCTATGCATATCTGAGAAATAAATATATGGCACATGTTATCCTTTGCTTTCATATGAAAAGCTGGCTGTTATTTTCTGCTCTTCTCTACACCGCAGATCCTGCTGCCTTACTCTTGTTAGCCACTTTGGTACCTGGGTTCTGCTGAAGGTGAAGCACAAAAGCAATCTGAAAACAGTTAGTTGGAAATAAAACTTATTGCTAGGTGATATGTTGACAAGATCTCCCAGACCAAGCCTTGACAGCCTCTGTAGCAGGGCGGAGGCAGCCAGACCTGTCCATGTGAACACATTGTCAAAGGGGCAGAGGGCCTGAGTTATTAAAGACACGACTGGCAGCACCACAGGCTGCTGCATGGTGCAGTGTAATCAGGGAAGAGAGGAGTAAAATCTTTCTCTGGCAGAGCTAGACTGAAAAAATCAAGTTTGAAGCCAGTGTACCTCCACTGTATGGTTGCATTCATTTAGTGACATTTTCATTCTTATCAGTTGCTCCCTCTGATGGCTCTGTCTTCTAGTTTGACTGCTTACTTTAAAAAAAAAAAAAAAACAACAAACCAAAAAGCCTAAACCAACTATATGTTCGAAATATAGCTGTGGGACTCATTGGGAAGTACATTTTTCAGTTCATGATCTATGAAGCCATTTGCTGATGGTATTCCTTTTTTACCAAGATGTATCTCTCCATTTTCTTTACAGGAAAGTCTCTTGGACATGGAGCTTTTGGAAAGGTGGTACAAGCATCTGCCTTTGGAATTAGGAAATCACCAACATGCAGAATAGTTGCTGTGAAAATGCTGAAAGGTATCTTGCTGCAAAGCTGCATTGGAAAAAAATTATGCCTTATATAGTAGTGCAATTTTTTATATGATTCTGCCAAAAGCAAAAGCTTTCCACAATAACCATTTTAAGCCTCCAAAATGTGTACAAATCAAGTTTCAGGTCCACCACAAATGAAATGGCAAAACTGGGAAATAAAAATTTCCTTCTCAGTAAAACATCATAAAACCATTATGCTGTACTGACCCTATACCAAATGCTGTAAATGAAATTCAGCTGAAGTATAAGGTATCCACCTTGATGTGAAGACACTTGGATAGAAGCTTTCATATTTTCCTTGGTCATCTGTTCCCAGAAATGATCACCTTACTGTTAAAACCAGATGCCTTATGTCTCATTTGTATATATACCTGACTTTTGTATCTCATTCTAACCTTCTCCATTAGATTTTATAATGATTTTTCTTCATGAAGGCCCTTTTATTCAGCTAAACACATTGAGCAGTTTAAATCTTGGTGGTGTTGTGCAGATATGTCCCCTCTGAGCTGGCTGCAGGCTTATCACACGCTGCTTAGGATGCTGACGCCCAGGCTGTGCAATGGATTTGCCAGCACAGTTCATACACCAGTGCTCATCTGAAAGTAAAATCATCCCCCAGCGATTCACTGCCATCTTTCTCATTGGAGCAGAAAGGGCAAAACCCCCTCGTTAATTTGAAGAGGGGCTGGGGATGATAAGCAAGCAGGCTGATATTCAGTCCTAGCCTGCAGCAGCTGTGATTGAATTCCCTAACCCAGGGTCCCAGTGGCATCTCTCCTATGTATTTAGCTTGCCCTGAATGTGTATAAAGATCATACCAGGAGTCGTTTTTTGGTTTTTTGTTTGGTTTTTTTTTTGCATTGTCCCAGGAGTTTATGCTGCAGTGCTTTATCTGTCTTAATTGCTGAATCCTGCCAGGACACATCCCCTACTCTGCCAGCATGGCTTGGAACTCCAGTGCTCTCGGTTGACTCTGTTCAGGAATAGTTTGAATAAATCCACCTTAGCCAGTGTCTCCCAGCTTCACATATGCTTACTTATCATTTATCAGGAGATGTCTACATGTAAATTCCAGCCCTTGGAGTGGACTGCTGGGTTCAGGGTTTCTTTAAGTACATCAGCGGGCTTCTTGTTCCAGCCAGCACCACCAAGGAGCAGTGGGTGCTCCTGAAATTGGTGGGAGCAGAAGGCAGCTACAAGAAGTCTTCCTGGTCGGATTCACACGTGCATGTGCAAGATGCTTGTGTGTGAGTGAGTCACTCAAATATCCTTCAATGGCAGTGGTGAGAGACAACAGTTCATCCCATCCTAAGGCAGATTCCTGCATATGGGGAGCTCAGTCCTTGCTCTGCTGACAATGAAGAGAGCCAGTGGTGACCAGTTCTTCTGTAGGCATCTTTAGCATCTCACTAAAGCATGGGGAGATCTGCCTCACTCCTTGTGTCCTCACTGGATTATCCAGGAACTCTGCAGTCATTCATAGGCCTTATCCTCACAGAATTCCGTGTGGTAGAGGGGACATGTCACCACCCAAAACAGCAGACCACTAAGAAGAAGACAAGTTTTGACTGGGACACCAAGAAAAACTGTTTTCATTTAGATGTTGAAACCAAGCCCTCTAAGACCTAGCTCGAGGGTTTTTTCCACAGGACTGTACTTCTTACTCTTGGTGTCACTAAACTGAAAAACTCCTTTTGGGCCTACAAAAAGCAATATGGTTCTTTCTTGTTTTCTTGAAAAATTAAATTTTGCAGGAAAAATATTTGCTATGGGGGAATGAAAAATTTCACTCAGCATTAAATAGAGTTCATTTGATTTATTTGAGGGACTTATGTCATTCCTACTATTATTGACCATGACTGGTAAGGGTGAGATGCCATCACTTCACTTTAACCAATTAATAATACTATTAATATTAATACTACTAATAAATATTAGTTATATATATTATAGTATAAATATTTAAAAATATTAATACTACATAATAAACAGAACCAGGCAGGCATCACCCAGGGGTAGCTCGTTTTTTCCTTATGCAGATGGCTAAACTTGATGGGTGCATCAGCTTCTGGAAATACTCTGCTCTTGCCACTGACCCCCTAAGATGTTTATTAGTTCAGTCTAGAATATAACCCTTAGATATCTGAAGTCAGGTCAGATGAAACCAATTCTAGACAGAGTTAATTATAATCTTGAAATTGCTTTTTATTTGTTCTTTCAATTTTTTGGCTAAAATGGTCAGAACCATTCATGTGAAAAAACCTTCTCTCAGTTCTAAATATAATAGAGTTTACTGGGAGGAAGCTGAGTGCCTGACTCTTTTTATGGGTTTAATTTCAACCAAGAGGATGCTGAGCAGGGAGGAGCAGAGAGAGAACATCAATACAAGAAGTACATCCAGTAATGGAGATTATTTCAATGGAAAGTAATGAGAAGTGGTAAAGCTCAGCAGGACCCTTTTCACATTGACTTTTTATTTTGTATTTACAGAAGGGGCCACAGCAAGTGAGTACAAAGCACTGATGACTGAGCTGAAAATCCTAATCCACATTGGTCATCATCTCAACATTGTGAATTTGTTGGGAGCTTGCACAAAAAATGGAGGTAAAAAAATCTGCACTGCTCTGAAAATGGGTTTGGATTATTCCCCAATAACAGCCCATGTTGTCTTTTATCTAGAGGTCAAGTTAGTAACTTTTATATTTGAGCTCATCCTGTAGTTGGTGGGAAAAAAAAAAGAGGAAAAGAAAAAAAGATTTTCAGTCATTTAATGAAGTGATTAAACATTTCTTCCCTTTAAGTTCCCTTTTAGTATTAAAATGTGAAGCATGAACTTAGGAACATGCCACTTGCTGTCCTTTATCTCTCACTCCACTGCTCAAGCTCGTGTTAAACAAAATCTGAAAAAGCTGGGAACAAGGGATATCAGCTGCTGGCCCTGAACTACAAATCACAATGCAGCTGTTGCAAAATACTTCATGATATTACACTTAGAAAATCAAAAGACCAGTATGGGAAATTGTTTGTTTTAGATATGTCACCTATTTCAGTCCAACAAGTGTGTGTGGGCTGTGGGACTCCAGTCTGAACTGCCCGAAGAGGAAACAGTGTCCCTCAGGACCCAGACTCAAGACCAAGCTTTCAAAAATTAGGCCCTGCCCTAATTTCCAGAAGCAGTATTGTTTTGATATTGTCCAGAGTCCTTTAAGCAGAATTCTAGTTCTTAGGACATGTTGCCAATTATTCTGGACTCAGGTTTTAGTTATGGGCGTGAAAGATTCCTCGTCACCTTTTATTGCTTTACGCTGCTCAAAATGCCTATTTTTTTTTTTTTTTATTTCATTGCCCAGGGCCTCTGATGGTGATTGTTGAATACTGCAAGTATGGGAATTTATCAAACTATCTGAAGAGCAAAAGGAATCTTTTCTGCCCTAACAAGGTGAGGAGGCAGATGGTCCTGGTAGGGTTCATCTTACTTGACGTAAGTGTTGGTAATGTAGATGTCAGCTCTGAGCTGATCTCCTCAGACTCTCTTCTACCAAAAGGAGAGAAATGACTTGTGGGTGAAGTTCACCTGACCTACATTAACATTTGGTGCGGGGCATGTTGTGCCAAGAAAGGATTCACCTTTCTCTCCCTGCCTGTGCAAGGAGACTGCTGTGACTAATTTGGCTGGAGCTATCTACAGTGAATCCTATCCAAAGTGACCCCATGTGCTCTTGCCCTGCTCCTGATGAACCCATTCCTGGTGAGCTTGAGGTCAGCAAAGCTAAAGGAAGTGGGTTTGCCCACTTATTTCAGTACTGCTGGAAGCACAAACAAGATAATAACAATTAAATCTCATGTCCCAAGGCACCCTAATATTCAGAGATTTACAAGTAATCTTATTATTGTGTGAGGAAAAGAGCTATCAAGAGGAAAAGAGATTAGAGTCTTGTCCTCACATCCCATAGCCCTCTGAATCAAATTAATGAAATGTTTCTCTTTCTTATTACAAACCTAAATCCAAATGTCCCAGAAAATTCAAATAGTTCCGAAAAAAATCCACCAAAGGATCCAGGGCTCTGACCTGAGACTTAGGAGCCTGGATACAGAACAGCAGGTTTCAAAACCTCATCTCAGTTGTGCCAAAAGCTCAGCAGCATCTCAGGGATTATTTTCATGAGGGCTCTTTGGAAGAGCTCACTTGAGTGGATATCCCCCTGTAAAAGGTCTTTGCTGAGTCTCTGTTCCCAAGGCTGTCCATGTTGTACTCCATGTAAGACACAGCAACTGGCTCCTCCTACAGGAGCCTCCAACGTGGTTGTTGGAGTCAGATGCTCAGCAGGGAATATGGCTGGGCAGGGTCCATGCTGAACAGAGTCATTCCCATATCCCCTTCCGGCACACTTGGGAAGGCCGCCTGGGCAGGAAGGAGGTGGAAATTTTGCACTGCACAAGCATGCTCAGAGAAAAGAGATGGTTGCAGGACAAGAGGAAAAGTAAGAGGGGGCAAGAGTACAGCCAGCCAGCCAGGCTGCTCACAGATAGCAGTGAGAGCACTTTTCCAAAGTGTTGTGTGTGTCCCGTTAAACCATCACATGATTTTCCATAAGAAAGCATTGGATAAAGGAATTCAAGAGAGGCAGTCACTCCCAACAGCAACTCTGTTTCAAACACCAAGTGCTCTTGCTCCTCATGGAAAGGGCTTACAAGCCCACACCAAAGCCTGTGCAGGGACATAGAGACAGATGTCTTAAGCAGGTTGGGACCAAAAGCTGATGTTTGAGAGGTCTGGAACACCTCCATTGTGGGCACAACTTTCCCAACCCACTTCTTCGTGCTCCTTCTCTGTCTGCTGGAGAGAAATGTGCCCTTTCAGATGTCTCATTTCAGGCTGAGAGGAGCCACAGCTCAGCAGACAGGTCCATCCATACACCCTACAAGTGCTCACTGTGGCACCACTGCCCTGGTTACCCCAAAATCATATGGTGGTGCTCCCAAGCCACCAAATTTCTGCCCTCTGGGGATGACAACCTTGGTGGAGCACAGCTCTGCCATCAGCCCCTGCCTGCCACAGTGGCACTGGATGCCCCTGCCCGTGAGAGCTGTGCCCACCCACGCCAGGGGCCACCAGCCCAGCAGAAAGGCAGCAGCAGTCTGACTTGGTTTCTCCCCACCCCCTCCGCTGTTCTGATGTGGCACCATTTCTCTTTTTGTTTGAAGGACTCCTCTCTGCAGGGAGAGCCAGCAGAAGAGAAAAAGGGTATTGAGCCAGTGGAAAGCAAAAAACAAAGACTGGCCAGTGTCACCAGCAGCGAGAGCTTCGCGAGCTCTGGGTTCCAGGAAGATAAAAGTCTGAGTGATATGGAGGAGGACGAGGAGGGTAGGTATTAATTCCTTCCTGTCCCTACACAGACTGTGATATTTTTACAACATACTGTGAATCCCTGAAATTTTTTTCCTCATTTATCACCCTAATAAACATCCGTGGGAGATGATCAGAGGGTCATGTCCAGAGGGTAGAAGATTTAAAAAAAGATTATTTCCAGGGTTACTAAATCTGACAGGAAAATGTGTGATTGTTTCTTCTGACTGCTCCTTATCTTTGGGGAAAACACAGCAGCGTCCAAAGCACAGGGTGTAAAGCAAGCACTATTTTTGTTTCCAGTGACAGTGGGTTGACCTTCAAATACCCCTCCATGTAGACTGAATTTATGGGAATAATGGGGTCTGTAAGAAAGGGGGAAAACAACTGCCTGCAAGCTATCTTTGTAACAAACCCAGCTTCCCACCTCTGCAGATGCTGATGACCTGTACAAGTTGCCCCTCACTATGGAAGACCTGATCTCTTACAGCTTTCAGGTGGCCAGAGGCATGGAGTTCCTCTCCTCCAGAAAGGTGAGTTTTGCACTGAGGGTTTTTCCCTGTAGAAGGACAGGATTCAGAGGTGAAATCATGTCTACATTGTAGTGACACCTTCCTTGGGAGAGGTCCCAAAGGAAGAGCTGTTTTCCTCTTTGCATTATAAATATAACTGTGTTTATCCAAGTATCCATAGTCCATAAACACAGGATCATGACTGAAGGCAGTGGGTCAAGCTCATTCATTTAGGGAAGATCTTTCGGGTGTGGTAGGTTTTTCCTTAATTTCAACATATATTAGGGAGCTCCAAACGATTCAGCTCTTTCCCTGCAAATGCCAAAGGGCTTACAAATTTGTCACTTTCTGGACTTAGTAATTTTTTTTTTTAATAATTACCGCTATTCACAGTAACTTCATGAAAACTACAGGCAACTTCCCTAAAAAAATATTAAATAATAATAATTATTATTATTATTAATATTATTATTATTAATAATAATAGTAATGAAATTTTTAAAGGATATGGGAGACAGGAAATTTGTGGGCAGGAATAAGGAAATGCAGTTTAATTGTGAAACTGTTTTATTATAGTGCATTCATCGTGACCTGGCAGCCAGAAACATCCTTTTATCTGAGAACAATGTTGTGAAGATCTGTGATTTTGGCCTCGCAAGAGATATTTATAAGAATCCTGATTATGTGAGAAAAGGAGATGTAAGTCAAGATGCTGTTTATTTACCCAAATGTTTATAACATATCATTTCAAACTGTCCAGCAAAACGTTCTGTAGATGTTCACATTCCCCAAATTTAAGAGCTCAAAAGCTGTCATGGTTTTCATGTAAAGACAAGCTGTCCAGATGTGTTGTGGATCTGGGAGGCATTTCTATCCTCAGGCATAAGGCTTAGATGTGCTAACTGCTTCACAGCTCTGTTAATACTCTGCTTTTTAGACGTTTTTTGGCTGGCTCACCATAGCCCCCTTACTCCATAAACTTCCTTCAAGGAAAACAGTCCCACCAAAAAAATGTGAGATTCCTCCAGTGCTCCCATGTCAGGCCAAGCCCTGCTCATGGTGCCCTGAGCACTACTCCTACTACCTACTCAGTGCTTTTTTGCCCCTGTTGCAGAGAGCAGGCAGGGAGTGCCCTGCCGGCCCTGCTGTGAAGGGCTGGGCCAGCAAACTGCACTCGCACCCACCCATGCCATGGGAATCTGGCATTGAAGTCATGCAGAAAGTCTCCTTCTGGAGGACTCACCCACCTGCCAGCTATTCCCACATCTGTAAACCCAAGCTTCCAGGGTTTACATCATTGCAAATTAGCTGGGAAGTGTTCACATAGCTTTGGTACTGCTCAGAAGGCCCTAACCAGCTGTGCTGAGGGGGCTTCAAGCGTTGCTGATGTGCTCCTGCAATTCTGGCTCTAAAAATTTCCCCGAGAATATCTCCAACATCGTTACAGAATGGTCGGTGCTTGGATGCATGGCCTTCTGCCCTGTATCTACGATGCTGGCAAGAGACCTCTGCTCCTACACACTCCCACATCCCTGTAAAGAAAAGGCCTGGTCACAAGTTTCCAATGTCTGGTGTTTTGTGCCACATTTTTTTTTAAAACAGCCTTTTACTCTGACAATTTTTTAAGTGTATGAATGAATATGGGTTTATCTTGACTGCCTGTAAGGAAATCCCACAGGTTCCTGCTTGAATGGTAATTATTTACATAACAATATATAGTTGATTCATCTATGATTAAAATCTTTCAGGCTTTGAAAATAATAGTCAGATTTGTCCCTTTTACTCCAGGCTCGACTTCCTCTGAAGTGGATGGCTCCTGAATCTATATTTGATAAAATCTACAATACAAAAAGCGACGTGTGGTCCTATGGGGTCTTGCTGTGGGAGATATTTTCCTTGGGTATGTTAACTCTGCACCCCAGAAGCTTGACAGGAGTGGGGACTGCAGCTTGGGGAAAACAGCCATTACCTTCAGTGATCTTTTGGCAGGTGTTTCAGAAAGACCTAAATCAGAGGCAGAGGGATTACTGTGCCCCCGTGAAATTTTGGTGCTTTTGCGAGCATTGAAAGCTCTTTTGCCAAGCTGAAAGCCTTAAAGGACAGCACAGCTGTCTGAGAACTTTATCACCTACTTCTGCTATGGGCAAAACCTAAGCTTACCACTTTTCCCTGTAGAAATCCTTGGCAGAGGATGCAGGGCAGCCAGAGCAGTCACGGTGCTTTGCCTGACTGATGGCACTCGCCAGGAAAATCAGGCAATTTTTAAAGCATTTTAATTAAATGTGGAACACTGCAGGATAACAGAGAGCTGGGATTCTGGGTCATCAGCTGCCCAAGACCAAGGCACCACCTTCTGTGCCACAGACAGCATTCAAAACACCAAGTGCCATGAGCTGAGTGCTCTCTCAAAAGATTCTTATTCCCCTTGTGGGAGCAAGAGAGCCAGAGTTTGCATATCTCAGATTCTGTCACCTCCATTTCCAGCCTGAGTCCAGGAGGCCCCCCCCGCCAGCCCAGGCTACTGGACACAGAAGGCAAAAAGCATCTGCACTGAAGCTGAAGGACGAACTAGAGCATGCAATCTGAAATTAAAACCCAGTGAAGCCTTTTTTCTCCCCTTTCTTTCATGTGGAAAAGGCAGGATACAAGATGAACACTGAGTGGGAACAACAATGACTGTCAGAATAGAAGAATCTTAATTGAGTTCAGCACAGAGGCTGACAAAAGAGGCGAACAGCAGAGGAAACAATACTATACAATTCTCAGGACAATCAATCATTTATTAGTTTAAATACATGTTGTTGGTCAGCCTGCCAACTCTTGTGATTTTATGGTCAGCCTCATAATACCTGCTGTTTTTTTCTTAAAGCCCCAGCTCCTTGAACCTGGTGACTCTCTGACTCTTTGAAAGATCCTTTTTTTTCCCCTTTCGTTTTCCCTTTTCCTGATTTTTTTTGTCTACAGAAAAAAAAAAAAAAAGACCAACAATACAATCAGGCTGCATCTGAAAAACAAAGAAAATACAAAAACAATGCAAATGTACTGTGATTTGATTTAAAACAATTATTTCAATTTTTTCAAGGTGATTTTGGGCATTTGGGGTTTGTTAATATCGTGCTCACTAGAATTTGGAGTAGTCCAAACCAATTAAAAAAAAAAATCATACTTGGCTTTTCAAGGCATAGTGTTCAAATCAAATTCATGTGCATTTTTTCTATTCAGGCCAGGAAAGCACTGCCAATAGTTATGGTCCTGATCTTGCTCCTCACACCAAAGACTGGGGCTTGGAGCACGACCAGCAGTAATTCCCTGTCTGTGGCAGCCAGCAGGGCCAGACCCCGCAGCCAGCAGGGCACTCCCTGGCCCCAGCTCTGCAAGCTGATGATGCACACCCCAAGTGTTTGAGGGAGGTCACAGGTACTCAAGGCATGTGTCTATTCTTCCAATGTCACCTCCAGGTGCCTCCCCTTACCCCGGAGTCCAAATAGACGAGGATTTCTGCAGCAGGCTGAAGGAAGGCACAAGAATGCGAGCCCCAGAGCAAGCGACCAAGGAGATGTAAGATGCCTTTGCTTGCCTTGTGTCCCACTGCCCACCTGGGCTGCCCTGCAGGTGATGCTCCAGTCTCTCAAAGTACCCCATGCCAACCTAAGGAAAAACAACCCAATCCTGCATCGCTATCTTCTTGTGCACCCCCCACCCTGGCCCCTGGCTCTCCCACAGCATAGGAGAGGGTAGGGGGCAACAAGGACCTGAGCCCAGTGCACCACCAGGGCTGTGTGCTGAGGGGAGCTGAGCAAGGAGGAGGAGGAGGGGGAGGAAGGTCATTCATTCCTTGCCAGGTTCAATATTTACCGACTTGCACACAGATAAGTGCTGGAGGAATGTGACATTATTAACACCATCTTGACTTAGGAAGTGACAGCGGAGGCTTCCTCGCAGTCACTCGGGTAATGAGGGTCCACCCTTTCCTGTACATGGTGTCTGATGGCAGAGGAAGGTGAGGGGGACCTGCAGCCTCCCCGCCCGGGTTGTCTGAGTCCTTCCACCATCATGTCAGCCATCACTCCCCGCTCCCCTGCCTTCAGGTGCAGTCTCAAGCTGCTACTGCCTGGCAAACACCTTTTTGGAGACCAAGGTGGGTCAGGGCAGAGCTCCTTGCCTGGGGAGGCACATGCAGCACACAGAACATTCACTCTGTGACACAAACCACTGAGGACCATGAACGTGTCAAGGGTATTTTACCTCTGGAGGCAAAATCAAGTACGTGTGGGTGTCTTGGTGCCTTCCCAAGTGCTATGTCATGACTCGAAATAGCAACACTTACCAAAAAATAGTTCTAGCACAAGAAAAGGATGCAAGCCAGCCATGCCTATCTGGGAGTACTGCCCATTGACTGATTTTATTATCCTAGTGACAGTAGATAAGAGCTTTTTTTTTTCCTCTCCCACATATTTTATTGCAGGAAGGAAAGCTCGACTCAACCAATACAAGGAAGTGACACATCCATATAAGTCATCTTAGGATGCCTTTAGGATACCTTAACCTAAACATTGCCAGTTAATAGATGTTTAATACAAAGGTTTAATGTTTAATTAGGAATGAAAAAAAGGAAGTATGACTGGTTGGCTGAATTATCCTTTTGATGTGGTCTTCTGGGTGTTGCAGGAAGGTTTTTTGGGTTTTTTTGTGGAAGGTTCACTGCTTTACTTTTGGGAAGAGGCCTTGATGGTGTTAGAGAGAATTTTTGTAAAACCAAGCAGGTCGAGGAGTTATCTGTCTGTCTATCGATGACAAGCTGTCAAAGACTGTGCTGCCTTGGATCAAATGTAGCTGTAACCCCATCATGTGCTTACATTCCTGTTGCCCTCACAGTTACCAAATCATGCTGGACTGCTGGCAGAGCAATCCCAGTGACAGGCCACGGTTCTCCGAGCTGGTGAAAAAGCTGGGCGACCTGCTGCAAGCAAATGTCCAGCAGGTATTAATGTCACAACCACGTGCTGCCACCAAGACAGGGGCAACTGGCCACGTGGCCCGAGGAATAATGCTTACATTTCTTGTTTGCATTTAGGAAGGTAAAGACTACATACCCCTCAGCACAATATTTACAACAGAAAGTGGGTCTCCTCCTGCATCTGATCCTTCGTGCAATGAAAATTTTCCTGTTACAAGCTCACATTGTGGAAGCACTGAGAATGTCAGGTGAGATATGCAAGTTTAAGACTGTGTTTGTCGGGGGTGGTAGCTCGCTGCATAGCCCAGTTTAGACCTGGGTGGGAGAAAACACTCAGAGACAGCCCCCTCATGTGGCCTGAGTGTCCCACCTGTTGCCAAGTCACCCACTGCTGTGGTTCTTTGGAGTGCCCCTGCCCAGGGGGACCTGCAGGTTACAGGGCTCAGGCATTGTGAGAGGCAAAGCTGTGTGTACCCTGGGATGGGAGAGTGAAATTTGGGAGGGGTCTGGTTAATAAGTCCCTTTTGTATGACCTGCCTTGAAGATAGCAGGGAACTGCCTAAAGACACAGAGAAATACCCAACACTTCCTGCTTGTTCACTTCACAATCTCACCAAAAATTGTCCTACTTCTCTTGTTGAACAGATACGTAAACACTTTCAAAATAAAACCTCCCCAGCGCATAAAGACATTTGAAGAGCTTCCCATCAAGGAAAGGCTTGTATTTAATGTAAGTGACTCCTGGGCCAAATGATATACCGTGTATTTCTTTTTATTTACGTGACAGATTTATACAGGGATAACCAGGACAGGGGATTACTACTTTGTCAGCTCTAACTGATACAAGGTGTGGGATTAGCTGTACTTGCAACAAGAGGTTATCCCACTGCCCTACAAATTGGGGTCAGAGATCCTTGCTATGTCCTGGCCATGTCATGGGCTGCAAACACTCCTTTCCTGACAAGAAGTGGTCAGTTGCAGCAGGTCTGCAATGTATAGCTACCAGAGTCCTAGAGCTGTCTCAGTATCAACAACGAGAAGGATGCTGGAAATCAGACCAAAGAGGAACTGAGTCCTTTGTAAAATAGTTAACACCTAACAGGACTGCACCTTTTCTTTTTTCTTCAAGGACTGTCAAGCAGACAGTGGGATGGTGCTAGCTCCAGAGGAACTGAAACGCTTCACATGGACAGGCAGCAAGCAGAAACGGACACTCTTTGGGTCTGTATTTTACATCTCCCCTCTTCTCAGGTTTTAGGTGGCAAAGGAGAATTCAAGGTCCTTGTGCTAAATCACGCCTTGTGAAAGTAGCTGAGGTGTCCCCAGTCTCTGCAAATACATTTGCTGAGGTGTGTCCTGCTTGGTTGAATCAGCAGTCAATCATCTTCCACACCTATGCCTTTGAGGAAGCAAATAATCCTCAACCCCTTTGATGCACATCAGCAATATGATTTATTAGCACTGATTGATCCATCTAATGCTCAATTTAATGCCAGTGTGTCTGAGAGCACTGAACTAAGGTAGGAGGTAGGTAACTATAGGAAACAAGCCCTTAATGACATGGGAGGAAGAACGTGTGGCTGTGAAGGATTTGCAGTTGTTTCTGCAAGTCCCAAGGGCACCCCAGCTGGGACAAGGCCCCCTGTGCTTGTTTTTGCCCTTCTTTTCCATGACTCAGCTAAGCACGGCCCATTTAACACCCATGGGCTCAGGATGCTAAAGTGGCAACTTTACAATAGATGGATGTGAGGGCCTCACTTCTTTTCCTGCCTTTAAGCACTTGAATATATTGACCATCTTCCTCCACCTAATTCCTGACAGCTGCCCAAGCAGGGAACTAGGGCTGCTCTAAGAAATGAGTTGCACTGACATGAACTCTCTGTAAATGGGAAGTGTTTATTTTCTCAGTGCTGATGTTGTATCAGTTCCCAGCCACTGCAAAGCTGGCAGTGTCCTGGTTTCAGCTCACTGCTCTCAGCCAGCCCAGAGACTGCCCAGACCCAACCCTCTGTTCATGCTGGCAGGAGGTCAAGGCCAGCCTGCCAGTGCCAAACTTGTTAGTGTCTTGCAGTTGGGCAGGCTGGGAGGTGTAGCATTGTCTCAAATAACAATCAGAGCTGGCTGAAATGTGCAGTCAAGGCAGAGAGGCCTCACTTCACGAAAAATTCTAGTGACTTGGAGAGTGTTGGTTAAACACACAGAAATATGTGCAGGAGACTGTGCACACTTGCAGGGCAGGAAAGCATGACCTGGGCAAGCATGCTGCTGACAGCAGCCTGCAGTGGAGTGCTGCTCATGCGTGGCAAAGCTAGGGCAACACACATCGCTCCAAACAAAGGCTGGGAAACCCTTTCTCCTGTCTTGATCTTTCAAAAGATAGATTCCTGAGCAGTTTTATGGTGCTTCAGCTCTGTTGCAGCATGCTGTCTTTGGAGGAGCAAGGGACTATAGAGCTTGGAGTGTATGTGGATATTACAGGATTCCAAAGATGTAATGCTCCCTTGAAGTAATTTAACTCATTTTTTCTCAGTGTACTTCTGAAGGTTGCTGTCACACAGACAACATGGCAACCTCTCCAAACGAAATTTATGAAATGCCTTTTTCTTTGCATGACACAGAATGCATGGAGTGTGTCCTGAGCATCCCTTCAGAAGTGCTTTAAGGGGCACTGTCAAATGCATAAGGAAAAGGAATGCTTGGATAAGAAAAAAACCCAAACTGTACAGTGGCTGCTAGAAAGTAAAACCTTGGGAAAACAGAGTGGTTGACTGAGATCATACAAGGTCATCTGGCCTGCAAGCTAAACAAGTGGTAACTGTAGCGCTGTGCCAAAAAGCACTCATGGATATGAATGCAGGCAGTGACCCTTCAGTCTCCACACACTCCTAAAAGTGGTAGCATCTTAGCTAAGCATCCATTACTTAAAATTAACAGGAGCAGTAAATAAACACCCCTAAAATTCGTACTGAGCAAGGTGGAGCCTGGAGGGGTTTGCGACATGAAAACTGATCTAAGCAGATGTACAGTCCTGCTTCTTCCCTTGCATCGCAGGCATCCTGCTCTGTGTTCCTGTGCTCACTCTTGTGCTGACATTTCAGCTTGGCTTTTCTTGCAGGGAGCTGATTCAGGTTGCCAGATTGTCAGAACAGTTTCTGAGTGAGCAGTAGCAGCTCCCTGTCAGGGCAGCTGGTGCCAGCACCAGGCTGAGGAAGCATTTCACCTCCCCCCTTTGGCAGCAGCTTACCTATGGTTAGATCCCTTCACTGTAACAAAGCACTGGAAGATGCAGACTGGGCAGAGCTGAAGAACTGCATGGTTTGGAAGGAGCCAAACCCAGAGCACACTACCTCTCTCTAGAAGCACACCCATGGTTTGTTTCAGAGGAGACTGATCAGTTAGCTGGAGGAGAGAGCCAGCATGTGCCATAGTGTTTGCTCAGTGTGACCAAGCCAGGAGCCAGGCACAGGGCAGGGCAGAGCAGGGAGCCAGCCTGACAATGCAGGGGTACCCCCCGATCCTCTCGGGCCTCCCCTTCTCCTGCCTAGGGAAAGGCACTAATGCCAAACCCTACCCGTGGTTTCACTACAGGAAAAAGCATCAACCCAAATGCTGGTGAGCCCCTTAGACCCAAGTGGTGGTCAGGAAACAGAAATGGTTGCAATGGGTCTTGGATTTGCTAATGCCAGTGAGATGAAAAACTACATTCTGAACAGCAGGAAGACAAGTTTTTCCTAATATAAAGCCTCAGGTCAGAAGAGCCCCGTAGAAAGGTTTGGGGGCAATTTTCTGAACTGTGCTCCTTCACAGAAAGGATCCCAGCTACAAGCCTTTTGTAGCCTTTCAGTATTGGTGAAAAAGCCCAACCCAAGTAAGCCAAAACCCTTGGGCTGAGGCAAACCCTTGAGTCAGTGTAAATTGCAAAGCCAGAAAAACAGCAGGAATTCTACCTCCTGTGAGCTGGAACAAGCATCTCAAGAGTTGCAGCCAGCCTCTAACCTCACTCTGGTCCTGAACATGGCAAGAAACCAGCAGCTATTTCCGCCAACAAACAATCCCAATTAAAGACCAACTAAACACAGTTTTCAATTTACATTCCTAGATTGGCAAGAAGATAGTCCACAGCTAGAGAAGCCTTTACTGACTGTAACTCAGACAAAATGAAGCCTGACTACAGATGCCAAAACCCCTTGAGCTCCCTCATTTTTTTGTGGGAATGCATACCCAGGTACAGCAGTGCACTCCAGATAAAATTAATAGAGGCAGCTCTACCAGTATAAAAGTTTCTTAAAGCAGAACTCAAGTCTAGCTCACAAGAAAAATCTCAGGATGCAAAAGTCTGATGATGATGAAAGGATCAAAACATGACAGCTTTTAGGCTCATAACTTATCCACTTGCATGCTCCACTTTTGCCAACTCCCAAAGACTCATAACTACAATATAAATGACAGAGGCATTTCTCTTTAAACCCATCACAAAAAGTCCATTGCATCTGCAACTAACCTTGTCATAGTCATTGAATTTTTCCCAAGGCAATTACTTCTCCATCTGCCAACAGATGCAATTTAAAAATATGGGATGCATCTGCAATCCTCATCACAAGGGCTCTTCTTCATGAACTCCATTCATCTACTAATAAATGTAATGGGGGGGTCTTCTAAGGGAAATTTCCTACAGTAGGACAAAAGAGAGAGACCAACCACAGAGACCAACCACCCTCCTTTAAAAACCACACAGGCTTGTGAGTTAAGAATTTGAGAAACTCTGACATCTAAGAGGAACTTGTAATCACGAATGTCCTGTGCTACTATTTTTGTCGTTTGACTTGGACCTAGCAGTGCAAAATAAAATTAAAAGCAAAACCCTGAGCTCTGCAAGCCTCAACAGATGCTCTGACTGTCTTCTCTGGAATTCAAGACTAAGGCTGCCAATGTTTCTGACCTTATAAATGGAGAGGAATAGATTGTCCATGAACTTATAAAAATACAGGGGAGGAAATCTAATTTTAGACACTGTGGTCCAACATGTTTACTTTAGGATTTCACATGTAAACAATGATGGAAAAATGTTCTGGCTTGTCCTTTGTCTACAGATAAATCTTTGGTATCCAAGGTTCAATGGTGTGAAAACGCTCTTCGCCCTAATTGTCTTCATTATTGAAAGAGCCCTTTCAAGCATTTCAGTCTCTGAATATGGGTGAGAAAGTGCCTTAAGGCAAACAGTGCCTTTAAAAGCAGCTTTGCTGAGAAGACATTAAACCCCCCTTTGTAAAGGGCATCTTATAAAAGGCAGCCTACAGGATAACTGGTCCTTTTTATGGGACAGGAAAACTCTAATTTAAACCAACAGTTCATGGCAGCTGCCAAAAGAAGCCAAAAAAAGAGGAGATAGCCAGACCTCATGCCCTTCCTCACAAACATCAGCCATTTATATTAGAAATTTATCCTAGCATTAGGCTTTGGGAGCATCTACAGCAGTACTTTTCTACTTTTGCCTCAAGGCTTGGACATTTCATCACTTCACTCCCGCTCAAAAACCCCTACTCCCTTAGAAAGAAACATTTAGATGTGGGGATACACTAACTCAGCATCAGTAGAGCTGCCAGACACTCCCCAAACTCCACCCTGAAATAGTGTTTCACTCCCCAGCACCTACCACAAATGAGCAATTAGAGCTCAGGCTGAGCAGTCATGTACTCCCCCCCAAGCAGCAAGACTGATACAATGCACGAACACCTTTAACAGCAATGTGCACCCAGAGAATCTCTGTTCTAAAGGGGACTCAAAGGAAACACAGGAGGGCTCCTCCATTCCTCTGTTCTGCACTCCCACTGAGTGAGAATACCTTCCCACCGAGTAAGAATAAACTTGTGACCTGGCTTTGCCTAAATCACTAAACCAAAACTTTTACATACTAAGAAAGCTCACAATGACACTGCTCTATTACAGCGTTAAAGGTGCCAGCAGAAGCAAGGAGTCAGTGCTTTCTGGAATAACCAAGCCAAGAAACTTCTGCAGTTTCAGCTGTGACCAGCTCAGTGACTCCAAGCGAAGATACACCTGTGGTTATGCGATGCTGGAGAAAATGAATGCCAGCCGTTCTCCTCCTGACTACAATTCTGTTGTCCATTATTCTCAGCCACCAGTTTAAGTACTTCTAGGCCAAAATCTAAAAATGCAGGTTCTTATGAGACACTGTCATTTTAAAAACTCTGATCCAAATTATTTTGTAATTAAACTTAAAAAGTTATCATTGGCTTAATCCCAGTGATCTGCTTTTCTACTGACTGCAGCACATATATTCAAAATACAGCAAGATATTATTGCTTAAACCTTGACTTTCCCAAATGCTCAACACCAATAGCTTTTGCTAAAAATACCAAGTGCTTCTGCATCCAGGAAAACCTGGAAGGCCATTATTATAGCCTCTGCTTAGACTTGGGTCACTTCTGTCCTGATTTGGAGAGGCAGCTGAGATCCCTAGAGACCCGGGAATTTGCACCAGGGACTGAGCTATTTGCATCCTATTGCTGGAAAATAAAGGAGCCTTCAGGAAGACAGATGCTAGAAACAGACTGCAAACTTTATTTTTAATGAAAACTACTTTGAGAAACTTGTAGGAAGGCTGATGCTCTGGGGAAGCTGAATAAACTAATTGGGAATGGGGCATTATATGGATCTTACTGCTCCAGATGGCAGATTCAGTAGGGAGCCTTGCAAGGCAAGAATTTAAAATGTGTTGCTAAACACAATTGGCAAGGACAGAGGAGAAACTAAGACCAGATCCAGGGCTGTAACAACAGGGTATACTTACCAATTCAGTTAGGACAATCCTGCTGATATCAAGTGAATATTGACGTTTTGCACTTTGTCAGTAAGCAAACACGCATACACTGGAGTAGATAGGTTAAAGCCAAGCTCTGTCCACAAAACCTCATGGACCTTCTAACACTGCACTGATTATATTTATTTATGGGAATCTGTCTGAAAGGACAGAATAGCTACTGGACTGCACATACTTTGATCACTAGAGAGTTTGAAGAGATTAGTTAGAAATTACAAGATGATCTGACAGCTTTTCTATGAAGACATCTAAATTTCCATGTTAAGTTACCAGTATGTACAGGAATAAAAATGTATCATTCATTTGCAACAGACTTTCATATAGCATCTCAGAAAGGTCAAGAGTGTTCTTGCCTCCAGAAGCATGCACTCATTCCCTTTCACCTTTGAATGCAGCATTAAAATATGGGCTGGACATTTAACACAGCAGCACTGATATCTGCCAAATCAATTACAGTCCAATGTCAGCTTCTGGTGGTCCACTGAAATATGTATTAACTCAAATGCTACATGTTATATCACCTCTTGATCTCTCAGAATTCAGCTAAAGAGCTGTGAATGTAACCTACTAACAGACTTTAAGGCAAATGACCTTTCACATATTTACAAATAAAAGCTATCTTTGATATTCAAGCGAAATAAATATGTACCACTACTTCTGAGCTAAGTATCTCTGCACAAGAGATCATCAGTTTTAAGTATCTATTGCACTGTCTCTTATTGGCAAAGTATATTTGACCTTGATCAAAATGAACGTTTCAGAACTGTTTTGTTGAATTGAGCAATACTTACGGGATGATGCATCTCAAAGGATATGTTTGCACAGTGTAAATATATAAATAGGCTTTTGTGCATAAATATTTAAGAAAACTGGACTACAAAGATTACTTTTATATGAATCCCCAAGTGTCTTCAGATGTGAATAACTCCTATTTTGTCTTGCATTTTCTGTCTTTATATAATGTATTTGACTGCTTAATTCATATAATAAAGTTTGCTTTTGAAAAAAAAAGTAGTTCTGCCAATGTCAAAGACTGCTGTGGCACACAGGTCAGCACTGAGCAGTGTAACCATCTGGCACACCTCCATCCCACAGGTGGATTTTGTGAACAAAGGAGAACATGGAATAATCATGCAGAAGGCACACTTCTCACACAGCAAAGCAGCTACAGTGACTGACATCTGTCACTGCTCCTTGTGTGGGTGACATCCCCTAGGTTCAGCATATTTAGAAAGTGCTTACTGCTGTCTAGAGACAAAAATTCAACACAGCCTCAGGGAGAGACAAGGTTTCATGGTGGGGGAAGACAAAGCAGCATGGACAAACATCCACCCAACCACCCACCACTCCTGGTTCCTTCAGCAGCTAGAAGGTGCACACCAGACAAAAGGATAACAAACAGAGCTAAGGTGCCCCCACAAAGCCTGTTCTGAAGCTACTGTGACAGCAGGCAGCATCTTAGGTCTGGGTACAGACTCCCTTTTTCAGAGAACCCCCACATTCCCACCCCTTCCATCCAAAGCTGGGGATGCTGCCTCCACAGCAATGTTCAATCAAGGGCTCTCTGCTAAACATTTGATCATCTGAGGGCTCTCCAAGTGCTGGAAGGAAATGGAGATGAACCTTCTCAGGGAAAGCAGAACACAAAGGGATCATCAAGAAGTTGCCACAGAAGTTGTGTAGCTGTTGCTGCACATGACTAAGGAGGAAACTGGAGACTGGATATGTGCATCAATCAAACTAACTGAAGTTATGTAATAAAAATTCTAAAACACTGCAATTTCAGCGATAATGCCTCCATGTTATATATGTGCAGGGACTATTATCAATTTACAATATATTACACAAATTACATCCCCCATAAGCATGGTCTACATCGGATGGATACAGGAGATTTTATCCCACCAGCAAATCATCTAAGCTTTGCTGGTTAAAAATACAGAAAAAGAATTCTGCAAAATGAAGTTATTGTGCAAATTCCCAGAGAAATTAATACACTTTGTTACTGAGCAAAAAAGCTCAAAAAACTTTCAAAATGAAAGTAAGGGTACTTGAGCAGAGTTTTCAAAAGTAGGGCTTATTGAGTAAAGCAGACCTGGTCAAACTGAAGCAGATGGGATTTGACTTGAGAGTTACAGAAATATGCATTAATACAATTCTAGTGAAAAGTATCTCTCAGTTTTAGGACATCTGGTATATTCTACATGGCAAGCACTAAACAGAATTTGTGACTCTTGTTTGTTTAAATTCTGCATTGCAGACAGAATGAATACAGAAGAAGTACGAGACAGAATGAAATAAAATTCCAGCACCAAAGTTGAAAAGCCCTGGATCCAACTTCAGAACTTCACATTATCAAAATAAGGCCATGTTACTTCTGGTATTCTTTATTAAAAATACTGCTGTACACATGAACAATGAAAACAGGATTAAAGATGAGTAACACATACTGGGATCATGACATTAGAACTTAACATACTGGTGCTTTTTAGGGGAAGCAGTTGACACCTCAATTACTGAAACAAGGGCAAATCAAAAATACATAGGTACCCTCAACAAAATATTTACAATATTGTAAATACAGCAACAGAATTTAAAACAGGTACAAAAATTAAAATGATCAACATCAGATGATTTCAAAGGTTGTCCCTTCTGTGCTTTTAGCTGTAAAAAATAGGAAGGTCAGAAATAAATTTCCCATCTGGGAGGGCACATCCTGGTGACTCTTCTTTTAAATACAGATACACAGTTCTTCCTATGAATGGATCAAACTACAACTTTAGGACAACCTTCTAAATGGAATTAAAATGGGGTAGAAGGGCTCTCCCCAAAAAAACACCCAAGGTGAACTTCAGACTGTTCAAATCATTCCCAAATACAGACCAAAATAAAATAAATAGAAAACAAAGTTCAACTTCTTTTAAATTTTATGTATTACCTGACACCAAATATTTTCTGGCTGACATTATGTATGAAAACTTATTAGCTGTCTACCTTTTTATTTTTAAACCAAGTCCTGAGGTTACTAGGGGCTGAAGCAAACTGACATTATGCAAATACACACAGGTTTGCAATTTAGACATGTCTTGCAGAGGGTGTGCTGGTCTAAAAAGGATGAGAATTCAAGCCCTATTTTACCCCTGCCTTACACTTCCACAAAATATTGGTCCACAAATTAAATTTTCAAAGGTTCCCAAACCCCACAACTGAACAGATGATCCCCTTTCATTTTCAAAGAAAACAATACTGGAAAAAACCTCAGCCCGCTTATAAATTAAGCATTCCATATTTCTTCTAGAATACAAGTACTTCTTTTTTTGTACAAAAGAATTACAATATGATTTGTCAAAAAACATAGAAAAGACAGCTGCTCTTCCTCAAATACATGAGCTAATGATAAAAGACTGTTCTGCATGTTCACTTTTCAAAGTTCCTGTTCCTTTTATATTAAAAAGAACATTCTGGCAACTGTTATCGTTTGAATATTAAACATTATGTTCCTTTCAAAATTGCAACAATAATTGGTTTTTAAACTCAACAACTGATGCTACTTAATGTGGATTCAACCACATTTTCTAAAATGTGTAAAGCATGTCCCTAGTCTTCAAAGCTTTCGATGTGAAGAGAGTTGCTTTTTTCTTGATGCAAGTCTCACGGCGGAGAATCATTTTAAAGCTTATAAAAGTGGACAGAGAAATATTAAAAACTTCTCTGAAAACTACAAATATTGAGAATTATTAAAATTGATGTCAGTAACATCAGTTGCAAGTGCTTAAGAGTCTGTCCTGACCTTTTGAGTTTCCACATTTTCTTCATGGTGAGCACCCAGTGCTATTAAAACATTCAGTGCTGGGAAAGGATAGATACAGTCTTCACTACTGCTTTAAGAAACGAAATTCCTACATATTTGGCAGTCTTCAGTATCAAAGTGTAGGTGTTTAACTAGAAATCCCATGAATACCCAAGTTTGGAGACAACTGCATGTCCAAAAATTAGAAAGGTAATTGAGGAGCAAAATTCCAGACTTTTGAAACTGAATTACTTCAGGAATATTCATATGTTGAGTATTAGCAAAAGTAATATTACTTTGGGCTAAGCAGTGACTGCAAAGGCACAGCAGATCATTATCCCTCCAGATTCAGGCCGTAAAACTCGAAAAGCTCTTGATGCCAGACAACTGCTGTGTTTAGTTAATCTTCTTTTAACAGTGTCTTTGTATCTGTATCCAGTGTAGCGTACCATAATAAAGCTGTGGTTCAAAGAACAGAACTTTATACAAAAATTATACTGTAAATAACCTAAAGTAATACACTCCTGAAACTTCAGGCATTTAAACAATTTCTTTAAAAAAAAAAAAAATCTATTAAAAAAATTGCATAAATGTAAATGCTTCTGACTACCAGGAAAATGTACAAACAGTTTTTAAAAGGCGCTGGTTGTGTTTAGAGCAAGTTTGATATGCTCCTTAAATTAAAGATGTTTCCCATTATGCTGTTTTCGTCACTTCGCTTAGACAAAGTTTAAATCAAATGACAGGGGACTTTCTTTCCTTTTTAGTGAATTCACCAATACTTCACTTGACTGGTTTCAAAAAGTTGTTTCTTCTCACATTTCTTTGAGCTAACAGTGGGTGGCATACAGAGCTTGCATACAACACACTTTTACAGAGGTTACGAACTAAACGGTCATTAATAGAACACAATTTCTATTAAATTATTTACCTGGTCCTTTATGCTATTCTGGGTGCAAATAATATCAAAAATGAATAAATTTTGCTATATCCTCAGTGACAAAAATGTATCCCAGAAATGTCCTTGCAAAGAGTTTCCCTTAAGTATACAATGTGGCAAAACTTCAGAGATCAGAAAAGTCTTAAAAAAATTAAAATTAGTGCATATACAAGTGGAAAAAATAAAAGTAGGAACATCATGCACCTGATGTGTTCCTTAATCTAAAATAAATTCTTCACAGATAAAGCCTCCAATGGCAGCCTTAGCTCTAGGATAAGTGAAACATTCTTCCCTTCAAGTAACAGTGTACCTGACTGAAGTGCAAGCAGCTTTGCTCATCTCCTGTTTGTTTCCCAAATGTGAAATGAGATGACAACAACAATTCAGCTGTAGTGCAATTTGCTATAGGTTAAGTTCCTCAGCAATGTCCTGCATGCTTTCAGCAAATACTACAACTGACCATTTGCGGCTGCAATCAGTTCTTGAAAAGTATTTTCAAAGCAGCGTTTTAAATCGCTGTAAGTTACCACAAGTACACTCTTCTCATCTCTGGAAATGAGGCTTATTTTTTCTGGCACACCAGCATCTAACTGTAACAAGAATGCAAAAGATAAAATAAAAGAAGTGTGAAAGAAATGGCAAAACATTTCCCCAACAACAAAAGCAATCAATTTCTTGGCAAGTACATTGTTATGGTAGAGTTCAAATCTGCTAACAGGACATAAAGGAAGGATCTGAATTGCACCACAACAAGGGCCTTGCCAAAAAATCGAGACATTTTGGTCTTAACCTGATGGACATTCCATACCTTAGGACTATATTACCATTGTTTCCTTCCCTTTCCACAAAGCTAATAAACCTGCAATGCTATACTTCCCTGTGTAGAAAGCCTGGCAAAATTTTCATGTATTTCCTGAAGAACAAAACTAAATTTGACATTACATTTGCACATATGATCCACAAGCCTAAATGTAGGGTAGGTAATTTACTTGTTGTCCACTCTGAAATGAGATAATGGATGCATCAGCCCCAGGTAGCCTGAAAACTGGTAGAAACCCAAACCTAATATTTTTGGCAGTACTGGAAACAAACTAATTCCTATAGATCCTAAGCTGTATGGTATTTGTCATTCCTTAGAAAGAAAAAAATATCTTTGCATAATCTGTAACCAAATTAATAATTTGGGGTTGAAGATCAATGTTTGTTCTGCATTTCTTTTCATGGTTTGTTCTGACTTCTCAAATTTAGTATATACCTTATTTTTATATACCATTAGATCCTTACTTCTAACAGAGGAATATCCTGCTTTACATGCCAAAGCTTATTACATCACTGTTTCTTGTGATCTCCTCATTTTGCAAGAAATGTTCATCAGTAAAGAACTCTCTTTTAATGCAGAACTTTCATAGTTTTGTTTTAGTCAATATGTTGATAATTCCACAACAGTTTTTCTTATTCCAATACAAAAGGTGGGGCAGAGACAAGTGATATATGACACTACCAATCCATTCTTTGGAAATACAACCCCAGCAGGTTTAAATATACGTATTACAATGTTGTACTGAATATATAAACAAATTTGTCAGAGATGTTGCACTAGCTGCTGTTTAGAGCAACACAGCAAGTTAGAAATCTCTTGCATTTCTCTTCTAAAGTAATATTTTGAGTGCAACCTTAGAAGCTGGAACCTCCACATTTTAAAGCTGATGCTTTGGGAATGGTTTCAGAAGGACGAAAACAAGCCAATTAGCTTCCCATTTTTGTAGAGTAGGATAAAGCCACCAGCCTCTTCCAACACCCATTACAAAACATTAACACCATAGCAGCGTTTGTGAAATATTGTCCACTATTCATTCCCATTAGCATCATACAACAAATCAATTAATTACCTTAATTAATGTAAGACATGGAAGATCCATATTAAGAAAGCCACACTGCTAACTACAAACATCAATATTCGTGGCTTTATTTCTCTCCTCTTGTGGAGGCATAAATCAGTATTCTCAGCAGAAAAGATGTTCAAAACATCACATTGAAAAGGAAGGTTTGTTGGTTGCTTTTTTTTTTAAACAAGAGAATGGCTTTCATTCAAAAGGAATGCTTTTGGCAAGTACCAGTAAAGTCCATAACTTCTACTAATACTTCTATAGTTTCTGAAGTGCTTTTTAGAGTGTATTTCCAAAGCGGAGTTCTGTAAGCCTTACATTTTCTGTGTGCTGAGCCCACAACCACAGAAGAGAAGAGCCTCTGTTTTAAAAGGTAAGCCATGAACATTTATAGAACAAGGCATTCTTTGACATTGTCTCTTACCTGACCTATGAATTCAGGACTGTCCCCTCTTGCTACAGTACTGTATGAGTCACTGCTTTCAAATCATGATGGCATTTCAATGCCTACTTGAATGTCAACATGCTTTCTCTTTTTGATTTAGCCTCAATCCCTTTAATGTCCTTTTTAAAGTGATTACAGACACCAACCAAAAAGATAAAAAGGAGGTTAAATGCACAGCAGTGGTCTAATAGGAGTTTAGAAACCCTGACAATTTTAGAGAAAGATTTAACTGTACAGTTATTACATGTCAAAGGATCTGAACATATTCCACTTTTTTTGGGAGGAGAAAGTTGGCTATCCTAGTCCTAGAAAAGAAAATACTGGGTACTAAAACTGAATTGTCAGTGTCTGCATCACCATTCTCTACAGAGCAAGTGAAATTACCAAGCAGCTACAAAAACAACAACAAAAAAAGTTGCAGCATTTTAGTCTCTCATGAATTACTGAAGTTTAGCAAAACAATGTAAAATAAGTTGAAAGCTGATCTGCCAATTAAAAAAAAATAATCAGCTCACATACTTTTTAATTTATGGAGCAAGACAAGTTCTTCATCTACTGAAGATCTTGCAGTCTCACATATCTCCTGCTATTAATCATGACAGTGCCCAAATAAAATTCTGCTAGTGGTGCAGTTCTTAGAAAACTACAAATAGATTTGTTAAGTCAACCTTGGAAAACAAAGGGCTGGAGAGGCTAGGGAAGTTATTATAGAAGTGGACTTAAAATATTAAGTCACAGAAATTTTCCACCACTGGCCTAGATGGCAAGGATTTTGTACAAATTTCTGCTGTGGTTTCCCTCCTGTCTCCTACTCAAGTCAGCACAGTTTAGGAATGGATCTTGCCTTATGACCATCCTTTGTAATAATTACCAGCAGAAACCTCCTTCAGTTAAAGGAGTATTATGGATCCTTTATGCTGTATTGAAAGACCAGAGTAGCATAAAGGGACCAGCATTGCTTATCCACAGTAATCAATGCATTCTAGGATGAAAAGTTAATACTGTATCTCATGCTAGAGTAACAATTTTTTAATATTCATGTACTAATTTTATTTAAAATATCCATAGATATTGGAATATTAGCTTAGTGAATACACGGTTTTAATCCAAAATGGGGAAAATAACCACCAGCTAAACCAAGGGCATTAACCTTCCAATGCCAACTTGCCTTGCAGTAGAATACTCTCTTAAAGAAAGCTAACCCAAACAAATGTTTAAAAGCTAACCAAAGTACAGTGTACCTTGTTAAGACATGAGATAATGTGACTGAGGTCAATCCAAGGAGTACCCGCTTCTGTCACCTGATGGAAAAGATGGTCTCGAAAGAGCTTTAGTAAATACCTGTCTCCAGTTTCTGACCACGTTGGGTCCTTCTGAAACCTAGAGTAAGATAAAGGCTCATATTAAAGCTCAGTAAGTTAAGAAAAATCAAATCCCACAGATAAAAATGACACTTCATTCTCAGTTGAGTAGTCCTATTGCATGGCTAATCTACCTGCTATGAATTGCAATTAAATTAGTCCCCCTACCACAAAGAGAAGACAACATACACAAAAAAACTCTCAGCTGCTTGAGCACCTAACGCTAATGCCTTCCAAGAGCCACAGAAAAATCATGAAGAAAGCAAAAATTATCTGCAACAAGTTCACTGTGTAAAACACATGTAGAAACCTGCATTATTAACTCTATGCCAAAGGATGGAAAACAGACAATGACTACATCATTTTGATGTAGGTAGTCAATTAAAAAACCAAAGTGAAAACTCACTAGCTTAAAACCAGTATCTACATCCTTTGCTTCAGTTAAAACAAGCTATGGATTTCCTCCAAAACTACTGCCACTCACAAGAGGCTGCTAAGAGAAACCGTACTAAATACAATGAAGTAATTTTGGCATATCTCCTATCTGCTCTTGTTTTGGCCAAAGTTGCTTATTTAGTTTCTCTCAAGAATTCTTAAATTCTCATTCCTCCCGTGGCAAAACATTTAGATTAAATTTATGAAGGAAGAAAGTGCATTGCAAACTGGGTTTTACATACTGTAAACCACAAAAACAAGTATTTCTTACTCTGGCCTCTCATTGATTGTTCCCAATTTTGCTAGAAGCCTAAACAACCTTCCATTTTGCACCTCCTAGAAAACAAGAAAAAGGTTATTAAGGGGCTCTGAAACAAAATTAAGACTTTTACTTGCAAAAGATACATGGTAATAATGCCAATGTAGCACTATTAGTTACAAAGACTTATTTATTCTAAGAAGAGGGTACAATTTTATCAAACAGAGATCAAATACATTGTATTATGTCCCAGTAGTCCAATGGTCATTTTAGCACCTCAAATTATAATGTGAAGATTCAGCAACTAATGATACCTCTCTGTCCCAGCAGGAACTGTACCAGGCAACCTATTTCTTTGTGGAAATGCAAGTATAATTTCTTGCCAGCCTATACACACAGGTGTGCTAAAATACAGTAAGTTAAACAAGAATAATACAGGTTTTTATATATATATATATACACACACACACATACATAGTTACCAAGATGCACAGAAGTATGCAGTACACCATCTTATTTCATGTAAAGATGAGAAGAAACTATCTACCAGACTTTTTAGAAATGCTTTGTAGGCCATTATTAGTAAATATTTAGCAACAATATCAGACTAATAATCAAATGATAATTGACTGCAAAAATAATTTTGAAACAAGTTTTTTCAAAGTGGTTAGAATCTAAGTCTTAAAAGAATATAAATGCTGAGTCCATAAATGACAGAAATAAAGCAATGACAATGAGATCAGACAGAGGCAGAACATTAGAATTATAGATGCTTAGCGTACATGCAACTGAAAGTTGATTTAGCATGTTTTTCCACAACACTTCAGATGTAGTAAGCTTACATTAAACAGAAAAATTAATTCACAGTGTAAATCAAAGTTGTCAGGAAAAGATCCTCTCTGATATTATTCACATTCTCCAATGGCTCTTCAACACTATTCATGCTAAGATGCATCTAATTCCATGCATGATCAAACTGATTTCAAATTAATTCAGTCTAGAGTAGATTACGGTGCACAGCTGGGTAAATAAAGTAGGTCAAGGTGATAACAGCCTGGCCTTGAACAACCTACAGGTTGCAGATTTCTATTAGTAGTCTAAAAACACACTGGAGAACAGCTTGTACCACAGCAGTAGCTATGCTTGAAGAGACTGACATGGAAAACCAACCCTGTCCAGTTATCCAAGGTCTACTATTTGGTCTGACCTCCAAACTGAATTTTGGTACATGGTCAGGTATTCAAAAGCCAAAATTACATCTGTGTAAAGTTCACTGCCTTGCAGATTCCCAGTCAACAGTGACAAAGCTGAGCAACAAGGCAGGCACTAAGTCTCCAGGTAGCCTCTCTGCAGGCTTAGTAGCCTGTAAGAAGGGAGATACTCTCCACAGGGCTTGGATAAACTGAGACTTTGACTGCTATTACATCAATATGATGAATGTAAAAGAAAGAAAGAAAAGGAATAGCATTATAGGTTACTGCTCTAGGAAAAGTGAGTGTTACAAAGTTATTAACTACTATATACAAACCACTTCCAGCATCAGAAGTCCCTAAGCTACAGATGACTGCATGCTTGGACAATATAAGGAAAAAAAAAAAAAAATCACACATGCTAGTCTTTTTCTAACTCTCCCTCTGAAGCATTTGCTTTGGGACAAAAATGAACAGAGAGTACCAGGCTAGACTTACGGGATACTTATAGGATACTGATGCTAATGGAGAAGATGTCATAATATGAACAAGTTACAGCATGACAATTAATTAAGAAGTGGTATTTATTGCTGTCAGGTAAACAGCTATTGCTAAACTGGGGGCTAAGCAACAAATTGGATTTGTAGTAGCTCTGCCCACCTGCCAGTGATAAGCAACTGCTCAAACAACCTGACTAAAAATACAGAAATCTTAATGCTGATCACAGGGAAATCTCCATCTTTGCTATGGGAAAGAGTCCATCTGCCCAGCTTTGTTGCAGGCACATAGGCCACCTTAACAACAAATGATCTTAAATGACCTCTGGAGAAGGATTAGTAGTTGATTCTGATAAAGTGGGCACCCAGCATCTAGAGGTACACAGATGCTGCCTGGCTCTTCTACAGCTCCTTGTTTTTGATAGATTTCAGCATCTCTCAGCAAGGAGGGGAAAATAAAACTCTTCTCCAACATGACAATACTGGAGAAATCAAGAGAACCGAATCCATCAGAATCCCAAATGCTGGCCTACTGCCTCTTAAAAAGTTCTCAGTGAGGGGTTATAATGGAGTGGAATCACAGGACTTGATTACATCTTTGTGTAATACCCTAACCCATACATTTTGAGGCCCATGAAAGCATTCTGTAATGTATTTCAGTCCGGGAGAAATCCTGCTGTCAGCCACTTTAGACTAACAGACACTCCTTTCTGTTGAACAAATGCACCCTGATTTGATACATAGTACATATTTCTTTTATAGCTAGCACTTGATACCTTCCTTGACTGAACACCACAGACCCCACAGAAAGAGAGCACACTTCAAGAAAGCTGAACACAGTATCTACATGAATTAAAAGTCATTCACAGAGGGAGATATATGAGAGAAGGGACACCAAAATCCAAACCTAAAAATTTAAGGGGTTGTACAGGCACTGCTGTATAACCTATAGTTACATTACATGATCTAGGTGATGTATGTCATGATACACATGGCATACATGGCCTTCTTTACTCAGAATGCTATTTTTAACCATGCCATAAAGAAAATACTTTCCTCAAGACTACCAATTCAAAATGAAGATGCTACTTCAGCTGAAACACAGCTGAGGACATCTTAAAACTCAGCATTCTTGAAGCTTGGGGCTTTCAAAAGCCTGAGCTTAGAGTTGTCAAGACTTCAGGCAGATTACTTAGGTTAATAAACAAACAGAAGGAAGAAAAAACCAACAGAAACCAGTAGAAAACATTCCCTTTTAAGGTACAGCTCTAGGAATACTAACTACAGGAATTGTAGTTAGTATACAGTAATACAGTAATTCTGCAGGAATTACTACATGATTTACCTTTGCTAGGTCTTCCTCTATAACGTCATTTCGCATCTGAGCAGCATCCAACTGAGTATAGAATCGTGCACCAATCATAGGCATGATATCATTTACACTGCGAAGCCTGTTTTGGTCGGTCAGCAAATACCTGCCAAAATAACCCAATCACCAAAAGATATGGCAGACGTTATATTCCATTATGATTTTATAACTATTTGACTTCTTGCATTTAGTACACGAAATTCACTATTCCTATGTTTCTTAAAAGATACCATCAGAGGAAACAGTTAATTTACATTATACAGTTAATTTGCAGGTATATATTCAGTCAGTTATTTAAACAAGATAGGAGTATACTTTCATGAAACTGTGCAGTTCACCCCATTCAAACAGCAAGAACATATACAAAAAGAGAGAAGGATGCAGATTCAGACTGTAACACTATTGTTTTTCAAAGCAGGAAAGGAGAAAAGACCTACTTTTCCCACTCAGGCTGCAAGGGGAAAAGCCTGACTATACTGAAGTGACACAAAAAGAATATGCAGGCAGAAAAAACTAGCACTCAGCCTTTTGGCAAAACTTCAATGTGCCTATTTCTCAGTACCTTCTGAAACTGTAAGATAAGACCAGCATACTGCTATTGTAGAGAACAAGCAATGAAGTCCAGTATTGAAGAAAACCTAAAATGCTTGTTTTGTTTACACTCCTAATTCTTACTAAGAGCTTTACCAGCATTATACAAAAGAATTTATATAAATCTTTAATGGTGCACTAACCATGCAGACAACAGTAGTAGATTTATCTCTAATCTTACTTGCGCTTAAAAATTTGATATTTGCATTTGTATACATAAAAAAAGCGCTGCAATTTCCTTTAAAAGATTTATTAAACAAACTTACAAAATCAAATTCTTCAGATCAGAGGAATAGTTGATTGTCACCAGTTCCATTGCTTTCTGCAAATTCTCTCTCTGAATTCCTGATAAAGAATTGCAAGCCAAAGCCAACACAACTTTCCCCAGGGAGATCAGATCTGCTTGCTAAGAGGGAAAACACACACAAGTAAGATTTTCAGTATAGATAAATACTACCTATGGTACTAGACAGTGTTAAAGACAGACAGTTCTTCAATAACCTTAGAAGAATTTGAGTGACTAAAGTTAAGTACTATTCAAATCATAGTTAATATGATTGTTCAGTTACAGTAGTTAAAGTGTACAGAGGAAAATTGGTCCTGACACCTAGCAATTTTTAAGTACTATATTTATCTTTGAATGATTAAAATTTATCTATTTTCAGCTTAAGGACAGTATCAGAGAGAACTGTGTAGTGAGCAGAAGCTCTGTAATGAGGTTCTCTGAACCACCCACCTGCTCAATCCTGACAAGTCAAGGAGTTGGTGGCAAACAAAGCAAGTCTTCTCAATATGAGATATAGAAATAAAAGGATTATTTGTTAAACTGAAACCAGCATTTTCTGCATTCATATCTTTTCAATCTAGCCATCTAGTGTGAATTCCATACTGGGATCCAGACCACATTTGAATACATGATATTACCATTTTAACAAATTGCTCAAATATTTTCATCTCTGATGGATAGTGTGAAAAGATCTGAACTGCATAAAATATCTAGGCAGCCCTGTATGGCTGACAAACAGAACAGCATCGTGTGTTATGAAGAAACCTCTGCATTACTAAAAACTTTTGTTAAAAGCAGAACTGCTCTTAAAAGATGAATGCTAGGTACAGCCTGCTTTGCTGTAACAGAAAATTCTGCCAGTATTAACAGCCAGCCATGAGAAATTATTTTGAAAAGCTGTAACAGATTTTAAAGCCCACTGCTAAAAGCAAGAGACTAATATAGCAGCAAACAACAACATTCATAGAAAAAGTTGAACTGATTCTTTCCATGGAAAGGCTGCACACAACTTGGCTAAACTTAAAAACACCTGCAGCTTTCCATGTTGGATACATGCCTCAGCGTAAATTTAAGTCAGCTAGAGATATGAAATTAGGATTTTCCTGATGTTTGTTTTCTTTTGAGAAAATAAGATATTTTTGCAAAACTAAAAACATAAAGGCTACTAGTAATTGAGAATGTCAGTTCCATAGCCTAGAGCAAGGCCAAGCCATTTAGCAGAGAATGCAGTCATACAAGGAATCCACCTTCTGTCATTTCTGTTAGAAAGGCTAAAAAATCGGGCAGCATTAAAAGTTCTGGTTAGAATGTGGCAACTTTAGAAAAGTGCTGTGATGGTGAACAGGCCACAGCCCCCCACAGCTCTTCCAGCCAGAGGCATAACCACACTTGCTGCCTCTGGCTGCAGTAGCTGAGCAGAGCCTTCCCTGAAGCCACATCTCCCAGGTGCTGAGGGACAGGGAAAAATACCAAACCTTTCCAGGTCTCTGAATGTCTCTGCTGTTCCCATATCAAGTTTGGTAAGCAGCACAATTTGAACATGGACACACAACATGTCAGAAGTTAAAAAGCATATTATTCTTGTAGCTAATGAAGAGAGAAACAGCATGCGGAAAATGAGACAGAAATAAGGACAAAGTGGTTGATAAGGTGGGACTGGGATTTGCTAGACTATTTCCTAAGCAACATGGAATTTCTGAGAATCAGCATTCCTTTTTCCTTTATTAAAGAAGTTAATCAGAGTAATAAACCCCCTTTTTGGTGTGAACTCACTTCCATTACCAAGTAGTCAATTTCAGCAGCAGGGAACACTGCTATGGCTCTAAACAGAGGATTTTTGCTGGAGCAGCATCTAGAAGTGTGTGTGTCACCTGAGATAATGGCATTTTCATTACGTTATTTTTCTCAAAAAAGACTTGGAAGAAATATGTATTTGTATTAACCACAGCTGTACTTCTTTCTGCAGTCCTCTACTTTACACTGAGTACCTTCCAACTTTTAGTCATTCATAAGGATATATCCTATATAAATTCTGTATCATCACACAACCCCTGAGACACTGAAAATACAACTTCAGGCAAGACCCTAAGGAAATGCTATCTTCCTTTGCACGGGTGCTTTCATAATACAGACTGCATTAGATTTTAGAAATGGTTGAGAAAATCTAACATCAGATGGGAAATTTTAGATTTGAGCTTTTTGGGGTTTTGAGCATTTGACTTGCAACCTTGAATTTTTGTTTGTTTTGCAAATTACATCTATCAGATGAACTAGCAGAGAGGATACGACACATCAATGCAGCCCCAAACGCAGAGTTTTCAAATTACAGCCAATGATTAGCATGTTTTAGACACAGAAGTGGCTTGAGTTCATCCCAGTTATTTTAGGAACTTCAAACATTCAGTCAAGAGACTGATCACTTTAAGATACAGCCGTAATTCTGTAAGACAATTCAGATTTTGAGACAGTTGAACTGCTCCCTGGAGGTACTTCACTGTTAGATGAAACCCTGAAAGAAAACATTACCATGATACCCAACATTTGAGGTTCTACAAGAGCACAAAGGCAGTATTTTTCCTGTGTGATTGGAGAATCAGAATATGACAAGCTGGAGAGATCCCATAAAGTTCAGGATTTCTGAGTGTCAGATTACTGTTTTAGAAGTGACTAAACTACCATCTGCTGACAAACTCTATATCCATTCAGACAGGGTACATGGCTTCCCAGAAGCCAGATTACACCATTCTTTCTGTAAGGAAGCAATCCACATACGCCTATTAAGTACTAACCCACCCCCTGAAAATATCCGCAGATTCAGCTCTTACTGCTCCTAGGCAAAGAAAGGTTAAAGAAGGCACACAAGAACTACTTGACTTCCTTGCTGCAGCAACACCAGAAATATATGCTGCATTCCTGTAGTAGCCTTGCTAGTGCAAGGTACAGATCAATATTCGTTACAATCATTTCCTTATTTATATCCCCTATTGTGTTTACATGTTCCTATGGATCATCAGTTTCTTTTGCCACAGATCTGACAGAAAACTTCTGCTATGGTAACTATCAACAGTGACTACAAAGTCATACAAAGTTGATTCCTAACTTCAAGGAAAAGCTTTATACCTTCTAAGCACAGGCAGCCTTTTGTTCAAAAATGTACCTTGCATGCAATTAATAACCATTTAATTAGTAATTCAATTCATAACTGTAACCTGTACCAACTTAATTTTTTATCTCTTGAAAGCTTTGCTAGCAAAGATTTTATCAGCATTTAGTTTATTGATAGAACTATTAAATAGCATTCACTAAAAACCAGTTGTAGGAGATAAACTCAAACAGCCCCCTTCATTAATATCTCCCTGTTATCAAATCAATTTCAAGCACATCAAGTGAGTAATTTAAATGTTAATTGCAAAGGTACCCTTTCTTCATCTTTGTTTTATATTTAATAGGTATGTGCCACTATGTCAAATGCCCTAGAGACACCTCAACATCTTATACACTTGATTTTACTAGCCATGTAAGCTATCCAAATAAAACTTTTTTTTGACAAGATACATTTTCCAGGAACACTTTGAAACCAACACTACTTTTTCTTTTGTTCTGTTTACCCTGATCCACTGCTATGGTTGGATCAGTACCAGCTCATCCATACTCCAGTTCTGTGGATTCACTTCAAAGCATAAGCTCTGGAATTGTCCTTAGAACTACTTCCAAGTTCCTACATTTTGGTGTGTTTTTTTAGAGCAAATATTAGAAGTTGAGATGCCTCTTCAAACTAGTTTCTTTAAATTTGGGGAGGTGCATATGAAAGTTATTTTGGTTTGCTAAACTGAAAATATTTACTTTCAGCAAAAGCAACCTTATAGCCCTTGTTAAAGCAGCAAAACTTAAATTCTCTTTTTGTAAAGGGGCCTCATATTTTATTCTAAATACAAAAATATCTATTAAACTTTCTTACTGTTTCCACCATTTAGTTTTCCCATCTGCAACTTGCAATTAACTGACACAAGACTTATGGATGGGGGTGGGGGGGGGGGGGGGGGGGCAGGAAGTTGTGTGCTGCAGTTTATACAGGTTTATCCCCTGGTTTTTAATGCAAGTGGCCATTCATATTTCATTTACTTTTTTTAGCTTCCTTTATTGTTGCCTTTATGTAATTCTCAAATGATCATAGACATTTATGTGTTTAACAGACCGTAAAGAACAATTGCATTCCTTTTACATAGTCCCTCACTGTTGTGGCAAAAATCTCTCTTTATATAATCACCAAGGCAAATCCTAATGAATACACCTTTCTCCATTGAAGACAACAAGGAAATGCATATTAGCTGGGCAGTAAACCAAGAGATAACCAACATTTTAACAGTCACAGGAATCCCAGAGGAATTCAGGAACTGGGTCATGGATCAAAAGGAAAAAGGATGAGTAGCAGCTGCTATTTTGTAATTTTATCTGGCTAGGGCAAACAAAGGTAGAGCATA
Organism: Certhia americana; assembly: GCA_018697195.1. NCBI lineage: Eukaryota > Metazoa > Chordata > Aves > Passeriformes > Certhiidae > Certhia > Certhia americana. The sequence continues at coordinate 47,228,128 of CM031857.1, read as the reverse complement.
AGAAATGACTCCTAATTTTCAAGGAATGAACTCAATCTGGCACCTCTGAAGGAAGAAAATGGGCAGTAAAAGCCTAGCCCTTCTAGAAAAAGCAACAAAAGAAAATGCCATACTCTATTTACTAGTTGCAGTTTAGATCTTCCAAACTAAGTCTTTAGGAGTACTTATTTTCTGGTTGAGCAGCGAATATTTTAGTATTAACAATCTGCATATTAACAACGTATAAAATGTGAAAAGCCATTCCCCCTAAACAAAACCAGGCATTATCAAGCAAGTCAGCTACTATGGTGGTAAGTGTTTTTGACAGACTTGTGTACCTGCAAGTATTTTTAGATTTGTATCTCCAAGTATTTTAAATGTTTTTCTTTACTTGAATGTCATAATATCTCAGGAGGATCCCTTTCCAAGCTGAAATTAAAATAGAGAAGTACTCAGATTTAAAAAAAAACCCTCTCATTACATTTTTAGGCATGGAGTCCCTTACGTGTATTTTTATCTTCTATCAACTCTTTTCCACTAAATTATTACCAAAAGCCCACTGATATTAGCTGATATTAGTAGCTGGGTGTGTGTGGGGGTGGGTGGGGGGTGGGGAGAGCCTGAAACCTTTTGGTCTTCTCCTCAACATACACTGAAAACTGCTTTACTGTATCATTAAAAAAAAAAAAATATGTTCAAGGACATAGTCTCCAACAAGCTACTGCTGGCCAAAGTTCAAACATTTCAGTTATTACTCCAAGACTCTGAATAAGCAGTTCTCACAGTGAATAAGGTCAATTAATGAAAATAAATTAAATCCAACTCCCTACTGTAGTCTTTCACTCCCAGTACAGACAGGGTATGTGATGACTGCTGAAGCAACGTACTTTACCCTGAGGGGAAGTAAGGGAAAGAGGCACTCCTGTACACAGTGATGCTCCAGATGACTGTGGAACACTTTTTGTTAAGTCTAAAGGGGTTCTTCTTAATTCAGGAATTATGCAGAGTCCACGCTTCAGAGAACATCAGGAGAGCACGGAAAAACTAGGAGCCCAAAATAAAGATACACTAGAATCTTTTAGGCAAGAGGAGAGGGCCTAAATGCAGTTAATTGAAAGATCTTACTCCTCTCAGCAGGTATTCAACACTTATTTATTTATGCTAAAATCAGAAAAGACAGAGCAAAAACTATTGCTGAATCATTTTTTAATATAAGATTTTTCTTCTCCTTCATTTAGACATTTCTATTTTCAGTCGTTTCTGACTTAAATTTGTTAAATACTTAATTCAACCTGTTCAGTGAACTTGCTGAAAATTTAGAAGCAGAAGATATCAAAGTGAGCATTCACATCTATAAATTACAAGCAAATTTGGATCGTGTATGGGAGAGCCAAGATTAAACCAGAAATGAAAAAATACAGTCATTTACAGGTAGGTACACTGGACTGCAGTTTAATTAAAGTATTTGTCTTTCAAAAGGAATCACACTGGTTTGCAGTAATCCCTTTGCCAAGCCACCAACCTAACTGGCAGTGTTGCCTTACCTGAAACTGAGCCATTAATGCCAGTGGATTATTTTGACTGTTGTCAAATGTTAAAACGTCAAAGATTCCAACACAATTAACTCGTAACCTTTAGGAACAAGAAGAGAAAAGGAAAAATTGCCATTAAACTTTATTGTTTACTCAATTTTTCCTCTAGCATCCATTGAATTGTTTGATATGATAAAAGTCATCAGTACTTCACAAATTACTGTGCATCGGAAAAGACTGATTTTACTATTTGATAAAATACACAGACAGTATTCAATTTACAAATAAATCAACAAATTTCTAAACTGACAGTAGAGGGTCAGATCAGCATTTTGAGGATAATGTATAAGTCTTCCCAAGATATGTTGTAAAAGACCTTTAAAAAAAACATATTTACAAGCTTTAGCACAGTGCCTCATGCTGAGAGAACTCAGTAGCTATTTATGTATCAGGTGCACAGTCAGCAGCTGCCACCAAGACAGAGCACAGTGAGACTGAATGCTTTCATTACCTTGTTTTGCCTGTTACCAGAATCTTTGTTGGATCCATAACTCTGCATGCCAGTCCTGCTGTGTGAATGGTCCGTAAAGCAGAGCTGAGCTGCACTATATATGCCCATATCAAAGACTCTGGAAGCAACCCCGCATGCTGCCGTGGCAGAGGTCCATCATGCTGACCTACAACCAAAACACTGTAAGCATCAATAGAAGGCTGCTGGACAAAAAGCAAAGTACAAAGTCTTGAATTACACAACTAACTCACTCATTCATTTAACTCTTAATAGTCCTTGAAAGACACATCTACTTTGATTTAAAGGTGAGTTTGGGAATAGATTTTTCTTCATTGGTTGGCTTTACTTGTGTTTTTTTTAAAAACATTGACAATTCATTAGGCATTGTTTTCACCCTCATATTCAGGGAAATGATGCCTTGAAGTTTAGAATGAGCACTGGTTGGAAATTGCTCAAAGTAGATAGCACATCAAAATACACAAGTACTTCTGAAGTAAAAACACCAGTATCCTGAAACAAATAGTATGTACCGTGATAGCTGCAACATTTTTTGCAGGTAGGCTTTCCAATTAAAGATTTTCTATCATCTAATAAGAAAAACAGTAACAAGCTAATTTCAAACTACATGGGCAAATCAGACAAAGATTTGATGGCTAAACATCATTGAACACAATTTCACATATGTTCTGCTGCGACACAGTTCTCTGACAAGTCATTACTGTATGACCCCTATTCCATGGGACATAGGAAAGGTATGCATTGCTCCCCTTCCAAATGGGTTTGTAGTTCTCCTTTCAAAACTAAAATTCAATCTTTGCAAACACACACTCAAATCCTACATTACAAACAGTTTGAGTAATATTGAGTCACTGATGAAAAAATTAAGATCTAGATAACAAACGTTATTTTAATTATGATGTGTATAATTCAAGTAAACTGGCATTGTTTGTCTTGCACAAAGTTGAAGCAGAAGAAAATACATCCAGAGTAAGACAGTACATCTCAATTTTACAAACCACAAGAGACATTTCAAGAGATTGCCTCAGTATAGATATTGCTAATTTTGAGACCAGTAATATCATTAAGTAAAATCATGTAAGCATCTGATAGGTTTAGCTGTAAACTGATTGCTCTCTTCTCTAAACACTTCTATTTTGTTTGTTTGGGGGTTTTTTTTGAGTTGTTTTGGGGTTTGTTCTTGATGTTTTTTGAGGCTGGGGGTTTTTTTTTCCCCCTTTTCCTACATGACCAAATCAACATCTGTGCATTTGATCATAGTAAGTGTGTGTATGCTTGCATGTATATGCACACACAAAATATATGCACTGTGAAAAAAGTGGAACACAACTTGTTACTTGGAAATTTTATTGACTTTGGGGTGATGGGCTGGGAATGTTACCAGCTTTCATTTGAACTTTGTTTTGTGCATTTTTTAAATTTTAGTTTGCTTTTCAGGTTTAAGGTTCTTTGGTTTAGATTATGAAGATGAAGATGCTGACTCCTTCGAAAAGCAGTAAGCCTGCATTTCTACTGAAAGCTGACTATAATGTTTGTTTCTTCTGACCTCCTGATGAATCATTATGCAAATCATGTCCCACAAAAATCATCATACCAGAAGTCTCATGTAGCAAACTTTTTCCCTCCTAATTCTTTCTTCAGCATGACAAAAATTATAATATAAAATGACTGAGGAGATAGAACCTTCTGTATTAGTTGAACCTTTCTTTACTACTTGCTGTAGAATGCACATTATAGTTGGTGAACAGCACCACGAGTAGTAAGTCTAACAGGGATGTGCATGGATATTGTAAGACAGTAACATCTGCAGGAAGTAAGTCCAGAATAGAAATGTTGCTATAATATCCCAAAGAGAGAAAAGCCACAACTTGGCAGTTATTTTCCTGCATGCATAACAGCACCTGCCCCTTAATTTTAAAATTAAGGCAATATAACCAAGAGACTATCTAATATACACTGAAAGACCACTTCAACTCCGCTTCTCCTCATCTATTAGAAAATCTCAAGCAACATTATTTTACTACTGGAATAACTTACTTGAGGCTAGAGCCAAATCTAGGCTGCTGCTTTCACACCAGTTGGCTGCACCCCACATTCACCTACACTAAACGTACAAGCTAAAACATGGGAAGAATCAGCTTTGAAATGCCCTCTTACATATCTACCTGTTCAAAATAAACACAATTAAAAGCGGTTCAGAGTTGGCTGCAACGCTGACTATAATCTATGTCTCAAGAGGCCCATCAGACATGCCACAGACAGCATGTGAGCAGGGACACAAGGAAGTGAGACCCAAAAGCTTGCTCTTCAGGAGAAGCACACAGCTGGAAAGCTTTCAAAGCAGTGCTGAACACGTGATAAAACATCACAAGAATGTAAGCAAATGTTACCCAAATGATCAGAGTATTACTTGAAAAAGTGTTTTTTTAAGAGATTCCACAGTTGATTTGCAAAGGCTTCCCATCACAGGCTGAATCTGGCTACAGCAAGCAAAATTTCAGACTGTGTCTTCCCACCTACTGCATGGCAGATTCACCTCTCCCAGTAAATTCATCTCTGTGGAGTAGAACACCACCACTAATGGAAAAGATTAAAAATTTAAAACCTGCTATTTCAAAAACACAGGTTATCCATTATTTTTCCTTGCCACATTGGGACAAACATAAATAAATAAAAATGCTGACAATTATTTTTAAGTTCTGTGGCATGCTGTTGACAACAGAACGAAAAAATCAACCTCTGTACCTGTGTGCACATGTATATTAAGTTTTTGCTTGTTAAAAAAAGCGTTCAAATAAAATTCTGTTCTCCAGAGCAAGTACGAATCCAGGAATAGTCCTGGGGTGGGAAGTAAGAACCTGGGAACACCAGCAATAGGACCTGTTTGACATCATCAGGAACATTGTCAGAAAGCATGCTACGAAACAGCCATTCTCACACAGTTATGAAGAAAAAAACCCAAAAAAACCCAATGAAATATTTAACTGTTTACTAAACTGAACCTCCTAGGCTCATAGATCAGTCTTTTACATTTAGAACTCTGAGTTGTTCAATGTACTTGGTTTTCCTCAGTTAAAGCACTTAAGACAAATGCAGTAGCCTTCATTTCTCTTTCAGGGAAACATGGGGTTTGATTTTAAATTCCCCAGTTTTCAATATACAGAAAGGTTCTGAAATACTAGAATGTAGCAGTATTTCTCGTAAAAAATCCAAAGCTACTGAAAACCTGAACTTACTTTGAACAAGTTGCAGCTTTTGGCAAAGGTATTTTAGGATGATTATTAGTAACATATTTTGTCTTCAAAACCATCATGCTGACTTTCACTATTTGTATATTCTTACTCCTCATCACACACTATTCATCTAGTCATCACACAACTTATTTCTTTTCCAATGGAACGGGTATTTTATGAAAAAAGGTTAGCACATGGGGATGCAAAAACTGTAAAGTCAGCAGTGAAGTCCATTTTTGTGCATGACATACTACTATTAATGTGTCAAAATCAAAGCAAGTTTCCAGGACCGTGCTTATCTTCATCAGGAAGTATTTGTTTGCTGAAAAACAGAGACTGTGCTGCTGAAAACTCCTACTAACACTGCGTACACCAACATCTAATTACTCAGAGTGTTTAATAGCAGACCAAAGGACATATCACAGGCATGCTCATCTCTGGCAACCACAAAAACCCATCAAGACAAACCTTTCTGGCAGCTGTCAATAGTTACTGTTAATTTGCCAGCATTTTCTGGCTGTTAAGTTTTAAAGTGCACACATTCAGAATTTGGTTTACCATTCAATCATTGCACTGTTAAGAGCAACATCTCAGTACTTTAGGGTTAACTTGCTAATGCAAAGAGAACGTAATTTTGGCAGAGATAAATGCACTAATACATACTATAACCTAGAAGAAAGGTAGAAGAAACCCAAAAAGTTTCAGACAACAGATTTAATGTTTTTGAATATGAAATGTTTTGAGGAAATATAAGGAGTGAAAATAAAAAAGGAAGAAACTTTTCAAATAAATTTACTTTGAGTAGCAATTAACTGAAAATTCAGATTCCCCATGTGCAAATTTAGTAAAATATGACAGAACAATGTTAGATTATCACAATGCAACATCTGAAGGAAGAGGAGGTATCATTGAATAAAGAACACAAGCAACAAATTCTACTGCATTCAGAAGTTAGAGACATTAGTTTACAGTATAAAAATAAATGTAAGCTGCTATTTTCATCACCCACACCATATATCTACCAAGGTAGTTCTGTAACAGGGTCTGTAAATAACATGGCAAGAAGAAAACACCCAAGACTGACCACATTGACACCAGTGACATGCAAGACAGCCATGTAAACCATAATCCTCATCTTTTAACTATCAAGGTCTCATGTTGCCAACTGAAGTGTTCAACATAAATAAGGTTGCATACCTGAAATCAAATTCTCTGAGTTCACTGATCAGGTTCACAGTGTTGTGCCTCCTAAAACCTTTAAAAGCAATTGTACTAATCTGGGCCTCATGCTGCAGAGTACCCAACTTCCATCCATTCCCCTGCTTCTCTTGGGAGTCTCCTCTAGGCAGGCAGACGGCCAAGAAACTCTGTGAGGGGATGGAGAAAGGATCCGTGAAGGCAGGCAATTCTGAGAAATCAAGTTATAGGTATGCAATCTTATTTTTCTCTCTTAAATTGTTCCTTCTATTGAGGACCAGACTAGAAAGCAGCAGTTAACAAAAAAATAGAAAGGCCAAAGCAAAGATATGCAGAAAGATTTGGCAAAATTTGGGAATTCAGGTGACTTTTCCCCTAATTTATCTACTAAAAGGATTGAGTGAGCAGGTAGTAAGTGCCATAGTCAGGAGACAGTTTGCTTCCCTACATATCCCTGTAAGTTCTGTTGCAACAGCTCATTTTAATTAAATAATACTTTGGTTTGAACAGACATGGGTGTCTTATTTCCAACTTCCCAGATTACCCCTGCCTATAAAAGGAAGTTGAAGCAGGCCAAAATAAAGGGTCCAGATAGCTCATGAGCCCATGTTTCAAAGACACATACTCTAAAATCAGCGTGCCATGAATACTGAAGTGCATAAACATAAACAAGTAGAATATTTTATTAGCCTCCAGTGATTTCCAGCCCAGAAGTAAATATGTCTTTTCAGTCCCCAAATATTTCTCCTCCATGAGTAAGCCCACTTCCCCCTAGGCAAAGTGTCCACAATAATCTGTGAAAGTTCCATGCCTTCATTATCTTTACATAGGTTTTGAATTTGCTACCTCTCTAATTTCATTGATAAGTCCTTAGTTTTAGGCTGGAAGAAATAAAGTTTTTAAATTAATTTCTTCATTATTCCAGATGATTTTTCAGACTATATTCCAGTCATTTTTAAACCATTATATTCCTTTCCATCTTCAAAAGCATGAAAAGCATTATTCCCCTTTCTGTTCTTCATCCAGCTGTTCCACAACTTTGATTATCCCTCACCTCCTCTCAACTTCTTTGCTCTCTTCTACACCCTTCAAAATGCATGAGGAGGACCACAGCTACAGGTAGAAGTCTATCAGGCACATACATCTTGAGTACAATGTCTACCATATCACTGCTCTTTTCTTAATAAATTACATCAACCTATTTCCTATTTACAGCTATTCAGCAAGAGGACAGTATTTTCTTCAATCTACTTAACTGTGGTCCCAGACCTATTACTGAGTGGTAACAGTCACAACAGAGGCCATCATTTCATGTTTAAAGTTAGACACATTTTTCCTTTGATCACATTGGTTTACATTACATCACCTGCTATATTATCAGTAGGAGTTCCAGTCTTGTAAGATCCTTCTGCAATCAATCACAATTGGCCTTTGTTTTTAACAATCCAAATAATTTGGTATTACCAGTAAACTTTGACAGACCATTTATCTTCAGAGCAAACAAGTAAATGTGTTAAGAAATACCAGGACATCTTCTTGTGAGACCCATCAGTAATCTTCACTGTTTACTCTGTTTCCAATATTCTAACCAGTCATTAACCTAACTGAGAACTTTCTCTGCCACACGACTACTTAGGTTCTTTTAAAAATTTGGTTGGACTCCATTGAAAACTCCAAGGTCTTATCTACTGGATCTTCCTTTAAAGAACTTTGATAGATTAATGAGATATGACTGCCCTTTATAGGACCATAACTTAATTATTTTCCAGTGTGACAAAATAATGTGTTCCCAAGAATTTTACTGTAACTTCTACTATTTTATCTAGAACAGTCATCATTCTTCAATGATTCTCTAGAGAGATACAAAAACATAACAAGGACTGATTTACATGGAAAATGAAAACCATGACTGGGAAACGCTCAGAGGTCTAGTCCTGCACGTAACAGTCATTAACCTGGCAACAGATCTTCCAGTTTTATCTCATCAAATTAGTTTCACATCAGGTTTATTGAATCTGTAATTGCACTCTGATTTGCCACAGGATATGACACATCAAACTAGGGTTTCCTCCATCTGAGATATTACCACCAGAATCAGTGGTGGAAATCAATTTCCATCTCCACTTATACTGGTCAGTTCAGTACAAAGTCAGTGAGAATTATGCAGTATATAAGGTATCCACAAGTCTTTCAATGTATATAAGGTTTTCTTCAAGCCTTTGAACATATTCACACACTACCAAATCACTATACTCTGATGTAAAAGATAGTAAAGTGAAGTTCTCTATCTCAGCCTTTGAAATAGTTTGAATTCACAGCTAAAAGCTCTAATTTCAAAAGGCACAAGAAAGAAAAAAACCTTTAGCTTCTGTTTCTCTCCTTATGCTGGCAGCCTAAAGACACTTAGGGAACATCTTCTCTAATTTAAAAAAAAAAAAAATTGGCCATGTCACAATCCTCTGGTTGTCCCTACTGCTGGATCTAATTTCAGGGCTGGTCATGCATCAAGCAAGAAGTTTGTCCAAAAAAGCTCTACAGGGTGTTTTTCTGCCTTAAGTCTTTCTGCAATTCCATTCAGCAGTGACCACCTCTCTTTCTCAACATGGCACTGTTGTGTTCCAAATACCTGACTGCAGTTTGTATGACTGCAGGGGTCATGAACTGGTCCTAACAGGAAGAATGATTGACAGCACATTGTTTTGGAGAAGAGACTTTAGCCACAAGCATAAGAGCTCTACTGGGCTACTTGCTGAGCCATAGACCATCCTATAACAGATTATATTTAAGAATGTTGATGTACTTTTAGAAGACTCTATTGAAGCTATGTATAATCATGATAAAAAAAAAAAAAATCCAGCCCTAAGATATGAAGTTGGTGTCTGACAAGAATATGGTACAGGGATTTTTCAATCCATTTCTTGTCTTAACTAGTACTTCACGTTTAAAACCATCAAATAAAATATTACCTAATTACTCCTCACAATACATAGTGAGGAAAAAAAATAGAAGGGTAGGACACCTAAACAGCAAGCATCAAATTTGCATAGCATATCTTTTGAATTTTGGAATAATTGCCATTAAATGTTAGGTGTTACCTGGTGACAGGCCTGCAATAAGGACACCAGAGCTCCTGGCTCCCAGTTTTGGTCCAACTTATTTTTCTTTCAAAAAGCTGTAATTCCCTTACACACTGACATCAATTTTATATTTATTTGATGATTTTAAAAAATTTTACACATAGGAGGTTAAGAAGAGTTCTCTCACAGCAATCAGCTTATGGTATGACAGAAGTGATTAACCAAAAAATTAAGCTGAACAACTATTTGTGACCAGATGTTTACTGCTATTGGTATTGGAAACAGTGTACAGAAGTATTTATATGGTAGTGTTTCCTTACCCCATTTCCGTTTTGTGAAATAGGAATCAGCACTAGGGTCATTGAAGTGTCTGCTCATCATAGTCTCTCCACCAGCATGAAAATCATATGCAAACACTAGAGCTTAGAAATAGAAACAGGTGATACTTATTAACTCAAGCACATTTCAAAAAAAATATCAACATATCAGCTGGGGGGAGTGGAAGGGAGCAGCAGAAAAAAGAAAAACTTACAGTGTTCTCCAAAAGCTTTAGTGGTAAACACTTCACGCAAAGTTACGATATTTGAGTGCTGAATCTTTTTCCACATATCAACCAATACCATGCACTTTGTGTTAACAAGACGAAAACCTAGGAAAAGAATGAAGCCCACGGTTTAAAGTATAATGTTTAGAAGGAGAAACTTTAACATTTCTTCTTGAAACTGCTGAGAAGCAACCAGACATTAAAATATGACTGGCATGCTTAGCAATGCTAGACCTACTGAGACAACTCAATTTTTCTCACCATGTATCCTCCGAAGGCAATATGGCAGGTCATCTTTACTATTTACAGCTTTATAGCACGATGTAATGTACCCAAAGTTGCTCGTTTTCTGTATCCGATTGGGTGGTGGCAGTGGTTCCAAAGGAAAGAGACTGTGGTAGCTGTCCACTTCTGCAGGAACTGCTAAAATCAGTTTATACACAAACACATTAGGCCTCAGCTGACTTTGAGAAAGTTACTGAGTAGCAGAGAAAATTAAAATGACTAATATATAAATTATCTCCACCATTTTTTAGGTGCACGTGAAGTCAAAATTCACTATTTTTGCTTTAATACCTACATATTGGTAGGCTCCTAGAAGTGATCCCACAGAGCTAAAATGATTGTCTTCAGATAAAGTGTTACACCAAGTAAAATGAACAGAATAGATGTACAGTTCCATCTGCCATGGAACTGTCATTTTCTCATTTACCTTAGAAATTCACTCTTATGAATTATATTTCTTTGGTGTTTTTCCTATGTGGATTCAATAATAAGCACCAATTTCCATGCAAACTTCATCCCATAGTAAGAACCCAATTTTCATCAGGAAAAAAAAAGCAACTATCATTCTTATGTGGTTTAATACACTGGTTTAGAAAATGGGAAGAGAGAAGTGCTAAAGGTTTACAAATCAGATTAAGTGATTACCCTCACACTTCATCTGGATTAAAACACTAAACTGCATTTTTTTCACTGCATCATTATCATACCATGCACACATTTGAGAAGATACTGAGAGCAAAAACTGTTTAAACCAAGCTGAATAATGTCAATTCCCCAAAAGCCAAGTCACAATAAATAGTATATGGTTCTTTTGCCTGACAACTAGTACAAAGCCTCCTCTGATATACCAGCCACTTCAAAATAAACTGCTTTGCTAGTTTACATAAAACCTTTGAAAAATATATGCATCATTTAAAGAAGTACCCAATAACTACAAAGTAATACACAAGTATTCTTCACAAGGCTTTACTGCCTTAATGAATTTTCCTTTCTCAGCAATTTGAGGTATACCTAACCATTAAGGAGTTTTAAAACACAAGAAAATTACAATAGAAGACAGAAAAAATAATTCATATTTTTGAAACACTTTGCATTTGCTTAACCACACCCAAGCTGGTGATTAAAGTTCCATGAAAAATTAAGAACAGGTGGCATTTTTTGCAAGATGTTAATACAGATGAAGATGCATGGTTGTAGAAAAACATGATCACTATTTAGAGTTTTGAGAAACACTTACTTACCAGGAATATCAGCCTGATCAATCTGGGCCATAGTTATTAAGTGTCTGTTGATGAGTTCCTGAAAGAAGAATTAAGTTTTGAACATAATGTAATTCAGCTCATTGTTTTTAATAATTTAAGAAAACACTTCTTTGAAGTATTAGCTACCTGTACTAAAATAGAGAATCCATGCAAGTGTCTAGGGCAGAGAGGGTCAGAAGACCACTAGCTTGAAAATTTGAATGATAAAATACCTAAATTCTTGAAGGAGCTTCAGAAGACATTTGGGATAGCTGGCACTGACAAAGGCACCTACTATAGTAAAGCTGAAATTAATAATGCTCACAACCAGCCTTGAGATGATGAGCCCTGAGAAGAGCTCTTCAACTAACAGCTGCATACACTTTCATTTCAGTGGGAGATTTGAAAACTGAACAGTATTGCAGCTTAAAATAATGCCACAAAAACAAACGCATGCACACCAAAAAACCACATCAGTAATAGTAGTGAGCTGAACAGTAAATCACAGCATGCAGATTAGATTGCAGTCATATATGTCATAACTCACCCTCTGTTGTACTTCACCCATTACAAGATTTGAGTTTTCAAATTCTCCACAGAGAAAACTGTCTGCACAGATTGCATCTATTTCTCTTCTACCATTAGCAATTTTCTATTTTTTTTCCAAGATATGTAATTTTCCTTTAAGCTCTACCATCTTACCTGTCTGAGCTCATCTGCCATGAAGAAGGAAGGTGCATTTGCTTTTGGCTGCATGTAAGCAACATGAGGTGCAGCTGGATGGTAGATGTGGTAGTTTGGAAAAACCTAAAAATAAAATATTTCAAGAAGCTTTTTAAAGTCCTTAGGAAAAAGGTAAATGAAGAGTTTTCTCATTCTTTCAGTTCAAACTACAACTATGAAATCTTCATGTACAGTACAAGTTACAAATATATTCTCAGGTATGTTACAATTTTTCCAATGTGGTATTCAGTTCTAACAAACAATTTCAAGGGAGAGGGCGGTCTATGTGTGTATTATGTCTGTACATAGTTATTTTAACAGTTTTGAAACTGCCTTTTCCCCATCACTGCAAGTGCAAGAGCTATTTAACCTACCAAAAAAACCTCTGACTTCTTGATGTTTTCTCATTAAGTATGCATCCACTGAGACATATAGAATGCTTTCTTGCTTTTCTGGTGTTAAAACCCCAGAAAGTTCAACACAGCTGTACATGCAAAAATATATAAAAATTTCTCTAGTCCTTATATTTCAATGATTTTTGGAGAACAACTAAAATAACTAAAAAGCCTAATCTTCATACAGAATAAGAGGTTTATAGCGTTAAACCTGTTATCTGTAGTATCAACCAATTCAGAACTTACAAACTCCAGACAGTTGTGTATTGAAAGCCAACATACCATTCCTGTGAGAGGTGCTGGAGTTGTATCAGTGTAGAAGTATGTTGTTCCACCCACTGTTTCCTTCTGGATCACCTGGCCAGTAGATGGAGGCTGAGAGACAGCATTAGCGACAGATGCAGAGGCACTAGTAGGCACCATATAGTTTGCTGGGTTAGGAGTATGACTTCTTCTTCGAGGAGCAGGAGATGTATGAGGAGTTATTTTGGGAGAATGAAGAGGAGAAGATCCTGCTGACAGTGACATTCCTTAAAGAAACACAAGAAGATATTCATGATCAAATCTGTTCATCAAAAAAAATCAGCCATTTCAGAAAAGCAGCCTTCACTACCAACAATATTCTAAGGAGGTGAGACACTTAACTCTTCATATAGATACAGAAATCCTTGAGAGATAAAACAGTAAGAGCATGACTGAACAGCTATATTTTCCCCAAAACCTTTGCTTAGTGTAGAGAGATTGGGAACTTACAATATACACATGAAGAACTGAAATGAAAAACATAAAAGTAGCTGAAAGGGGAAGACAAGTAAAAACAATGCTGCATCTCAAAGATAGTTCATTAAACTGCAAAAAAGATAAAATATTAATGACTATATAAGTGACTGTTTACTTAACAGTTACATGAGCAGCCAGTGGAGTTTGTTTAGCTGTAACTCACTTCACCTAATTATGCATCTTTTATTACAACTCCACAGCTACAAATGTCTCCATTAATATAGCACACAAATAATTGTGTTAATAATACACAATATGCTACAACTAATAACTTCAGGGCAGTAATTACATATTTTCCTGTAGTTATTATATTCAAAAGTCATCCACCAAAAGATCTATTTGATATGTAAAGATAAGTAGCATCTCACGATGTGAAGTCTATTAAACATTCCTGTTGGGATTTTCTAATTTATTTGAAATTATTTTATTGGCTGTCCTTCACCTTCAACACAACAGGGGCAACTCCACTGATGCCTGAGAAACTCTGCTTCTAAATAAAGTGCATCAATGAGAAAAACAAGGGCAACTTTTTTGCATACACGTATTTTAGTTACCAAACAATCTAAATACTTCAACAGCAATTGCATGCAGAATTCTCGCATTTGCTTATTTATAAAAACTAGGTGTAAAATAGACATTTCACGGTGCTGCTGAGGAAGAGATTAAAAAAAACTTCAAAAAAGAGATAAATAGTTCAAAAAAACTCTTTGTAGAGCTACTTACTAGCAGAAGATCTGACATGCAGGTGTTCAGATTAACACCAAGGAAAACATCTTTGAAAGTTATTATTGCTCAGTTCAGACTGGGATGTACTTTCTCTTCTACACAGTTAGAATTGTATTAGTCATACTAAATCTTTTTCTTGAAAGGATAGAAGATACACAGCTTTCATATTCAAAATTCTATTGACAGCTGAGAACTCTTATCTAATTAAGAATTGCTAGTTATTACTGAGGTATTTGAATCACTTCATTCTGTAAGCTATAGTAACCTGAGTAATTTAAGCTAATACACAACTAATGAAAGAGGAATTTTTTTTGCATAAATAATTTTTAGTTACATAAACTAGTTTATTTAACTTCAATCATGAGTGACTGTATGCAGAGTTCTGAAAATGCATCATCAATAATGTGTAGGAGTAATTTCACACTCATATCGTGTCCCTAAAGTAATCTCATCCCTCCTACGTTTCACTTTTTTCTTTTTTAAAACAAAAGGCAAAAGCAAATAAGTTTCAGTATTAACAAGTAAGCAGTAGCTTGGGAGAAACTACTTTGAAGCTATATTATCATAATGATATTAACAGAATATTTGTAACCTTCCATTTAGCTTCTCTCATTTACTCCTTTGACATCTCAGAAACCATGTTTATTAATTCAGCACAATTCTCTTTTGTTCCCTTTTCTTTCCAATTCTCTTTTAAGTTCCAACAAAATGAATAAGATTTTTAAAATGTAACTGTGGTAAAATCATATGCCTTTCTTTTTAATTGTGGGGTTTAAGTAATTTATTCTTTTTATTAAAATGTGAAAGATAAGAATATGAAAGGAAAAAAGTCTGCACTTTTCTAGGCTAGAGCTTTTCTTTATATTAATACACATACATGTGTGAAAACAAACCTAGTAGATAAGCAATATTGTAGAATACTGCTGATTAGTGTACTAAATTAAAAAGGGAATTACAATAGTGAATTATAGGCACTGCTAAATAGTCTCCTAAAAATCTGTTTAGAAATTACCTGTATGACTGTAAAATGTTACATATTTTGATAGTACCAATTTATACTACAAAAGAAACTAAGTTCTCATGAAGGTAAAAGTTACCTTGAGTGCCTGAGTAATACTTCAATATTTCAACAGTTACTGTAAAGATTGTTATATTTTTAACAAAACTAAAAAATGAACGCATTATTAATCCACTAGGGGAAAAGATCAATTTCAAAGGAAACAAAATATTAGTATTAAAAGCTGAAGGATGATTAAAGTGGCTATTAAACTGAAGCAACTCTAAGTTTACGATACTCAAGAGTTCCCTTCACCTATGGAAAGTTACTGACGTGACTTTTTCACTCTATTCCAATGAAGCAGTATTAACTGAAGTCCTCACAAGCACATCATCTCAACCCAGATAGGAACAACTGGCTTCAAGAATAACTCAATAAAACAGCCACTGTAGGAATCATAAAATAAAAACTCAGCAGCCTTCACATATACTATGAAATTATGGAAAATTAGCTGAAGACCTCTCTGCTTTAAAATAAACTCTATATGTACAGGACAGTAAGTAGTATCTTACACAAAAGTGAAGACTTGCAACTTGCTAAAATTCTACTGTGACCTTCTACTACAAGTTTCCCAGAAGAAAAAAGATCTCTAGTGGTTTTTACAGGTACAATTTCAAACAATTTCTGCTATAAGATTTATTTTTAAAAAAATTTATTCCTGCCCAAGAACAGTTACACACTTAAATCCGTAATGTCTTTGCACAGGTATTAATGCAAGATTGAAAGAAAATGATCACAACATTTCACAAATCCTTTCAGATGGCCTTCCAGTCTATTTAGGTCTGGTTTTGAAAGGACATTGAGAGTTCAGTGAAAATCATCTGGCAGGCAGAACATATGGCCTCTTCACTTGCCAATATGCACAGTGAATTCAGGAAATGAAAGAAGCTTGACTAGAGTTTGGTTTTATTCTACTAGAACAATATACTACATATGTTACAAGAATCTTGCTCCTAGTGCCATGGTGGGTACAGACAGGTTGAGATAAATACCGAAGGTGATATATTCTTCTGAGAGACTTGCATTACATTCTGCACAATCTAAATAACTATTGAAAGCCCAGTATAACAACAAAAAAAGAGAAAAAATTCTTAATACAATGAAACATGCATATTTAAGTACTTAAGGCAGCTAATAGAGTGCACAAACTCAAGCAGATAACACCAACTTCATTAGTATTTCAATCAGTTAAAAGCATACTAATATTAATATATAATCATAACAAATTAAATTAGAGGAAAATAAAAGAAAATAGTTGTATTAACAAGTTATTATACATTCCTACTGACTCATACTCAAGGAAAGAAATGTTACTAAACATAGAATAGTAAGAATGGAACCACACCTCACAGAATTAGGCTGGTTTTAATAGCACAGTTTATATAAATGCCTATTCACTTAAGGGCCTAAGAAAAAATGAGCTCTTAAAAATCTATTTATGATTTACATATACATATATATACATATATATATATATATATATATATATATATCTTATACCAGTGATCTTGACAAATAACATTAAGCTTTCCCTATGAGAATGTTCAAGATTCCCCTATACAAAAATTCAAATGCCAACAGAATACTATGACAGACATCAAAAAGCCTGTTTCAAATTATCCCTCCAGAGATTTTTCTACCAGCAAAGGCGGCTCTCCATTCCTTGTCTTGGGAAATCTTAATACACTTCATGAAGTCAAATACAATCTTAATAGATGAACTGCAAGGGGAGAAAGGGCGTCTTTCACTTTTGGATATAAAAAGAGGTGGCACGGTATGCAGCTGTCATGATGTCACAGCAACATGGAAATGGTTGTGGGATTTGAAGAGCTTTTCCCAACATTTACAGTGATTGTGCAGGCTACCCACACACACCTGCAGCTCCTGATGCCATTCTTTTTCTGTAAGAGAGACATCATACTTACATATCCCTCTTTATTCTTATATTTTCATTTCTTGCCTTGTTTTTTACTTTTGAAGTTTCACTGTGACTGAGGAAAGGGCAATGGCAGACTTTGACATGCATTTGAGACAATCCTCAAAGACATTTTATGAGATTAATGATTCTAATAAAGCTTTGTAGCACACAATGTATTTGAATTAAAAGCTAGGTTGTATTTTGAATCTGATAATTCACACAGATAATCAGGATCAAAGGGCATTAATCATCATCTCTTAATGACTCAGTATCTATAATTTTTTGATTTAATGAGAATTCACAACTTAGTGAGGCAGGATTTCATAAAGCTCACATGTATGCAAATTAGCTGGCCTACAACATTAAAGGTTTAAAAAAACCTTAAAGTTTTGCTTACAAATTTACTAATTTACAACCATATCCCTATGTTACAAGTCTCTAACGCTTGTAACACAGAGGTCAAAAATTAAACTTCTAGTATTTTATCACTTTAATATTCTGTACTTTAGAGATACCCCAGACTACCAGGTAAATTTTGAAGAATGACAAAGCAAAGTAAATTATAATATATTATTTCAAGAATTTAAAGTATCATCCTTAAATTCACTATTTCTTTTTATTGCAAGCTTTCTATCAGGTCATTAACGTTGTGGCTGTGTATTTTCAAGTTAATTAAATCTGCTTCATTTTCTAAACAATTTGAGTCATCAATTCTTCCTTTTCAGTTTTTATTGGGAAAAAGGATAATTTTAGAGTCTCTTCACTGCCTTCTGTTCTTACATTTCTCTGGAATGGCTGCAGAACTTCCTCTGCACCACATTTGATCCAGGAGGCTGGAGCAAGCTGTTGGGGCCTTTGGCCACACAAACCACCTCAGCTAGAAATGCTCCATCTCCAGCTGGAGCTGTGGGCTCTGAGAACTACACTCCTGCAGCTCATCATAAATGGAGATGTGTCAACTGGACACAAGCACAACACCTTCCACTCCTGGCTCCTAAGCCTGCAGGTTCAGACTGGCAGCAGAAATGGGATTTCCTACATTCTGCATAAGCTCAGAACCTAACTTGGACTAAGTATAGAAGCAACAGCAATTTGCTGTCACTTCCATCAGTGACAAAGGCATCATTCTTTAGGTATTACCTAGACATTTTTCACTACTGAGGCTGTACATCTGTTCTCTCTCAGTTCAACACAGCAATGATGTCTTATGACTTCGATGAGACTCATGAATTTTTTTCATACACTGTTGCATATTTTAATCACATCAATACTCTAAAACAGCTACACAGCACTGGGTAAGATAAGTTTGTTAGCGAAAGTGCTATTTGAAGATTGTCAGCTTCTTACTAAATTTCCTACACACACGACAACCAGGGTGTGTTTTCTAGCAAGGAAAGGAGGAGCAATAAGGTAGTACTCAGGTGAGTTTAGAAATGGTAAATGAGATCTGTTTGCAACTCTTCAGTGAAACAATTTTCTCCCACCACTTGTGCAAGTTGCATTTTATATCACTATTTCCATATTCTATTAAAGGCCACCAAGACAAACACAACTCTGTGTTGAGATTACCCTAAAAAGCACTTACGTAAGTAAATATGTGAATGTAGGAGTAATCTTCCATGCTACATCCTAACCGATACATTAGGATGGATCCAACAAGTTATCCACTGAAGTATTTTAGGTTTCTCCTGTCATATTTTTCAGCATTTCTGCAGTACTGTTGACAGGACAGGCAGAACAAATATACTAGGTGAAGAAATTCTAGGTGTCAAAAGTGGTTTTGATTTGCACCTACCTTTAGTGAAAAATCAGAAATTAGATATGTGAAAGGACTTACATTTTTCCATCATCAAGAAAGAAATCAAAGGACTGTTTTCATAATTTATCTACTTTGTTATGGCTGAATAAAACTATGGAAGTCTTAAATACTCCTAATACATTTCCTTATTTCTCATGAAATTTTGCTTACCTCCAGTACCCTGTAAATTACAATAAGCAATCTTAATCTCACATAAATACTTAAATCTACAAAGTTACTCTACTGTAGAGTTTGCACCCTTTCACTAGAAGGAGACTTATTTTTATTCAAAGGAAAATTCTTATAAACACTTTATATGGGTTTCATTTGAATTTGTTTTCACTTATTGAAAGCTAACAGATCTCAACCATTTTTTCATGACAACTTCAGAATGTATTCCAATAATTTTTTATTCTGTTATCCAGTATGATCTAAGTGGTGAAGTTTCCCCACACAAAGATACTGCTTTCTGGTTTAGGAACCTAATTTTTTAAAAGCGCACCTCCTAGCTGACCTTGAGGTAACAGGAACTTTTGTGGATGGATCCTGTTGACATCTTTAATTTTGACACTTAAATAAAAATAAGTGTCTGTGAGCAGTATTTACATAGGACACTTAGGTTCAGAGAATTCTGCACTCAGTGAGAGAAGAAAAGCTTCTAGAAAAATTCAAAGAATCCAAACAAGATCCATACTTCGAACTACATTTTCATTTTAGTTATACAGGAAGAGCAGGGAAACAAGACAACTCTGCCTGAAGTTAGCTCTTATGAATACTCCCCCATCCCTCTTGTCCATAAACAAACAATAGTATTTCAGGCTAGAAAGTATGCAGCATTGGTATCTACATTTATTCCTAGGAGCTGAAATTGTTGTGTGAACTTCTTTCATCAGTGTTACTTATCCTTTCGAGTATTACTTACAGATAGTAAAGAAATTGGACTGTGAAGGATCCCTCTGAGACCCCACTGGACACTTTCCAAAAGTAGATCATTTTACTGTATTCTATTTAATCCTTTATACACTTTTCAATCCAGGTGACAAGGCTGAGAGGCATATAAACACAACAGTTTTCCAATAAGACCGTACAGCACAATATAGGATCAAGCAGACACAGTACCACAACATGTTCATTTGGTCAGCAGAAGTTACAATCACTTTCCTAGCCTGCTCTGGTATGTTTTTACATGCAAGCTAAATGCTGGCTTCTTTCACATTGACACTGGCATAAAAAAAGATTGAAGTTCATTTCAATAAATGGTAATTGCCAATAGATGTTTAAAAAAAATAATTTATAACATCTGTCTGGCCGGCCTTTGGCAATTACCTAGTGCTTCTTGGTAGCCACAAGAGATTGCTGGAGGTTTAAGCATATACAGAAACTCATTAAAGAATCTGCAGTGTGAATATCCAGATTTGCTGATGGCTATATATAAAAATATTTTAATTTATTTAAACAAAATTATTAGAATTAAGTCAACATCTTAAGATCAGAAGACTAAAAGATGCATAAAGGGCTTGAACTTTTTAAATGTGTAAAAAAACCTGTCACTCAATTAAATGACTGCATGGAATACATTTCCATGTAGCAACACAGTGAGTGTTTTAAACCTGGAAAATAAGTATAAATTGGTCTTAAAAGTGAGATCACATGTGACAGATACAATAAAAATTAACACTATTTTGCAAGGCATAGTATTATAGAATTAGCTTGTCTTCTACTTTGTGTTTTTAATCCAGATTTTTAAGTCCTCGCATGCACTCATTAATACTGCAAACAATTATTTCTACATCACACAGTCTAGAAACAAACAAAGCACATTGGTGTGTAGTAAACCAAGATCATATGCATTGTAGACTACAATGCATTTCTAGACTATGGGTAGTTTAAATCATCTTCGGGTACTTCTCTGGCAGAACCACTTAGGACACAGCATGGGGTAACTCAGCAACCCTTTTCCCCAAAAAGAGTAGAGTAAGTTGTTAATTTCAATGCTGCTGTGGCTGAGCAGATTGCATAGCCTGCACAGTGTGATTTCCATACTACTGGAATATAAATCCAAAGCTCTTCTACATTAATGATTGCATTAAAATTATGAGCTAAAGTTGGAGGCAGCTACAGTTACACCAAATAAATCTGGTAACTATATATGTAGGGTTACTTTTGACAAAACAAACCACTGTAGTAGAAATCACTACTCTCAACTTACCTGGTGCTAATCCAGCAGTAGCAGGACTTCCCATGGAGGGATGAGAGAACAAGGCTTGAGAGAAGGCAGACATACTTGACTGGGATACATTACTCAGCCTGGAGGTTGATCCTCCTTTAGGAATAAACTCACTTGCAGAAGGATTTGGTGTCTGTTTAAAAAAAAAATAAAATTAAATGTTTATTTTAAATGAGAAGAGATGAGAGTCCACATTTGGTAGAAGGTACTATCCAGAAAGGCCTACTAGTACAGGGGATATTCTTAAGGTACAAAATGCTTGCTGATGAGAAAGAATACTGGAAGCCGGTGTTTTAGCTTATGTCTGAAATGGTATAAGCAAACTTTCCATACGAGCAGCTGGTCTACAAATTCATACAACATTTAGCAAAAGGCTTTCCATAAACATTACATTACAAGTTGGAGAACAGACTTGACACTGAGAAAGCTTTGCCATAGCTGCACAGCCTGCTCCCCCATGACTTCAGCAATTTCAAATTAAAGGAGTAAAAATTATTCCTACTAGAACAAGTCACCCCTGCCTCTATTTCAAAGAGATCTGTATGTTCAGTGATTTTGTGAAGTTAACTTCTGCTTTAATTACCTGTTTCATTTATCTAGCACCCTGAATAATAAAGTCTAATTTAGTGCCACAGAAAAAACAGAAGCAGAATGATGGTCAAACATCCAGTATTGGTTAGTATATAAAACAAACACACAAGCAATTTTTAATTTCTATTAAAATCAGTGCAAATGGTTTTGTAGTTTGGGATCATGTTGTTTGTTTTGAAGTGAGGTTATTGTTTGATTTGGGGTAGGGCGGGCTAGAAAAAGAAAATCCCAGTTTGAGCTTAAAAGGGCTCTATGATAAACCAAAAAGCTTATCATTGGACAGCCAATTACAAGTGACAGGAGTGGAACAAAACCCACATTAATTATCCAAGAAATAAAATCAATTATTACAGGAGCACTGCAAAAAGCTTGAAGCTTATAAAATTAGAGGATATAGTTTATTAAGTAACTGCAGAGTACCTCTCAAAAGTGTCTAAACAACTTAGGTAAAATAAGAAGACAGCAACAGTTCCCAAAAGACAAGGGATACTGTTAAGATATCCCATAACAGTTTTTTACAGAAAATTGTATTACTTTGCTTTCAGGCAGTTTTAAAATAACCAAATATATCAACTGTTAATTAAATTACCAATACTGACTTTACCAATATAAAGTGGCATCAGAGAAAGTTAGTGCCAAATTAGAAATTAAGTGTGAACATCAATTTAGACAGTGAAGGAAGTAATTGAAAAAAGTTTCTGCTAATTGGGTTTTAATACCTTTATTTAAATATTTCTGCCAAATATCATAGTATTAATGTATTTCAGTTCACTGAAAAAGAAGATTCTCAAAGTTGTAAAATTAAAGAAGATGCCTAGGTTTAAAAGCAAATAGCAAAAATATCCTAGCTTTAATCACACAGTAAATTTTAACCACCGTCCACTTTATGATATCAACTTTATCACCATATTTGTCACCTTACATGCACATATTTCTGAATATTCAAGGAACAGGTATAAGTAAATATGGGGAACGTGAACTAAGACATATTTAAATTGGTAAAGAGTTCACATGAATTTTAAAACTCTTTAATCGCAGTTAAGGAAAACATGTTAAGATGTACACTAATACAGCAAAAATAGCGAATTACACAGACTGAAAACACATAACTGACACATTTATACTTAAAAGGTAATATTCTGAACTTTTCTGAATTTAGATAAAAACTGGCATGCAATCAGTCAGCAACATCTGCACTGAAACTGGGTAAAATTTACAGAGGTATTGAAGAGTAAAGTCGAACTTTTCCAGACAGTGATAGAGCTAAACAGTCATCAAATAAAACAACTGGGACAGCAAGGGACAGCATTTGCATCATCTTGCTAAAAGAACATAATTCCTAAGAACTACAAGGTCCACATTTTTCCATTGCTAAAAGCAGCAATGACACATCCACAGCTCTATCACATCCAAATACTGCGTCAACCAGGCGACAAGTGCGGACACGGCATTAGGTTTGAAACATGCAAGCAGAGAAAGAGACACCTTCTGTAAAGTAACTCAGACTTTCCCAGAACAACTGAGAGAGTTCCCAAAACCCCATCCACAGCATTCTGGCTAAACTCATCATTTTCACCTACTGATTCAAACTCATACAGCACAGAGATGCTGCTTATTTCTAAAGGCATTCTGCAAATTTTTATAGACCAGTTTTCATGTCTAAATTTCTTACTTTCTAAAATGTTACATACTGAAAGGTACTTACTTATTAAAAGTTACCTATAACCATCAAAATTTTTAAATGCAGCTTCACTTTAAGAAAGAGCTCCACTTCAAATGGTAGGTGTTTTAATTTATCCAAGTGAAAGAGTCAAACCCAGGAATCTGCTAGAGCTGATCTGGTTTATGCTGTAGAATTACAAACAGTAATGGGTGAAGTCTGATGGAAATTCAGTTTTCATTCCATTTTTCGATATCACAATTCAGGATGAGCATCAAAGCCTGGTAAGATTATGCCTCTCTTACATAACTTTGATGGAAATGCTGTATATGAGTAAACAGCTTTGATTTATGAAGACAGATCCTATACTATGAAGACCTGTTTTACTGCTGAGATGCTACAAACATGAAGATGCAATCAAAGACTTTCCCCACTGGTAAAAAAAAAATTATTTAACTTTTGGTTACAACTTTAAAAGACCCTTCCATCTTCAAATTGTTTTCTAAATATGGAAAAATAGTCAAGCTCCACAGTCACTAGCAGAATAAACTAATCAAAGTAATACAGCAACTTCTAGTGATTGGTGGTCAAATCTAGCACATACTGACAGACAATCTGAAGCTTAATTCCCAATCTACATTTAAATTCATTATATATATGTGAAGCTGCAGTACTTAAAAACTTACACTTCTGAAAACATTTGATCTGAAGTAAAATATTAATTTTTCTGAAAACACTTTTCTTCCTTGAAAATAATTGAAATAATGAGGCCAAATTAAGTGACTAAACTGAGGGAATGCAATATTGCTATTAGCTCTTTAATATTTAATATTTTAATTACTTTTGGGGTTTTGTAGATAACCATTTTGCAGCAATGACCACGCAAATATGCCAAAACTAGAAAGCCCCATTCTTAATGGCCAGTGATTCAAAATACTATATTTTAGGCCTGAACAAATAACCTACTTTCACTCTGTCAACTCATAATACAAAGTATACACTCCAGCTATAGCTTTACATCTGGATCAATGGTATGCTTGAAAATTTGTTTAAATGGTAACCATGCGTTAGAACCAGACAGAGTTGTCTGACAGTTTTTCCATTACAGTCGGTACCAAACTTCCCAAGAGGACATAAAAAGATGAAGCTTTTTTAGAAATGAAAATAATCTAGATCTTCTTAGTGAAAACATTTTCTTCATTCTGTATTATACTTAAATTTTAAACAAGTACAACTTTTAAAAAAAATTCATTTAATTAGTAATTAACTATTCACCTCAGAATAAAGTAGCTTATTCATGCTAGTTGAGGCTTAAAATTTTAAGTTAGAATAAATCAGGATTGGTAAGATATGTAGAGAAAATGGTTATTGAAAACTGTTATTAATTTTCAAGAGTAACCAGAAGAGTGACACTCAAGAATCATGTAATGATTATGCAATGCTGTGATGTTAAAATGTAGCAAATGGACTTCTAAACCCAAAACAATAAAAAAAGCCTACTAGCACTGTTTGCTCTGTTAAATAAGCCCATTTTCAGTTTCAAATGCAAATGTCCCAAAAAAAGGCACATACAAAATTTAAAAATGCTAATCAAGTTTTCAACAAACAGCATTAAAGAGAAGGAAGTACAGCTGTGTCAGCTACATTATGTATTTCTAGCAAACCATCTAAGGTGACTTCTTACTGATACCTTTGCTCAAATTGCCATCATTCCCTCTTCCTCTCAATCTTGCCAACTGAAATCTCAACCCCTTTCTTCCAGTATATTAATAAAGATGCTGTCAAACTAAAGCAGTATAGCAACTTCCCTAATTATTACCTGAATACCTATATCATGCATTCTCAGAATGATTCCATGAAGAAATTTCATCTGAATACCCTGTTTTCAGATTCTTTATGTCCATGCCTCTTTTCAGTCAGCTTTGCAAAGAAACTTTCAAAGACAGACGACAAAACTGAGTCCATCCAGTTCCACTTACAAAACCAATTCTTACACTTCTGTACATCAGAGTGAAAAAAACTTCATAAAACACATATAAATACAGTACAAATGAAGGCTGATTTTAGACATGATTCAATTACTAAAGATGGAACCAGAAAAGTACAAAAGGAGGCCAGGAATATTAAACAACTCATTTGTGCCACCAGTCAGCTCAGAATTTGTCTGGTGGCTTTTATGCTTTTACAGGTATTAAAAGGAAATAAAATCTAGCATGGAGTGGAAAAAAAAATTCTGTGAGTACCACAAAGAAAACACCCCAAAACAATTCAAGGCTTCTTAAAAGAAGGTACAGATGAAAGCAAAGAGCAAGCCAAGGATCTAAGCCAAAGACCATCACTGGAGGACTATGCAGCAGCATGCAGTATTACTGTATGTTAAGGAGTTGCACATAACAGATTTCTGTAATCCAGAAATAAAATATAAATTCCTGTGCCATCAACTATAAACTTCAATACATATGATTTGTCTTTACTCTCTTCAGTGACAAACTTGTCCCACTGCTGCGCTAATTAATGGATCCTCAAAGTATGGAATCCTTTAAGTACAGAAGTGAGCTGGAACACAGGGATGCCCAAGTTATGAAGCCTTTGGAAAGTCATGCAGTGATCCCACTGGAATACTGGAAACCACCCTTCCCTCTCTCTCATTTCTTATTCAGCATCTCTCAACACAGCTGTAAAACAGCAGCAGCAGAGACACAAAATCAGCTTCAGAGGCTATAATTGTACTTCATTAGCTTGGTTCTGGTTCCACATGCAACCAAAGCCCAAAGCCAGCTACCTAACTCAAAAAGTAGGCCAATCTCATTTGATTTTAGAAGGATGTGCTAATGTACTTACCATGCTAGAAACTGGATACAAGCCACTACAAGTTCTCTTTTTATGTTCTCCTTCACTTCCAAATTCATGCTGATCTATTCTGACATCCCAAATTACATAATCGTGTAATGGTTACAGAAAACCAACACTAACCCACACCCATGCTATAAAGGGCACTCCTTTTCCAGTCTATTTTTGGCAAAGTTTTCATAATGTCTCTTAGGAATACAGAAACATGCAGAAGTTTTTCTTGAGGATAACATGTTGTTATTTTGTTGTTGTTGGGTTTTGCGGTTTCTTTGTTGTTTTTTTAATGGGCAGAAGCTCTACATAAGATTTACTTTACAGAGCATTGTTGCAATTCTTCCAAGGATTTCTTGCAAGCCATGACATCACCAAAGGATGCATTTTATGATGTCACAGCAACTCAAAAGACATGGGAGACTGCCAAGGACTTCAAAGCAAATTTCTTTTTAACCCACCATTGAAATTTTGTAACATTCTACATTATTCTAATTACTATGACAAGTCATCACATCACTCCAACAATAGGCTCTAATAAATTTCAATTTGTCAACATTATTAGTTATGTAACTCTACTGCTCTTGCAGAAGAATTAAGAGTCAATCTCATTAAAACTGGATAAAATTTATTGGCTAAAATTTATTGCTTTATAAGCCAGAACGCAGGCTCAGACAAAACTATTAGCGAAATCTTGTTACACCTGGCAAGATCGAATAGATTTCATTAAAAAGTAAACTGTAAAGCTAGATTTGGAATATTTTCATGTTTCTTTAACAAAAACCCTCAAAATACTGTAAAAACATCTAAACTTTTAGAGGTCTATGCTCCTATAATGCAACATACTTGAAAAAATTAATTTCTATTATTATTTTTTGCTCAAGAAACAAAGAATCCATTATTGATGGTGAATAAGAACTAATCTGTATAACTAAAATGTACCTATTCCTACTATTTTAAGGAGGATTGCCATTTGCTACTGAAATATATATATATCATGACATTTCCTAATATAAAATAGGATACATAACTACAAAACAAACTTTGATTTGGGGTTTTTTTCTTTTTAAGTGATTACTTTTGCTCCTTCTCCTCAGATTATGCCAAAACCAAGTAAAGTATATAGTTCAGCAATGGGTGAAGATACTCCAAATCATTCTCTTAGAGGACCACTATGCCTATTATGTGAAATAACTATTTGATTTTATCTTAACTCATAGTTGGAGTAACTCTTTCTAACATTTTCCAGAATTGAAAATAAAACATCCAAAATACTGAAAAAATTACTAGTAAAAAATAATTTTACCTGTAAATTGTTTTCTGTGACTCTGTTCCACCAAACCATATTGATGGGTACTCCTGTTTTACACCTGTCAGCCAGACAGCCGATAGGGTTCTTTGATTTTCTTGCTTTTGATCCCACCGGAACTATCCTCTCATCCAGCATCCCCAGTCGATACTTCCTGGGCTATGAAAAAGAAGGAGAGAAACCAGGCCACTCCTAACAACCCTCATCTAAAGCTACACTGAAATAGGTATTACACTGTGATATGATTCTGGATTGGTGGAATAGGAAACAATTTGCAAGTAAAATTTAACTGAGACTGTTTCCTTTCAATCCTGACTATTTGGTTATAACAAATTAAAAAGAAAATAAACTTCAGGGACTACTAACTATTTCTAAGCAAAGCCATCCATCATGAGTCAGCCACTGAAATATACACAGAAATTTAGAAATTTTGTCCAAATGAGAAACTGTCAAAAAAAACCCTAAACATATTTTCAAAATAAATACCTTCAATCACATCATAATAATGAACACCTCCCTTGAAATTTCTACCAAACAAATTTTTGATTCAAATTTGCCGTGACTCATCTCCTGAAAATTTGCTTTTAAAAATCAAGTACAACTGAGTAGCCAATTGCAGCAGAACTCTGAGAAAAGTATTTCCTCTCAGGTTAATATTTAAAAAAATAACTTCAGCTACTGTCTTTAGTGAAAACAGACAAGAATTACTATGACAAATTCATTGGGAACTGTTATAAAATTGAGAAAATCAAACACATTTGAGGAAGTTAACATGCAGGAATTACTTGCACCTCATTAACAGTGACATTTCTATTAAATTGGCAATGATCTCTACAAATGGAACTATTTATAAAGAACGATATGAACATTAAACTCAAAAGGCACACTGTAAAAAAGAAAATCTGTTAAATATTTTCAAACAGGTAAAGTACAGAAGTTTTCCAGATTTCTCTGTGCTTTCAAATCTATATGTATCTACCTAGATAGCAAATGTCATCAAAAGAAATATTTTAGCATCTATGCATATTTAGACCAGGGCCTTTTATGCCAATTATATCAACAATTGGATCAAATTGCAGGGGTTGTCTGGTTTTCTTTTGCTGTGGTGTTGTTTGGACTTTTTTATGTGACAGTGCAACTATCATCGGGATAAAGATCACTCTAAGTAATCAAAGCTTAACTTACCTTTATTCAGATATCTACTTCACTTAGCTAGAAATCTTAGCAACATGTACCTTCATACACACTTTAGAAATTATTCCTCAGGAAACAAGGCAAGAATCTAACTGGAGAAGGCTTCCCACTCACACAGAAACAATTTGTAAAACACAGGACAAAACTACCATAAAATGGCTGCAAAAATAAAACCTAAACAGATTCTCTCATCTACTTCCCTGGAAACTTCTAGGCTGAAAGCTTTGGAAAGAATTAAAACTCAGCAGAGTCAACAGTATCTCATTTGCCCAAAAAACCCAAACAAACCAACCCCTCCAAAAAAGACGCAAAACCCACAAACAAAACAACAAAAAAACCCCTAAGGATACCAACATGAACTAGGAAGTACCAAAGGCAATAAACTCTACGGAGTAGTTAACCAAACTTAGTAACAATAAACAAGACTGAATTTTAGCGTACCAATTAGAAATCTGTGATAGGCAGCAAAGTCCTCCTGCAGTTTGAACACACACCTGAACATGATAAATCTAAATATTGGTTATTTATTTAGAGAAACTATCAACTATCAGGCAACTTGTCTCAGTAAATCAGAAAGACTACTAAAATCCTAACCTGCAAAGCTGTAAGAGCTGAGAAGATGGAGATTCAAGCAAGATTGGACTTAAGGGCAGGGTTTGAATACAGTACGTATTTTTCTTAGGCTGACTATTGGAAATAACATAATGAAGAGAAAGTTTCCCTGGAAGCTTTCCAATCCGTCTCTCTCTCTCTCTCCCCATGTGCACCAAGGGCAGCAGTACAGTCTGCCTCAGACTACTAGACTACAAGCCAGTGCCCAAACATACTTCCATTCACAAAGGGTTCCTCTAATCTTCCATAATAACTGTCTGCCTACAAATATTTTAAAAAGGAGAACCAAAACAAAAGAGGAAATGAGCCAATCTGGAAGAAGGCTATTTTGGTGTCAACAGGATTCAGAGCCCAGGCAACAGGATGAAACTGTATTCTAGGCTTTATAAAAGACAATACAGAGACAATATGAATTCATGTTCCAGCAGTTCTTTACTTACTTGTATTAAAAAATTAAATTAATCACTGGCTGAGTCTAAAAAAACATTTTTCCTTTCATTACGTATCATAAAACATTAGGGGATTACTAGGTCAAGATTTCATTACTTAAACAGATATTAAAAGATAGAATATACAATATTAACATTTGGAAATGATTTTTAGTCTATGTGCACCAAAAATGTCATTCTAAATAACATTTGTTCTCAATGAGCAAACTGGGATCTGATTTAGAAATTCAACCTGAATTTAAAGGATATGAGAAAACAGAGTGTCTGCCAAGAGGACAGATTCAACAGAAGGGAAAGCAAATAGAAGTAGAAGTTTGAATAAGTGTATCAGCTTTGCTATATCCTTGACCTCTACACAGAGCAGGAAACAAAGCAACACAAACAGTTCATCTTAAAATGAGCTAGAGCTCATCAACCACTGATCATTTCTGAACATATACATATATATAAAAACATGTAAATAAATCTACCTAAAACACATGGGCATGACAATCTGGACTAATAAACCAAACTTTTATGCTTGGGGACAATTTCTCTTTGGACCCTCTTGGAAAAAAAAAAAAAAATTGTTTATTTGCCTTCCCTACAGTCTATGAGGTTAAAAAAAACTGTTCAGATGTAGTAATTACTGGCTGTAAATGTTTACACGAGGTAAGGAACAGCTAACTACCTTTAATTGCTAGCAACAAGTTAGCTTCCCCCAGGGTGAGAAGGGTAAGCATTTTTAACCATAGCTAATAATTATAACCCTTGCCCTGTAAAACCAAGCTGCTGCCAGCAATTAATGATAGGAGCCTATTGGTTGGCATAATTATTAATAAAGATATACCCCTAAACTCTGAAAAACATCACACTTGAAACAAAAGACAGCCACTCCAAAACCAAATCATTCCTAAGTAGCATCTTTACATGAGAACACTACTAATGATGAGTAACTTCACTAGCCCACCTAGAAAGTATTCCTCAAATCAGTTTAGTTACTTGTTTTTTATTCATTCAACAAGAACTTTAGGAATGTGTTTAGCAACTCTGTTTTCTTCCTATTACTTGCTGTAACAGTGTCTTTGCCAGTTTGCTCCTGTTTCAAGGACAGTGGGCAATATCACACTTCCTTTTTTCTAATTCAGGATTAACCTTAACTCTAATGTAAGATGTTCCATGGGTACCCTAGAGGAATAAATTTAAACAAGAAAATATCTACAAACATTCATACTGTAAAGATTTTGCTGTAGTATTTAAGTCTAGATAAGCTAACAAATGAAACTACACAATCGCAAAGTTTTCTTCTACTGAAGATCTGCAAGCCAGTTTTTTGGGGGGAGCAGTCAGGTCCCAAACTACATTTCTGTTCCTTAAAATGCATTTACTTCTAGCAGGTTTTGAATTTTAGATTTACAGGACCTTTTTAGTACCAAAACATACCCAGTTAAGCCTAGCATAAAAACACGTGAGCAGTCTACTATGTTCCAAAGTATTATGAAGAGTCTGAGCTATGGTAATGCTGTCTATGTGCTTCTCTCATACCAAACAGAAGTCATCTTAAGCCTTCTCCATCGCAGGCAAAATGTAGTAGCAGCATTACCTTAAACTACTATAGCTAAAAGGTAACACAGTAGCATTAGCTAGGGCTCATCTGTTGTACAATGAATTGACTCTATCTGTACATACAAACAATAAAATACTACATTATCAGACAAAAAAAAGAGCTATATAAACTCACACTTTCCTTGTACTACTTACTGTACTACCAAAATTAGGTGAGACATACAATTTCAAATTTCAATGCTGACTTTCGAAAGACTTTCTTTTTTTTTAATTAATAACAATGAGACCTTTAGGAAAAGAGGTTAAACACTCAGCTAGGGTACTAGTCTACTGAAAAAGGAACAATTTTTGGTTTATTATGCCTTTGAAACTAAAACCAAAATAAAAGTTCTTGGTGTCATTATTGTTATTTTCACACATTATTGTTATTTTATTTGATTAGCTGAAATAAGACAGCACTTGAAACACTTGAAGCCATAGATACAAACTTCAATATGTTATTGAACCCCTGTAAGGCACAATCAGCTAAGCAGTACCTTAACTGTGAAAACAGCTGTTACTGTGTAATACTAAACCCAGTTAAGTGTTACATCTAAATGCAAGTTATGGTCAACAGGAATATCCTAACAGATTTGTAAGATGGAAATATGAAAAAGAAAAGCTCTCCTTTAAGTGAAGTTAAACTGCTTTAAGTTTTGTAGCCAATAAAGCTGCAAAACCCCTTTACATGACTGGGTTAATTGCTAATCAAAATACCCTCTACTCTTCCTTTTCTATTACAAGCTTCCACTGATAGACAGGCAGACCACACCTGTAGGTTTTTTGTATCTCAGCTTCTGAAGGCTGGAACCAATGCTTTAATTTTTGATATCCACAAAAAAAAAAGGAATAGGAGCTTGGTCAACAGCATAAAAATAATTGTGTGGTTGGCTAGTATTTGTTGTTGGGTGGAAGGTTTTTTTCCCTTATGAAAAAAAGACTGTGCTAACATTTACAATGCTTATATGCTTATAATTTTGAACTTTCCAATACTATACATTGACATTACATGCATTTTACAGACTAGACACCCTCCCATCCAGACTGCTCATGAAAACCTGGGTTTGGCTGGGGACCGAATTTCACTAGTTGAAAAGTATCACAGAGAGAGAAACAAGGTGAATTCTTCTATCCCAAGAAAACTTAAGTGTGATATTTGGCATGGAAATGCATCTTATTCCAGAGTAACACATCTGATCACCCAAAAAAAAAAAAATTCTTAGTTTAAACAAATTTCAGAGATGCAATAAATCAGGCATTGGATCAGGCATTTTTAACCATAGCTAAGGGAAACTTCTCAGGTGAATGTACCAAAAAAAGTTTATTTCACGAGTACATATGCTGAAGACATGAAAATCTTGAACAGTTCAGAAGAAGGAAAACTGACATAATTAAGTCAAATGTTTTCTCATCAATTTTTCAGCCTAGCTACATTGGGATGAGGTATGAACTACCACAACTTTAAACCCTGACATAGATTTAGTTATACTGACAAACTTCTTTACTAAGAAATTCATCCTACCTGTTGAATTTATGCAAACTGATGGAAAAGCAGACTTTTTTCTACTACCATTGAAGGAGATAGTCCTAACTGTAGTGAAGACTTGTTGGAGTACCACCACCCCAGGATGTACTCTCAAAAAATCCATTGCTAAATGAACACTACGGGCAAACCACAGGTTTTCTTCATATTTAAATGTTTCTTTTAAAAGGACAGAAATTTTTGTATTGCTTACAAAAAAACTGGGAAAATCACATGCAGCTACCAAATATATAGGTAAGAGGGTTAAAGACTGATACAGCTTTTACTCTAGTCATTAATAGGCATATGATTTATCAAAAGTGGTATATTTTCTAGATGCTTTAAATATTTGTATTTAAAAATATTGCCTTCAACTAACATGTGCACAAGTTTAAAAAAAATTTAATTATTTTACTGCAAATCACTCGAAGACTACATACATCTTGGCATAGAAAGAATCAAATAAAGCTTGTAAATATAAAGAAAAGCATCCAGCATATCAGTTACATTTGAAGTTATTTTACTTCAAATACACAAAAGGATGAGGTAACAAAATGTAAAAATGTTACATATTTTTAAAGGGAAATGCTTTTATAATTTGACTTATGCATCATAATGATCAATAATCCACACAGAAAAATAAAAGCGAATAATATATTCTCTCATGACACATTAAGTGAAAAATACATATTCATCTAAATAATAATAACTAAGACAGCAAGAGCACACGACCAAGGAACGAGTCCAATAACTTACTATTCCAGGGAAAAACAAAGATTACGTTATATGATATCCTTGTAACACATTTTACACCAGAGTACTACAAAAATTTATTAGTAGCATAGTGTTTCTGCATTGCTGCAACAACTTTTCTTAGCATCAACTACAATGCTTTATTATTGCAGTACAGGTGTATAAATCCCAGAAGGAAACATTTAAGTCTGAAATATAAGTTTAGCCCAAGTACATTATAGAGTCTGTGCAGCCATAATTCTGTCACTTAGAACACAGTGACATGATGCTTGATCATTACCCCTCAACTCATTAGAACAAATTCGTGCTTCTGAGGTTGTACGCAGGAGGCTCTGAAAGGTGAAAACTGTCTCAACACATTTTCATTAAAAGTAAATTCAGCAAGACAAAACATGGCACACACAACTTTTCAACAAACACCACTGAACTAGATAATGATCAGGTATCAGAGGTGTCAAGACAGCTGGAAACAGGAAGCTGAAGAGAAATACAGCTTTCCAACAGGTAACGAAACTAGATGGGAGGCAGGACACTCAAAAATAAAATAGCAATCATCTAAGTCTTAAGAATTTAATATCCACAGGACCTGAAGTTATCTTTATTGTTTTCTTTTAACTTGAGAGGTCAAACTCTTCTCATACTCATTGAAAAGCTGGTGTTTATACAGACTAGGCTCACAGGCAGTCTTTACTTCAAGTAATTTTTTAGGCACATTTATTTCTGCTGATCAAAATGAATTAAGTCTGCTGTCCAGACTCACTTGCTGTAGATCTCCACAAAAGGCACTGAATAGCTGCACCCTGTTTGGGGTGAACTTCAATGCAGGTAATCTCTTATACTTTCATTTCTAATCTAGAGTTTTTGTCCTTGCCTTTACTCACCTCCAACCAATGGAAGGCATTCTAGAAAGAAAAATTCTTCAAAATACATAAAAAGCAGCATTAAAATTGTGTTTAAACTTTTTCAGTACAGCAATTAGTTAACCCCTTGCAGCCTGTGAACTGAAGTTATTCTCACCTTAACAGACCTCCTCTAGATGTGACAGAATAATTAAAAAAATGAAATGGAAAGAAGTCAGTGTTAGAAACTTTTTCTAAGAGTTCAGTTTTCATGAGGATTGAAGGTATGAAAAAACAAAGTAAAATGTAAAATTCTTTCACTATCCCGTAAGGCTGACCAGTGACCAGTACAGGAACCTTTTAGCCTGGATTGGTGGCAACAGTCTCAGAACAAATTCAAACAAAAGTTTCATAATATATTTTCATCTTAGTGCATTAAGCTATGTCATGTCCTTGACAGCAGATTCTGATCTGATGTTACATAAGTTTTTATGAACTGTTCACCATAAGCACCAAAATGAAATCAAGAACTTTTCCAGACAGATAATTTCAGGTTTAGAGAGGAGCACTTTTCTAGATAATGGCTAAAGTCAATTTCAGAAAAACACCCAGGAAGATTAAGTTCAGAGTGCCACCCTTTTTTTAACAAGCATAACATATATTTGAAGAAAAAAAATGAAATAAGCATGACATCATTACTCTTGGGAAAGGATGTTAGTCTATTACTAACTCTAGCTTTTGTTCCATGCTTCACAAATCCTATTTGTGCATTATAGATTAATACTTACCTAAAAATCTCTTATAGGAAATTCACTTTAAGGTTGCTTGTCTTACTGCATGTGGAGTTACAACAACCGGACAGTAAATCCAGAAGGTTTTACAGTTGACAGAACCTCCACCAAGGCTCCATCTACAGAAATACTTAGCTCCTTTGATTTCATTTTAAGTATCCTATAAAAATGTCTTAAACAGTAATCTTAGCTTTCCTGAAATCTAAAATTGAAATGCAGTTTAATAATTTCTAAAGAGAGAATTACCTCAAGAATGTTCATAAAAATTCAAGAACTATGTTTACTTTTTAAACAAAGTAGAATGGCTCTAAACATCAAATAATCAAAAACAAATTAAATAGCTCAGTCATACTAACTAGTTTCAAAAATACTGTCTAATTAAAAAGCAAGGATATTCAGAATTACAATCATCAACTTACATTTAGTATTTTATTGATCTCAAATACTTCTCCATATGGCTTGCCCATTGTTAAAGGGCTGCCAGCATGACAGATATGATCAGCAACATCGAGAAACAATCAATAAACTTGCTTAATAAACTACATAGTACATGCTTTTACCGAAACTGTTCAGTTTTACACAACACAAACATGCATTTTTTACATAGTTCCAAATCACTTAAAAGTACCGCAGTTATGATATGCAATATTTTGAAGTATTAAAGGAAAGCAATAGTTCTTTATTCACTTACCAAGACTGTATTATATCTGTCCTCCAAGTCAGTGATAAACGAAGGAAATGCTGGTTTTGCCAGCTAGTTCAGAACAAACAAAACCTTAGACTTGGGCTCTTAGTAAGATAATGGAGATTTTTTTCTAACAGTAGATGCTCTAAACACCAACATTTGAGCTAGTCACCAAGGCTCCTTTTATACAGCAGGTACCAAGCCTACTAAACCCCATTGTTCAAGCTCTAAACAAACCCCAGTTAATGGGGAAGAGGGGTATAACACAAGTTTTTGAATACCTGGCTTTCAGGCATTTAGAGCTTTTAAGGAGATCACTTCAGACAATTTTAATACTGTAATAAAAATATTAAAAATATTAAAAAACTACATCATAACTACTTGCAATGTATTGAGTGGCAGCAAAAGTCACAAAACCTATTAATTTCTCATAAATTTAGCCATCAATTTTTGTCCACTTAAAGCAATCACCAACATCTGGTCATTTCCTAAGTATTTTTCTCAGAGACAGCTAAATGTTTCTTTAAACTACTCATCTCCCTGTGCTGACTATAGAGGGAGCCTGGATGCCTAGATTTACACAGCTCAAGCAGTATCTTATAAAAACTTCCCCATACTAGTATTTAACAACCTTTAAGACAAGCATACATTCCAAAATAGCACTCGTAATGAAAAATAAATTATTAATATGCAAAGAAAAATACAAATCTCTTTCAATTAATGCCAGTTATAGCTGAAATGCTAACTAGCAAAAAGTCCAAGTTCATCAATTTCACAGATAAAACTTAATACTATGTTAGCAGTCAGTGTCTTAATTTGCTTCTATTTCTTGAGGAAAAAATGGACCAAATCAGAAAGCACTCAGAGCTTTGAGGTATTTGTGCTTTAGGAGCAAACATTAATTGGTTTGTTTTCACTTTGGACTACTTAACTTTAAAGTAATTTTTAGAGGCAGTAGTCATTCTTGCAATACTTCGGTTTGATAGCTTATTTTCTTTGGTGCACATGGTTCATACACAAGCACAAGTTTACACTCAGGTACATACATTTATATGTGTATATACTGGCTCTTAAAGCCTGTCTTAAGGAGGAACATACAATTATTTTTAATTTTTACCAGCCTTGGTAAGTAGGTAAGCAACACATTTATAGTTCTTTACATCCAACTTTCAGTGCACTGTACTGGCATTAAAGAAAAGAGCAATGCAGATATTCCATGTAGTGTGGGTATATCATAATATTAGAAAATTAACGTTCCACAACAGCATTTATATTTAAAAAACAATGTGATGGACCAACTATAGCAATTATCTTTAAAGCTCAATCTTCACCTGCAGGAAAAATACAGAACATGCTGATGTAGCTTGCTTTAATTATTTACTACAGGAAAGCTCAGAACAACGTGGCTAATAAGTACTAGAACACGAAAGTTATCAGTGAAAGTAAAACTTACTAACTGGTTGGGATAAGATAATGTCTGATTTTGCTAAGTGACAGTTCATAAAAATGAGAAGGAAATCTTGCGTAATCAAACTTCTGTCTTATTCCAGCCACTGAGTGTATAACTGGAAAACTGAGTGTATAACTGGAAAACACCACAACTTTCACAGCTGCAGGGCAAAGGTGTTTGAAGATGCTATCTAGGCTTAATAGAAGAAACATTTCTAAATACAAATTAGAGGGATGGAAAAGAAACCCAAACCCTCACTTCCCAATGATAACAGTGTCTTTTCACCTAAATGCATTTCGAACTATAATTATCACATAACATACAAATAAATGGGAGAATGATTCTTAACATATTCTGAACTTCCTGCCATAAAGGCTTGTAGGTCACATGCCCCTTTGCAGAATTAAAATAATTTGTTTTCAGATTCAATGGGCTACGTATTAAGTTTCATATTCTACAAACTTCAGTTTAAAAGTGCCTGGAATATTTCTTAATAGCACCAGCAGTCTGATCTGATGTAGCAAAAATGAAGCAGTAAGATCTTATTTATATCAGCAGCAACACATTAAAATAAATCTAGTAACATCAGAAGAATTATCCTTACTTCATGTAGCATTTCAAGTTATTCCAGATCTTCTTCCCTGTCAACTCATACATAAATATGCTACTTATGATTTAGTAGTTGCCTACCTTCCTCCTCTGAGACACGCTGAGGGCAGCAAAGTCATTAAACAAGGATGAATTTGGTGAAGTTAGTGGATCTATAAAACCAATGTAAAACCAACGTGTTATATATATACTCTACTAAAAGAAATTCTATATTTATTTTTAACTTATTTCTGTATGGAAAAAATCCTTTTGTCAAAACTGAGTTTAGCAATCATGCTGCTAAAATCCCCAGCACTTATTAGATTCTGTGCGACTTCATAATTGAAATAGTGCTCATTAACAGAATTCAGCAAGTTTAGTTGCTTTTGACACTATTCAAAGGCCACCAAACATTTCACAGCCTTCATCTGATCAGAAAACCTGTTTTAAGTGCCCCTTACATTTGCATGTCATTTTTAACCCTGTAGATGATACATTACAATGTTTCGAATTCACCAGAAGATCTCTGAAAGGCTTGACAAGCACTGGAACAGGTTGCCCAGGCAAGCGCATGAGTCACCATCCCTAGGGGCATTGTGTAAACGTAGTACTGAAGGAAAGCTATAGCAGTGCACTTGGCAGCACTGAGACAACAGTTGGACTAGTTCTTAAAAAGCTTTTTCCAGCATAAAATGGAAACAATTCCATGATCTCTGGTTACCTGAAATTCTGTGTAACAGGTCTGACAAATAATGATGTGGACTTTGCTTGTCCTGTCACTGTTCTGCACACCAACTTTAAATCAGAACCAAGGATAGCAGAAGTCCACATTCCACTAATAACTTTTTACTGCTTCTTCTTTGTTCCTATTCCTCTTTCCCAGAGCTGAAGTATCAAAAACCATATAACATTCACAGATGCAACTTGAAACTCCAAACTACATAGCTAAAACTGTCAAAGTAGCAGACAACTGCCAGCGGTAGACATTGGTGTTTTGATTAAACACTTTCTTCAACATTAATTCTTAACTTAATAAATTCTTAAGAGAATTTATTTTATATTTGTCCAACAATAAATATTCCTTAAAAGAGCAATTCTACAAGTGAAGTACTGCTTGGCAGAGCCAGGGAGAGAGAGGGGGAAGGATCTGAGACACAACAAAATTTAAAACAGTTTCTCTCCTTGACATGCATCACCATTACCATTTAGCCTGTCACAGTCAAACTCTGACTGAATTTAAAACTGGAGATCTCCACGGCCTTGAATAGCCAATTGTTCAGAGGGACAAAAGAAGCAGAGTTAATCTCAAAGCCTACTGACAATAAACTAGGAAGAAAAAATAAGAAAACACACACAAATTTTGACTTTCAAGCAAGCTCATTTTATAGTAGCTACTACCGCGCTTAAAAAAATTATAATCCTAGTAAGTAGACTAGCTGCAGGGTCAGACATGCAAATAGAGTTCTAGAGCATAATTTACACAGCAATTTTCAAAGCAGAAATTTACTTTAAATGTATGTCCTTGCCATAAGGGAGCAGTACCCTCTTCTTTAAAGAACTTAATTTAACAGCTACAGCTGAAAAAAATCTGAAGTGATTCTGAAGAGCACATTACAAAGCTCAATACACCCTCCACAATAATTTAGTGAGTACACAGGCCTCCACTATCAAAACATTTTCTTCAGCTGAAAACCATGTATATAAAACATGCTGTTATAGCAAGGAAGAAATTATAAGAGGCAAAGTACTGCTTGCAAGACAAAACTGAATAGCTACTAAAAATCATCAGTTATGCAACATTTATAGCTATTAAAAATCATCAGTTGTGTGACATTTATAGCTATTAAAACTCATCAGTTGTGTGACATTTTACAAAACCCACACCCCCTAAATTTAATGGAAAACACCTGTATACTAATCCCACACAATAACTTATCCAAAAAGCATAATAAAAAGGGATACTACAGTGAAGCAGCATAAATGCTTAAGCTATCACTGCTTTACAGTGGATATCCAAAATAACATTTCACTTGAAGTGACAAGTCTGATAATAACTTGTTTATTTTTTTCCCCCCACAGCAAAGAGAAGGCTAAAAATTTATGAGCTCATTACACTACTGTTAAAAAATAAAGTTCTGCTTTATCTCAAAATCAGAGAACAAGTAACACTCCCTTAAGCCTCAATTTTGTGAATCTCTCAAGTTTTCAAACATACTTTTATATCTATTACTTTAAACATACTTACCATGGCCTGCATACTGCTTGGCACTGTCATTGAGAAGGCTAGGGGAGCTGCTGCTATTTGTCATCCTCTGTAAAAATAAAAGATGAAAGTGTACATGTAAAATAAAGCCTTAACAGATTAAGTGAGGGCATTGGGGACGACCTCTAGAAAGTTTTAAGGACAGACTATGAAACTTGTGCTCATTCCCCATTTAGTAAATATGCTAAGCAAACAGACTTTTAATTGACAAAATTGTTTAGTAAAATAAAGCATTTTGCACAACAGAAATGCAAACCAAAAATTACTGTACATCAAAATTAAACACTACTTTCATTAATTTCTTCTAAATGAGGAGGGTCTACCAAACCTATGGTTCTCTTCCTGCATGTTGTGAAAACATTAGATAAGACAATTACTTATCTCCTTAAAACAGTCTTTCACAGTGCACTCCTGAAACAACTCCTCCCTTTAATATACTATCACCATAACATGAAACTTCTCCAACGAA
The DNA here is from genome assembly GCA_018697195.1 of Certhia americana. Classification (NCBI taxonomy): domain Eukaryota; kingdom Metazoa; phylum Chordata; class Aves; order Passeriformes; family Certhiidae; genus Certhia; species Certhia americana. The sequence goes on along the minus strand of CM031857.1, from coordinate 47,187,287 downwards.
AAATACTTAAATTATTTGATAGATTCTTTTTAAAAACACAAGAACCTTTTGAGACCTTTCAGCAAAAAATCCGATTCTTCCAAGTGAGCAGAACATCTGAAAGCCTTTTTAACATTCCTCCTAGGCTCCACTTGCTTCTCCTACATTCCTCTAGAGATATCAGCTAGCAATAAACTGGACCAAAGTGAAGCAGTTCTACTCTAAGAGCTACTGCTTCTTTGATACACTTTAAAGTGTTTCCTCTTACTCCTGCTTATTTTCTTTCACCAGCGTCCCAGCAGGAAGAAAAAATGTGAGAAGAGAAGGAAGGCAAGGTCAGGAAGTGTTCTTCCTCACTGAGAGAGACAACCACTAATTTGTTAAAATCTCCCTGGCATGTTTTTGGCCCACATCAACCCAGAGTCTCCCAGCCAATTTCCAGGCACTATTCAGCAGTGAAAAGGTTTGAGAACCCTTCAAATAGACAGTTTGCATGCAGACTCTGCTTTAGTGGGTGAGCACACACCAGCACAAACAGGCCATTTTGTGCCAGCTGGCCCCAAGCATCAAGGAAAGTTTCTAGGCATGTTTCATTTAGTAGTCTAGACACAGACTGACTCAGAACTGGTAACTGGAGTTGCTCTTTATGGTTATTTTTCTTCATAGCCAGTCTCAATGTTGGTGACAAAGGGCAGGAAGCTTACTATGCTGTACTTCAATGCCATTTCATCTAGTAGTTGACAACAAAGATCAATATTCTGGAGTAACTATGGTAAGAGAAGAGGATAACCAATAGAAGCTGGACCACTATCCAATATGGTAGAACTGTAAACATACTGCAATTCAAGTCTCCCAACACTTGCAGTATCCAGAGCACCACAAACTTCACCAGAAACTGCTGCTTTTAAAAGTTGTATCTAAAAGAATACATGGTGTAAAGCAGCTTTTATGTGGAATGCTTACAACATGTAAACAGCACATCAACCTTTTCCAGGACTTCAAGCAAGCTGCTTGCTACATGCTCTTTCCTTATTTTGATGTCACCTGTCTCTTGCTCCTAAATATACTGACTTGACACAATATAAATATCACTAACTGCTTAAGTGACAAACAATTCTATACACAAACGGCATGGACTAGTGAAACAAAGTTAACTTATTTTATAAAACAAGGTACTGCTTTGAGAGACCCACACTAAACTGACAAACTTTGCCCAAATTCAAGGAGACTCACCCTACTGCCCATAATCATCAAAATATGAATAAAAATACATCAAGATAACTTCTGGATTATAGTAGCTCAAGTAATCATACACCATACTCCCTTCCTAAGCAATGGAAAGAAGTTGAATAGTTTGCCACAAATATTTAAAAAGCATCGCTGTCATGCATGTTTTTTTGGCATTTGAGACATCCACACCAATCCTCATAAAACAATGGGGTTTAAGAAGAAATTTCCTAAAGGGAATCTTTCAGATTTGCACAAGATTTGTGTAGGCAAAAATAGATAAAATTAGTATTAATGTCCACTTATAATACCAGATTTAATAATCATTTTAATGCAAAAGGTAATGATTTGTTGGAACAGGAATAAATATAATATTGAGAACTGTGTTGGTACCAAAGCTGTTTAAGCACAAAGGTTAAACATGGAGAAAAGTACTTTTATTCCATCAATATTCACCATCCTCAGGTACAGGTAAACATTCAACTAACAAACTTCAATGTGGTCAGGAGCCTGAGATGATGAAAAACAGTGCTGATACAATCACTGAGAACATACAGTGCACACAAGGTGTACTGCAACAGAGCATATTGTTCTGAATTATGAAAGTACAGTGCAACCCAAATCTGTGAGCATCAATTGTGCTTTTATGAAGTCAAGTTCCCATTGAAGGTGTAAACATATCTTACACACACCAGGGTTCTGAAAAAGCAAAGCTTGGGCAGCTCTTGCCTTAACAACTGCTTGTGACCTGTACCTTGAATAGTCAGAAACCTTCATCAAATTCATGAATTTTTCATTTTGCTCACTTTTATTACACATGCACAAGCTTCTTACCTTAGCATTATTCATAGAAGACCTGCAGGTAATCAGTAAAGGCTTCTTAAATTGTATTAAGATTTCTGCCACACCCAAATGCCTTTAGTCTTAATAAAGGCTACTCCTGTATCTGATTTTTACCAAAAAGGTCTTGAAAGAAAAAAAAAATAAATTAAGAGATCACACAAGTGATGTTTTTTATTTGTGTTTTCAGAATACAGCTTTGATTTCAAATAACACTTCTCAACCTCATCTAATGATGAACTATTTTTCATACAAGCTCAATTTCAAGAAGATTGTAAGCACCTCAAGCTCAAGGGATGAAAGCTCCAGAAAGGCAAAAGCAACCATTAAAGGGGAAGAAAATTATATATTAAGCCTGACAGGAAAGGCAAGGACACACATATGAGAGCTTCAGACTGTTTTACTACATCAATGCTTTTATCATATGGAAGTTAACACAGAAAGACAACTTTGTGATAACCAGGTAAAACACACAGTTCCACAAACTACTTTTCTCTGCCTGCCTACTGCTATGATTTCCTGAAGCTCTTTAAACAGTACTCAAAATTCAGCTAGGATGGCTGGCATACATCCTGCCCCTCTCCCGTTAAAGGAATTTAAAAGTTGTTTCTGTTTTAGCTTTTCTTCATAGAAGGGATGCTCCAGTACCCGCATCCTCTTTGAGACCCTTCACTGGACTCTCTTCAGTAATTCCTGTCTCTCATGTAGTGAGAAGCCCAGCACTCCAGGTGTGACTTCACTACTGCTGGACAGAAGGGAAGGATCACCACCCTTGACTTTTTAGCAATGTCTTACCTCAGGCAGTTCACTTCCTCCATTCAGTATACTAAGAAGAGAAGTGTTACAACAAATATTCTCACCTTCTAAAAGGAACACACCACCTTGCCTCCACCGTTCAATATTCAGTAACAAACCCCAAAATTACAGCTGCACTTAAGGCAAGTTTGCTTTACTTTCATCTCCCTCAAGTGTATATCACAAAGTTCTCATCAAGACAAAGCACAAATAAAACTTTGATCTAGTTTTACATAGCTTATAAACTTATTGTGAAGGTTTTCCTTTTTTAGTCCAACATTTCTTTTCTCCAAAATATGTGGAAGATGATATTCATTCTTTTTTTGCTCCATATTCCCTGCCCTAACCCTGAGAAAGTAAGGATTTTCCTCATGGTCATTCCACAGTGCTAAGTATACCATCTCAAAACATTTTGCAGTAAGTCACAATCTAATCTCTTCATACTACTACTGCTTTACTGGAACTGTATTTCAGAATATTTCTTTAAAATTTTTAGAATAATGTTGACTGGAGTACAAACAGTCATTCTGCAAAAGATTAAGATTGATTTGTTTGGCTGTGACATTGTTTAGTTGTCAGATTCTGTGACCTACACATGGTGATACCTTTTGCTTTTCTTTTTAAACAATCCAAAAACTGTCTTTGACAGTTAGCACATATGGCACCATCTACAGAATGACCTACTCAACTGCTGAAACTAAAGCAACTGGATTTCTTCAGAAAGCATTATGAAAACAACTACATAATTTAATATTTAAAAGAGAACATCTGTAGTTCTACTCAGTTCTCAACAGTTAAAAACTGAAGACATTTACAAGCTTCTGTGCTATAAGGAGAGTTTTATTACTCCACTGTTGGCAGATGCAGCAATAGCAACAAAGGTCTTTGTGTTTATTCAGCTGCAAAGCTTTGAAGTGAGAGTGGTTGCTACTTCTCAGGCTATTCAAGAACGCTTAGTACACCAACATTTGCATGGTGAAAGCAAGCAAAACCAATTCTTCTCCGTTGCTTGGCCTTGCCAATTTTAATGCTGAAGACTGTTACTCCCTCATTATTTCAATTAGGGTGATTTATAGAGAACTTCAGAATTCTTCCTTTCTACATCACCTGCGCTCCAATTGAATCCATGTAGTTATAAATCTCATCCCATCAAAACAAAGAAAACCAGATCTCTGTGAAGCAACATGGGATGGCACCTTCTGGTGTCTTATGCTCTTACAATGAAGCTGCTCAATTCTAATACAACATTAAAAGTTTTAACATCAAGATACTTCTCTGCCTCATCCTGCTATAATACCCTTTGAACAGCTCAGCAGAAGATTATTACAGATTCTTTCCAAACTACCCGCATCTTTGGTGAAGCCACAAGTTAGTCAAAGGGCAGCACTAATGCCAGAGAAACAGACACCAGCCAACCAAGTGGCATACACAGAGCAACTGAGCAAACAGCCAAGCATTAGAGGAATCCCAGCCAGCCAGCTCTTGCCTCTTCACTGCTGGGAAAGCCAAAAGCAGTGAGCTGCTTTTCGAACCACACTTCTGACTGTCTCTTGGCAGCTGCTGCTATGCCAAAAAGAAAAAAAACCAGCTTCGAGGACAGCATGCAGCCTGAGGGCCATGTGTTGCACAGGCCTGCTCTGCAGTCAGCTAGTATTACTTAGAGAAGGAGAAAACAGAAAAAAAAGTGCTTTGATAAGATGGAAGACAAAACTGTTAATATTACATATGAAAGCATTTGCAGATTCAGGGAAGAAGAGACACATGAAACCAAACAGTCCCACGGAAAAACACAAACCAATGAGGACAGAGAACTATTAGTCGATAGGAAACTAAGTGATAACAGAAAAAGATGGGGGGGAGGGGGCAATGAAACGTCCTGGCCAACAGCAAGGACGTTTGAAGTAGGAGGAGTGACAGGATGAGGCACAGAGATATTTTTCAGAAAGGAAGAAAAAGGAAGAATTACAGCCATGGCCACTTTAAAATCCTGCCTCTTCTGAACTGTACCAAGTACTTTTACTGTTTACTCCACTGCAAAGTGAGCATTGCCATTAACTGCATCTTCATCACCAATCTAAGCCCAAAGATATACTCAACATCTCATAAAATATTCTTCCACAGATATAAATGAAATCTGGAAGTCAGAAATAGCCATTCTACAGAAATGTTGACAACTATCCATCTACATTATTTATGGTCAAAGCAGCACATCCACTCCCAATTCATCATGATATAATCCACTTTCCTCCCTTTTGCTGCTTACTTAACAGAGTCTTAGAGATCAAGCACTGCCCACAAAAATGTGGTAATTGCAAACTTTGATATAGATTTGCTTGATGCAATCTGGTTCCATTATATACGTATTATGATCACCCAAACATATACTACCACATACTCTTTTCAACAAACCTCAGTTTCATGTGTTGCACATGACAAACACATTCTGGAGATTAGATAGGAATAGTCAAGAAAAATCAACTGAATACCTGACAATTATGTTGAGAGGTATGTAGTGAATAAAACAAGAACAGCCGAAAGATTATATCATGGTAACAGAAATGAGCAATACCCTGAAGAGATTGACTTTTTTACTATCTTTGCTAGAGTGAGGTCAGTTAAGCAACTTCAACTAAGCATTTTACTGGTGGCCATTAATTCCATTCTTCACCTCCCAACTGTAAAGATTAGTTTCAAAAACTCAGGTCTCTTGTTTGCCAGCACTATTGCAGCATTGTTTGTTTAACTGCCATCCTTTTCTATCCCATGCCTCTAAAAAATGTAGACTACTTTCTTGTTTCATATGGAAAGCACACAAAGTTTGATGGACTAATAGTAACAGCGCCCAAAAGTGCACTGCCAAATAAGAATCTTCATAAGGGTGCAAACAGCACACAGGAATAAAACACAGAACCACACAATGGACATTTAATCAACTATCAAACAGATGCTCAATACATGGATATGCCACACACCTAGTGTTATTGAGTAAGTCCCACTAATAATTTTCCCACTGAAATGGCAATGCTGCATCTTACTACTGTTTTTCTATCAGTGTGTTTATTTGCATGTTTGGGCAATTTCTGTTTTTAAAAACAAGCTGAAGAGCTTGCCTCATATTGCATCACTGATGCATCTATTTGTGAACTACACAGATTCACCAGAGATGACAAAGTAACTCAGATGGAACTAATGTTTCCATCTGCAAAAGCAAAACCAAGAGTTAATGAAATATTTTACAGAAGACATCTAATGTTTTGTTGATGGCAGAACAGTACATTTTCAGCATCTTTAGTTTGATTCAAGAACCTGGAGAGAAATAGGAACATATTTGTCCCCTCCACCCTACTTTGTCCTACCTTTACATTGTGAAAACTTGTTTTCAGTTTCTGTGTATTGCAATTGTACCATTCCAATCCCTAGCCCGTCAGTGTCCCAACAATGTCTCCTCCCCTGCTTCAGCCCCTTTACTCCTGGTTTCTTCTTTATTTATCTTCAGCTCAGCTTCCCTAAGCCCACAGCGTAAGTTTCTTTTCCCCTACCAACCCCTCTGCTCTAATTAACACAGATACAACTCTCTTTCATTAAATATAGATCCACTTCCCTGCTGCTTCAGTCTGAAGTGGAAGAAAAGGAAAGAGGGAAATGAAGCTGATCAGCATTCCTGCTCTGAGTTCAGGCAAGGCCTAGATTATGCCGGAGCTGCAACAGCAAAAACATACTCAAAGCTAGAATATGCCAGAGCAGATTACATCTTTGGGAAATTATTTAACATCTAGGAAGTCTCCAGTGGGTGCACATAAACCAGTTCTACAAAGGTTTAATAAAGTTACAAAATCTGTCCAAATTTTCAGCGAAAGCAAGCAAGAAGTACATCCTTGACACAATAACCAATCTACCAGATTTGAAGTCTCTATTCCAAACCATGAAGGACTAGTATTAAAGTCAAACCCACTATAATTTCTCCCTTGCCTTATTCTCCAAAGGGCTGCATGACTGAAAATCTCATTTCAAGTGGCTAAACTTTGTCAGTGTGGACTTAACCTAGAAACTGACACAATCAAAACAGACAGCATTACCAGCTTTATCTATGCAAACAAGAACTCAAATTACAGGATTCAAAGGAAAAAAATCAATACAGGAATGCTTTTCAAATTGTAGTTTGATGCCTGTAAGCACATTCTCAACACTAATAAAACCCTTCTGAAGTAATTTTCCTTATCCTACAATGGGCAAGAGGCACATTGATTTCTCAAAGAGAAACAATAATGCCTTGACTGTAATCTCAGGCATTAGTAAAGTATTTAAAAATCCTGTGAGCATTCATGTTAGATGCATGCCTTATTGTCTGTCTTTCTAGAAGAATCAGTTATAATTAAAAATTGGTGTTTAGAAAGAGACCAGTATTTCTGTAGAATACAGTTTAAAGATACAAAACATAATGACAGTGTTAAAATTACAGGACCTGAGTTATACAAAGATTTGTAACTGCCAGCTTCAATAGTACACTTTGGGATCAGAGGTTAAAATTTCTTTTTAAATCATGCATAACCATCAAGAAAACATTTCCATACTTCTGCAATTCTGTTGAATAAGAAACTTCAGCCTTCTTGAAAACATGCAGTAAAAAAACCAAACAAACAAAAGAAAAAAAGAACACACCTAATTAATTCCCACCTTTTGCTGAGTTACTTTTCAATCCATAACACAGCCACAATTGAGATCAAAGTAACCTCATAAGGAGAGCTTCCTTGACATAAAAGAAGAGAGTTGTTGTCAGGACTCAGTGTGAACTGTTCGACTTGTGTTCTCTCTCATTTACCAGAAGATGCTTTGTATGGTACAGGACAGACCATCTTCTTTCAGGGACAGACTGTGCTTCTTTTAACATGCATAATGCTTTGAGGGAGTTGTTATAGTACTTCATGTGTTAATTCAGTAGATACTCATTTAGGCTTTAAGTACGACAGACTTCTGTTGCAAATTTTGCATAATACTACCTACGCAATAAATTCCACCTCTTGGGAGTTCCTATGCCAACCTCTATAGAACACTATAAATACAAGGAAACATTTCAGAAGATTTAAATCTGAATTCAATATAGCACCACCAGAGTGAGTTGACAAATTCTGAAATTTTTGCCTAGTAATTTCAGGTTTGACAGTTCACATTTTCCTTCAGAGACTTTTTATCTTCGAAGAGTTTCAAAACTTGATTTTTATATATTTAGCAAAAGGCTGTCAAAAGCTATGAGCTTAAGAGGAAATCTAGAAAGTCACATTCAGAAAAGAAACCTAACACAGAGTTAATGTATGCAGCAAAACTCAGCAGAACAGCTCAGGTAAGTGCAAATAAAAGCAGATTAATTTAAAGCAGCGAAACTGTTTCATTTCCATTTGCAAGATTAAAGTGAGTATATACTCCGTATATCATCCAATATGACACATTCCAGAAGGCTCCATTTGTCCTGCCTCTTGAGCAGTTTTCCCTTTTCAGTGTAACACCAGCCGGAACTAATGAAACATTATACAAATCACTGCTATTACCTGCATGATGGGATACTTTGTTTCAGCAGGACTTCCAAATCCATTAACGCCAATGAAGCTGGTGCTAAAGTATGAATCCGTTAGATTAGCATCAGCTAACCCACCGCCATCCATTCCAGGAACTAAAAGGAAAAGGGAAAAAAGAAAAACACTTCAGAAAAAAGTTTCCTTAACCATGGGTTTATTCACTTGTATCTACTATATATATATATATATATATATATAAATTTTTTTTTTTTTTTTTTGAAGGGGAACAGAATATGGTACTACTGTCTTCTCGGCAAAACAACAAAAAACATAATAGTGCATACCACAAAAAAGGAAGTTAATGAAAGAAGTCACTAAATGAGCGCATTTGTAGCATGAAGTTACAGCACAAATGCAGAAAGAAGCAATGAGGAGTCTGAACTTCAGAAACAAGAATAACGAGGATGATAATGATATCAGAAAGAAAATAAATCCATTAAAGAAACTAGAAGGCAAGCTTATTTTATGAAGAAACGTATTCTTGCATGCCCTTCTTGGAAATATATGCATTAAACAGTTTTGAACTGGATGCACTGGTTCTTTTAAAGAGTAACATATAAAAAATGCACACTTAAAAATATCTCAAAACCTTTCACAGAAAGTGCAAACACTTTAAATGCTTCCTTTAGAGCTTAAGACAATTTTCATCATCTCATTCTTTGTAAAGTGGCAACAATTTCCTGAAATGTAGCCAAAAAAATCCTTTACATTGAAAGCAAGTGTGAAGGATGCAAGAAGAAACTCATTCCACCTAGAAACAAGGGCCTCAACATACAAGACTTCAACCACAAATAAATTAATTCAATACTAAAAAACTACAGAGAACAACAAGAAGCTATCATAATTAACACAAAACTCTCAAGCAGGTATTACTTTGACAGGAAATAAAAAAGCATTTACAATGGTATGCAAGCTGGAGTTCAAATGAACCTTCTGTAAAAGCACCCACAGTAAATTATAAAGACACTAATCAGTATGGCCAGGCCACTGCAAGCCAACAGGCATGAGTAATGGGCAGCTTCAAGGTAGGAAGGCACACATCCAACTCAGAGGAACATCCTGTACCAAACTATCCAACTTGAACTTCTGGGAGGACTCGCAGCCAGGTGGTGACACCCGGAAACAACTTCCTGATCCTAATCCTCAAAGGAAATAAAATGTAACTTAGTGGCACAGCTGAAGGAATGCATATTGTAAACCCTCAATTTTCATCAGAACAGGAATTTTCCCTCCAAAATAGATTGCATAACCTGGTGAGCCATTTCCATGTGTTAGGCACAGGAAACAGCAAAAGAAGTACAGTCACACATAACCACAGGAAGGGCTGGAAGAGGAGGATGATGAGTAGCACACACACCACAGAAGGAAACACTACCCAGCTGCACTCCCCTGAGACTGGAGCTGTATGAATCAGCCCACTGGGGGTAACACCAACACCAGTTCAAATGGAGAACTCTATGTCAGACACCAAATAAATGAAATATTTCAGTGGCAATAAACATCAGTTTTGCAAGGGAAAAAGATTATTGAACTTTTAGTGCCAAATCTAGAACATCATTTGTACTTTCTGTAGGTTTGAAGGAAACATCTAAGAAATTTTAAAGATGCTAATTATTAATGAATTTCTACTTCTTTTAACAAAAATTTTTAAAGTTAGCTAAGAGAACAGGAAAATAAAAGTCCCTCCACTATCCATGCTCTAGCTCCTCCTTCATAATTTTAGTAGCCACACAGAAACTTCAGAAGTCTTCTTGCTATAGCCCTAAAAAAGACAAAACTTTTTAGATTTGTCTTTTAAATGACTGCTCTTTTGCCTTCATTCGGGAAAGTGACATTTGGAAGTCTAGGAAAAATATTTTACAGTTCAATTACTGTCCTATGGAAAACAGTAATGTCTAATGCAGTAATGCAAATTACTGTCTCATCCTTCCTGCTACAGCCAGTCCCTAACTTACATTGTGAAGGTTAGCATCATACACAGGGTTTTCTGGCATCATGAAAAATACTAGGACTCATTCATACAAGAAAACAAAAAAGACAGCAAATCTGTGTTTAATTGTAAGCAGTTTCAGTCCAGTTTGTCGTGTAAATTATTCAAGGTTTTAACTGTGGTTTTTGCTTATTCTAAAAATAAATTTCCAATATAGCTTTCTCTGCCTCTATTTCAGCTGTTATCAAAATTTCCTGTGGTTTTTACGCTACACCTTGACTGACCAGGAAAAACTGTTTTATTCCAAGGAACAACTGTCATTTCAAGGTACACTATAAAATTTCACCAGTATATCTGCTACTTCATCTTATGCTTTTGCCAGAAATCATAGAATCTATCCAAATTTTAACGAACTAGCAAGATACTACCTCAGATGACACCATCAGCTTTCCAAATCCTTCAGGCTGTGTTGAAAAATTAAGAAAAATACTATTCTTCTGGCTTCTCATATTTTCTCCTCACTATGATGACTAGAGTCATCATGAGAATCCAGGTACCTCCATTTCTCCCACGAACAAATACAGTTAATGCACAAAATCCTTCAAACTGGGAAGAAGCAAATGAAAACTTGCAAGTTCTTCCACACTTAGAAATCCCAGAGCTGGCCTGCAGTAACTCCAGACAGGTGGTACAGCTCAGTCACCCAATATCCAAAGAAAGCATTTGAACCTATGACAGTAACCTTGCCAGGGCACAGATACAGCACCAGGTGCTCTGCTCCTGCTCTGGCTGAAACACCCTCAGTGCCAGGCAGGTCAAGCTGCAGGCAGGAGCAGGCTTTGGACAGCAATCCCAGAGCTAAGCAAGGCTGAGGATGCTGCTGGGTCCTTGACACTGCAGCCTTTCTACTGCCTTGCTATGCAAGCCTATCTGACACTTAAAGCTGCTCGAAGCTACAATTTAGGCTATCAGCACAGCAATATCTGACTGGGCACTTCAAACAGCAGAAGCTACTTGAGAACATTTCCTTTTATCCAGCAGCAGGAAAAGCCATCTCTGTACTGAAGTGCTATGGTCTGGCCATACCAATCAGCATCCTTGTGCCACTCCAACAAATTGCTGTACTCCAGCACTGACCCACCTCCACAGCACTCAATTCCACTGGTACCACAGCAATTTCAAAATGGTTTTCAACAGCAAGGATTTTTATTGTCCTCTTCCAAACGGTCTAGAAACATACTGCTAGGAGAGGGATGCAGAGCACAAGAGAAACAATCAAAAGAAAACCATCAAATGTACACTCACTGGAGCAGAGGACAGTTTTCTTGGCAGTAGCCCAGGTTTAGAACAGAATGCTCCAAAAGTGGCAAGTATAACTATTGCTTTCAAAAGAAAATTCAATACTAGCTTCCTTAAACTGACTTCCCTGTAGCAATTAGCAAGAAACCTAAGCCTGCAGAAAAGATGAAAAAAGTAATTCTTGTATTACTTAGAGTGAAAAAAAGAAATGTTCAATACATACTCCATTTGTGTTCAAAGGGACATTCAACTTTTACACGGCCGATAGCCCAGCAAATACCTGAACAGCCAAAGCATTTTTACTGTATTTCCACCTGGCCTTCTCCATAAGAAGCAGACAACTTTCTCCTCCTTCTGCCAAACATTTAGCAAATCAGAAAGTCTCACCTGCATCTTGAAGACCACAGTTTAGAAAAATTATTTATTATAAGCAACCCACAAAAGGTCTGCAGAAGTGAGCACACTTTACCACACGAGCAGTGTGGTATTAAAAAAGTGGAAGCCTAGACTGGGAAAAAAATACCTTAGTCCTCAAAGTTTTTATTCTTATGGGTTTACTAATTCACATCAGTCCCTGCATTGGATTTATCCAAATCTTTCCTATAGAAGAATTGCAAGCAAACCCTTTAAAACATACACCATGCTATTAAAATACCAATGAACTTCTTCTGATGTCTGTCTTTTCTCTTTTAAGAAATTGATTACAACTTTAGGCAAGTTTTGACAATTTTAGGAAAACCCTGAATTAACTTTTTTTTGGTTAAAGGAATAAGCCTTTCTGTTGTGCAGGAGCACCATCCATGCATTGAAGATATCACATATTTTCAACAGTTCTTTTTGGAGAGAAGCAACAACTTCCCTGCAAAAACAGAAAGGCTGACCAGGCAGGTCTGACTAAAGATGAATGTGCAAGCAAACAACAAAGAATCCAGCAGGGAAAAAATGCTAACACATTATGTAAGCAGCTGTGTGAAAACAAAACAAATTTCTAAATTCCATCAATATTCAAGACAGAAGGTACATCCTGGCAATTCCAGAAAGAAATTAAATAGAATGTCTTGAGAAATTAAGACAAAGTTTTCTACTTTTTATACACATTATCTAATACATCTCTTGCTTGGTGAGTAACACTGCAGCTTAATGTGACAACTGCAATTAAAAATAAATATCTTCTTATATAATTCCTCTCCCACAGAATTTTAGCAGAAAGTAGGCTTCCCGCCAGATGCAGACACCCAAGAAGAAAAAAAAAAATGATAAGTTACTTTTGCCTCACTCATTACAATGACATTTTTCAGAAACAAAGTATCTCATCACAGCTTAAGTGCCTGAGTACTACTGCCAGAAACTCAGCACATATGTTCCAACTGAAGGGATCTGTTTCAGTGAACTTTAGTTTAATGCTTAATGCTTGTCTTGTCTAACACCAACACTATCAGAACACTAATGCTATCTGAAAAGATAGCATATTTTCATTCTATGACTTCACTAACCAACAAACAAATACTGTATTATCCTAGACTACTTCTTTTATGAACCCAGTATCAGCACTGATGATCTCAGACAACCTTCTTAATACAAAAAGGATCCTTCCCAATAATGTGCTATATAACTCCCCAAGCGAATGGGCTAAAGCAAGGCCACAACAGATTTAGCTGACAACTTTCAAAACAATATTTTAAAGACTTCTGGCTGGGTAATAAAACATGGATTGAAATAATTCATTTTGCTATTAGTACTTTTTTCCTAAATGCACAATTATTTTTAGGCTGAGTAAAAAGTTTATATATAATCCTGATATATTAACTCTCAACACACAGAGACACAGCAACAGTGCACTTTTCACATGCTGGTAAATTGAATTACAGGTTCATTGCATACATGTGTATCCTAAGCACAAGGGGTTATCTCAGCTAGATAGAAAGCAGTATAAACTACAGTGCCATATCACCAGAGGAATTAACTGAGATAGCTATCCTAATATTGAGACCAAAAAAAAAAAAAAAAAAAGCAAAGCTTATCTAAATAAGTCATTAAAGATTTGTGTCCTTTTAGTCACCCAGAAGCACCAAGGCCTCAGAGGAACTTACACTTGTTTTCCTTTTTGTACTAACATGTACATTTCCATACACCAGGAAATCCTGTGCTGGTGGTGCTAACCTCACTTGTACACTTCAGTGTTATTTTTGCTACAGTGCTACTACTTGGAACTTCTTAGGAAAATCGGATTGTCTGCTGTTTTTATGCCTCTCTCATTTAATGCAATGTTTTTGAAACACAGACTAGGAATTTCTGAAGTAGAGGCACCAGACAAAGAAAATGAACAATGCTTCTAGGCATAAGAGGCAAAAATAAAAGCACATGCCTGGGTTAGGACACTGTGACAGAGTGCAGTTGGAGGGCAGACAGCACAAATGAACCAAGTTGGCTGAAAGGCAGACAGGAAGCAAAACAGTTTGGGAAATGCTGCCTTATTTACAAACACTCCCACTACATGAAGAGATATTTAAGGCAAGCAAAGGAAAACAGCTATCTTTACTATAATATTAAATCGCTGGACTGTCTTTTTTCTTTTTTATATACCTCACATATCACAAAAGCACCTGATGAAGACAGAAAAACAGCATAGGTGCCATCCTTCTGCTCTGTAAAAGTTTTGTTACAGAGTCTAGAGCAGCTGGATTCCTCGTCATGGACGAAGTCCAAAAGCACAGTGATAATACAAATTAAAGTTGATACTTTCTTAAAAGAGTAATCAGAACTATTCTGTTATCAGAAACAGCAATTTAAAGTGATACTATTACTTAATACCATAGCTTTTAGAGGCAACCCTCTCCAAAATCTTTTGCAGTTCCTAAAATATTGCATTGAACTGTTCAATAACCAGCATCAATTTTTTCAAGCATTTAAGCTTTTGTTTTAATAGCCTCCAACTAAAACGCAACTTTTATAAAAATAATTGCATGAAGCATGTGGAGATAACCTGAAGAGAACACAAGTATGTTTTTCACAGCAGCTGGGGAGAGTGCCTAAAAGAAAGGAGAAGTCTTCCTGCCATTTGCCTCAGCAGTAGACCAACTGAAGTTGAGACATTGAAGGTTGGACATTATATGACCAACTTGACAACAACTTGTATAATGCAGGTCTCTGATCTCACTTTTATATATCTATGCTTTGTTTCTAAATCTCTATTCTCAAATATAGAAAAGGTCAGGAGCAAAAGGCTGTTAAAAAGCAAATTAAAAAATACAGGTAAGTTCTAAGCACAAAATATGTTTGAGGATCAAATGAGACAGCCACATATTTGGGACTTTTTTAACTACGGAAAGACTCACGAAGCGTACACACATGTCCATACACAGTGATTCACCACACCATTTTTCTGGTGGTGTAAAGCATTACATCTTTACTAGAAAGCAACAAATCAGGAAAACATCAGCCACATCAGCTTACCATCTAAATCCCTGCACTGACCCCTTTTCATCAGCTGCCTCACAACCAAGATTATTTTTTTCTGCTTTGGAGGTTCTACAGAAATGCTTGTGTCTATCACCCTAGCCTCAACTTACCATTTGTCCACTTTTCCTAAATTTGCTTCTAGCTGGTTCCTTCCACATGGAAACCTTTCTGAGCTAATCCTCAGAATCAATATTTTCTGGACATTCAAATCATTCCTGAAGACCCACTCCTACAGCAATACTTTAAAAAAACAGTTTCTAATACCTGCTAGATAGAAATTAAATAGGGATATCCTCAATCTTGAAAAACAAGCTTCCCATTATTAAGATATAGCAGAGAGTTTGCTCATATAACTATCCCCACATACTCACACGCCTTTTCATGTTTGCCTTTGAAGCAGCACAACAACGACAAGGGTAATAGTGCTACAGTATTCTTCAGTGCCCAACTCAGGGTGGGTGGATTCCACCAGAAACAAGTAACTACCAACACTCCCCAGACAGCCACAATTCTTGTGAAATATTTGGACTCTGAATGACCTCCTATACAATCAGAAAACCCCACAGATAACCCAGAGGTAAACAGATAAAATCAAGGCAAATTAATAGTGTAATATTTTTTAAGTTTCACTGCCATCAAAATCACAAGTAACTCTGCAGATTGAAAAATTTCTCATTCTTTTTCCTTAGCTCCCACAAATCATTTTCCTACTAAGGGCCATTCACTTAACAGTTGGACTCAATGATCCTTGTGGGTCCCTTCCAATTCAGAATATTCTGTGGTTCTGTTATTTGCACATGAAACACATAAAAGCAAAAGGAAAACCCGTATCTAATTGCCTGATTTCTGGAGCTGACAAATGAGACAAAAAGTGATTAAGTGAACTCAGTAATTTTCATTTCCCCTCATGCACCTCTAACTGGTTATTTGTTTTACTCTTCAATTCTCAGTTGTATTGGTATCCACATGCTAAGAACTGTTTTCCTATTTCTCAAAAATATTCAGAGCAAACCAAGATGAAAATTGTATGATCCATCAACTCCTGGAAAAGGCATAATGAAAATTAAAGGAAGAGGTGCCTCTAAAAAAAAAAACCCAAGTGAGGTACACAACTAATACAGCATGACTCTCAAAGTACAAACATGTTGGAAAAAAGAATTTTCAACCATACACTTTCGCTATAATATGTATTTTCTCCACAGAAGTGGAGAAGAAACAAACCCCAGGAAAAGTGAAGAGTATGAGACATACTGCAACTATACTTTGTACTTAAAGATTCATATAGCTGTTTCTAAACACCTTAACCTGTAAACAGTGAAATGCTACCAAAGATAAGAAAAATCCATATTTACAATTATCCTGACCAGTTCCACTGCATCAAAAAGTGTAATCCAACAGATTATCTTTAGTATCAGTTTTGCTGCATAGTTAGCTTTCCATTTTTTCTATATCAGCTGCTTTCTCTTGTTTAAAAAGGAGTGTACTGGTAAAGAATCAAACACCCTTTAAAAAGCAGGAAATTCATAAATGTCTATGTCTTTCCACTCCAAGCCTAGCTTATTTAGGGATTTCACAAAACCTAAGCTGTAATGCTCACTAAACTAACCACAAAGCAATTGCATATGGAAATGCTACAGGAGTGGCCACTACTGCCCTGACTAGACACAACATGCAAGTGGTTGGCTGTGAAAACAGAAATAATGCTTTTATTAGGGCTGTGAAAACAAACATAATGCTTTTATTAGGCCAACCCAACACACGCCAAGTGTTGATGTCCCTTTCCACCTTCTCACAGGCTGGCAATAAAGTCTATTCAGAGATGAGCTATTCTCAGCACCCACAGAAAAATGCTACCTTGCAGAAACATAGGCCTGTTTTCCAACTACAGATTTTCTAGGAGGGCTTTGCAAAAGGCTTTCTAGCAGAGAACCAGATGCAAACATAGGCTCTGGCACTGGAAACTCACGCAGCAACAGCACTGCCGCTGTGGCCAGCTCCTCACAGTAAGCTCTGTGGCCACCACTGAGGCCAGAGCATACCTGGCACTCCTCAGCTCAGCACCCCAGCATTGTATAGGAATCAGAAGGCAGAAAAAAGGGTGAGTACTATGTATCATGAACTTCGCAGCAAAAAGTGGGGCAGAAATCAGCAAACTTTTGGAGCCATAGTTCAGCTTATACCTATCAATACATAATATGAGGTCTACGTGCAAAGGAATATCACACCTGTTCAACTACCTGAAAGCTAACAAATACAATGGCAGTTGTCCATGCAATTTTAACTTCTCTGACTTAAGTACAGGCATGATACATTTTAATACCACAATGCTTCCCTCTAGACCTGCCTTCAGGCAGCTCTGAGAAGGGATAGTGGCCTGGGAACAAGCCCGCAGCATGCAGCAAAGCAGGCTGCTGGTCTGCTGCTTACAGAAGTTGCAAAGCACCACAAAGAACAGAGGGCACATATACAAGAAGATAAATCCTTCATGCTACCAGGCCCTCTACCCATCCTTCCATAGGCTGCTCCTTTAACTCCTGTTAATCAATAATATATTTTCACCTACATAGCAAGTACCAGTCATTTCTCTACCTCTGCTCCTTCTATAGCCTTCTGACATGTGGGACATGCATCTATTAGAAAACTACCATGTGCAAATTTAAGCAGCTACCAGATTTGGAGAAAATGTGTTATTTTCCTTTCCCCCTTATTCTGTCACAGAAGTTCTATGCAAAAAGGATTTACTTCTTTAAATAAGATTTTAGATCGGCAATCTCAACTACGTTCCTATTCTGTATGCAGTCAGCTGGCCACCTTACTCTTGGAAGGTGAACCATGCAGAAGGCTGAGCATTCAATTCTGGTGGAAGAAGCAGGAATGGCGCTTTGAACACACGCTCCATGTCAAATAGTCTGGGGGCAGTGGGCACCAGGGTTACCTTCCAAGAGTGGATAGAGCTCATGGGCATGGTCAGTCTGGTTCCCCAGGAACATAAACGTCCACACCATCAAGCCAAAGCCACATTGAGCCCAATACCTCATCTCTGAGGTACATTGTTCATCTGTACATTGGACAGCAAGTAGCTCTGTGGACAAAAGCATAAGTATGGGGCCAGGATAAAGCAGGATTTCCCAGCAGGCTTTCAGCCATATATATGTAGGGAAAAAGGAGTCTGATCCAGAGATGGGGAATTTTTGCATTTAATAACCCCAAGCAGAGTTTTCTTCCAAGACTATCTGATCACTTCTGGAATTCTGTGAGATGTTAGCACTCAAAACATCTATGGGCACGGAATAGCTGAACCACACATCACCTGAGAAACTCCTCCTGCTTAGCTCTGAGGGTGTCAGTTGCTCATTCCTCTTCACACTCTAATAGTGAAGTACTTCCACACTGGAATATTGCATTTTCACTGTTCACCATGTCCTCATTACTCAACATTCCTACCACCCATGTGGTGAAAATAGTTGGTATTTGGGGAGCCCTTGTGATTACCACAGAAAAACCTATAAGTAAATTAATAATCCTGTACTCAAAGCAGGATTAGAGTAACACGCATGTTAGAATGAGGCACTGACCCACTTTTAACAATAAATAGGACTACTCAGTTAATTAGTCAATGAGCATTATCTGCTCTGTGCACTGAATGAGGCTGGCGTCCAGCATCCAGAGTCACATTAAGACTACCAAACACTTCTGAATTATACAGTCAGTGACTGCACAGGCAGGTGATTTTTGGCAATTCCCAACTGCATATTCTTAACCTCAGAACTTTTTTTAATATGACTTCCTGTCTTACTTCCTAGATCAATAGAAATAAAACTTTCATTCCATCCACTTGGAAATGATACTGTTAACACCACAGACCACCAGCAAGGAAAGGAATTCAGATATTAGCTTGTCAGCTATATATTACCTATACATATCAACTTCAGATTGTGAAGAATTATTTTCCTTATTTTTTTTCACAAATGCATCCCAAAGCAAGGAGGTTTAGAAGTGAGACTAGGCCCGTTTCCTGGCTTTTCAACTTCAATTCCCCTGTCCTTCGTTTCTGGGCTCTTTCTCTTAGCTAGTGTCCTTCAAAATCTACCACCAGTCAAAGTTTTTGCCCCCTACAACAAGCAACATGGCCTTCCCAGCAGGCAACCACTGACAGCATCACAGTGGGCTTCTCCATTCCTAATGCCCTCACTCCTCAACTGGGTACAACTGTGGCAAGCACATTCAATAGAAGCCTGTGTTTCAAATAATTCAATTGCTCAGCAGTATCAAGCCCCAGGCACACACAAATTCTGAAGGTTTTTGCCTTAGACTCAGGGCATGGGCAAATTTTTTTTAACTGTTTCTTAGAAGAGCACCCTTCATACAGGAGCTTTTACCTGCAAACTAAATTATGCATCCTCTCCCCAGGTCTGAATCCCCTAACCATTTTCTTTCACACAGAGAAAAAGTGTGTTTCGCACCAAACTCAGTCCAAAAGAAAAATTAACAAAGATTGACTTATTGCTGCTGAATCCCTCCAACATATTTCTATTTAATTAAAAAAAGAAAAAAAAAAAAAAACAAAAAAGCAAGAGAGCCTTTAGCTTGAATAACCTAAGTTTAACAAAAATCTGGCAGACTTTTAAAAGAAAGCCTTATGCAGTAGTATATTCAGGACTCCTCCTGAAAGGGGAGACGTGACAGTATTAATGAAAGACACTGAGAAGCAAGCAACTACAGAGATAATACTCAGTGCCACAAGCTCACTACACCTGGAAAAACAACAATTGCAGGATCCTGAAAGATTTATCACGCACTAAAAACCTACATACAGGATGTTCAGCATTGTTGCATCTTAATTTCAGAAAAAATACGGTTACGATCACTTAGTAGCTAAAGCATTTAATGTACGTAAATGCCAGGTTTGTGTCAAAAATCAATAACGCAGCCAAGCTTAACATACTCATGTAAAGAGGCACAGCTTTTCTGAAAGAGTATGTTTTCCTAGCCTGCCAAATGCTGCTTCACCTACAAAACAAATGGTTACTAAAATCAGTTTACTGCAAGCTCCATCTAACTATCAGCCTGCACATCAGGAGGATGCACAACCAACCAGCAACAGCAGTGCAGATCTGCATGACATACAGCCCATTTGAAAAGGGGCTGCGCATGAGGGCCGGGAAAACCTCAGGAAAAAACCTTGAAACAATTTCTGCTCACAGTAGTAAATAACATAGACATTTATCACAGAATCATAGTAACATTAAGGTTGAGAGAGATCTGAGGATCACCTAGTTCAACCCCCCTGCCAAGGCAGGATAACCTACAGCAGGTTATACAGAAACCTGTCCAGGTGGGGTTTGAATGTTTCCTGACAGGGAATCTCCCTAGGCAGCCTGTTCCAATGCTCTGCCACCCTCAACATAACGAAATTATTTCTCACGATGAGGTGAACTGCAATTTATCTTTTTTTTTTTTTTAATTTTAACGCTGCATTTTAGCTGGAGCTTTTAAAACTTCAAAGAGCCAACACTGAATACACGCTGTTCAGAAGAGCCCATCCAAAGGCACCACTCCGGGCAGGCTGCCTGCCTGCCCCCGGCCTGACTTGGGGCGGTACAGCGAGTACCTGTGAACCTGCACCAAGCCTAGCGATAGAGGGACGGATGGACAGCTGCCCGGGAGCCCCTTTAAAGCCACACAGGAGGAGCCCCTTCCCACGAACACCTGGCCGCTCCTTCCTACCGGGGACAGCCGGATCTCCCCTGGGCAGCCCCGTCCGCCAGTCCGGGACGGCCGCAGCCGGGCGGGCGGCCCGGGGGTCCCCCGCCACCACCATGGCTGTTGTTATTTGTTTCCGGCAGCACCGCGGCGTGTCGGGGATGAGCAACAACGCGCCGCCCGCTCCCGGCAGCGTTCCCCCCACCCCACCCCCGGGCCGCCCCGCCACACTCACTCGCCAGCCGTGGGCCATCCAGCCCCCCGCCGCCGCCGCCTCCGCCGCCTCCCGCCCCCAGCTCGGCTTTCTTAGGCCCCACCACCGCTGCCGCCGGGCCCGAGCTGGCCCCGTGTGCCGAGTAGCCCGGCCCGGCGGCGGCGGCGGGTGGGGGGATGCCGAGCGGGAGCCCGCCGAGTGGGGGTGCGGCGGGCCCCGGGCCGGCGGGGGCGGCGCCCGGCTCCTCATGCAGGAACTGGCACTCCTCGCCGTAGAAGCAGGTCTTGTCCTTGGCGTAGTAGCGGCAGAACTTCAGCTTCACGGCCCCGCCGCCGGCCCCCGCCCCGCCGGCCGCCGGCCCCGCCACGCCGACCCCCGCCCCCGGCGGCGGCCCCACCACCGGCGACGGCGACGAGCAGGGCAGGCCGCTGCTGTTCATGGCAACCGCCCCGCCGCCGGGGTCGGCACCATGGGGAAGGGGGCGGGCAGGGGGAAGGGGCGCGGGGACCGCCGTCACCCCGGGTCCGGCTCCGGAAGGGGCAGGAGGAGGAGGAGGAGGAGGAGGAGGGGGCGACTCCGCGCCTCTTAAAGGGGCCGCGCGGCCCGGGGCGGCGGCGCCTCCTCCTCCTCAGCAGTCCCGGCGCTCGGGGTTGTTTATGCCATTTTCCTCTTCCTGAGCGGCCGCGCCTGCGCCGGCGCACAGCATCCTGGGTAGCGCCGGCGGCCGGGCCGGGGAGGCGGAGGGGGAGTCGGTGCTGCGGGAGGAGGAGGGAGGGAGGGAGGGAAGGAGGGAGAGAGGGAGGGAGGGAGCGAGGGAGCGAGGGAGCGAGCGTGGGGTCTGGTGGGGTCTGGTGGGGCCCGGGGCCGGGGTGGCGAGGGGTGTTGACTGCCCGCGGCATGGGGTGGCAGGCGGCAGGTGAGCCCGGCACACGGCCGAGCCCCTGCCCCGGGGCGGCTCGGCTCTCCTCCCGAGCGTTCTGCCAGGCTGGGTCTTGAGTCTTCTCCCGCTTGGCGGGGTCGAGGTCAAAGCAGCGGCCGTCCCAGCAGGAGCGCAACCGCTTTCCCTCCACAAAAGTCTGGAAGCTCTTTCCTGCCGAAAACCCACACGGCAGCCTGCTGGCCGTGCCTTGCCTGCTGGTATAACGGGAACGCGGCCTGAGGGATTCTCCCTCTCCAGGTGATGAGGCGCAGTTTTTAACAAAATGCTTCACGTCTTTTCCTTGGAGCTTGGAGAACTTTGTTAGGTGAATTTTAGCTGACTCTATTGTAATGCTACTCAAGATCTTAATTTTTTCAACTTTTTCTCAGTCACGTTGTTGGCATAACTTGTGGTGCAATCGCTGAAATAGTGTGTGTATATGTAGTTGAGGAAATAAAAGCTAAAGCAGACTTGACATTATTTTGTAAGAAAAACATTTATTGTAGAATTAATATTACTTGTTGTCTGTCATAGCCTTCTCTCTTATTAAAAATGAAAAGAAAATCAGGGCCTGCCTAGAAGATGCTTTGACAGTTTGTTTGAAAAGAAATTTAAAAATAATGAGTGAGCTTGTCTCATTGGAACAAATCAAAGTCTTTCTTCTTCAGATAGAGTGTTCAAAGACCTTGAGAAATAAAAGTGCCTTAAGATGAACTCTCAAGATCAAAAGTTTTGGACAAAAAACTAGAGAAAGTTCAATACTATGACAGTCCAGTTCACTTTTAGACTGTATACCAAGAAGACAGGATGAGGTTACGATATCTGTCATTCTCCAACACTTCCAGCATTTTACTTTCTTTCAACAGTACGGCAAAGAGTTCACAGCTTCTGTCTTCCTCCAAGCTTGAAAAGTAGGCCAAAAGGTGGAAAGATCCTGTTGGTTTCTCCAATAAAGTCTCGGTGTCGGAGCTCAGACAAACCACAGCAGATTCCACAAGGGAGAAAGATCACATAAATGCCTCAACCATGGGAAACATTTCAGTCCAACTTGTGCTTTCTGCAAAATCGGTTTTCTTTAGTGCACAGATTGTTCCCAGTTGCTTTAGATGAGGTATCATTCCAGCCCCATGGCTTTAGTGTTATGCCTCTGAGGAGTGAAAACAAGGGCTTCCCTGCCCTGTTGCAGATACAGACAGGTGCCCACAGGTGACACTTCCCTCAGCTGCTGCAGTGAAGACGGTGTAGGAGTGCATTGTTTTCTCTCCCTGTGTCCTGCTGACTGGTGCCCAGGGAAACTGCCAGCAGAAGGTGGAGGTGTCAGACAGATGGGGACTTTAGGGTGCATGGGTTCATAGAGGAATGAAAGTTAGAAGGTGTTGTGTTGAGGTAATGCCAGGTGTGAGGGGGAGACAGAAATCCAATATCATCCGCTGCTTAAGCCCTATTGTCAATAGTCTATTTATCGCCTCATATTCCAGGAATGATGGTGTTTGATCCCTCCCCAGAGATCAGAATGAGTAGAAAAGTTATATGTACACGTGAGGTGGTTTGAAAGGGAGGCACAAAAATGTTAGTAAGGGAGAAGAAAAATCTCAGCTTTCACCCAGAGTTTTCCCAAGATCTGTGGGTCTTTTGTCTGGAGCTTTAGTATTGTGGGTTTAATGGTATCAAATTATCTTACAAGAGATTTGATGATACACATAGGGTAATACCTTTTCTGGGTAAACTGGTTGAACATGAAGTTTATTCTTCCAAGGAAAGACTTGAGATGCATAGCCACTCCCATTGCTGAAGTGTATTCTAACCTGTGTTTTCAGCCTTGTGAATCTGCTTTTCCCACAGTTCTTTTGCTGATCTCTGCATATGTGTAATATTACATATACACGTTGAGGTTAGGAACAAGGACACAAATGGGCTTGGGTACGCACGACCCACATTTATTCTATTTGCATGCTGTAGCTCAAGTTCAAAACATTCCCACTGGATGTGGGAAGAGCTGAGGTAGTGCACTGAGCCGTAGTGCATGATCCTGCCAGCCTGAGTGTCCAGTTAGTTGTGAGAGGTGCAGTATGGTGCCAAGAATGTTGGGGTTCTTCCCCACCAAAGTCAGCCAAAGTACTGTACCTGAGCCACTCCACAGCAAACCAACTTGGAAATGTCCCTCATCTTTTCTACGTTGTGTTGGCCAGCAGAGCAGAACCAATAATGGGAAGAGGCTTAAGGTGGCATGAGCCTCTTTTTGTGACTCTGGCAAGCTTTCACCTCTCCTGTCTCTTCATTTCTGTTCACTATATACAAGGACATGGCCTGAAGTCCGACCTGCAGGGAGTGTCCATATGGAAACCCGACATCCTCTCCTCAATCATATGTTCCCCTCCAGATTCTGATTTTTGTTGCCTGTTCCTGCTGGTCAGTCAGAGTGCTGGGAGGCCCACAGACCATTCTCTCTCTGCTTCAGCTTGCTCCCCTGCTTCATGTAGTGCATGGAGATGTACTATGCATTCCTGCAAAGGAATGATCAATGATGCTATTTTTTTCACAAAACTAAGTCCCCTGATCATTGCAGCTGGCACCTCTTTGGAGATTGTTGCTGTACTTTGCATGAAATTCAGGAGGCAAGAGGAAGGAGAAGCAGATAGATACCCCTGGGTCTTGTCCCACTTTGTAGTTAAGTGGTTACTGTGGTGTGCTTCTCGGCCCAGAAAGCGGGAAATACCACTGTATGCATGCAGGCTGCCATCGCCAAGTGACAAGAGTTTGTATGAGCCGTGCCAGAAAGGCAGAATCAAACATTATGAGGTGAAAAATCAAGGCAGGCGGAGGGGCGGGGGGGAAATCCTTGGAAAGGACACATCTGCCAAAAGCTCTTTTTTTCCAGCCAAATCAGCTTGCAAGTGCCAAGCAGCTCCCCCTAACATTTGAACCACTCTTGAGAAAGCCATGATTGCTATTGAGAGTGACAGCTTCTTTTTGTGTCAACCCAGAATTAACATGTTTATTAAATCATGTGGAAACAGATCCTTCAGTGCAGGCTGGCATCAGATAATGGAAATTAATAACAATACTTTTTAAGGGAAAGAGTTACTGTAGCTGACTCTTTTTTAAGGCATAGGTAAGACAAGTTTTGTAGGTAGGAATCTTGTTTAACCAACCAAGTAGTTGAAAAAAGTAATTTGTGAACGCTGGGTTTTTTCCAACAGTACCAGCTGGGTCTATTAGAAGATACTATCTCTACTTACAAAATTTGCCTTAGTATTATTGAAACAGATCTAAGGAAATACTTCTAAAAAAAGTTTTCACATAATCTGAATTTAGCTTTTAAAGTCTATCATTCTAGTATATAATTAAGGAAAAAAAACAGATATGATATGGGTCCACAGTAATATTAGACAAGAATTTAGCATTTATGGGGGTTTTTGTAATTGCTAATAATTTGTATTTTTTTCAAATAAAGCCTGATACTTCAGGATATAAATCAGCTGCTGTCTGATGTCAGAGGGAGATTACCACTCTTGAGGAGATTATTCCACAAAATTAGGGAGTTTTTTATCTGCCTTTGAAATACTTGAGAATTACTAGTATGGCAGTCAGGATATTGGACTGCATGTGCTGACCTGCTGTGGCAATACTCACGCGTCCTTAACTGGGCATTTGTCTTTACTAACAGTATCTGGAAGAAAGCAGGTGTTGCTCCCAACCAGACTCCTATTCATGAGCAAAAAGAAATTAATTTCAACTCAGTGAAGTTTTGAATTCAAATCAAGTCACAAATCAGGAGCTGACCCTGAAGTGCTCTTCCTAAAACCTACATTAATAATTTATGCTAACACTTATATTAATAATGTATGGAGGGGAGGTCTAGCCCTAAGCTAGAATTAGTATTAGTACAAGCACTAAAATGTGACTCTAGTTTCACTGTGCTGGCAATCCAATCGTATGGTTTAGCTACAGAATTTATGTTTTAGAGAATTAGCTAGAGAATTTCTTACCATGTGGCTGCTCTCACTGGTGTAGGTTTTATCTACCTGTTGCAGTGAAGGCCAACCAGGATGTGACATAAGATGGATAAAATACTTGACAACAGAAACCACTTTCCTATGGTGGAAAAAAGCCCTGCTTACTCAAAGAGTGTTTTACTACCATATACATGTGTATGAAACATTTATTGAACCTTTTCTGACCCCAGTCCAGTAATCTTTAGGAATAAGTTAATATGGCAGAATTTATAAATATATTTTGGCTTAGTCCAGTGGATGTGAGCTGTCCTAGCTGACGGCATCTTTCACAGAAGCTTTAATGCTGAAAGCCTGACACTTCTGATACCAGATCAACTGAATCACCAGCAAAAGATTTTCATTATTAAACAGTAGTTTCTCCTTGTCTTAACCACAAAAAACCGAAATATATTCAATGGAATCCTAGCAGCTGCCAGTGCTGAATGCATCAAGTGGAAGAGAAAAAAAAAAAGACTTGGGTTCCTTGCCAGTTTTAAATCCAAGGATAAGTATCCATTTGCCTGGTAAATACGTAAGTGTTTAGACAAGACTTTGTCATGTCACCCTACTGACAGTGAGCACTCAGTGGCTGGGATAGATGTCTGTTATTTTCAGAACAGAAGTACAAACTGTCTACCCCTGTTTTCTGAGGGTAACCTGTATATATGTGTAGGGTTGAAAGGGGTACAGGAAAGTACAAAACATGTAATCAGTAAAGATGTTAAACCAATTTGATCCCAAAACCAATCCCTCAGGAGTGCCACTTTTCACTGCTCTCCACTTGGACATCAAGCCATTGACTGCAATTCCTTGAGTGTAACCATCCAGCCAATTCCTTCTGATTGGTGCCTCTGTCAAATTCATGTGTCTCCAGTTTAGACACAAAGTTTCGAGTGGGACAGTGTCCAATTCTTTGCATGAGTCCAGGTAAATTATGTCAGTTACTCTTCCCTCACACCAAAGCTGTAAGACCATAACAGAAGTCCACCAGATTTTCCAGGTGCCATTTGCCCATCATGAAATCATGTTAGCTGTCGCCAGTCACCTCCTTATTTTCCAACTTCTCATAGTATCCAGGAGGAAATGCTCCATAATCTTGACAGGTGCTGAAACTGACTACACTGACTACCCTGGTCTGTATGTAGTTCCTTAGGTTTTCCTTTTTTCCTAAGGATTATAAGGGATTGGGGTATCTGGCAAGGGATTGGGGGTGAAATGTCTGGGACTGTTTAGCCAGTAGAAGAGAAGGCTTGGGGGGGAACTTTATCAGTGTGCATAAATATCTGATGGGGGAGCCAGATTCATTTCTGCGGTGTCCAGTAACAGACCAGATGCAATATGCACAAGCTAAAACAGGGGAAGTTCACTCTGAATATCAGGAAATGTTTTTACACTGTGAGGTGGTTTAAGTGCTGAATAGATTGCCAGGAAAAGTTGTGGACTCTCCATTCCTATTGCTATTTAAAACTGGATGGATATGCTCTGGGGCAGCCTGTAAGCTGACCATACTTTGAATATAGCACTAGGCAGTCTTCAGAGGTGTCTTAAAATCTCATTCATGCCGAGGGACTATGCACCAGTGCAGGCTGTGGAAAAAAAAGGGGCAACCTGCCAGCCAAGAAAGCTTGTTGCCAGCATGGTATTTTCCTGTTTGCATCGATTTCTTTAATGGAAATCCTATGCTTCCTTTTCTAATTTTTGCATCCTTGCAAATATGTACTTCCCTAGTTTTCATATCATTTCTGCTCCTCCCTTTGCACTGCAAAACACACAAACTTGTGTTCAACACCACAGTACAATGCTATTGAGTCACTCAGTGTGTCCAAAGCAGTCTTGTGAGAGATCATGCATTCATATCCATGAACAATGCTGGCCTCTGTGCCCCGTTGCCCCTGCAGTTACCTTCAGGATATTTTCTGTGTCTTCTTTTAGCTATGGTATGTCTGTCTAGTTCTGATTCATCTACGTTTTTATTTTGACTTCCCTAATGCAGAACGTATTTTATTATTGATACCAGGTATCAATAAAAAATTTAAAATCCAGATATCATCTCTGAGGTGTATCTGAGAACACTTTACCAACATTGAGTTTATTTGCTTAGGGATTCTTTTTATCCAGGATCTGAACAATTGCAGAAGGAATGCTTAGTCCTTGGCAAGTAAAAATAACAACTGAATGAATAATACAATACAACTTTATATATAAAATAAAACAGCCAAGCAAATAATAAAAATCCCCTGGTCTGTTCTGGGAGATCATAGGGGAGATGGTCCAGCTTAATTCTTAGAACTGGATCTGTTTTCAGCCCGGTGACCATGATGTATAGCTGTGCAAGGTAGGGAGATCTGTCTGCCCCTCTGCAATGCCCTGTTCTGGTACTGATCAGTGGGGCTTACTGGCACCAGCAAGTTCAGCTTCACCTGGACCAATTCCACATCTTACACACTAGTGCCCTGGAGCTGATGAGGAGGCAGCTCCTGAAGCACTATGCTCCAAGGAAGGTGGCAAGCAGGGACAGGCAGAGGGCATAGGGACTCTGCCTCTACAGGCTTGCATCTGAGCCTGGCAGCCTTTATTCTTATCCCCTAGACAAGTAATCTCTGTAACAACTTCAGAACGGCTAACTTTGAACCTTCCTGCAAACCATGCTAGTTCCCTGTTCCCTCTGCTATAAGCACAGCCCCATGCTGCAAGCCCACTCCCTGCCTGGGTGGCAGCCCCCAGGATCTCGGAGGTGACCGCAGCAGGTCCTCTGTCACCAGCAGAGCAAGCACTCACCAAGCGCGGGAAACCACTCTCGGCTCACCACAACAGATGTGGCAGGGTATTCCCATGGTGTCACACAAACTTCATTTGGAATTTTTTTTTTTTTTTTTTTTTGAGCTCTTTAGCTTGGCAGAACCCTTGCTCTTCCCCTTATCAGGACTTGCAGAAATTATGCATACTGCCAGTGCAGTAAATTGTAACTGCTTCAAAAATAAGAGTTGAAGCAAGACAGCAAAAAGTCTTCTGCACCAAATTTACATGAGAAAATATGTCTTTGTAAGTGTGAGCAAAGGACTCGAGACTGGGCAGCTGAAGAAGAGGCAGCTGCTCAGCTTGGTGGAAGCATCCTCTGACAGAAGGAAGATGCTCCACGACCCCCTGAGAGGCCCCTCTTCTCCACGTCCCACAGCCGTTTCCTTGTGGCTCAGGTCTCGAACCCTCTCTTTTGAAGAAGTGGTTTCAGTGTGGGCAGTGACATGTGCCCTTAAAGCAACCACCTGCAGGCTCAGTTTCACTTGTGGGGCCAGGGGACTGCAGGGCACCACCAGGCATGACAGCAAGTTGGCCCCATGGCTGCTCCACTGGAATTCCATTTCAGCTTGCAGGTGAGGTCTTCTCATCACACTCCTTGGGCCCTCTCATCTCCATTTCCCACTCTCACTGCATCCTTTCCTTTCTTTCTCCTTTGATTTCTTTTTCTCTTGAATCTTTTATTTTCTGTCTCACCTTTCTTCTCTCTTCTGGAGATCCTCTTCTTTCCCCCATCACCCTAATCTCTCCCAGCCCAGCCTGGCTTTTGCTGTTATTGCATCTGACACATTTTATGCTCAAGGCAAAAAGTATTTAAATCACTGGGGTTTTTTTGTTCTCTTTCTTCTGATGTAAATGTATTTCCTGCTGTTAATGCCAGCTTGACCTAAACACTTTAAATAATATACTTGCAATTTCTCACATAAATAATCTGTGAATCAGATACCTTAGTAGAGTGAAATATAATGATGCATCACTGCCTTATCACGTTTTGTTGTTGTTGTTGTTGTATAATGATCTAAATAAAAGGTGGCTTGATATTAATATATAGAAAGTAACTTTGTTTAGTGTTAGAGTGAAGAGTTTTGGTATTTAAAGCTTGATTTTCTCTACTGAAAATCACCCCAGCTGTTAAGAAAAAAGGAAATAGCATTTGCTTCCATCTCAAATGCCTGAAACTGTTTTTCTCTAAAATTAATTGCTTGTTCCTATCAAAAAATGTCTTGCTGATTCAAAATCCAGGACTGAGTGCATGTTTTTCTCCTGACTGATAGAGTTCTAGTGCATACCTGAGAAAGTTTTTTAACAACCTGTGGTCCATTTTCAGCTCCATATACCGAGATAATAATATTTACCTCAAAGAGCAATTTTTAGATATTATTCATTCATGGTTGAAAGTCTGCATGAGCTATTTGAAGAGAAGGTGGAGTAAAAATGAAAATTAATATTTTATGATCTCATGCTTTGCATGACTGCTGATACTATTAAGCAAACCCTGTCAAAAAGGGGTTTCTGTGTTTTCTTCTTGACTGAGCTTTGCCACTTTTGCAGACTGCATTAAAAAAATAAACAAAAATTATTAGCGTCTGGGATGTGATGGTGCCCAAAGGCCTCTGTCAGCATGGCTAACAGACAGTTCTGCAGAGAGAGCAAAAGGTGTGAGAGCCCCAAGATGTGATTATCCTCTAGGAAGACTGGTGTTCTTTCTGTTGAGATATTATTTAGTCAAGGCAAGGTGTGCAGAGAGGCAGTGTTTCTTCTCTTAAGGCTGGCTATTACAGAGGGAAAAATGCAAATGCTTTTGGACATATAAAACAGCTAGGATATAAAGCATCAGAGACAGAGTTGACAGTGAAAATCCTGAGAACTGCTAGTTCAATCCATTTTTCTAACAGATCACTCTTAAAAACAATTTTGATGTAAATAATGTTAAGCATTTAATGAATTATATATACTTTCTTAAAAATGCCTGTGTTCCCTTTAAGAATCTATTGTCTAGAGATAAGACCGAGTAATAAATTGTGCAGACAACAGATGGTATCTGTATGATGAACCAGTGTTATCAGAAATGGCAACACTTAACCAGCAAAGGAAAACTAAACTACAATACCTGAAGGAAAATCTCTACAATATCTTCAAATTTAAGTCAGCAGGTCAATATTGAAGTTACAGGCTCAGAACTACAAAAGTTTCAAGAAAGAACAAGCATCTTGCCTGTGTTATTTGCTAGGAATAAATGCTCCCCAGCAGCAAGAAACGTTGTCCCGAGAACTTCAGAAAACAATACACAAAAATATATACAATACAATATATATGTAAAATGCAGCTATATGCATTAAAGGCATTATTCCAGTTTTTCATCTTGCATTCTTCTGGTCATCCAAACAAGAGTCTGAGGCTAAAGGGAATGTTATCTGGCATGAAATTAGCCTTGTAGTAGTGGATGAGGTAGAAGCATGGATGGGGCCTGGGTACAGAGGCAGTAGTAGTTTTGTGTTTTACAGTTTGGAGAATTTTGTAAAAAGAAACTTTCAGTGACCTTTCTCATCAGAGGAAGTTTTTCACTGACAGCCACTCCTGCTCCCTTTTTTAAAAATTGCATCCCTTTCTTACTGAGAGATGTTCATGAAACCCAGTTTCAGGGTACCTGACAGAAATGAAGATGTGAGAAACTGCCTAAAATCTCCCTGTGGCTGGCAAATGAGAGGGAATTGTGTATCAGCAAGGACTGCAAACTCAGATCCCAACAAGATCCAGATTAGATTATGGTGTGTCTGACTGCACAAAAATTACAGGACAGTACTTTTAAAAATTCCCTCACAGAACATACCAGTGTCCATTGTCTCTGCCTATGGCAGAGATCCTGGAAAATATGAGATGAGCCAGCATACTTCTTTTGGAGGAGAACCCAGAAATGTATGGGATCTGGCCACCAGCAGGATCTGTTCAAGTCCCAGCAACACAGTGATTTCTCTCCAACAAAACAGCTGACAAACATTCCACAGCAAGTTCAGGCACTGAGCCCTGCCACTGGCAGGAAGGTGAAATCAATGAGCACCCTAGGGGGAATCAAGTTTAATCTTGCCTCTTTCCCAAAACACGCAAAAACTTGGATGCAAACTGGTTGAGAATGTTGAATAAGGCCAGTATGTGGTCTGCTCACTCAGGGAAACTGTTGGTCCCAGCAGACCACATATTCATGGTCATCCATCACCATATATTTCATGGATGAGAAGATAAGATATCGCTTCTGAAGATTCCTGAAGGTAAAAGGACTGTGCAGGAAAATGATTATTTTCCAATCGAAGAAAATGCAACTTAAAACTATGGGTTTGTTTGTTTTTTTTCTTTTGAGGTTTGGAGCCATTCGCTTTTCCCCTTCTTTTCTTCAGAAAATTCCTCTGGTTACCCATATTCCAAGCTAGTGAGAAGTAGGGAAATGCCAAGAGTGCAGCCTGATTTCCAGGGCTGCCCCCACATCTCCGCCCAGTGTTGGGTGGGTGCTGGTGCTGTGGCTGCTCCGCAGAGGCAGGTTTGTCAGCAGAGCAGAGCAGAGCTGTGGGCATCCTGTCCTGCTGCAGCATCTTCTTCAGGAGCCCTCCTGTAATGACCCCCAAAATAAATAAGAGTGCATGGAGCACTTGTTCACAGGCTCACTGTGAGAGCGCATCACTAAAAAAACCTGAAACTTCATGAAACTCACATTTCAGCTGAGAGGCTGGTTTAGATCACTGGGTTGATTTAGGTTTTTTGACAATCTTCCTTTAAAACTGTTGAAAAAAATGAGCAGGGCAAACTAGGAAAATCTAGCTTTTTACCTGGGTATTTAGCTCTATTACTGTTGTAAAAATAAGATAGTATTTACTCCTTTGGCGGTAGATAAGATTTCTAATGTGTGAGATAAAAGGGATGGTTTGAAAAGCGATTTATTGTTACAACATGCTCTATAAGGAGTATGTTGTATTTTACGTTTGTACAACTGTTTTGGAATTGAAATTATTTTTAACCCTAACTCTTAATGAGACAAATAAGAACAACTAGTATATATTTTGTTAATGTTTACCATACTTAGTTCCAAATAGCAACTATGATTTTTTTCAAATACCTTAGATTTATTTTTGTCTTTTCGTATTTTGCAGCAAAATTGTTCTCTCCCCACTCTGCCTCTTTCTGTCCTTTCTTCCTCCATAAGCATTGCACGCCTTCTTCGTTCTCTCCTCATTTCCTCTTCCAGGAAAGTAAGGACAATATCATCTAGTCTCTTACAGAAACCTGTTTTCATTTAAAAGGGAAGTTTTACCATACTGGGTTGACAAGGAGTATCAGTTCTTTATCTGACATCTTCTGTTTTCATTCCTGTTTCAGGCAGATCTTTTTCTCCTTCTGAATATGTGTGAGGACTCTTGTACCTTTACCTTTAGAGACTTAAGTTAAAGTAGCCTTTGCTTGCATGAAGTTAATAAATTCCACTAATGTAGAAGTGCTGGAGTGTATCGAGTAATGAGACTGGAGTACTTAACCACAGAACAGTTAAAAAAAAAAAAAAAAAAAAAGAGAAAGAGTTAAAGCAAACTTGCTTATGTCACTAGATGAGACAGATCTGTTTACCTTATTTCAGGGCTGTCTATCCAGCTTCTTAATAGCACAAACATGCCATTCCCATGAGCAAACATCCTCTAGAGAACAGTCAAGGATAAGGACAGCCCAATGCCACTTTCTGATTTGTGGGAGGCGTCTGTGGTGTCATCACAGCAGTGCTTCTTTGCACACAAAATTGCAGTTCACACAATCACAGCAGGGTTGAGGAAGGGATCCCTGGAGGTCATTTGGTCCAACCCCACTGCTCAAGCAGAGCCACCTAAAGCCAGCTGCTTAGGGTCCTGTCCAGGTAACATTTCAATACCTCTCAAGGTAGAGACCACCACCTCTCTGGGAAATATATGTCCATGTTTGGTCACCCACATGATGAGAAAGTCTGTACTCATTGCCTCTGTGTCACTGGGCACTACCAAGAAGAGCCTGGCTCCATCCTCTTTGCACCCTCCCTTCAGGTGCTTCTACCTCAGAGACTTCTCTTCCCTGCACTGAACAGCCCCAGTTCTCTCAGCCTTTCCTCATAGGAGAGGTGTTTCCTGGCCCATATCATCTTTGTGGCACTCCACTGCACTTTTTCCAGTATGCCCATGTTTCTCCTACACTGAGGAACCCACAGCCTGGCAGCCAGATGTGTCCTTGACAGTGTAGTCCTTGAGTAGAGGCAAAACACCTCCTAACCTGGCTCATTTTTCACCATACTTAGTGGGGTGAAGAGGTAATGTAAATAAATAAATAAAAAAAGAGCCAAGAAGAAGCTCCCTTGAGAGGATGGAAGATGTGGACAAGAAGCAGAAGAAGAACCAACCACAGCATAGGCTCTTCCTCAGAGAGGTTGCCATGGTAGCTGAGGTTCACTGTATTTTCATCCACTTTTCAGCCACTTCCCAAAAAAGGGTATCCTCAGCAGTCCCAGTTATTCTTTGCAAACTAGATCACAAGTGCCTGGAATGGCCCAAAACATGGCTAAAACTGCAGAGATTTCAGTGAGCTCCCTCTGAGCACCAGCCTGAGCAGTCAAACTAGGTTCTTATTCCTCCTGACTTAATGAATGCTGAAATCACAGTGCTTATCACAAGGCATGGTTTGGATATTGGTCTGCAATAAAGTCAATGGCAAAATTAATCAATAGCACTGGATATGTAATAGTATCATGTGAAAAATACACCTGCACTTCCTCTCATTGTTTGCTTATTTTTGCTATGTAAAGCTCTGAATTTAACATACCTGTAAGTAGTCAGTAAAGAATGGGAATATCTGCTGACTCACAACTACCCGTTCTTTGGGATAAGTTTTTTCTGGTTTTCCAACAGAGGACTGTAGAATACATGCCCCATGTGATACCTTATTTGAAAACTTCAGCCATCTCAATTATTCTTTGATAAAATCTCTATGTAATTTGTAAGTTGTCTGCAATGAGCCATAGGCTGGGCTGCTGACTGTCCTCCTCTAAGAAGACCGGCATTAGCACTGTAAAACATAATTTTATCCAAAAGAAGAAGCTTTCTGAAATCTATATGAAAATTTCTTAGGACATAACAAGACAGAAGAAAAATTGAAAACAGTGACCAAGTTATTAGGTGTTTATTTTTAAAAAAACATGAAAGAGCAGATTTCTTGCAGACATATTCATCTGGGACCTGAAAATGGAGGATTGATGAAAAGATGAGGAAAATTTACAATACAGAAAATGAATTTGTGGACAGAGTGCTCCCCATTGCTTGTGTCAGACTCTGTTGGAGTAGGTGGGTCCTGGCAGTAATTTTCTGAGGAAGACAGGAAATTTTTCAGGCTCCCATATGTTGAAGAAGATCTTTTAGATTAAGGCATAGATTACATTTGGGAGGACAAGGAAGACAAACTTCTTAGGAGAGGCAGTGTGGTTTCACTACAGAAACTGACATAAAATGGATGTTATCAACCAGCAGAAACCTTTGCTGAGGTTTGCATAGGAACGGTTTACTCACTGTGACAGCAAGTTCTAGTTTAATATTTCTTCTGAAGAAATACTTTTGAGACTACTATAATAAACAGGAACAAAACCTACATGGAGGTCTTCTGATAAAGAAGTTTTTACTGGATGAGCTGTTCTTAGGAAAAAAAAACCCAAATTTTTTTCTACTTTTTTTTTTTTTTTTTTTTTTT